>CM075469.1:7020000-8220000 GCA_037950665.1 Hypophthalmichthys nobilis | reverse complement strand
TTACAGAATTTTCATTTTGGGGTGAACTATCCCTTTAAATTAGGGCCGTAACAATACATTCATGTCATAATTCAGTTCAAGCTAAAATTGTTTATTTTATTTTTTATTATTACTTCTAAGAAATATGAAAACAGTTAACAAAAATACTTTTGATTAAAATGCTAAATTTGGTATTATATCAGGAATGGACTTCTCCCCCAAGCACAGGACAATGGTGACAGCAGAATAAAAATATTTATGATTCTGCTTAGCTAAAATACAGAATTATGTTAGACACGCATACTAGCATACATTTAAAAAGTTTAAATATTGTATTTTATTAATGCATTTTATTTTTAATTTATTAATCATAATTAACATGGAAGCTCAAATGTGTGACCTTTTGGGTTTACCATATTTGATGTTCAATTGCCATATTTTATGCTAAATTAAATCTGTCTAAACTTTCATTTTGGGTGAACTATACACAGTACATATTGTTGCAATCCATGATACATGTTGCATTTTTGTATTGGGATATATTGTGACAACCCTACATTGAATACAAAAGCTGCTTTGGATAAATTAGTCTGTTAAATTCACAAATGTAAATACAACTTAAGTGTGCAGTTTGTTCCTTCATCCAATTAAAATGGCATGAGCTCTAAAAGACTTGAAGTGAGAGCCCTCTGTAGCCAATGACAGAGCTGTGGTTTGAGTAAGCACTAGAGAGTGATTTTTGCCGTTCCTAAAATTGTGCTGAGGGTTCTCTGCATTTAATGGTTCGGTTTGCACAGAGGAACTGGCTGTCACAAAGAACGCTTATTAAAATTTCCGTCAAAGGGCTACTTAAGAATTTGAACCTTTTGAATAGTGCTTCCCTAATTCCAGGAACCCATTTGTTTATGTTGGCATTAATGAAAGCCATTTTGAGAGGTGAATCATAAATGTGCGTGTGTGTGCGAGGGTTTAAAGTGAGAACATGAAGGTGGGTCAGTTTACCTTAAAAAGTGACTTTCCATCAGAAACAATTACAAACAAATTGCCAGAAAGCCTAGATGTGTCAAAGCTCAACATGGAATCAATGTGATTGATTTTGTTGTGGAAAAAATGCGTAAGGACATTTGTCAAACCTCCAGCTCTGTCTGTTGCTTCTTGATGGATAGAACCTAGGTGATGGAAAACAAAATGATGTTTATGTATCATATGTCAGTGTCAGGAAGAGATACTGTGGGTGTGTTTACGCATTGCCCTGGATATATATTTATATATATATATATATATATATATATATATATATATATATATATATATATATATCTCAAGCCAGAGCAAAGGGCACTGGCTCATCTATTTGGCATAGTCAAATAAACTAATTTGCCTGATGGGTTGTAAATACTTGGCTACACCCTTGACCCTGCTCTGCTGCTGTGCTTGCTATGATGCTGTCACACTCTTACATAACCTCACTGTCTATGTATACCAGATATACAATATATAATGTCTTAAATTAATCACAAAAGAACAAAAAAGTACAAATTCAGCCTAACAATGAAATAGAATACAAAAAAACATTTTGTTTTTGGACAAACAGACTTAAGTGACTGATGCGATGTACATGGGTCACATGACTGGAATTATATATATATATATATATATATATATATACACACACACACACACACATACATATATATATATGTGTGTGTGTGTGTGTATATATATATATATATATATATATGTGTGTGTGTGTGTATATATATATATATATATATATATATATACACACACACACACACACATATATATATATATATATATATATATATGTGTGTGTGTGTGTGTGTGTGTGTATATATATATATACATATATATACACACACACACACTCCACACACACACATATGTACATATGTGTATATGTGTGTGTATATACACACACACTTATTTTGTTATCTTTTCAGTTCTCTAATTGCATGTAAATTATAAATACATGTATGTAACGTATGTTTGAATTTACACAAACAAAAAATAATAACTGTTCTGTCATATCACAACATGGTAATTTATAGCAGGTGCCACCTGACTTCAGCAACAATCGCACATCGAGAGTCTCCCTAAAGGGGCCCCTCACTGACTGAGAGCGCGTCATGGAACATTCCCGGAACGAGCCAAAGTCCCACCCACCTTCTCTCCTGCTCACACACTTACACGCGCACTGGCTGTGTGTACATGAAAATACAGATCACAACATTACCCATGCTGAAAAAAACGAACGGTCTACGACAACACAAACAGCACAGACCCTTCAACATTAATGACAGTCGCTCTTAAGATAGAGATTTATTTCGCTTTTCGCACCAGCTGTGCAAATTCCTTAGGATATTACGCAATATTCACTATCTGAAACCAAGCAAACTGGGTATTCCCCACATGTCCCAATAACTGGAGGAGACCCATCCGCAAGGCATTTTACTTGAATCGCTCTTTCAAAAGAATTGTCACTCCCTGACATAGGCTACTAAGAACAAGGTGTACTCGCACTTACCGGTAGAACGTTTTCAAATCCGCCCACAACATTCCAAAAGAGTGTCAAACGCCTCATGCAAACGCCACTGTCGCTTTCAGACGGACACAAAATACCAGTTAAATTCGAATTGTGACACAACTAGAACGCTGCAGACGCCAGGTGTTGGAGTACAATGTTGTGTGTCTTTGCTTCAGGAAGAGATGAAAGTGAGTTAGTCCGCTTCGGCTGGGGCTTCGCGACCGGCTCGGGGGGGCAGACGGGGTTATTCCTAGCGTCGCTTCCCAGAATAGAAAAGCGAGAGAGGGAGAAGAAGAGAGAGAATCTGCGCGCGTGTGTGTCAGTGTGATTGTGACGTCATCGGATCCCCCAGCGCGCGTCCCCGTGGAGCGAAGGGGGGAGGGGGGGAGTGGGGTTGACCGAGACTACCCGCCCGGCCTCTTCCTTGTCTTGATAGGAGGAGGGAACTCCCTTGGTGAAATTTCACCAGAACGAGCTCCTCTGACTCCAAACCGCGACAGACGTCTATTGTTCCTGCAATCTGATGCATCAGGGCAGGGCTAGAACGCGCAGTGACATTAGGTCTAGCTACTTGAATTGCACATCACAAGATTTCATTTTGAAATTTTGAATATCTACCATGACGTATATGTTATCATCCATGTGCTATTGCACAAGATGTGACTTATTTCAGCAACAAATTTTTCAATTTTCTATTCAAAAAATAGCAGTGACCTGTTTTCCCTGCCTCCATGAATGACACATTGTTTAGGAAAGAAAAACTGTAGGCGGTAAATTATGAGACACCTATTGTCAGCTCTGCATCAGTGACTGTTTACATACAGGATCTGATATTAATGAGAATTTAGTCATATTTTGATTATATACTATAAGTGTCATGTAAATGCATATTGGTCTAAAGATTGCCATACTTTAGACCAATATCGAAATCTGAGTACAGCTGGCATATCCCTGTATTAATTATTAGCTAATTTTAGGTCATGAAAACACTTTAATGTCCAAACAAAGAGGTAGAAAGAAATACATTTTAAAGAAACGTCATGGCCATCACACATTTCTGTGTTATTGTTAAGGAAACAAATGAAATGAAAACAGAATATTCTAATGTTAATGAGAATTCTGTCATATTTTGATTATATAAGTGTTGTGTAAATGCATTATCCTGACTGGTATACTTTAGAGGTCAAAATTTTGCTTTCTCGAAATCTGAGTAAAGCTAGCATATCCCTGTATTAATTATTTATTTGGGGTCATGGAAACACTTTAATGTCCAAACAAAGGTAATTCTAGGTAGTAAAAAGACATTTTTAGAGGAAGGCAGTGCTTCAACATTTTGTAATCATTAAAAGAAATGTCACAAGTTAATTACTGTCCAATATTACTGAGTAAAGTTCTGAGTAAAGTTTCCAGAATTGGAAAATTATATACATGTAAACATGATCATAGATCTTGTTTGGCCCTAAATAAACAGGGATTATTAAAGGGTAAGAAAATTCTGTCATTAATTACTCACCCTCGTGTCGTTCCACATTCATAAGTCCTTTGTTCATCTTCGGAACACAAATTAAGATATTTTTGATGAAATCTGAGAGGTTTCTGTCTCTGTCTAAAGATTCAACAACACTACCACTCCAAGGTCCAGAAAGGTAGGAAAAAGATATATATTAAATACTCCATGTGACTCCAGTGGCTTAAACTCAATTTTATGAAGCGACATGAGTGCATTGTTTGCGCAAAAAACATAATTTACCACTTTACTCACAAAAATACTGATCTGCAATGCATGTTCATGAGAGCTTCACGACGCATGCATGTTGTGTTAAAGTCTCCCTGTAGTCAATAATTTTATCCCTTAAAACTCATCTTTTATCACCAAAATTACATATTTAAATGTTTTTTCCTGTGAAAAAAAAATTTATGCCTTAAAATAGCTTGAGTGTAACTCTACACCCTTGCCTTATTTAATATACACGGATCTATGAGTATGATAATTAGCCCCGCCTCCACTCACTCGCCCGAGCTCAGACGAGATCCACTTGGTCAACTTACTTAAGTAAACACTGCACAATGGTATCGCTTTCGGACGCCGGACACATAACGGTAATTAATATTATTTGCGTTTTGTTTGACTATGTTATCAAACAGCTAATAATGTGTTGCTAATGTTACACAAACCATGTTCACATTCAGACAGCTGCCTTCTAACGATCAGTATCCTTAGAAACGCTTTGAACAACTCAGAACGTCGGTGGAGAAAGGCATATAGTTCATCATAACATCGTAATATGCATTATCCACCCACCATATTGCTAAGTCTACCCCTATGCTAAACCCGCCGGCACGTTGACGTGATTGGTTACAAGGTAGTTTCTGACGTCAGAAACACCAGCGATTTCAAACCGCGGGTTTGAGACTGTCTTTGGTTTACTGCAGTTTTAAAGAGAAAATTCTCAGCAATGGTGTTGACTTATGATTTTGCACATGATAGACATATGAACAACATTAAAAACTTGATTTTGACCACAGTGGGACTTTAAGACTCGCACGTCAACTCAATGCACATGCGTTTTGTGTTCATGTGAGAGCTGGCATTATTTCGTGAACATGCTTTTGTTAATATTATTTTGTAAATAAAGTGGTAAATTATGTTTTGTTTTTGTTTTTTTGCATAAACAAAGCACTCATGTTGCTCCATAAAATTGAGTTTAAGCCACTGGAGTCACATGGAATACTTTAATGATGTCTTTCTGGACCTTGGAGTGGTAGCTGCGTTGGATCTCTATGGAGAGACAGAAACCTCTCAGACCTCATCAAAAAGAACTTAATTTGTGTTCCGAAGATGAACGAAGGTCTTATGGATGTGGAACGACACGAGGGTGATTAATAAATGACAGAATTTTCATTTTTGGGTGAACTAACCTTTTAAAGTAAACTGAGAGGATTTCTTGCTATACAAGGAGCTGTTACTGTTCGTGTGTGAATCAGCTTTTTCCTACATTGTGGGGACCAAATATCACCATAAGAACCATAAAAATGCAGGAAGGCTTGTTTGAGGCTTCGGTTTAGGGATAGGATATAGAAAATATCATTAGCTCATTATAAAGTCAATAGAAATCAAGGGAAAAATCCTGTTCGGGATATGAAACGTGTGTATTGTCTTGTCAGGAGTGGTGCATCTGTTCTGTATTGTGTTAAATGGATTACTAGGTTAGAGTGGCTTTCGTTTCCTTTAAGGAGCTTGTGATCACATCAGCTGTGACCTGGAGTTCCCATCACAATGGCAATAGGTATCTCCTCTGTAATCCTCAGCAAGGGCATCCCCAAAGAAGCACTGGCATCTGAGTCACTCAAGCATAATTGACAGCGCACAGACATAAATCAGAGTGGCCGGACAAGCTTAGACATCACAGCCAATAGCGCTTTCCCATAGGAAATAAAGTGGAAATGGAAATGTCTGCGCTTGACCCAAAGGGCATGTTTCATCAACATTTATCAAGTCATCTTGTTGCACTGGTTGGCGTTTGCTACTGGTGAGTGCCTGTGCAGGTGTCTGCATGTATTCAGTGTGTAGAGTCATTTTGCTCAAGGACACCAAGGGTGTTCCCAGCAGCACAGAGCTGTTCTCAGTTAATTATCGGCAGACTGGATAAAAACACTGCTCCGTGCTATTATAAGCATTTGAATGTCATGAATCACAATGCACTCTTGTTTCCCAGAAGTGATCGCCACTCCTAGAAGCAAAACATATCTCCCATGACCAGTGATGACTGAAGTATATTTCTCCTCCTCTGCATCTTCATTTATATACGTAGCTATACCAAATACAGAAGTCGTAGCTTTTGTTTAGAGTAAGGAAATGAAGGGAGGGCCTTTATATCTGTACGTGCTGTTGTGCCACACATCTTTGTTTGTGAATGTGTGCATGTACATACTGTATGTGTGTGTTTGTATTTAGACATAAATGCTGGTGTAAGCATGAGCATGAGTCATTCTGAAATATCTGTGTATTACTTTGTCCCTTTCATTTTCCAGATCTGCATGATGCACAAGTTTCAAAGACTTAAAGGTGCAATAGGAGATTTTCTACAGAAAACATTTCTGACATATCTAACATAACAGCTCACTATCATCAGTTATTTTATCTATGGTTTGTAACATTTCTTAAAGATTTCTGATAAAGATAAATTAGTACCAGTATGAGTGATTGCGTGTGTGAATTAGTCATACGTCTCTCTATTAATTGTGAAGCTGTGGGTTGTAAACAGTTCCTTCAAAAGTAGAAAAATATATGCTATAATAATGTGACGAGCAGGGCGGGCGACAGCCCTCCCTCTCTCTCGGACGGCAGCCACCCCACCTCGACCCAGGAGCACGGCAGCGAGCTCTCAGTCCCACCTGTTGATAAATCGCTCCAGCACCACCGCCTCAGGCAGCCACTCGCGGTCTTCCCACTCCCGCGCTGCCCTACCTCCTCAGCACCACGATCCCCATCAGCAGCGAGGGCTCTCCGACTGCATGTCCCTCCTTCCTCCCGGGTTTCGGCACCAATGTAACACAGTTCGTATGTACTGGAAGAAGGAGGCGGGAACCGGCGAACGTTCAACACAACTTTAATATATAAAATAAACAAATACTAAAACGGGAGTAAATGCCGGCAGACCCTCACGGCCGTCTGCCGGCCACACAAACACAATAAAACAACATAAAATCCAGGCCTGGCCTTTCTCGTGCTTCACTGTCGTCGCTCCCCTTTTATGTTTCCGGAGCTGAGAGATTCGAGACCGGTGCAACGCGCAGCTTACGCTCGTTAACACTCGCGCCGTTCCCTCACGTCTCTTGCCCGCCCTGCTCGTCACAAATAAGTTTTGAGTTTCTAAGCTACTTTAGTTATAAATCACAGGACAGCGCTGACAACTAGTTTCTGCTCCTCTCAGCGCGCAATCTTCAAGTTTTGCGCAGCTACTGTTTGTATGAGTGCTCGTGCCATAATGCAGCTGCGCGAGCACGGTAGCTCGAAATAATATACATTCAATCGTCTAAAATCGCTTTAATGTCCAAACTGGCAAACCTTAAAACAAATACAACTGACAAAGTTTAGTGAAGACGCAAGACTTACCGCTCGCACGCCATCACTATGTGTTGAACTGGGTTCACCTCCATGTTGCTTTTATGCCACTGACTGGACGGGGTGGAGTCACGTGGCTGCACACGCAGTAGTATGTTTTTAAGGGGGAAGTATTAACAGGATTAAAAAACCGAAATAACCGATATGGGAAAATTATGTCGGTTAGAGGTTATGAATTTCGGTTTCGATTACTTTTCGATTAATCGTCCAGCCCTACTACAGTGGTTCAACCTTTATGTTATGAAGCGACGAGAATACTATTTGTGTGCAAACTTTATTCAACAATTTTGTCTCTTCCCTTTCATTCTCCTATGTTGTTGACGTTGTAGACTCAGTGCAGCGCTTCCGGGTTCTACGTCAGAACGCTGACCCTCTTCGCGCAGACATCATACGTCATCAGCACGTTTCATGCTATGCAGAGTTTATACTGACAGACCTCAGTCATGGAGCACTGCAAACAAACAACAGCCACCTTTTACAGTTCCTACCAAATCAAAACAACGAGCTTATGCTGTGTTCACACCATAACTACCGTAATTAAGAGACGGTAACCCGTGATGTTCTAACCAGAGCTGTTCAGTCTCGGATTTATGTGTATCCATGTCAACAGTATCAACAGCGAAATGAATCTGCAGCAGTCAGGTACAAGCTGTCTGAGCTGTTTACGTTCATTATTATTGTAAAGTTATGTGCTTTGAGACACGGGCGCAGGAAGACATTTTAGGGGGTCCACCACATTTTTTCCAGGCACGCCTATGCTGCAGCGAGATGAAAACATCTCAACTTTTCAGAATGCCACAAGAGCACCACAGGTCATGTGACAAGAACCAACCGATCAGCTTCGGCCTTTCTGTAAGCTCAGCCGAACAGCTGATCATATCTGTACAGGGAGGGGTTTTATTTCTCATCTCCATAAATATATCTAGTAATAAAGCTAATGCAAGGGCTAAAAATTAATTAATCCTTTGCTGGAGAGCGCAGTTCATGGTTGCATAGCAACGACACAGGAGCGCAAGCGCTTGTGGAATGGAGGAGAAACGCTTTCCACGCATTTTTAAACGCGACATGTGAACGGCCCCTAAAACACGTCAAAACTCCAAGAAGTTCAACAAGCATATCGATAAGAACACTAGTTTTAACAGCATACACACGGGGGCATTTGACTTTTATCACATTTTTGACATTGCTTGCAATTGTAATGCAACGGGCCGGTCTGACTCTACGGGACATAGATTAAGCCTTTAAATAAAAGGGTTATTAAGCTGTTTCTGTCATATACAATAAAAGATCCTGCACAGCGACAGGAAATAAAAATGAGCACAAAAAACTGCCTACACAAAATCGAAAGTGAATTCTTTCTATGCACACTGCAACGGTCACAAAATGATATTACGCTCTGCGTGTATGTTTTAAAAAACATAATTCAACATATAAATAACACGTTTTAATAGCCCACTTAAAGTGTTTAATACAAATAAAATACTACATCCTGAAAATGAATACATGCATTTACAATCCTGTGAAAACAGGGGGTGCTGCAGCACCCCCAGCAACCCCACTTCCCGCGCCCCTGTTGAGACATGAAGTAGTTTAACGCTGTCTCTTGCTAAGAGCAGCTGTGTGTGTGCGCGGTAGAGGTCTTCATGGGTCCAAAAGTTCATACCGAACCCGAAGAGACCCGTAAATGTGCTACACGGAACCGACCCGGGCCCGACTATTATTTTGAAAGTTGGACCCGGACCCGTGCAGAACCGAGAAATGCCATAAATGTACTACCCGGAACCAACGCGGACCCGTCTATTATTTGAAAGCTGGACCCGAACCCGGCCGGGAACACACAGACCGAGACCCGACTGGACCCGATCGACACATAGGTCTATTCCACAGCAAATTGCTATTAATAAGTCAATAAACAAGTTGCGTTTTGTCTTACCTAACGTTAGTAGCTTTCTCCCTTGTACCTGACTGTGATGCACTTGCCAAGAAAGTTCATCCGTTATTCCTCTCTTGCCGATTGAAATGCTTAATCCACTCATTATTCCAGCTTTAAAAGTCCACTTGCTGTCATGATGACAAATGCGACTTTGCAGTTTTGCATTTTGTTGTATCTCGAGTCAACTCATATAATAAAATAACTTTGACTGTTTGCCCTTTTGAATAATAACGATTGCTTGTTCAGTGGCATGGCCGCTGACGTTAGCATTACTTATTTGCGATCATTTCTGTGCTTTCTGAGCCGAGTCTGACCAAAACCTTAGATATAATAAGACGGTTCATTCATAATATTAGTATAAAAATAGGAGAAAGAAAGTGCGCTCGCATGAGACACATGCGCGTTAGCTGGAGCAACCTGAAACATAAGCTTTTAAACGCATTTTGAGCGTCATAGAAAACATTCATGTGATAGTTCATCTCATATTTTGTTAATGATTTGAAATATGTTATTTAAATGCGAGAGTGCAAGGCTACTAGCAGTTTTTGAGATTTTAAGTTGCATTACTGTTGCACACAATAGGAATAGGAAAACTCGATGATCACCGTTCGCTTGCTTTAACTCCGCCGCTCCGCTTCTGATGGCTGGGGTTGCTCGTGTTTTTTTCACCTTATTTCCCGGCTCATACTTTGCAAGTTACAAAACACACGCACAACGCTGACTGACTCCCAACACCGGCCGGGTGATCTCCGAATCAGATCGGCTCGGGTATACACAAATCAATGTAAAGCTGCTTTGACACAATCTGCATTGTAAAAAGCGCTATATAAATAAAGGTGACTTGACTTGACTTGACAATGTTAACCAGACCCGGGAACCAAAGTAATAGATTGGGACCTGACCCGGACCTGTCTGACCATTTAAAATATAGACCCGAACCCGTACGGGTCCCGGGTCCTCGGGTCTCGGGTCCTCTTTGTAGACCTCTAGTGCGCGGTCATGTGTTTTGGAGAAGGCGTGGCTTTGGACAGCGATTTGCAGGGAGGATGGTTTCCTAAGCTTTCAATGCTAGTAGGCTAATGTTAGCATTTCCCAGATCACCTACTGCACCTTTAAGACTTAAGACGTTAAAAAGTTGTTTTATAGTTGATCAATGTTACCAGTCAGGCAATAAAAAATAAAATTAGTCAAAAAAGACAGTGGATATATTGTAGTGTTAGTAATTTTTTTAAGGAATTAATACTTATATTCTGCAAGGATGCATTAAATTTATCAAAAGTGACAGTAAAATCATTTTTAATGTTACAAAAGGTTTATATTTAAAATAAATGCTGTTCTTTTGAACTTTCAATTCATATTAAAATGTATCACGGTTTTCACAACAACATTAAGCAGCACATTTAGCAACTGTTTTCAACATAGATAATAATAAGAAAAGTTATTTAAGCACCAAATCAGCATGTTAAAATGATTTCTGAAGGATCATGTGATACTGAAGACTGGAGAAATGGCTGCTGGAAATTCAGTTTTGCCATCACAGGAATTAATTACATTTTAAAATAGTATATTGTAATAATATAAGTTGAATTGTAATAACGTTTTATATAATGTATTTTAGATCAAATAAATGCAGTTTTGGTGAGACTTCTTTCAAAAACAGTAGTGTGTTTTGTCTTATACCTTCTATTCCTTTCTGGATTAAAGCAGATCTGAAATATTCAGCATACAAATAGCTAATCTAAAGCCACATTCTTTGTAATCAAGATTTCAAAACAACTAGACAGTGGTGAACTTCCTCATGCTTCCTTAAAGACACAGTTCTTGTCACACTTCAATAATCTGAGAGATGTCACGTACACACTCTCACCTATATATGACACAGAGGAATATAGCCCAAGGCTGTATCTGTTTTTCCAGTAGAAATGGTGTAATATTGCATCGACAGCAGTCATCCTGCCAGAACTTACACAGAGGGATCTGCCTCTCCCTTTTCCACTCCTAGTTTTACCCCCAGTAATCTGCTCTATATTGTGCGGCTTTCACATCCCTGTGATTAACCTCATACTCAGGAACACGTCATTCTCAGGAATCCCAGAGCTTTCTTTCTTGCTCTTATAGCACTGCCAGGAAATTACATAAGAATATGTTACACTTGACAAAGGTCAGGTTGTCTCTGCGATAAGGCAGGGCATTAATGTGTGAATCCTTGCCAAAAAACTCCTTTCATCTCAGGCACCAAAGCTGTAAAACCACCGTCTAAAAATGACAAAGGACCGGCGAGCAGACACACCTAAAGTTTCAGAGTCCATACCATTTTAAAAAATCCTTTATTGGGTCTACTGACTATAAAAGAGAATGCTGCCATTTGTTCAATTGCAAGAGGTCACCTGGATTTATAATGAATAACATACTTCTTAAATGAATATCGGTTGAAATAACATCATCGGGACCATTCAATTAATCTTCAACATTTTTTTTTTTTTCAGATACTAAGATTTTGTCTATTTAAAATTATGAAATATAGTAGTTTGGAAATAAGTTTCCAAGGTCATTTTCAATGGCAGTCATAAGTTCTCCCTATTTTGAGGAGCTGCCTCAAGACCTCTGGTGGTTGAGAATGAAATTGCATTATCAGCTGATCAAATTTGGGCTGACATTTATAAGGTTACAAAAGATTTCTATTTCAAATAAATGCTGTTCTTTTGAACTTTGTATTGATTAAACAAACCTGAAAAAAATGTCAGGTTTCGACAAAAATATTAAGCAGCACAACTGTTTTTAACACTGATAATAATAAGAAATGTCAAATTAGCATATTACAATAATTTCTGTAGGATCAAGTAACACTGAAGACTGAAATAGTGCTAAAAACTTCATCATCACATGAATAAATTACATTTAAAATATATTAAAATAGAGAAAAGTAATAATATTTCACCTCAAAGTTACTTTATGTTACAGCCATATTGAGAATAAAAAACGTCTAATAAAATAATATAAAAAATAAAATAAAATTTTACTTATTTCTTATAATATGTCACCCGGTATTTTAGTGTCACCTGATATTGTGCCATATTTTGTTTGACCCTTAATTGTGTGCCTTTTAATTGCTTTCTTTTTCATGGTCAATATGACTTTCAGTGTGTGCTACCTCATCCCAGAATGTCTATCTCATTTTCCAGGATCCTGGAAACCACACAGGGGCCCTGCACAAAGGCGGTTGACATGTTTCCATGAGATAAAAGCTCAGTGATTGCAGACTCCTCAATCCCGTGAGACCGAAGCTTTGCGTTTGAAGTTGACAACTGACAGAAAGCGGTAAAACATTGATGCCTGGCAGTGCAAATGTTTTCACAATGGACTTGGCACACATGGATTCTGTCCTCATGTTTTCCCACAGATCATGAAGGACATCCTTCTCATGATCAAACTGTTTTAACAGCCACTGGCTCATTTTTGACTTTTGGTTGTCTGTCAAATGCAGTGACATTCATTGAATATAGTCAATGAAAAGGATTGTTATGTTAATAAAGTATTTTAATGAAAGACAACACAGTCGTAGTGAAGTGTGACTGCTGATATTATTCTGAACTGGTCTACTACATCAATGATGAATAAAAATAACACTCTTGGCTGAACACCAAATTAATTAAATGAAAATAGTGTATCCATGCATCTGATGTAAAAGAAGATGATAATAGAACCACACAGGAGTTCCTATAAGATCACAAAATGATATCTCTATCCACAGACAACCCAACATTTTATTTAATAGTTGAATGATTTATTTGCACTTTCAGTCTGAATGACTGGTTCAGGGCCTAAAATAAAAGCCAATAAATACACACAAAAAAAAAACATTTTATGCTTTATTTCTAAACAAGAAATCTGGCGATTGACCTGCTGTGAACAGGTAATGGAAATACTTCAGCGTACGGAGGTGAGTTATTCTTATTCGCTCGTCACATTCAAAAGCATCTGCATGTTATTATTGCTCATAATTCTGTTTGTCCAGCTCTTATGCTGTCATAGTGGATGTTTGCCTTTTTTACTCACTTTCATCACCAAACCAGCAAAAGTACAGTGTTTGCACACCTCTCATCGGCCATCTGTCTTTTCACAACTCTCCATTATGGACAAACACCTTGTGCTTTAAATATCTCGGCAGGTGTGTATGTGTGATCTGTATATTTGGACAGACTGTGACCGCAGACCATAAACAGTAATGATATGGAAGTGTGGTGTGACTATGGAAACCCCATTGCATTTGGTGAGTGTTTTATATACACACACCGTATCATTTATTGCATGTTAAGATGATGATGAAAGCCACCGGCACAGTAAACAACACTCAAATCTCGAAGTCCACAGGGACCATCATAAACCGCACCACGTGCATCATTCATTCTCAAGCAAATGGGCCATGAGAAGGAGGGAAGATACAGGATGCAGACCTGCCAGGGTTGTGAAAAATTCAGAATTGAAGAACTGGCACCTTTTCAAATCGTAAATGTGAATTTTAACAGCAACATATCACAGGAATTGAATTGGAATAACAGGAAGAGGAATTTTCTGAATTGCAGTTCAAAGAAATTCAACACAGTCGATACTTGGGAAATAAAGTGTTGTACCAACTTGGTCAACAAAAGTAAATTTTTTATGATGAAATATATTAAATGAATAAAAATTTCTATAGGTGGCATTTCAAACATATCTAACGATCCACCGCTATCTCACGACCAATTTCGTACGTATTTTACGAGGTGGCAAATACGTACGACCTCACTCATATGAATTCATACGATTTGTCTAAACCCTAGTGACGGGTAGGTTTAGGGGCGGGGTTAGGGGTAGGTCATTCGTACGAATTCATACAAATTTGGCAACTCATAAAATATGTACGATTTAGCAAAAAACGTATGAATTCGTATGAATTGTAAAATACGTACGAATTGCCAAATGATCTACGCTATCAAAAATTAAGTAAAAACAGTAATATTGTGAAACATTATTACAATTTATTATATTGAATGTGATTTCACCAAGTACAACATGTTCCTGGATCAACATGTTTGTTGATCCTGGAACAAGATTCCAATCAACCAATCAGATTTAAGGGACAAGTTTATAATTTATGTCAAGTTTAGGCTTAAAAGCAGGGTTAGGTGCTTCTACATCAGTGTTTTTCCACCTATATTTCCCTCTGATTTTAAGGATAAGTTATGGGTAGGATTAGGTTTAGAGGTAGGGATAGGGTTAGGACTAAATTTTTGGACAGGAATGTTGTTCCAGGATTAACAAAATATGTCTTAGGCCGCGTGTCCACCAAAGTGTTTTAGCCAGCTGAAAACGCTAGACGCTCTGCTAAAAAGTTGAAAACGCCTATCTGCGAGTGCTTGAGAGCGCTTCTGCAGCGTACAGTTTTTTTCAGTTGAGACGCTTTGTTGCTATGATACGGAATATCCGCGGCACTGTTACTTGTAACTGATTTCGCAGGTAGTTTGTTTCAGACTAAAAATGTCGACACACTTCTTGTTAATGTCGTTGTACAGCAAGAATGTTGTGACAGTTGGTCGGCGTTGTATTTGTCCCGCCCCCCCTCCACTCTGATTGGACGGCTAGCTAAAAAGTGACAGTGATGAGCAGAGTGTTTTACTCAAAGTTGAACATTCTTCAACTCGAGTAAAAAACACCGAACTCTCAGTGCTTGAGCGTGAAAAAGACGCTCAGCGCTTACGCTCTTGGCGTTTAAAAAACGTGGCGCTCCTATTGAAAACAATTGGAAAAGTATGATAGCTGCTGGAAAAAAACGCTTTCTTGGACACATGGCCTTACTCCAGTCCAAATTTCAATTCATTTTAATACTTGTTCATATTCAAATTCTGTGTCCTCTTTGCTACCCCAATTCAATTTCAATTCAAATTCAGGAATTTAAAAACAGCTCTAAATAGTGCACAACGCTGAGGACCTGAGCCCTCAATGTGTGCAATGTGACGCTGAAACTCCTGCGGTCCTGCCAACCTCCATCCAAAAAGCTCATAATCTGTGTAGATGTTTTCTGATTAACCATAGGACAGTTATGAAACCAAATTTGAATCTGGAGGCAGTTGTAATGAATGAATAATATTTCCTCATTATCTGTGGGATTAGAGTGGGAGGTTTCTGAGAAAAGACATCTAATTGGCAGAACCAGGACAAAGGTATGGTGAGCAGTGTGCGTTCGCTCTCTTCATTAAATTGATTGGGCAGACTTTGATGTTTGCAAACAAGTCCAAACATCAGTGCCCGCTCCAATGTTTGGTCCATAGCATTATGTTGTTGTAAACAAAACAACATTTTAATGAGACACTGATAGTCTGTTTATAGGCTGCTCCAGTGCACTTTGCTATAATGTCACACTGGTATACGTACGTAAGGGCAACTCACCCTAATTACATGGGATCTTGTTGCAGATCTGACCAGAGATTTGTAAGGGGGAAAGGGATTAGTATGACTTTCCCCACACAACTCAAACCATGATGATAATGTATCCAAAAGACAGATATATTGCTCTACACGCCGTCTGGGAACTGCATTAAAACTTGCGGTTCAGTGCCTTAAACTCTCTTTTCAAATGTGGTTGAATGATGGTTGCCATTGCGCATTTATTGGCCATAAGCAAGGCTATGAACTTTAGTTAATATAAAATCTAAAGAGACATATAGAAAGCAGAGCAGGCCAGCCTTACAAGCCACAACTCCATCACCTCAGCAGGCCTCTCCACAGTCACTGCTTTTTTTTCTTATTGCATTCAAAAAAGGCAGTATTTCTTCGTTAATTCATTATACACATGTTTGGTGTTGCATTACTTTGAATAATACAAAGTTTTACGTCGCTCTCTGGCATACATGATTGGTCAATAGAGTGGCATTCAGCAATCCAGAGAACGTTCCAAAAAGATCACCTCAGTCAATTCTATCCTCATTCATTTACCCTGTTGTCGGAAGTAGTACTTTAGCATTAGAATGGGGAAACTGATTGTCGGTACTACACAAGGCGGCGTGACATACTTAACACAAGCGTGTGAAGCCACAAGCGTTTGGCCAGCACACATACTGTACTTGCTTTTGGTTATGAACTGCATGCCGACACATTTTGCAAAGTCGATCTTCCGTCAAAAGTTTGAGGTCAGTATTTTTTTTAATGTTTTTGAAATAGGTCTCTGCTCAAAAAGGCTGCATTTATTTGATAAAAACTACAGTAAAACAGTAATATTGTGAAATATTATTACAATTTAAAATAAAATTTTCTATTATAATGTATTGTAAAATGTAATTTATTTTTGTGATAGCAAAGCTGATTTTTTTAACAGCCATTACTCCAGTCTTCAGTGTCACGTGATCTTTCAGAAATCATGCTAATATAGCTAGTGATTTTGTGCAAATAAACATTTAAAAATACATTATAACATTAGAAATAAACATTTCTTATTTTTATCAATGTTGAAAACAGTTGTGCTGTTCATATGAATTTCGATTCATTTAGGCTACTTATTTGTATTCAAATTCTCATTCAAATTCTAACGGCATTAACAAAATAACCAGTATTTCTTCGTTAATTCATTATGCACGTTTTTTTTTTTTTATTGCATTAGCCTACTTGATAAACTTGAATAAAACAACATTCTATATGGCTATCTGGTAGCTATACATGATTCTGATTAGTCGATGACAGTCTAGACGAGTCAAGAGAATGTTCTAAAAAGATCCGATCTTGTGTTGGTAAAATCTACCAACCAAATGCCAGCCTACCAAGCACTCGCATACTTACGCAAAGTTTATTTCTGGCATAATGGCGTAATGGCTTTCTCTTTCAAGGAAAGTCTGTTCACTCGGCAGCCATATTTGCAACGCCTCCAGGCAGCTATTTCGGGCATCCAAGACCAAGTCCTATTTACTTGAATGGGGGAATCCTGAAATCTCAAAAACTGCTTGGCGAACTCACAATTAAATAACATATTTCAAATCAGCAACAAAATCTGACATGAACTGTCCACTAAATTTTGTTTCTTATGCTCAAATAATGTTAAAAAAAGCTTATTTTTCAGGTTACATGAGCCAATGCGCATGTGTAATCCTAAGCGTGAGTCTCAGGTTTCTATGGGAACCGGAGCTTCTAACGGCAGCTGCAGTGACGCAATGACTTTATCAATCAGCGATTGGCTCTTTTACTTAGAAGGCGGGATGTATTCCGCTATATTGTGCGTTGCAGTTTCTCCCATTCATAACTAATAGGAGTGAACCAACGCTATGTCACGACCAATTTGTACGTTTTTTATGAGGTGCCTAATCCGTACAAATTCGTACGACCTCACTCGTACGAATTCATACAATTTGTCTAAACCCCAGTGATGGGTAGGTTTAGGGGCGGGATTAGGGGTAGGTCATTCATATGAATTCATACGAAATAGGCAACTCGTAAAATACATACGATTTAGCAAAAAACGTACAAATTCATATGAGTGAGGTCGTACAAATTTGTATGAATTAGTAAAATATGTATGAATTAATGTGAGATCAGGTTAAACCATCTTTCTATATCTATAGTCTGATCATACCGCTGGCCCGCTCTCTCTTTTTTAATCCAAGCGCAAATTGTGCCATCTTAAGTACATTGATTGTATTGAAAAATAGACTGCACAGTAATCAGACCGAAGAGGGCTTCAGTAGGCTATTACAATAGGCCAATTCAACATAATATACAGGTAAAATTATATAATTTCAACTAAAATCAACAGCCTATTTGATGTTTGTGTATTGTATTTATTTATTTAAGGAGTAGGCGTATAATGTACAATCATCCAGTTTTTATCTAAAAAAACAAACAAACAAACAAACAAAAAAACTAGAAAACCAAAACCGAAATAAAATAGATTGGCTGGGCTGACTAACTGTACACTACCCTTATTTATTTAGCAAGCATGCTTTTCAAGTAAGAGAGGGGTGCCAAATATGTTTGTTTTTTTTGTTTTTTGTTTTTTTAATAAAAACATTTCACATTTCACATTACTCTTGCACATATTTTGGACTTGAAATCTGAGCTTCCCATGTCAGAGAGCTTGGGGCCCACTGAATGAAATGAAGTTTTGGGTTGCTGGTGGGCGCACTCATCTAGAACCACACGCACATGCATCTCACTCAAGTGCACTTACTGTGAACAAGCTTCCTCAGCTTTGGAAACTCTTGCATGCTCCCCACAGCTAACCACAAACTGTGGAGCACTCCTGCACTCTGGCAGACCCCATCAAACCCCACAGTAGGTGAAGAGCCTGCATAGCAGTCAGTGTGCCTTATATTTTCTTTGCATTTTCTCATTTTGCTCATGGGGCTCAGGTTGAGTTAGATAAATATGAGGTTTTGAATATTTCAGAGGGAAAAAAAGGATTGTACACACATCATCTGGTGACCTGGTGTGTTTAAAATATAAAAAAGCAATAACATGCTGGTAATAAGTGGATTTGGCTGAGATAATATGGCATGTGAGTGACAGTAAGTCCAAACATGAAAGCGTCCAGTTTCATAATGCTATTTGAAATGTGAAGATTAAAGTTGTGTATTTTATGCAGGTTATCCCTTTATTCAAAATAAAAAAATACACTGTCTTAGGTAATATGGGGATAAACTTAGACAAGAACATATAGTCCAGGTCACAGGAATCACACTGGCCCCTGTAACGCTGCTTTAAGTGGAGTAGTTCTTTAATCCTCATTCTTCCATCCTTTTAATGGCTTGTTCTAGGAACCATTTATGTGCCTGTGGCAAGGGATTTTCCACTGTAAACCTCTTTGGCTGCCTTGTTGTATCATAATGTAGGTTTTACGGGGGCAATTTTTTTTTGTCTGCTACTGTCTGACATCTCTCAAAAAGTGATGGACTCAAATGGGCAATTATAGGTTACAGTAATAGGCTACTATTCAAAAATGACCTGGTGAGAAAGGGTTATGTTTTTAAATGGTTATTTATGTTTCATTCTATTCTGGTAACCTCTATGCCTGATTCTTATGGTGGTTTGAAACATTTTTGTGATTTTTTTTACTTTTTTTTTATTAAATAAAAGCTAGGTCCAAATTTACTTCATCTAGAAATTAAATGAATCTTTTATTTCAGCCAATAATGGTGGAAATGTGTAACCATTTTTTCTTTTTTTAGGTAGGCCTACAGTATTCACCTTATTTTGCAGGTAAGAGTGCGGCCATTTGTAAATTTAAAGGGTTATAGTTCACCCAAAAATGAAAATTATGTCATTAATTACTCACCCTCATGTCGTTCCACACCCGTAAGACCTTCGTTCATCTTCGGAACACAAATTAAGATATTTTTTTATAAAATCCGATGGCTCAGTGAGGCCTGCATCGCCAGCAATAACACTCTCTTTTTCAATGCCCAGAAAGCTACTAAAAACATATTTAAAACAGTTCATTTGACTACAGTGGTTTAACCTTAATATTATAAAGCGACGAGAATACTTTTTGTGCGCCAAAAATAACAAAATAGCGACTTTATTTCACAATATCTAGTGATGGGCTATGAAATCTAAAAGCCTTTCGAATAATTTGTTTCGAATTAGTGGTTCAGGGCGCCAATCCCATGATTTCAGTAAACGAGGCTTCGTTAGGCTTCGTTCACGTGACTCTGGCAGTTTGTTACGTGCTCCGAACCACTGATTCGAAACAAATGATTCATTAAGCTTCATGAAGCAGTGTTTTGAAATCGCCCATCACTAGATGTTGTTGAATAAAGTCGCTATTTTGTTATTTTGGCGCACAAAAAATATTCTAGTCGCTTTATAATATTATATTATGATGAACGAAGGACTTACGGATGTGGAACGACATGAGGGTGAGTAATTAATGACATATTTTTCATTTTTGGGTAAACTAACCCTTTAATGTGTCTGGCTTCCGGTGTAATTAGCGTTCGAGTTATTTTTAGCTATCCAAAACTGCTCGTTATGCTGCTTAATATTGGAAATTGGTATTTATTACCATATTATTTCAATGTATTGTCTTAGCCTAATTGTAAACACGCTGGTTTGTAGCGCAAACAGTTTTACAGTTTACTGCACTTTGATATTCTTCCCCTTATTTCACTATAGCGGCTAATAAATCGGAAGTCTCGCACATTCACAGAAAACACCTTACTTCCGCGTTAAAAAATAGGCCATAAAAAAACCCATATTCACCGAGTAAAAAAGTGTGACCAAACAATGACCTTGAATAAATAGTATACTATATGTTTCACCTAAATATTTTACACTATATTAGGACAGTAAATAAATCTAGAAAATGATTTGCCTAGTGAGACAAACGAAAAACATGAAATCTCCTCTACACAATGAGCATGCGCGAGCACAAAGAACAGTGATACACGAGCTGCTCTGCACAGGCAGCGATGCTTGTTCCTATAGCAACTGCCTCTCGCTCACATCCGCCGCCTCCACCAACGTCTCGCACGGATCCGCGCGACCCTCTCCTCCTCCCCACCGCATAACAGCATCCCTCTGTCAACAGGATATTTCCTGAGACGGAAATACGACGGGGGAAGGAAAATGGCGCTCATCCCATCACAGATCCTCAGAGTAGCGATACTCCTCTCCTATTTTTCTATCCTCTGCAATTACAAAGCCATAGACATGCCCGCGCATCAAACATACGGCGGTAGCTGGAAGTTTCTTACGTTCATAGATTTGGTAAGTGCGTGTGCATCGTTCCCATGCAGTGCCTGATTATATATATGAGATCTCCATAATGTATTATATAGACAGGCCCCTGTTATGCTGAAATATGCCAGGTTCCTACAAAAAGGAAGACAAACGCCAACACAAATTGTCTTACGTCATATTTACTGATCATTAAATGTTAATCACATGACGTAATGACTTTTTAAGTCTCTAACGAGGATGTCATGCTTTTCATATCTCACATCCTCATTAATAATGAATTTTATTCTGAAGGGTTGTGCTGAATAATGATCAGTTCTCTGGACAGTTAGAAGGACAAATTAAGGATGCATACACAGTTTTGAAATATAAATAGCAGCATCCTTGTCTTTTGTTCTGGCAGTCTGTTAGAGTAAATACAGGTCACATTAGGCGCCAGCATCTGTACGCACACACACATACGCATTGACTGTTATGACAGTCTGTGAGCCAATGACTCACATTTTCCACATAAACAGCCCATTTTCTCCCCCTTTTTCGAACAGTGATTTTTAATAGCAATAAAAGTTGTTTTGTTACACTTCACGTTTGCACATCTGGTCCAGTGCACTGTTTGTTATTTTTTTTATTCTTGTCTGGGAATAATTTCACGTTAAGATATGTTCTGTACAGATATGTTTGGATTATTGTGGATGGAGCTTTTTAAAACTTATGCTCATTCATAACACTTGTTATGATGTTTTCTCTAGCGCTCTAGTGACTGCATTACAATTGAAACAACAACAGAATATTACTGTTTTTACTGTATTTTGGTCAAATAAATGCAGCCTTGGTGAGCATAAGCAACTTCAACTTCGTTTAAATACATTAAAAAATTTTACAGACTCCAAATTTGAATGTACCAGCAGTAACTGCATTACTATTCGAATTCCATGTACACTGTAAAACTGTTTTATACGTTGAAAAGTTATTTTCATACTTTTAATAACACAAATGACACTTAATAAGTCTCTGATGTCCCCAGAATGTGTATGTGAAGTTTTAGGTCAAAATATCTCACAGATAATTTTTTATAGCATGTTAAATTTGTCACTTTTTGAGTGCTCTGTTTTTGTGTGTGTCCCTTTAAATGCAAATGAGCTGCTGCTCCTATGAAGAGGGCGGAGTTTCAAGAGCTCATATTAGCAGCGCTGACTACCCCTGCGTTCCATTCGGAAGGGCTCATCCCTATGCCCTAATCCCTTCAAAGGGTTTACCCTCCGGAGTGAGAGCTTCGAACGGATGAAGGGTGTAGGGGTTAAAAACTGTTTTTTTGGAACGCACTTCAGCGTCATCTTAACGAAACAATCATGGAGGCGCCTTCGTCGCACATTTTGTACGCTGGTTGACCCCCCAAAAAACACGCTCTGAACGATGAGTATATTGTGCAATGTTAGTTGATTTATTTATTTATTTTTAGTTTATCACACCATATTGTGTCTATGTATTTGAACGTTTGAATGGACTGATAAAGGCAGCTGTAAAGTATTTTTGTTGAAGTACAATGTTGCTTTGACCATAATAATGCACCAAATCTAACTCGTATAAGTAGTATAGAAAAATACTATAATTATAGGTAAAAATCGAACTCCGAGCCTCCTGTACCCATTCAGTGCATTCTGTGACGTCAAACAACTTCCCTGTGCAAAGGATCATGGGGGCCCGAAGTGTCCATCAGTTGTACCCTTCGAAATCCTTCATTTCGAAGGGCCCTTTGAAGTGGCCAGTTTTGAGCACTTCGGTTTGGAACGACCCTTCAACATGGCGGCCATGATTGTTTTCACTCAAAGTGCCCTTTGGAGGGCGATATATCCCGTTTGGAACACACCGTACCTCACGCAGACTCACTGAAAATGTCAGAAACTGTTCAGCCTTTTATGTTCAAACCGGAGTCAGACAATGATGGAGAGATTCAAGAAGAAGTGACAACATGTAGAATGCAACAGGACGTTTCTGAATGGTTAGTTGATGAATTTATGTAGCTGATGTGGTTAACTATCTTAAAGTTATTGATTGCATATTCTGTCATGATAATCTATAAATCGCTCGTGTGGGAACTGTTGTAAGATGCCTACAGAGCCAGAGAATATATGAAGATAGAACAGGTATAGTTTAGTTTAATTACGGTTATAACTTATGTTGGCATCTTGCTTTTATGACATGCTATTGCTTTTGTGTTACGTACTGTATTGCAATAACATGGCCTTACCCTTTGTTGCATGTTCTCGGGGCAGGGTTTATGTAAATTTTATGGTTATTGATGTCACCAACCCGGAAAGAAGCTCGTTGTAGTCCCTACCAGCCGCTTGTTGTAGTCCTTAAACAGAGAATTCTTTAAAAGAAAATATCTCCCTTTGCATTGAACTTTGAGCATCGTAACTTTGCAGATGTTGTTTATGCTCTAACAGCAACATCACACACTAACTAAAGTTACAAAAAGTGAAATCGCAATGAACCACCCCTTTAATGTTACATTAATAAACTCTTTCATTGTCTGTAAACACAGAAGAACTGGAATCACTTTCACCACAACCATAGAGAGATAGGGAAGTGAATTATTGTTTGTGCTGCTTTGTGTTATAGTAAAAAGATTAATTATGACAGCATTTAAGGACCTCTGACACCACTCAACCTGGATGATGGGGCTGTGTGAAACTAATATTAGAACAGACGATAAACACATGTCACATTCAGAAAGACAGATTATCTCATCTTGGCACAAGAAATGCAAGTACGTCTGGATCAAATACTTTTCGCTGAAATATCCACAACTGATATACTCCACTGTAGCATTGTTACATTTATTAACACTCTAACTACTATTGTGCTAACTGTGCCACTTTGATTTCAGCCATTTATGTTTTCGTCAGGCCTCATTAATTATTAAATTTAGGGGTTTAGATTTGACTTTCCATTGTCACAATAGGACACTTGAGGAGCCTGGCATTGAGTTGAGCTCTCGGTGTCAAACATAAAGTGCCTGGTCAAGTGTGGCCGAAAGCTTTCAGTGATCTGACAATGAGATACCCATGGATTAATTAGCAGAGTTTAATTAGCACAGATGCACAGGTTTTCTGAGTGTATCATTACTGTGATGAAAAGCAGTCTATATTTTTATGAGAGCAGTTGCTATGCTGCAAACGCTTTGCAGCTATAATTATAAATTGAAATGATGCATTTGAACGCATAGCGTCTGAACTACAAGTGCACATAGTTTTATGACATTTATTTGAACATGAATGCAAAAATACCTTAATTTTCTTGCGAGCCACTGTTTCTGCAGTATACTGTAGCAGCAGTCTGTTGTTCGATAAGAAGTGAGGTTTCCTTATAGCCCAATTATTATTATTCCCAGCCTCAAACAAGCAATTCACTAGATTTCATGGAGACTTGAATCTCAGTCCAGGAATCCTTGTGGTTGTTTATAACCACAAAATAAGGCTTTGTATAGCTAATAAATGATTTTATGCCTCTTTTGGCTTCATGTTCTCGCACCGAGGCTGTTTTTTAAATCTCAAATGATGCGAGAAAAGGATCGACGTCCATTTTTAGCTCAGCTAAAGTGAAGATCAAAAGCATTAGTGAGGGTAGAGTAAGAAAAATAGATAATTTTAGGTGGCTGGTAATAGGGATTTAAGACTTTTCCAATAAAAGATTGGTTTTGAACAAATCGAACATTTATATGAAGCCTTAGCAGGGCTTCTCCTGTCTTCAGACACCAGGAAACAAATTTAGGAGCAGAAAGATAATGAGGAATGAAATATTAAAGAGTGTATTAATGGGAGACTTTTTTGCATGTTGGATATCTGTGGAGGAGATATAATAAAGAAACCCTCATAATTCCATAATGTCTTTCCATCGTAAATTAATGTCAAAGCAATCTCCTAATGCTCATCACGAATGTTCACTAATGGAAAATGGACTAAAAAAAGACATATTAGCTTAACACAAGAAATAGGTTATGGAGAAAAGGTTGTGTATTAAATCATTTCAATGGCAGTTTTCTTGCGGCCTGTCATGCATTGTAACATTTTAAAGCATGTCAACTGTATCAGTATATTGTTCGGTTTTCTGTGATGTGAGTTTGTTTGCTTTTGGAAAATGATGGCACTTAGAAATACTCATATTCTATTTTGAGACAACCAAAGATGAATGCATGGCTTTCATCAAGTTTCCCTTCAACTTCCCTCTTGTGTTCCTTTTAAAAGACAGCTTTGATTTGTGTGTCAATGAAAGGCCTTAAAAAAAAAAGAGGAAATTTCATTTATTTATTTATATTAAAAAAAAAAAAAAGCTTTACCTGCTCTTTTCAGTTAGGGCCTCAAATACAGCTAAATATACAGTTTGTATTTCCTTAAACCAACATAAATATTTCATTTTCTACAAACTGCCATTCTTGGCTCATTTTCAGTCATACTTGTGAATTCAGTGAATTGTTAACTGGAGACTCGCTCTGACCAGATCATTTGAATCAGTTAGTTGTTGACTCCATGCAATCGGATTGGTCCAATTCATAAATTAATCATTCAGATTTGCAAACCCATTTAACAGGTTAATTTAAGAGAATCAGCTCGTTCACAAGTAAAATAATGAGGAACGACATGTTTTTATGAAATGTAGTGGAGTTAAAAGTATGTTATTATGCTTTGGAATGTAGTGAAGGAAAAGGAAAAGTTTCCCAAAATAAAAATAGTCTGATAAAGTACAGATACTTGAAAAATGTTCTCAAGTACAGTAACAAAGTAAAAATACTTTGTTACTGTCCACCACTACTACTTGATTACATTTTTGAATAAGTTTATATCTTTACTCCAATACATTTGTAATGACTAATGCAATTACTCATTGGCTGCATCTGAAAACTTAAAAATGCTCCCTTCGGAGAATGTGTTCCAAAGTAGGAAGGCATCAAGGCACGTCCGAATCCAATGTTAGCTTCACTTCCTGTCTCCTGAGATACCTTCATCTGATCAATTTTTGAAGGCAGCATAGATATATCCTTCGATATCTAGCTAAAAGCTAAAAAAACAAAGATGGTGTCTGAAAGTTGCGGTAGGTGGTCAGGTTGTGTGTAAATGTATGTTTTTGATCAACGTTTTTCACTTCTGATGTCATTTCTAGCAAGAAATTACTATTGTAATAATTAAATATTTGCTTAGTTCTCACCAAAGCTCGCTCTGTTTTGCTGTAGATCATTAAACGTTACTCTACCTCAGAAGCTTGTCCGAAATCAGTTTTGTGAGGTACCTTCTTGCGCAAACGCTGCCTACAAAGTCATTGTCTGATAAAGCAGCAAGGCAACAAGTCAGCTGCCTAACTTTTACATTTTTCATGGCACCTAACTTTTTCTGCAGCAGTTTATTTCTGCTACAAAAGAAGCGATATCGGCATCTACAGGGCATTGAAGGTACTATATCTTGTGCGTTTTTCCCTTACTCACCCCTTACTCACCCACCTTGTCAACAAGGCTACTTTACTCAAATGTGAGTGTATTAGCGGGTAGTTGTTGAATCACGGGTGTTTCATATATTAGATGAGAACATGGCTGCAGCCGGGATGATGCCGAAACTAGCACATCCAGGGCAAGTAGACTTTGACTATTTGATTTTACTTAACAAAATTTTATTTATCTGTTATTTTTTGTTTGTTTGTTATGCCGAAGAGACCTTTTTGAAAGATGTCCTATGTCCTTTTTAAGCTTTTTGAAGGGTTAGGTCACCCAAAAATGAAATTTCTGTCAATAAGTACTCACCCTCATGTCGTCCCAAACACAGAAGACCTTAATTTGTCTTCTGAACACAAATTAAGATATTTTTGATGAAATCCGAGGGTATCTGATGCACACATAGGCAGTAACGCATGCGTCATGCTGCTCACGTGACCAGAGCCGGCCAATACTGAGCCGCCATTCGGAAGTAAACACTGAAGCTCTGCTACGAAAATAGCGTAGCAGTATGACAGGGGACAGACAAATTTTTTGAATAAAGTCGTTATTTTTTGTTTGTTTGTTTTTGCGCACAAAATGTATTCTCGTTGCTTCATAATATTAAGGTTGAACCACTGTAGTCACGTCAACGGTTTTAACGATGTCTTTAGTGCCTTTCTGGACCTCAAAAGGTGCAACATTGTTGCTGCCTATGTGTGGATTATATACCTCTCGTATTTCATCAAAAACATCTTAATTTGTGTTCCGAAGACAAACGAAGGTCTTACAGGTTTGGAACGACATGAGGGTGAGTACTTAATAACAGAAATTTCATTTTTGTGTGAACTAACTCTTTAAGCGAGACTTGAGTGTTTGTAGACATTTAAGAGGCTGTTGTCGACCTTGATTTATTGCAATATTGAGGTGTTCAGTTTTATTTTTTATTTCAATTTTAGAAAGTAAATGTCCTCACAAGTCAACCATTTCTTATTTTTCACTGGCATGTCTCTTACTGTAGATGTTGAGGACTAGTGCATCTTTGAGCCTACATTCAGTATGAGTAAAATACTTAAGTAGTGTTAAAATCAGATATTTTAAGACGTTTACTCAAGTGGTATTGGAATTAGTGACTTGTAATCTGCCCCCTTTGTTAGGTATACTACATTACTCTTTCCTAACCAGTATTTTATGATTCTCTATCTCAGGTCATTCAGGCAGTGTTCTTTGGAGTGTGTGTCCTGACGGACCTCTCAAGCCTTTTGACAAAAGGCAGTGCCAGTATGGAGCAAGAGAGACAGTTGAGGAAGCTGATTGGCTTACGAGACTGGATGATGGCTGTTCTGGCCTTTCCCGTTGGTGTGGTATGTATAAATCACCAATCAGATTTCTCATTTTGCATATGTACACTAACTGACTGCGATCCATAAAAATAAACTTTATTTGTGTTAGTTGGACCTACATCCAGAGATTATGGGCAGTGCTGCAGGCTCAGTGAGAATATGTAGATGTTCAGATAACATCAATGCTTAGGATCAACATTGAAAATTGGATTGAAATTGAATAAAAACACCAATGTGGCCAATTTTCTAAGTAAAATAATGCAGTGATCCAGATTATTTCAGTGCAAAACAAATCTAAAGTTTGGAAAATTTTCAGCTTTTATATAAGCCTGTACATATTTGCAAACATTGCACTTTTTTATGCAGAAAATCAGAAAAAAGAATTGGCTGGAGGTGACTTATGGTGCGGTTAGTTTAAAGTGTGTGAACCTACCGTAAACTCTCTAAGCCATCAAGTTCAATTGTTAATGTGGGAAAGAAAAAAACAGTCCTGAATGCAATACTTTGTTTGGAGCTGCCCTTCCCCTCCCACACATGTCATTGACATTAAGATGTCTGAAACCACAGGAAAACAGAGGCAACTGTTCAAAACTTGTTTCAAGCAATCATTCACTGGATCTAAGAAAGGTGGGTTGTGTATTGAGTACATTTATAGAGGGTGCCAAAGGTAAAAATACTGCTTGCTGCAAATGTATGACTAATGTTTTAATATTTTTGCAGCTTAGCAATTTTCAATGCCATTCTGTTTTAACAGTTTGGGGTCGGTATGTTTTTTTTAAAATGTTTTTGAAAAAAGTCTCTTATGCCTAGGGCTGTCTTTACTTGATCAAAAATACAGTAAAACAGTAATATTGTGAAATTATTATTTAAAAAAAAGTTTTCTATTTTAATATTTATTTAATACATTGCAAAGCTGAATTTTCAGCATCTATTACTCCAGTCTTCAGTGTCACGTGATCCTTCAGAAATCATTCTAATATGCTGATTTGGTGCTCAGGAAACATTTCTTATTATTATCAAAGTTAAAAAACAGTTTTACTGCTTAATATTTCTGTGGAAACCATGATACTTTTTCAGGACCCTTTAATTAATAGAAAGTTCTAAAGAACAGCATTTAGGCTGTGTGTCCAGCAAAGTGTTTTTTCCCAAGGCTTGCGTATTTTACCCATTGTTTTCAATGGGAGCACCGCATTTTTAAAATGGCAACAGCGTGACGAGGTGCTGAGCGTCTATTTCACGCTAAGCGTTTTTTACCAGTCGCTGCGAGTTGAAGAATCTTCAGCTTTAGGTAAAACACACTGCTCATCACTGTCACTTTTTACCCAGCCGTCCAATCACAGTGGAGGAGGGGTGGGACAAATACCACACCAACCAACCGCCACATCCTGCTTGTACAACATATAACAAACAACAACAAACACATCTCTTCATCCAAAACTAGTGTCATAGCATTCATGTTGAAAAAAAGTTTTTTTTTTCTTTAAAAAGAACGTATTAACCCCAAAATGTATTTAAAAAATCACATTTTACGATAAATGTAAGTCCCTCTAAATAAAACAAGCAAACTAAACAAAATAACAAACACAAGACACATATTACATAAAATCAACAGCATTGTCCAGAGTTATGGATTAGCATATGTGCAGTCCAATTCAAATATTTACTGTGTTTTCTTTGTAGGGCAGAATAAACACTAGGTGCCTTTAGATCTGTATTTAGACCATCTAAACAGTGAATCATCACATTCCTTAAAAGGTATAAGCCTGCAGGTCAGATCAGACAGCATCTGTATTCTCTCAGCATATACCACTATATCTGGACACATCAACACATGCTGCTTTGCATAAGGGGACTATACAGACACCAATACGCATTGTGTTAAATGTACATCTCGTTTGCTTTGCAAATCCCTAGTCATCTATCTGTCACTGCCACAAAATCAGCTGTGCAATAAAGTCCCGTCCTGCAAAGTGGAGAAGGAAACACTGTGTTGTTTCTGTTTTGTGTGTCAGTGATGACTATCAGATAATTACATGGAAAATATTTAAATTGTGGTCACAAATGTCTTGCTTTGTCTCTGGCTGGCTAAAGATCTTTTAATATTGCATGACACAATGTTATTGAAGAGTTTAAGATGTCAAATGACAGTGTCAAAGTGACTTAAACCTTAAGTGGAAAGAAAATCGACTCTGCTCATTTTATTTTAATGAAAGAGACACAGGCAATCTCCTTACATTGCAAGGGATCACTAATACTAGAACCCTTCTCTTCATATAAATAAAGTAAAGTACATTTTGAAGTGTCCAAGTATCTGATGACCAGACTAAATCAGCACTTTGTTTTTAATCATTTTCCTTACTCTTTTGGGGGGAATTCTGCATAACATATTTAAAATAGCTTATTTTTATATTCATATTAAAGGTCATCTCTGTGTGTATTATATTAATAAACTCTTTAGTTGGGAATAATTAAAGGGTTAGTTCACCCAAAAATGAAAATAATGTCATTTATTACTCACCCTCATGCCGTTCCACACCCGTAAGACCTTCGTTAATCTTCGGAACGCAAATTAAGATATTTTTGTTGAAATCCGATGGCTCAGTGAGGCCTGCATAGCCAGAAATGACATTTCCTCTCTCAAGATGTACTAAAAACATATTTAAATCAGTTCATGTGAGTACAGTGGTTCAATATTAATATTATAAAGCAACGAGAATATTTTTGGTGTGCCAAAAAAACAAAATAACAACTTATATAGTGATGGCCGATTTCAAAACACTGCTTCAGGAAGCTTCGGAGCGTTATGAATCAGCGTGTCGAATCATGATTCGGATCGCGTGTCAAACTGCTGAAATCACGTGACTTTGGCGCTCCGAACCGCTGATTCAACACGCTGATTCATAACGCTCCGAAGCTTCCTGAAGCAGTGTTTTATATATATCACTATATAAGTCGTTATTTTGTTTTTTTGGCACACCAAAAATATTCTCGTTGCTTTATAATATTAATATTGAACCACTGTACTCACATGAACTGATTTAAATATGTTTTTAGTACATTAATGGATCTTGACAGAGGAAATGTCATTGCTGGCTATGCAGGCAACACTGAGCCATTGGATTTCAACAAAAATATCTTAATTTGCGTTCCGAAGATTAACAAAGGTCTTACATGTGTGGAACGGCATGAGGGTGATTAATAAATGACATTATTTTAATTTCTGGGTGAACTAACCCTTTAAAATTTGGCAATAGATGCTATTTACACTAAGTGCAAATAGTGATAGATGCTATAGCGGAGCTAGTGTAAATAGCGTTGTTAAATAGTGTTTTTGAAAGAAGTCTCTTATGCTTAGCACGGCTGCATTTATTTTAACAAAAAGTACAGAAATACAGCAAAAACAGTAATATTGTAAAATATTATTACTGAATCTAAAAGAACTTTTTCTATTTTAATATATTTTTAAATGTAATTTATTCTTGTAATGGCAAAGCTGAATTTTCAGGATCATTACTCAAGTCTTCAGCATCACATGAAGCTTCAGAAATCATTCTAATATGCTGAATCAATTATTATTGGTGCTCAATTATTAATAATGGTTCTTATTATTATCAATGTTAAAAACTGCTTTTTGCAGCTTAATTGTTTGTGGAATGATTCATTTTGTCAGGATTCTTTGAAGAATAGAAAGTTCACAAGAACAGCAACTCAGCATATTAGAATGATTTCTGAAAGATTGTGTGACACTTTGACTGGAAGTGTAAATATTTGTTATTTTTTTTAAATATAATATTAATATAACATTTTAAATATAATAAACATAGACATGCAGCTTTGACCGTTGCATCATTCTGTGGATATTTGCAGAACTTGTGGTTGCAGATTCTCCACGGGGCTTAATGAGATGGCAGACAGAGGATGCTTCCTTGTTAGCTTGTAAAAAACTTAGCAGCCAGACAGCCATGATACAAACATGAAATAGATGCTTGACTTGGCCCTGGCCCTCAGTCTAAGAGCTGGGCATGAGGCTCAGCTTACAGCCATCTCAATGAGCATCATTAGTGCTGAGGTTAATATTGGGAAACGGGCTCTACTGTGTTTGAGTGATATGCAGACTTTGTTAGCTTTAGCCAGGTTATTTTCTGACACCTATTAGTGGTATGTGTGTCTTGCTGATATCCACTCTTCTGAGATACAATGGGACCGAATTCTGCTCCATCTGCCTGATGACCTTAGACTATACAGTATGTCAGACGACAGAATGAAGTTTCCCAGTCCAGCTAGTTTGGCTGGATAATAGAGAAGGTTGGCCGCGTTCTATGTGGTTCATCCACAGTGCCCAGTGAGAGTGCATGGAACGGGCAAATCCAAATAAGCCACCTGTCCGGCAATGAACTTATTTAACTTGCACTTTCAAAATGAAGCCTAGCGTTTACTTGAAATATGCTTCAAAAGCACAACAGATCCTTTCACAAGGCCTATCCTCACAGTGCCGCCCATTTATTTGGGTATGGTGACCATCATCCAAGCCCTTACTGGAAACAAGAATCCTGCAAAATAATCGGAGACACCCAAACCAAACAGAAATCTGTCACGCCCATAAATGAGACCCATTAATGCAAATACGTTTGAGCAGTTCAGGATTACGGCAGGGGAAGTGAAATTCCTCCTCGGAGAGCCGGGGACTTCAAACGCTCTTTCACAAGGCCTGCATGCTCCACACCAATGTGCCTGTTTTTTAACAGCGTGTGTGATGTTCTCATCATCTTAACACTGTCCTTTTTCACAGAAGGCATCTGTAGCTCAAAGTAAGTGCTGGATAAAAGCAAGGAAGAAGTAGTCAGCTCTCAGGGATTAATTATGGTATGTTGATATGAGCTCTGTGTGTTGGTTTGCTGTGCTCATGGCTGGTTTTAGTGCTTGTCAGTGTTTTGCACAGAGATTGTGTCCTGTAGATGGGGAATCAAAGAGGTTATTAGACAAGTTAGACTTTTCGGCATAATGAGATGTGCCGGCATGAGGCGGGAGTTCGGCAGTCTGCTCGAAGACCTGCTGGGAATCTGGGGGTGAGGAATGGGCTCAATTTAAAGTCTTTGCGGGGAGTAAGAGGTCTTAAAAAGTTATGAAGTTCCTCTGAAGATAAAATGTAGTTGCAGTTTCCCTTTTTGAGCTAATTTCAAGAAAGTAAACGACAGAGATGGCTGACACCTGACATACAAGAATCATTTACTATTGTAAAGCTTGTCCTGTGCTGAATCATATAATGCATGGACTTCACTAGACCCCTGAAGGTGTGCTGTGTTATCTGGCACCAAGATGTTACCAGCAGATCCTTTAAATCCTGTAAGTTGTGAGGTGGGGTCTCCATGGATCGGACTTGTTTGTTCAGCACATCCCACAGATGCTCGATTGGATTGAGATCTGGGGAATTTGGAGGTCAAGTCAACAACTCAAACTCGTTGTGCTCCTCAAACCATTCCTGAACCATTTTTGCTTTGTAGCAGGGTGCATTATCCTGCTGAAAGAGGCCACAGCCACCAGGAAATACTGTTTCAATGAAAGGGTGTACATGGTCTGCAACAATGCTTAGGTAGGTGGTACGTGTCAAAGTAACATCCACATGGATGGCAGGACCCAAGGTTTCCCAGCAGAACATTGCCCAAAGCATCACACTGTCTCCACCAGCTTGCCTTCTTCCCATAGTGCATCCTGCTGCCATGTGTTCCCCAGGTAAGCGACGCACACACCCGGCCATCCACGTGATGTAAAAGAAAACATGATTCATCAGACCAGGCCACCTTCTTCCATTGCTCCGTGGTCCAGTTCTGATGCTCACGTGCCCACTGTTGGCACTTTCGGCGGTGGACAGGGATCAGCATGGGCACCCTGACTGGTCTGCGGCTATGCAGCCCCATACACAACAAACTGCGATGCATTGTGTATTCTGACACCTTTCTATCAGAACCAGCATTAACTTCTTGAGCAATTTGAGCTCTAGTAGCTCGTCTATTGGATCAGACCACACTGGCCAGCCTTCGCTCCCCACGTGCATCAATGAGCCTTGGCCGCCCATGACCCTGTCGCCGGTTCACCACTGTTACTTCCTTGGACCATTTTTGATAGATAATGACCACTGCACACCGGGAACACCCCACAAGAGCTGCAGTTTTGGAGATGCTCTGACCCAGTCATCTAGCCATCACAATTTGGCCCTTGTCAAACTCACTCAAATTCTTACGCTTGCCCATTTTTCCTGCTTCTAACACATTAACTTTGAGGACAAAACATTCACTTGCTGCCTAATATATCCCATCCACTAACAGGTGCCATGATGAAGAAATAATCAGTGTTATTCACTTCACCTGTCAGTGGTCATAATGTTATGCCTGATTGGTGTATATATAGTATCTATAATAATCAACTATATATTAGATTATATTATATTAGAATATATATATTATATTAATTTTTAAAAATTTATTTAGTTCATTTGATACAAGATTTTGGTCATATCATATACTACAAATAGTCTACTCATCTCATTAATTACTAGGAATTACTCTAAAAAAAAAAACAGATTTTGTTTGTGATCTGATGATTATTTATCAGTTGTGTCTTTCTTTTCTGTTTGCAGTTTGTGGTGACTATGTTCTGGGCTCTTTACTTATATGACAGAGATTTGGTTTACCCAAGACTCCTGGACAACTTTATACCACAGTGGCTAAACCATGGCATGGTGAGTGGGAAATGTTTTGTTTTTCTTTGTTTGTTTGTTTGTTTCTTTCTTTCTAGAAAGTACAAGACAGGAACAAAAGAAAAAGTACACTTTGTTCTTTATAATCTCTTGGGCCACATTGACATCAGATGTGGAAATGGCAGTTGTTGTGCAATTGTTCATTTCAATCAGGTGGAACAAAAGCTCTAAGGTGGGGTCAGATAGTGGCAGGTCTTGTTTTTATGACAGGTTCTGAATTGACGTGTGGTGGCATTATTGTCTGGTGTGTAATTTGCTTCAGTTATCAAGAATGTTTACATAAACATATTGTTATGAATCCGTCATTAATGTATCTACAGAACTGAAAAGACTTCACTGCAATTAGTGTAGAAGAGTCTCCACAAGAGATATTTAATAACCTAAACGCTTCCATATTGAATCCTTCTTTAATCTGCTGAAGTGGCCTTGACGAAAGAGGTTTTGGGACCTAGAGGCTTCTGATAGATAGGAAATACAGCTCAGAATGAGGCTATTACTGGAAACGTGGTTGGATGTCTCAGTCGTCGCTAATCACAGGATGTATTCAGTTGACTTGGGTAGAGCCCGGGGCCAATGACAATACACGTAGCGGTTGCTAGGGAAACATGTCTCAGTTATTAATCAAAATGAATGTAACCTTTGAGCCTAATCAGAAATCGCCTCTATCTTTAATGTGCAGTGGCATTGTGAAATCATATGCAATTGGATTTTCCGCAGGGTTTTTAAACCTTTCAACATTTGTCATTAATACACGTTAGAGAGTACATTAATTTTTTTTAGGTTTGGTTTTTAGGTATGTGCTAAAACGTACATTTCTTTGCTTCATTTTCCCCTAATGTTAGATCAGTGATTATCAACTGGTGGATTGTGACCCAAAAATGGGTTGAGAATCTGTTCTGGTCAAAGACAGCAGGGAAAAAGCAATGCAAATAATAAAAACTAAATGCAAATGTAAAAGCTATGATAGTACATTGTTAGTATAAAAAGAAAAAAAAAATGGTCCAACCCCAAATTCACATCATTAGTTGAGCCAATAATGCTAATTCAGGGTTTTCAATGAAGAGAATGCTCTTTCCTGCTAGTCAGTGTTTTTTTCCAGCCAGTGAAGCTGCAGAGGTCTTGTGATCAGTACAGTTGGGCTGCTGAGGGTTGACCCACGGGAGAGAACTACCTTCCAGCTGAGAACAATTTGTGCTATGCAAAACGTTCCAGATTATCCCGCCTGCGACCGAAAGAGGGTTACTCCATTGTAAATATTTTGAAGCATTCCATGGTACCACATTTGTTTGTTTACCCATGCTGCCATGGCAACAGTCTTCTGTTCACTGGCTGCTCTGACAAAGAAACAGTGATTAAGCCTTGTTACTGTTTTAGGCAGAATCAAGAACAATCAAAGTCGACTCTGAGCTGTGGCCCCAGCATTTGTACTAGAGATAGACAGATTATCAATGTGATAATTATTAAAAATATTATAAAAATGAAGACCATTTAGACTGCAAAACAACTTTGCATAAAAAGAAATAATAATAATAATTTTCTTAAAATTATAAAATTTATTTACTTACAGAAATTATAACAATAAAAATATAATATAAAAAAAATGAAAAATATATTTAAAAATGAAGCCAATTTAGACTGCAAAACAACTTTGAATAAATAGAAATAATAATAATACATTTCTATAAATTAACTAACACGTAACAATAAAAATATATTAAAAAATAAATATGAAAAACAAAAAATGAAGATCATTTAGACTGCAAAACAACTTTGCATAAATAGAAATAATAATAATAATAATACTTTTCTTAAAATTATAAAATTTATTAACTTACATAAATTATAACAATATAATTATAATATAAAAAAATGAAAAATCTATTTAAAAATTAAGACCATTTAGACTGCAAAACAACTTCAAATGAATAGAAATAATAATATTACTATAAAATTAATTTTAAAAATATTATAAATCATTATAAAAATAAAAATATAATATTAAAAAAACATAAAAATTAAGACCATTTAAACTGCAAAACAACTTTGCATAAATAGAAATAATAACAATACTTAATTGCAGTTTATTAAATAAAATAAAATAAATTAAACATTAAAATTATAATATAAAAACATAAATATGAAAAATATATTTAAAAATTAAGCCCATTTAGACTGCAAAACAACTTTGAATAAATAGAAATAATAATAATAATAATACTTTTCTTAAAACTATAAAATTAATTTATCAACTAACATACATTATAACAAAAAATAAAACATAAAAATAAAGACCATTTAGACTGCAAAACAACTTTGCATATTCTTAAAATTATAATATTAATATATTAACTATCATAAATTATAACAATAAAATAATATTAACTAAACTATTAATAGATTACAATGTTTATATAAGAATTCATAATTTAATATAATAATAAAACATTATTATTATTATTATTATGTTTTATATTGTTGTAACCTAATGATCATTTAGTTATTGTGTCAAAACACAAATATAACAAATCGATTTGGCATATTGGTATCAAAAACTTGGATAGATCGATCTATCTCTAATTTATGCCATGATGTGCCCATCAGTGAAACCCCCACAGCAGGCCATTTATGAATCCTTTACACCTTGATGCATTGAAAGAGAGAGAGAGAGAGAGAGAGAGAGAGAGAGAGAGAGACTGATTTTCACAGGCTTCCTTAGAAATTAGGGCACAACAAACTATAATAGAGCTGGGCGACTGCTCCTTTTAAGTCATTGATTCTGAATACACTAGACATATTTATAGTTATTCTGGTGCAAACAGCTCATAGCTACAAAGTCCTTTAAAACTGTCAGTGACTCTCTAGATATATGTAGACACATGCAAATATTTGTGAATATTAATCACATCACTAGAATTTGAAAACTTTGTCTCAGTAAGTGCAGACAGGAAGTGACATGAAAAGATGAGACAAAAAACACTATATTTCCCCCAAATGACAAGGGAAAGGACATTTTCCCTGTTTTGAAGCTGTCAACGGCATAGCTGTATATTTGGCAAGCCTATCAAGACTCATAATGTGGTGATAACAATCAAAACAGAGCCACTTCAATAGTACTTAAAGAGGCCGCTACTAAACTTTCATGGCATCATCGGGAGGCAGTTTACCTTCGTCAAAGTATCTGTGACAATAATCCCGTCGCTGCTTTGTGATTACTCCGCTGCAGAGAGAGGCCTGTCAGAAGAGCGTTAATGCTCTAATGTTAATGCCAGTGGCCTCCCGCTGAGCAGCCCCCACGTTTAAAGCGAATCGCTCCAAATGCATACCACAAATAAACATCGTACACCTGCTTAGAAAAAACACCACTGCTGCACATCTCAAAATAAAAGCACAAAAGAATCAGAGAGGCTGACTTCCCACGTGAAGGTATTTTCTGGACTAGCCTAGCTCAGTCTGAGCTCTTAGCGTTAACTTTCCTCATATTTAATTCAGCAGGTAGCTTTTAAACGATACAGGTCATTGTGCTCGGGGGCTTTTATGACTGATTACCTGTGGTAAACAACCCCAAGTTCTCCGTCGCTCCTTTATTCACACTGCTAATTGTTCGGGGGAAACAAACACGATACACAGCCATTCCTTTTCCACGGCGTGACCTTGAACGCACTTGATTCTGCTAATTAATCATGCAGTAAGTTCAAAGACAAAGTCATCAATATTTATGAGCAACTAACAGTTTCAGAACCTTCAAAAACATTTATTGCTGCAACAGAGAACAGGAATTTTTACATAAGTATCCCATTTAACCAAGCATTATAGGTCAGTAATGAATTCCAGTTGCAATTCCAGCCTGTAAAGAAAAACTCACACCGAGAGGAACCAGACTTTGCAGACTCCTCTTTTTTTTTTAATTGTCTCTCAACCTGTCAGTAGCATTTCTCAACAATTCCTTCTTCTGGATTTGTGGGATGTTATTTAGAGTAGAAAATAGCTGTGCGCACAGGCCAATTTGAAGAGTGCTCTCCTTTGAAAATTGTCTCTAACTGTACGCTCCCGCTGCGACCACCAGTATGTTTAGGCTGTGGGGATAAGTGTTTCACCATTTACAGTAACAAGAATCCTTCCTCCAAAAGAGAGGAGAAATACATCCATGTGACTGAAATCGATCAATGTCACAGTCCATGACTGCGCTAAACTGATCCGGGCTTCGGATGCACTCCAGTGGTGTTTTCTCTGCTTCTAATTATATGTTTGGTTTGCCACTGTCAGAGGAACCTCAGACAGACTAGTTTCTGCTTAACCAATGGTATTACACACTGTCTTTAGGATACCGCAAGGATAAGAACCAGATGTCAGAGCATATCAGACATTTTTTTAGGATCTGTTACACTTTACACTTTTATAAAAAAAAAATAGGTCACTCAGTGTATAAAATAATTTTCATGATTTATCACAACATCTTTTCTTTTGTCAAATCAACTTAGACAATTAATGTGGTTCAGATAACATAATATTTTGAGTTTCTGTTGATTAAACCAATCGCCTTCATTGTATTAACTTAAATTTTTAATTTCAATGAACTCAAAATTTTAGGGCAACCAAGTAACTTACTTTTTTAAGTTAAAGGGTTAGTTCACCCAAAAATGAAATTTCTGTCATTAATTACTCACCCTCATGTCGTTCCACACCTGTAAGACCTTCGTTCATCTTTAGAACATAAATTAAGATATTTTTGATAAAATACAATGGCTCAGTGAGGCCTCCATTGACAGCAAGATAATTAACACTTTCAAATGCCCAGAAAGTTACCAAAGACATATTTAAAACAATTCATGTGACTACAGTGGTTCAACCTTAATGTTATGAAGCGACAAGAATACTTTTTGTGCGCCAAAAAAAAAAAAAAACTTTATTCAACAATATCTAGTGATGGGCGGTTTCAAAACACTGCTTCATGAAGCTTCGAAGCTTTACAAATCTTTTGTTACGAATCAGTGGTTTGGAGCTTGAATCAAATTACCAAAGTCACGTGAACTATTGAAATTTCTATACGTTTATGACATAAAGCATCGCTTACTGAAATCACGTGACTTTGGCAGTTGATACATGCTCCGAACCACTGATTTGAAACAAAAGATTTGTAAAGCTTCGAAGCTTCATGAAGCAGTGTTTTGAAATCGCCCATCACTAGATATTGTTGAATAAAGTCGTTATTTTATTTTGTTTTTGGTGCACAAAAAGTATTCTCGTCGCTTCATAACATTAATGTTGAATCACTGTAGTCACATGAACTGTTTTAAATTTGTCTTTAGTAACTTTCTGGGCAATTGAAAATGTTAATTATCTTGCTGGCAATGGAGGCCTCACTGAGCCATTGGGTTTTATCAAAAATATCTTAATTTGTGTTCCGAAGATGAACGAAGGTGTTACGGGTGTGGAACAACATGAGGGTGAGTAATTAATGACAGAAATTTCATCTTTAGGTGAACTAACCCTTTAAACCAACAATTCTTTACAGTGCTGGGACAATAACTTATCTAACTGTAAAGGATGTATATTGGCACCTTGGTAAAAATTGGTAAATTTTATCATCATTTATTCATCCTCATGTCAATTCAAACCTGTATGACTTTTCTGAACCACAAAAGAAAAAAAAATGTTTTTGTCCAAACCAAGTCAATGGAGTAAGCGATGATAAAATATACCTAAACTCAATATTATTCTGGCATAAACTGGATGCAAATTACCCATCAATTATCACACTGGCCAAGTATACAAACCAAAAGCCTGACAACTAGAAATTACAATTTACACAGGCTAGTAATCACTTGCATTTCCCAGAATCTGTTTCATATGCGCATTATTGAATGTATTAGTCTCCATTAATGTAAAATAAGTTGGGCTGTTGACAGATTGCCACCTGGTGGTCGTTGCCAACTTGGGTACTGGTAGTGGACAAGCTCAGACTGTAATTCCCCAGATTGCTGCAAGATGCAGCATCATTTTAATGACATGTTAAAACAAGGCTCCCCTTCATTATGGCCATTGAGGTTTCCCTGAAAAATCCTTTGTCCCGTGGCTTGCCATTCCTCATATGCAATGAAGTAAAGTGAAGCAAAATAAATCATAATTTTTGTGGTATTTTCCACAGTGAAGTGCCACCATCATCTTCCATAGAACATTTACCCGCGGATTCTTTCATGCATCGCCGGAGGATGCACGCTTTGATCTTATATCTGGCTGGCCGAGAAACACAAAGTGTCTCAGTTTTGTTGCAAACAGCGTAGCACAGTCAGCGGTTGCACTGTTGAACATAAAGGAGAGGTCAGTGTTATTATTGTTAACAAAGTGAGGGAAAAAAAAAATCTTAACTGAAATAAAAACCATGACTTCAATGCTAACAAAAATAAAATAACTAATACATTATTTCAGTATTAGTTTTTAATACATAATGGCCCAGTTTCACAGACAGGGCCAGGATTAGGCCTTACTTCAATTAGGATACTTAAGTGTCTTTTATAAACATGCCTTAGAGAAAAAAAAAAAAACATTATTGGTGTGCATCTTGAGACAAAACAATGGCACAAACATATTTTAAGATATGCCAGTGCAAGTTGCTTTCAGTTAAAACAGCTCAAACATGCATTTTGGTATGGGAATAGTCTTATGCCTTGTCTGTGAAACCGGCGAAATACTGTATATAAACCTCTACATTAAAGGGTTAGTTCATCCAAAAATGAAAATTCTGTCATTAATTACTCACAGAGGTGGGTAGTAACGAAGTACATTTACTTTGTTACATTTACTTGAGTAGTTTTTTGGAAAATTTGTACTTTTTAGAGTACATTTAAATGTGGGTACTTTTACTTTAACTTGAGTACATTTGTAATGAAAAATCTGTACTTTTACTTCACTACATTGGGCGTCGTTCCTCTCGTTACTTTATTTTAATGCAATACTGTACATGTTAAGAAAAGCGTCGTTTATTCGAAGCGCGCTGTCTCTTTTTTCATGAACGATGCCCCATTCACAAATGAATCACTCTTTTGAGTCGATTCTGTTCAAAGACTTGATCAAACAAGTTGGCAAAACTGTCTAATTTGGTTCACAAATCAGTTTGAATGATTTGTTCAGTTCCCTGCACGCACTGAATCGTCTGAAGCGGTTTCTCACTCGGAGCGTTGGATGAAGTGGCAGTGGACCTACAGTCAATTAAAACCAAATCTGCAAATGCATCCTATTGTGTGCTAGCGATGAAGCTCTTTATTAGTTGAACTGTGTATGCTGTCTGTGAACAATTCCACACAGGTATCGATTTCATTCAATTTCAATTCATACAGCCAATAGCCGAAATTTTACAATCAAACAGATTATTACGCCACGACAACAAAGTATGTAGCATTTCTTTATCATTTTTATGGACATGTATCTTAATTTATACATTAAATAAGCTACCATTGTTCAGAGAGTATGAAATGAACACCCACGGGCCGCTGCCCTGCGGTAATTTGTGGGTATTGCGCAGTGGCGGCGCCGGTGACCTGTTCGTCTTGAAAATGAACGCCTTTGACACAGTTAACCAGTTTACACGCGCCTGCAGAAATATACATTTGATTACATTTTGGAGAACAGACGGAAGAAGATCCGTCAATGTGCATTTGCGGTTCAGCGGTCATGAGCGCGAGCACATGTAAAGAGTTTTCTCTCTTTCTTCTTTCAAATGTAGCTGTATATGTTATTATTATACAAAGTAAAGGACATGCAATGATATTCGGGTTACAGATGCCAGAAATAATGCTTGTCTCTTCTGTGTTTGTTGCAAAGATATCTAATTATGATAATAATTTAAACATCTATCTAAATAATAACATGCTATTGTATTGTTGTGTGTGTATATATATATATATATATATATATAGTTACAAAGTAACTAGTAATGAGCTACTTGAGTAGTTTTTTCATTGGATACTTTTTTACTCTTACTCAAGTAACTATTAATATTATTACTTTCACTCTTACTTTGAGTAAATATTTCTATAAGTACATGTACTTTTACTTGAGTACAGTTTTTGGATACTCTACCCACCTCTGATTACTCACACTCATGTCGTTCCAAACCCGTAAGAAAATGCCACGAGACTGCAATAATATTAAAACATTTTAGAACAAACATTTTAAATGATACCAGCTAATATATTAACTTTGGCAGCCCTAAAAAAAAAAATAATAACCTAAAACTAGAAAAAAAAAAAAAAAAAAAAACAATAACAGTGAAAAGTGTGGCTGTGTGTACAAATGCTGTATTGCTCAAGAATGCTTGTTAGAACACTAAAAAAGCATCTATTAACATGACAGCATCTCTGTAAATTCCCCTCATTGTGATTTAACCATGTACACTGTTCCGCATTACAGAACGGCTGCTCTTGTTTTCTCTGTCATTGTGCTGTGGTGTTAGCGTTATCTTTTTGCTTGGCAACCATCTCATTCGCTAAAGCACTAGATTGACAGGAGGGATCTGGTTGTTTTGTCTGGCAAGCCTCCAGCCACTTACTAAGGACATAATGTGCTAAGGTCTTATGCAATGAGGCTTCATTGCAAGTAACCCAGCATAGTGAAGTCAAAGTATAATATCCTGATGTTTTATCAAAAACCTGTTACATTTTGTTTGAATCCCAAAAAGACATGCCACATCTAAGGGCTTTGACATCCTAAGCTGGATTTTCAACAAATGCTATTTGATTATATCTGATTACAACGGTCAGGTCCTAATGCGTTATGGATTAAATTAAAGCAAGCTGTGATGGAAGGCAAATTAAAGCAGGATCAGTGCTCTGCATTAGAGTGTTGAGGGACAAATTAAGGCTAGATCAGCATCCTGTCATGCGATAGGCCAAAGAGCAGCTACCAAACCAACACACTTCTTGGCACAGGGAAATAAAAAACCCCATCATGCCAGCACTGTATCCACGCTTGCCAGAGAGCATCCCTGCAGCTGTGCCAGGCATATACTGAGCCAAAATAGCCTGTCATAACAAGAGATCATCTCCCCTCGAGACTGCCAGCAGAATCCAGCGTTCTGTTCAAACACAAAAAACACAACTGTCTCTAATCAAGCAGACAGGGGAAAAACATATTATGATGATTTATTTTTACAAATTGTTCAATGTGACCTCATGAGTATTCGTGTGAATTTTTACATAAAGTGTGGTTCTACCACATGTACATTTACTTAAGTTTTCATACACACTGAAACTTTTTTATTCATTATGTATGAACAACTTGTGGCATTAAATGGTTAGTTCACCCAAAAATTAAATTTCTGTCATTAATTACTCACCCTCATGTTGTTCCAAACCCGTAAGACCTTCATTCATCTTCGGAACACAAATTAAGATATTTTTGATGAAATCCTTGGCCTCCAATAGACCGCAACACAACTACCTCTTTCAAAGCCCAGAAAGGTAGTAAAGACATTGTTAAAATAGTCTGTGACTACAGTGCTTCAACCTTAATGTTATGAAGCAACGAGAATACTTTTTGTGCGCAAAATAAATAAATAAATAAATAACCCAGAAGCGCTGCACTGTCTATACATCGTAAACAGCATAGGAGACTGACATGAAAGAGAAGAAATTGTTGAATAAAGTCATTATTTTTGTTTGTTTTCTGCACACAAAAAGTATTCTCGTCGCTTCGTAGCATTAAGGTTAAACCAAATCACATGGGCTATTTTAACGATGTCTTTAGTACCTTGCTGGACCTTGACAGTGGTAGTTGTGTTATAGGCCAGATAGCTCAAGGATTTCATAAAAAATATCTTAATTTGTGTTCCGAAGATAAACGAAGGTCTTGCGGGTTTGGAGTGACATGAGGGTGCGTAATTAAAGACAGAATTTTCATTTTTGGCTGAACTAGCCCTTTAATATTTGACTCTATTGTATTCGATTGTCATATCAATGTCATTATGTTTTCAGGCGTATTTATTAAACCTGTTGTGTTCGCTGTGTAAACAAGATGGTCATTGTAGTTCTAGACTAAATGTAAGCATGGATTTATTCATCTCACTTGCACAAAAACAGATTCAGTATTCCTCAAAATGAATAAAATGCAAGCTCTGAATATTACACAAACCCACAATAATTAAATGTCAAATTCAAAATTCAACCATACTAAAAACAAAAATTACTCTAGATAAACATCACATTTGTTTTTCTTTTTTTTTTGGTTTTATTGTTGAACTTTATTCTCCTGCGTCTTATTCCTCTTTAATCCAGAATGGCAGCACAGCTGAAAGGTTTGTTTGAGCTGCGCCATCTACTGTACAGGCATGAATTTGCATTTCCTTCAGCCTGAGGCTTATTCATTTCACTTTAGTGTGAAAGGGCCTTTATATTTGGCAAAAATAGCCAACAATATTTTCTTGTTATTAAAAAACAAACAAGCAAGCACAGCCCAGATGTGAAAAGGTATTGCAAGAGTAACGAAATGCATTACTTTCCATAAAAAGTAAGGGAGTAACACAATATTGCAATGCATTACTTTTAAAAGTAACTTTCCCCAACACTACTATCATGACAGGTGTCTAGTTGACAACTACATCAGGTGGCAGGTTCCTGTAGCCTCCCTGGACCTGATTTTCATTGATACTCAGCTTGCTTTAAGCATGGGTGTCAGAGAACAAGACCTGTGGATGATGACATGAAAGACAATGAACAGCGACTCTTTCAGCCAAACCAAGGGGGCCTATCAACAATACCTCCTCTGAGGGGCCACTCAAGGGCTATTATGAAACAGTTTTATGTTTACCAAAAAAAAACCTCCAGAGGCAAAATGAGATATTAAGGCTGTTCAGACTGCAGGCAAATCAGATTTTTTCTCAAATCAGATCTTTTCAGGCATTATTAATTGTGTGTCCAGACATAACCAACCTATCTACATGGGTTGCTTTGGTAATGACATAGGCGTACGTGTGACGAGGCTTTCAAAACGGATGCAGAAAAATGGAGGTGCATCATCTCGCTCTCCAAATAACCTCCCTGTTGAGTCGTGGCACATAACACCTGGAGTATTGTGATGTTCCGTGCTGTAGTCACGGCTGAAATCTTTGTACATACAGTTTGAATACCGCATGAATACGGCATTTCCATCACCAGTTTTGACCTTATTGTTGTGTGTCACGTTAAGAGTTACGCAAATTTGAAATCCGATTTGAGCAGGCAGTGTCCAGACTGAGACGCATCTGTAAAAATACGATTGGAATCGCATTTCAAAACCACCTCCAAAATTTTGTGGGATTCAGATTTTGAATCAGATTTCTTTTTTTCTTTTTTTTTTCAAAAGTCCAGACTTTCAAAAAAACATCTGGGAAAAAAAATCTAGATATGCAACAAATCTGACTTTTGCTGGCAGTCTGAACATACAATTAGTCTTGTTTTCAGAGGAATTTAACTTTAGCAAGGTTTATGCTTAAAAACTAGAAAAAAAACAATTTGCTAATGGGCTAAGGAACAAAAAAACTATTATTTAGATAGATTTCTCTGAAAACAAGACATTTTGCCTCTCAAGTAAATGTGTCTTGTGTTTAGATATTTACATTGTAGCCCTATTCCAACTAAAAAATATCATGCACTTACATTTTTGGACATTTTCCGACACTTTGGTCAGCTGTGAACAGTGTTGGGGGTAATGAATTCTAAGTAACGTGAGTTACGTAATCCAGATTACTTTTTTCAAGTAACTAGTAACTAGGTGACTGACACCTCTCCTGTCCCCCATCTTGAGAGAAATCGGGAGTAAGTGCAGAGGCATTGTGTAAATGACCTACCACACTCTATCCGAACAGCTGAGTCTTTAGCCATTTTCAAAAAACTGCTAAAGACGTATCTTTTTCGTCAACACTTGACCCAGTAATATTAACACTTACTTTTTATTTATATTTTACTATTCTTTTTTCGATTTCTATTCTTTCTCCTTCTATTTGTAAATAAATAAAAAAAAAAAACCTTGCTACACGCACTTAACTGATGAAACTGTGACTTGACAAGGCACTTACATACTGTTGTACTCATGCTGATTTGATTGCTTCTAATACTCTCATTTGTAAGTCGCTTTGGAGAAAAGCGTCTGCTAAATGACTAAATGTAAATGTAAATATGATGGTTATTGTAGTTCTAGACTAAATTCTTCTGTATTCCAGAATGGCTTCCTGAAAGGCTTGTTTGTTTGAACTGCACCCTCTACTGTACAGGCATGAATTTGCATTTCCTTCATCCTGAAGCTTATTCGTTTCACTTTTGGTGTGAAAGGGCCTCTACATTGCCAAAAATAGAACTATTTTGTTGTTATAAAAACAAACAAATAAACAGCCCAGCCAAAATAAGATAAAAAAAAGATAACGCAAAAGTAATGCAACACATAACTTATATTTACCCATCTCAACCCCGTGAAAGATGGCCATAATGAAACACATTACTTTTCATAAAAAGTAACTAAGTAACGCAATTTGTTACTTTTTTAGGGAGTAAAGCAATATTGTAATGCATTACTTTTAAAAGTAACTTTCCCCAGCACTGACTGTGAATTCTTTCAAATATCCAGCTGTGCATGTGCGTATCATCAGGGTGAACTGGGAGGTTTCAGCTGACAGTCAATGTGATTCTATGTGGTCTGAACTGGTTTTACGTGGAGCAGAGGAAACAGATGTGTTTTTCTGCAAACATCAAGAGACAGATTGGGTTTTCACAGAACAAACCCAAAGTCTTAAACAACTGGTGCAAAGAGGCAAAAAAAACTACTATGTTCAATGATATTGATTCTCTACGGGCAGATGATCTTTTGAAGTGCTTTCTGTTCAGCTATTTCCTTTGGTTTCCGTAAGTGCTGGCGGATTACTTTATAAAGATCAATAATTGCAGGTCCATTTTTCTGGATGCTAATATTTCACGGCATGCCGGTGTACGATGTCACCCTTGCACTCATGATTGAGTTGCCATGTTGAGCCTGGAAAAGTTACTAGGTGAAGTTCCTCCATCCAAACCCCGTCATTAAAACGAGTGCATAGCTGGCTCGCTAGCTCATCCTTAACAACTGGGAAAATATTTACCCATCTCAACCTAGTGAAAGACAGCCATTTCGTAGTTTGCTTTCTTGTCCATTGTTGACAAAGTTGGCGAAGAAGTTTTCACATTGGAGGGGCTGGAAAACATCTCTAGCTCAGAATACTTGGTGTATATTCGACAGTAGAGCAACCAGTAACTCCTGCTTTTAATTTGCGCATAGAAACATCTGTGTTCACACCAGTTTTGGTATAGCAGGCTGCCAGTGAAGTGCGATCAGCAGTGCATAATGAGCTTGTGAAATCTCGTCATGTGCCTCACACTGAAAAATAGTCTCACGCTTTACGCTGGAGTCTTCTGCACTTGGTCTTGCACAAAACTTCCTCACAGTTTTCTGGCTAGTAATTTCACTATCCGTTCTGTTATCATGGAGCAGGTGTCAACAATAGTTTTTATAAGTGAAGTAACCTAATGTATTGATTGTTTGGATAAATAGTCACTTTTAAAAATAACAGTCGTTCATTTGTAAGTGAGAAACAAAGATGAAAAACTTTGTATAAATACATTTTTAAATTATTGTTTAACTAAATGATCATTCAATTGCAACAAAAATCAATATGCATTATAAATAAATATTAATAATAATAATTTTATTAGTAAGACACTGAATAAATAATTGATGATGTTTATTATTATTATTATTATTATAAATAATAATAATAACAAAATAGGCTTCAGCATTCATGTGACCCTGCAAAAGATAAAGCGGTTTGGAAAATGGATTGATAGATAATAATAATAATAAAAATAAACTCATAATACATATTTTTCAGTCTAATGATAATTTATTTAAAACAAATACAAATCATTTATGCATATTGATTATCAATGTTGATGATGATGATGATTATTCATTTTATTATTAAGAATAAATGAAAAACAATAACTCTGGCATTGTTGATTAATAATAATAAACTCATTCATATATTTTGCAGTCTAATCATCATTTCTTTAAAGCAATCATAAATCATTTATGCATATCGATTATTGGCGATGATGATATTAATTGTATTATTAAGACAGACGATGATGATTATTAATAATAATACATTTACAATAAATATTTTTGCAGTTTAATTATCATTTATTTAAAACAATTACAAATAGTTTCTGTATATCAATCATAAAAAGGCTACATCTTTCAATCTGTACTTCAGTAATTGTATCTCACCATTCGTTCTGCTATCACAGAGTGAATGTTTGACACTCAGTCTGAAGTGCATGCGGCACTTTCACTGGAACGGGAGGATACGAAATCAATCCCAGAAGTTTTTGACAAGGCCTGTCTTGCTTATAGTTCAGGGTCCTCTGAGTGAGTTGTGCTGTTTTGTTGGAGGGGATTTTCCGCAGACAGTCCAGGCACGCTTGCCAAAACCACAAGACTCCAAGAGCTTCTCAGCCTGGTGGTCAGAGAAAGAGAGCTGCCATGTTAAATTAAGACAGGGTCCCACAAACACAAGCTAAAATAAAACAAGTCTGGGTCACATTCAAGCTCGTCTCGGTGGCGAAAAATGCACCGTCAGGCCAAATCTACTGATACCCAGCCAGCTGAGCGGGGACCTAAACAGGCTCTCCTTGTGGTAGTGGCTGTTTACGGTGCAGCTCAGGGAGGTTTTTAGTGGGGATTCACGCTGCCAAGGGGAGAAGGGATAAGAGGTCATGCGAGCCTCTGTTGACTGGGAGCCGTGGGGAGTATGTCACAACCAGCCTGGGAGGTTAAGCAGGGAAACCCAACACCCGACCTTGGGAGCACTCTCTCCGTCACACTATACCCTCTGTGAGCCTTCTATCAGGCGGCCCGCTGCACAGTTAGCATGCATATCTCCTGTTCGGATTCCACAGGGCTCTGCCGCTTTGACAGGTCGGGGCAAGCTGGACTGTGATAAGACGGCAGTGCAAAGTGAATCATGGGCCCTAAACCAACTGGCTCATCTGTCACAAGTAACTCTATCCACAATACCAAACAAGCTGTAGTAGGTGTATATTTGACATCCCATTAATCATAGTTTTCTTGTCTTTTGCTCTCTTTGCACAAATAATAATTACTATCGATTTCCAAGAAGAGCCTTTTTGTAGGCCAGTTTTTCTATATTCTATATGCTTTGCCTTTTTTGTTAGCAGTGATTCAATTTGATTACGATTGTTTGCCTTAAACATCATGAAAAACAATTAAATCCGATTCAGTCCCAATTGGTTACTTTGTAATGATTCATAATTATTTTCAAAAATATGCTGCTGAATACATAAATACATAACTAGAAAGATAATTCACACTGCAGTCGAATGTAGACAAAATAATACACCAAATATGTACTCTACCTTTCAAATGTTTGGGGACAGTATGATTTTTTTAAAGAAATTTATACTTTCATTCAGAAAGAGCTTATTAAAATGACCAAAAGTGTCTTTAAAGACATTTATAATGTTACAAAATTGATATTTCGATACATCGATATTTCTTTCTTTCAAATAAATGCTGTTCTTTTGAACTTTTTATTCATCAAAGAATCCTTAAAATTGTATCACGGTTTCCACAAAGATATTAAGCAGCACAACTGTTTTCAACATTGAAAATAATATAAATAATAAATATATCAATAATGTTTCTTAAGCATCAAATCAGCATATTAGAATGATTTCTGAAGGATCATGTGACACTGAAAAATAATGATGCTGAAAATTCAGCTTTTCCATCAAAAGAATAAATTACATTTAAAACTCTATTATAATAGAAAAGTTATTTTAAATTGGAACACTATTTTACAATATTATTGAGTTACTGTATTTTTGATCAAATAATTGCAGCCTAGATAAAAAAAAAAAAAAAAATCTTACTAACCCCAAAATTTTGAACGGTAGTGTAATTTTTAGAAACATGCTGATCCAATAAAAAAGAAAGTATAATATTGTGTCGCTAAATCAAGCTACATTGTAGAATTAACAACTATATATTAATGGCACTTTACAGCAAATTTCTAAGTATATTGTCCAAATATTCCAGAATACACATAATAAATAAATAAATCACTTCTGGGAAAGAAAACTACAACAGCCTGCTTTGGTCAAATGTATGCAGGCATTTATGAATAAATAGGTATGCAGAAATCCAAGGGGTATTATTATAGTCATCATAATCGATTATTAAACTCTGTAATCAATGCATTGAGTTTTTATTATCAGATATGCATCATGATATATTTTTATACCCTTAATGACAAACTATGTCCTTGGTTCAAATACAGAGTGGCAGACCAGAGCCAAACACTAATGTGGCAGTAGCTGAAGCCTTGACACTTTGACCACAGAGTGTTGGGTTGAATCCCAACCGGGACGCAGCTGTGAAATCCTCACATACGCCATCTCACCACTGTCAGAAGACAAAAACAAGAAACTGTGCTGCTTAACAGACTCCAGGAGCTGGAAGGTTTGGGCAAAGGTTCTGCCAATGAGCATATTCATCTGGAGCTCTCCATATCATGAAATAACTATCAGTGTCAAAGAACATTAAAGAATAGCTTATCATTGATCACAAAGGATTAAGTGTGATCACCATGCAGGCAGAGGGCTGTTCTTGGAGCTTTAGCTTTTTGCACCCACAGATATAATCTCTCTTAGTCTCGCTTTTCCCACATTGGCCAGATTTGGTCTATTCTGAGATCTGGCAGTTGTGCATCCATAACCACAACTCATAATTGCATGTGAGGTTATGATTATGACCATTTCCAATGAAACAGACACGATGTATGTGAAGAGAGGGTCCTTGGGGTCAAGCCGAACACTATTCCCAGAAACAAGGCTGCGCTCGATCTGTGAAGGAAAGTGTGAGAGACATTTTATGATGGAGATAGTCAAGCAAAAAGAAACTAATAAAGTGAAGCAATAGTAGTGTAGTTTATGTCAGAGGCCTTGTCAATAACATTTTAATTTTAGTATTGTATAAAAGTAAAAGTGTAAAATATCACCTGTTCGATCAACTAAACATAAACAGCATAGGAGAGTGACAGGGGAGAGAAGATATTGTTGAATAAAGTCATTATTTTTGTTTTGTTTTTGCGCACAAAAAGTATTCTCATCACTTCATAACATTAAGGTTGAACCACTTTAGTCACATTGATTATTTTAACGATGTCTTTACGACCTTTCTGGACTTTTAATGTGGTACTTATGTTGCTTTCTATGGGGGATAGAAAAGAAAAAAAAACTCTCGGATTTCATCAAAAATATCTTAATTTGTGTTCCGAAGATGTCTTACAGGTTTGGAACGACATGAGGGGGAGTAATTAATGACAGAATTTTCATTTTTGGGTGAACTAACCCTTTAAATTCATTGAAAGTCTTTGGGGATATGCTGGAGTAGACTTTACAGAGTGCTCACCTCTTGCATTGTCAATACAAAACTGATGCACCTCTTGATGGAAATAACATCACAACATTTATTTCCATCAAGAGGGGCATGATACAACCATAGACTCTTAAGCATTTGCCCATTTAACCCTTTCAAGTGTGAGTTTAAAATATTCTAGCTGACCCCCCAGAGTGAGTTTTTTTTAAGGCGACCGATATTTTAGAACGTTTGCCCTTATTGTTTCCATGGCGACTCGTCATGTAAGCTGAACGAAGCCACAATAACACTGTATGACAGATGGATTGCTATTATTTTGTTTTTCCTTTTTTATTTAAAATATTCACAAACTTGCTTACCATGTCATCAACTATCTGATGAGTCCTGTCAGTCGGATTTACAGCAGGTGAATTCATCAGTTTCTCCCGAAATGTATGCAAGTAAGTGGCTGGTGAACTGGAAGAATAACAGAGTAAACTTTATAGTTACTTAGGCCCATTATGTGTGTCTGATATGAATAGATGTCGGCAAATTATATTTGAATGGATTGTTATTGCTGCTTCCACTGATGTCTGACAACCTGAGCGTATCCGTCTCAAAGCCAAAGAGCGAAAGCACAGTCTGAATCTGGCAGTTATGTGACGTCGCTGAACGTTCTAAATCCCATATGTTGGACCGTACCTCTCAAAGGGTTAAATCCAAACAGAGACTTTTTTTTTTTTTTCGGGCCGGACAGTGTATATTAATATATATACTTTACACATACTTTTGAAAGACACCAGCAACTAGGCTGAATTTTAAAAAGGACTTTGAAGAGCAACAGCAAATCATTAACAAGTTAGGCCTCATATTGTGTTCGATTGAATATTTTTGGACTTCTTTGTTGTCATCTCTGTGTAAATATGTTTTTTGCTAGTTACAATTCACTTGGTATGCAGTTTCAAAACCCACGCCAATCTCTGCTCAAGTGCTCAAGTACAGCCACAAGTCTCTTAGGATCGGCCTGGAGAGGTTGAGAGTCATTCCAGCAGATCATGAGGGGTTTTGATAGCGGGGCATTAATGATTACCCCTCACTGTGATTTGTTGGATGGAATGTGTGTGGGTGAATGAGCTCCTTCGAGAATACTTCAGTGTTACATGCATGCCGAGACGCATCTCCACACCTCTAGAAGCATACGTTCTTTGTTTTTTCTGCAGAGGTTTGGCATTATAGCAATTAGACTGTAATCACCGTAATGAACAGAATAACCATCTATTATCCAAGTGGCAACTTTGACTCCTGACTTGCTTCTGGGAAGCGATGAAAAGGTTTTCTGAATCTTGCAAACTTGTCGCAAACGTGTTTTGTAAATATCTGGGGGCATTGAACGATTAGGGAAAAATCATTATGGTGAAGAAAGACATACACATGCACACACAAGAAGAACAGAAGGCACAAAGATTTAGAGAGAGTATACAATATCACTGCACTGTAAAAAAAAAAAAAAAAAAAAAAGAGAATTACATATACATATACTGCATGAATCTCCTTTGAATGTACATAGACAGTTAAATTAACATGATAATTTAGATAATCAATCTTAATGATTGATAAAGTAATCTTAATAATAATTAATTAATATAATAAAGAAATTAACAACAACAATAAACGTCTCATGTACCAACTTAATGTCTTTGTAGCCTGCAGTCAGACTAGCAGCCACTAAATGCACTGTGTCAAACCACACTTACTGAGAGCAGACAGCACAGAATGAGTCATAGACACACGTGTTATAGATGGGGAACAGAATGTAGGGGTCTCGCAACACGTTTGTAAAACCATCTTTATTCTCGATACTAATGCCGGTTTCACAGACAAGGCACATTCCCAGACTAAAATGCATGTTTGAGATGTTTTAACTGAAAGCAACTTGCACTGACTCATCTTGAAATATTAGTGCCATTGTTTTGCCTCAAGATGCACACCATAATGTTTTTTTAAGGCACATTTATAAAAGCTACTTAAATGTCCTAATTTAACTAAGGCATAATCCTGGCTTAATCTAAGCCCTGTCTGTGAAACCAGGTCTATATCTTTAAAAACGCTGCACTGCTGGTGCTGAGAAAACAGGTAAAGATGTCTGTCTGGATGTGTACATAGACACATTTCTGCAAAGTGGATTGATGATTGATGTATACACTAGTGTCCAAAAGTGATGTCAGAAGGGGATATTTGTTGTTTTTTTTAATAACACTACAAGTTTGATTAAACTGTCAAAATATGAGGAAAATATTTTATATTTTTTTAAATATGATTTAAAAAAATCTAAACACTAAACTTGATTAAGCTATTTATCAGACTAAATTATTTGGCAAGAAAAGGCTAGCTTCAGGTTTTATTTTACTATGCAAAAAAAAAAAAATGCATATAAAAACAAAAAGCTCACAGGAAAAGCATAATCAGTTATTAATATTTTGTTGGTTCTCTCGTCTTTGCATGTGTTCATAATTTCTTTGTATGACCTCCTGGCCAAAAATTATGTCTGCACAGTTTGGCATGTTTCATTGTGTTATATCAAATATAACAATTGACTCTAAGCACAACTACGTAATATGATTACAAAATCTTTAAAAAAAGGGTGAAGATGTCATTTTTCCTATGCCGGACATCACTTTTGGCCACTACTGCTGCATAACCTCTTATGCTTATAGACTGCATTTATTTGATCAAATTTACAGTAAAAACAATGATATTGTGAAATATTATTACAATTATAATAATTGTTTTCTATTTTCTGTTCCTTCAGAAATCATTCTAATATGCTGTTTTGCTGCAAGAAACATTTCTTATTATCAATGTTGAAAACAGTTGTGCAACTTAATATTTTTTTTATAGAAAATAGAAATCATGATAATTTTTTTTTTTTTTTTTCAGGATTCTTTGATGAATTGAAAGTTCAAAAGAACAACATTTATTTGAAATAGAATTAAAGTAAATTTTGAAACAGAAAAAATTACATTTTGGTCAATTTGGTTATCCTTGCCTAATAAAAGTATTAATACAGTAATAATAATTTCTTTTTATATATATTTATATATAAAGAAAGAAGAGAGAGAAAGAGAGAAAGAGATATTTAAATTTAAATATATATATTCATGCAAAACAATCTGTTCAGCCATTAATTTAGTGTCAAGACAGTTATGAGTTATTATAGCTTGTTGCCATTTTATTCTTTCAAATGATTCATATGACAAGCAAATCTAAAGAGAACATATTGCAAAGCAAAGCCATTAGGTGCAAAAGTTGCACAAGGATGCACATAGACCGCAACACTTTACACAAAAACCTCAATGACGGTGATAGTCGTCAAACAATTCTTAGCTTTAGAAGGAGGAAGTGACAGAAGAATCATTTTGAAAATCCTTTTGACCACTGATATGTGATATATATACAGTACTATTTGACACTTGGCTATATGGGATATTTTGTTTTTAGTAAACAAACAAATTCAACTTGGGTAAACTAAGTAGTGTAACGGAGAAAAGATATTAAGATTCAATAAAATATCAATGCATCACATTGCCTTGATTTTTTTATAGTTAGGTGCTTATGATACTCTGTAAACATGAACAACACTGGTGAAGACACCAACTACTTGCTGAAAACTGAGTCACAGTGAATCAGAGCTGATCAACCAACTTACAGTATATGACTTTTGATTGACAGTGGCCGCTTTTCTAGATCGTTACAGTATCTGTTTGGTTAGCAGTTACGTGACTCATAACTGGTAACTAGCACATCATGGGTTCAGTCACAGGATGACACACACACAAATAGCTGCTTTCTCACTGACTGTACATCTCACTCCCGACACTTGTCAAAGACAAGTTCAGACCTGCCGATCTGATGAGATGTCAACTCACTAAGGACTTAAACACCCAGCATCCGAGTTTTAAGCGGGTTCGCGCATTCACATCTAGGGAAAGCCCGGTAAATGTGGCCTGCTTTTTATATAGCATGGAAATATGATTATGTGTTGCAAATGCGGGTTCAATAAGAGCTGTGGTGGCATGTTAAAAGCATATCAGAATATCAGCATGTCATGTAATTTCAGTAAGGCTCATAAGTCTTCCTTTGGATGCCGTTTCCACCACAGACGTGGGGTCAATTGAGGCAAAATGTGCAGAGATCAAGAGTTTTGACTGTCTTTATGTAAGAAGGTTGCCATCTGGTGACTAACAGTGGAAGTGAACATGCAAGGAGTCCCATGATAGTTAACATTAAAGGGATAGTTCACCCAAAAATGAAAATTCTGTCATCATTTACTCACCCTCATGTCATGCAAAACCCAAAACACTTTGGTTAATACGAAATACGTTATAAAGGCGTCGTAAAACTAGTCCATATGAATTTAGCAGTTTGATCCAAGTCCTGTGAGATACGATCGCTTCATATAATGAACAGATTTAACATAGAAGAACCATTTTTTGTTCCCCAAATAACCTTTCAATGAACAGTTCTTAAAAGAACCATTTTTTCTTAATCTGAAGAACTTTTTTGACTATAAAGAACCTTTTGTACAATAGATAGTGTATGTAGAATTCCAAGGATTTTAAAGGTTCTTCATGGTACCATCAATGCCAATAAAGAACCTTTATTCATTTTACGATGTTTTAATGACCTGTTTGAATCTTTTAAGTTTTGGTTACCTGGACTTTCGATGGAGAGACAGAAACCTTTCGGATTTCATTAAAAATGTCTTAATTTGTGTCTTATGGGTTTGGAATGACATGAGGGTGAGTAAATGATGACAAACTTTTCATTTTTGAGTGAACTATCCCTTTAAGTACACAATAAATGTCTATTTTAAAATGATTAGCCTTTAATACTGACCTAATATAATATGTTATGTCATCATCGCAACTTTTAACGATCAGTCTATTTTTTCATTAACGATGCACATGGTAGTGTAACCCCTCCTGTTCGAACTGCCTGCTCTAAGTGGGACTCGAACCCGGGTCCGCCTGCATGGGAGTCGGGTGCTCTAACAAGGTGGTTAAGGACCGCAGTCTCTAGTATCAGTCGCTAGAGCACTTTTTGAGATCAGGGGAGTGAGGTTTATACGCACAGCTCTTACCCGCCTACGTCCGTTACATTCACCCCCCTAAACCTCACTCCAATCCGAGTCACAGCACCAATGTAACCCTTCCTGTTCGAACCGCTCGCTCTAAGTGGGACTCGAACCCCGGTCCGCCGGCATGGGAGTCGGGCGCTGTAATAAGGAGGCTAAAGACCACAGTCTCTAGTGTCAGTCGCTGAGATCAGGGGAGTGAGGTTTACACGCGCATCTCTTACCGGCCTACATCCATTACAGTAGCACTCTCATAAAAATGAAACAGATGTTCAGCTCTACAAAAAAAAACAAAAAAACAATAAACTAACTATATTACCATCCTTGACTTGAAGTGTTTGTATTGGCTTGCATAATGGTAGTAATGGTTATAATGATGATAGCTTACCCATTGTCGTCACTCACATGGTAGAAGAAGTTCCCGCCCAGGCTTGGCTCGTCTAGCATTCCTCCATCTTTTCATCTGCATGAAACCATGTCAGCTTGTTTGTCAAACACTCGGCTTGAATCCACACCCAGCTTCCCTTTCGCTTCTTCTATCTTGTTTAATGAGTAAGTTCACTTGAAGTTGTGTAACCGTTCTATTCTCGGTCCTAACGCAGGTGGTCGGAAGAGTGGAACGGCGAGTTAGTCGAGATGGCTGAAAAAAATAGCAGTTTGACATCTCTATTGGATAGATGGTTATTGATAGCCTATTTTTGCCACGCACCTTTTGCTTTATCCTGCTATGTAAATGTCTTTTATCAACAAGCGTTTGTGATCTAGGCTTTTGTGAAGGAACATAAAATAACAGAAAGAATTACGCACCCATTGTTTGGGTTTGATTGAAGTTGTGATCCAGACGCAGTGAAAAACAGCACTTTTGATTCAGTAAATCTGACTAAAATCAGATGTTTTAAGCAGATTATAGGTACACTTTGTGGTTTGGGTTTCAAACCCAATGCAGATTAATAAGCATTTGGATGTAAATGTGATCCCACTTGTAAATTACATTTCAACAACTGAGTTTGTAATGATTATCATTGGCCCTCTCGCGATAACCATTTTATAATTTGTTGGCGTTATTAAAGGAAATACTTTGATTGGAGCTTCAAAATTGTAATATTTATAATCTAGTCAATAGTCCAAAGGATATCAGAGTAACAGATGACAGATAGTATAAGAACTGTCAATCTACAGTGAAATCACATTTAGAAAGTGAACATTTAAAAACTTCCCCGAAAATTTGGCATTGCAAGAGCCAGTGCATTGAAATTTGGTGAGATTCTATGCTTTAGAATCATTTGTAAAGCTAACTGTGCTATATTTATGTCCTTTTCAGCACACAACAGTTCTTCCTTTCATCATAATTGAGATGAGAACAACACACCATCGATATCCCAGCAGGTCCTGTGGACTCTTGGCGGTGTGCACGTTTGCTGTGGGATATGTTGCATGGTAAATCTCCCCTTCCAGCACAGTCATTTTTAATATCACACTGGGTTAATTTACAAAGGACTCCCTGTAGGTATGATGATCAAGGGAAATTGACTTTGCATTGTTCTAGCAGTGTCAATCAAAAGATAGATTCCATCTGGCCACCTGATCTTCCTGACCTCCAAATCATTCCCTTGTGTCTTTCTGCACAGTAATTAATTTGTTCGAATTCTTGTACTTTCCATGAATAGGGTAAACTTTGGTCTCACGTTACATTGTAAAAGCATTAGAGGCACAAATCCCATGTAAACTATCATCTAACATGAAATTAACCTAGCAAGGGAGGTAGTTTTAAACACATGAAATGTCTGTATCCCCACTTAAAATGGAGACTTTGGCATGTCTCTTTATAGAACATTTAAGTTTATAAATAACTACAAACCAACTAATGGTTAACTAGCTTTAGGCTATACTGCAACCCTGTTACACATTCTGGTGTAGTTTAAAAATAACAACAACAACAATAATATTGGTATTGTTGTTGTTAATATTATTATTAATAAATATGTTATAATATTAACAATAATGTTATAATAATAAATGTAAAAATTAATCAATAATACAATAATTAATAGTTATTTTACATTTTAATAAATATTATTATTAATAATAATAAATAGTAGTAATTACGATTCATAAATATAATAAAAGGTGATGTTATAATTAATAAATACTTAATACGATTAATTATACATATTAATAATTATTTTAATAATAATTATAAATATTATTATTATTGTACATATTATTAGTATTATTAAAATAATTATGAATTATTATGATCAATATAATAGGAGGTGATGTTCTAATTAATTAATAAATAAAGAATGATAAATAAGATTAATCATACATATTAATCATTATTATACATATATAATATAATCATAATTCTTGGCTAAACAAATAACAAAATCACATAAATCCGGACTTTTACACTATTTAGACCCAATTAGTCTCAAATTGGCAACAGGGTTGGAAAAAAATGGTAAGCCTCATAAAATGAATAGAAAATAAAAACAGTTCATATAACATTCAGTTTGACCTCCTGAGGTTGACAACATTTGTTGTAAAAAAGATATTTTAAGAGTTTTAAGCCCTGTTTTGTACCCAATTCATGGAAAGAGCCTTTTGCAGATACAACCCCAGATTCAGTGCCCCAGAATTCTTTGGAAAATTATCAGGCAAGGATTTATTTAGTCTTGAATATAACAGATTAATTAGCAATGTTAAGAAAGTCCTTGCAGCCATACTAAACTAGTCTGACAGCACGGAGGAGGCTTCTGTCAAAATCACCTTAAGTACAAGATTATCAGCACACACCTCTCTGTCTTATTTCCCTTCCCTAAATTAAGCTGATTAGGCATTGCTTTTTATTTAGTCAGGGAATAAGACTTGCCTGCAGTTGTTAAATCCATAGGCAGCTTTACATGAGGATTACCTTCCAGAGACAGCTTTTATACACTCTATTTCACCAGTCTGAGAAAACAAGGCATTTGAAAAGTAGGTAGATGGGCCTTCTTTAATATTCATCAAATATTAAAGCTAAGGTTATGAGTGCAGGAGTAGATTAAACAGACACAATCCATTACATAAACGGACTGTCAGGCTGTAGATTATAACCATGTGACTGCATTAAAATTGCTCTAGCAAAAAAAAAATTATTGAAGCAGCACTGCATCGTAACAAAAAGAGCAGTGTCTAGCATTCACAGACATGAATGGTAGACACATTGACACTGTGGTGACTGCTTCTGCAGTCTTTCAAACACTGGATTTAGCAGACAGAAGGACAGACACATTACACAGATCACGGGTGCAAAGGTAACAGATTTTCTCTGTCTTGCTCTCATAGGATGTGTTGGGTGCACAGCATGACGGGGGTGTGGGTTTATCCTTTGCTGGAGCACATCGGGCCCATGGCCAGAATTTTCTTCTTCATCTGCCTCACGGCTCTGATCAACGTCTACTACGTCTTGGGAGAAATCCTGAACAACTACATCTGGGATTCCTCAAAGAGTAAGTTAAAGGGATAGTTCACCTAAAAAAATGAAAATTCTGTCATCATTTATTTGCCCTCATGTCAGTCCAAACCTGTATCTACTGAGAAAAAAAAAAACACCATAAATGACCATAAAAGTCCATATGACTCATGCACTATATTCCAAGTCTTATGAAGCTATATGATAGCTTTGTGTGAGGAACAGACTAGGGAAGCACCAATATTAAAATCTGGCTGATAAGCCATGTATTTTTATCTTATAGCTGGATAACTATGGAAGTATGGATGCTTTTTTTGGCCACGAAAAATGTTTATTGCTATTTTTTTCCTCAGAATTGTTTATCTTGCAATTCTGGCTTTTTTAAAGTAGACTTTACAGAGTGCTCACCTCTTGCATTGTCAATACAACATCTTGACCAAAAATTGATGTATATCGTCATACCGCCATGGCCCAGCCTTACTAGAGAAGATTTTCAGTAAATAACAACTTTGTGTGGTTTTAGAAGGCTTTGATATATATATATAAAAAAAAAACACGAGTCTATAGAGTTTCATTGGGATTTTTCCCTTGCTCACTTTCTATGGAAAAGAGCAGTGTAAACACCATCCTTTTGTGTTGCTCAGCAAAATAAAAAGTCACACAGGATTGGAATGACAATGACAGGACTATCCCTTTAAGTGAGTGTGTGCATTTTTTGTGTTTTCCACCACTGACCAGCTACATGTGTGAGTTGAATGTTTATCATGTCTAGCTACAAATTTTCTTGCTCCCCCACCCACGCCGGGATAACAGCTAGAGACATTATACACTTTCCCTCAAGTACATATACATCCCGCTTAGCTTCCTGATGCACCCACGCACACTCCTCCACCTGTTAACGCTATAGACTGAGAGCAGTGCATCGTGGGTGTAGTGCCGCCAAAGGCAGCGCACAGCAGATGGGAACAGAGCCCGTGAGCAGTCTGAGAGCAGCAGACGGCGAAGGCTTCTCTTCCTCCCACCTGTTTGACACGGACCTGCAAATCACCGAGGCAGCATACACACACAGACACACTCTCTCTCTCCTATGGAGCTGATCTTTGTCCCTTTGTCCTCAGTACAAGATCTCCCTCTTATGTCCAAAGCAGCAGTACTGTAATCTCCAGCAGCCCCTCCAGCTAAACTAACCATGAACACTTCCGTCACTAATGCTTTGTGCTGTTGTTCACTCTGACTCACGGTTTGAACAGCTTGTTGAAATGCACAATCAGTTGCCAAGAGATCACAGATCTCAGATGTCATTGCAGTATCCAACAATTATGCTAAAATATTAAAGAAAAATACTACAGGAACCGTTGAAGAGAATACTAATATTTTGTGATGGATATTATATAGCATCAGCTTTAGTTACTGCATTTTAATTACCAGCATAATGCTGAAGATGCAAGCAAGAATGTAACCACATACTAATAATGATTATTACTAATTGCTCTGAAAGCAAATTGCAATTCACAAAATACACCAATCAGGCATAACAATATGACCACCTTCCTAATATTGTGTTGGTCCCCCTTTTGCTGCCAAAACAGCCCTGACCCGTCAAGGCATAAACTTCACTAGACCCCTGAAGGTGTGCTGTGGTATCTGACACCAAGATTTTAGCAGCAGATCCTTTAAGTCCTGTAAGTTGTGAGGTGGGGCCTCCATGGATCGGACTTGTTTGTTCAGCACATCCCACAGATGCTCGATTGGATTGAGATCTGGGGAATTAGGAGGCCTCAACACCTCAAACTCGTTGTTGTGCTCCTCAAACCATTCCTGAACCATTTTTGCTTTGTAGCAGGGCACATTATCCTGCTGAAAGAGGCCACAGCCACCAGGAAATACTGTTTCAATGAAAGGGTGTACATGGTCTGCAACAATGCTTAAGGTAGGTGGTACGTGTCAAAGTAACATCCACATGGATGGCAGGACCCAAGGTTTTCCAGCAGAACATTGCGCAAAGCATCACACTGCCTCCACCGGCCATCCACGTGATGTAAAAGAAAACGTGATTCATCAGACCAGGCCACCTTCTTCCATTGCTCCATGGTCCAGTTCTGATGCTCACGTGCCCACTGTTGGCACTTTCGGCGGTGGACAGGGGTCAGCATGGGCACCCTGACTGGTCTGCGGCTATGCAGCCCCATATGCAACAAACTACGATGCACTGTGTGTTCTGACACCTTTCTATCAGAACCAGCATTAACTTCTTGAGCAATTGAGCTACAGTAGCTCGTCTGTTGGATCGGACCACACAGGCCAGCCTTCGCTCCCCACGTGCATCAATGAGCCTTGGCCGCCCATGACCCTGTCGCCGGTTCACCACTGTTCCTTCCTTGGACCATTTTTGACTGATACTGACCACAGCAGACCGGGAACACCCCACAAGAGCTGCAGTTTTGGAGATGCTCTGACCCAGTCATCTAGCCATCACAATTTGGCCCTTGTCAAACTCACTCAAATTCTTACGCTTCTTATGCATTTTTCCTGCTTCTAACACATTAACTTTGAGGACAAAATGTTCACTTGCTGCCTAATATATCCCATCCACTAACAGGTGCCGTGATGAAGAAATAATCAGTGTTATTCACTTCACCTGTCAGTGGTCATAATGTTTTGCCTGATCGATGTATACTCTTTTATATGCCTGCTGTAGATCACCTTTATCTTCAATACAGCCCTCTTGCTTATGTGATATTTCTTAAATATCCATCATATAATTATCGGTTATCAGTATCAGCCAAAACGTCTATATAGAGCAATGCAAGGATGATGTATTTTTGTAGACCAACCCTGAAGTTAGCATCACCCTGATTCCCTCGACAAAAACCCAATAGGATTTTTCCATTGGCTTTTGGATTATTGTAGAAAATAATGTCTGTGACTAACAAAAGCTTATGATTCTTACATGCTTTATCGTGATAATCTTTACACATGAACACAACTTTAAAGCATAAATACAATCGGCAGAAGTAAAAAGCTAAATGTAGGCTATTAAGTCGCATGACTTCAACATCAACATCACTATCACTAAGCTTCCGACACATTTTTCACAAGAGGGTATTACTAATGTATTTTATATTGTAGAAAAAAAAACAGTTTGTGTTCACCACAGACCTTATTCCAAGCATTTAACCAAAAGCCCATTTAAAAACCCACTGACTTTAGGACGCTGGAATCGGAAGTGCTAAAATGCTAACCCGTTTCTGGGTTTTGGCCTACAAAAATACGTCATCCCTGAACCACTCTATTGGTGCATGCCTAATAATTTCCATATAAAAATGCATTTTTTTTTCTTTTTCTAGGCACTCTGGAATCAGACAAAACCAAAATGGACTGAAAACCACCACCTCTTTCTCTTCTTTGGAGTTCAAACCAATATTTATCTCATCCTCATTACTGCCCCTTAACTAAAGCACAGACCTGTATTGGCTTGAAAATTAAATTGAATAATTCATGTATTTAATTTATGGTATGAATGTTACCGTATTTCAGAATACCTCAAGCATTGTGTGAGAACTGAATGAAGTGTACTATACACATGATCTATTCGCGTGTCCAAAGCCACATAACATATATGACTCATGTCAGGTATTATTTATTTACCAAGGGATGATTTATGAGGGATTGTCTCATTCTTGGCCCCAGTAAAACAAATAAGCAACACCTTTATATCCACAATAGCATATGGCAAACGACAATGAGCACAAGATAATTTGATTAGATGGGCTGTTTGTGGTCCTTCTAAAGCTGTAGAAGTTTTTAGATTAAGCTCAGCAGATATTGCCGCAAGAAATCCAAACATTGTTAGAAGAGAAACTGACTTGTTGGAAAGGCCTTTTCCTATTTGGTAACACTTTACAATAAGGCCTCATTCGTTAACATTAGGGAAGATATGAGCAATATAGTTTAAATACATGTTCATTTTTGTTCATGTTCAAAAAACTTAGTTTTAAAAATGTATTTGTAAATGTTTTAAAATTTAAAATAAAACTAATTAATTTTGTTAACAAATGGAACCTTATTGTAAAGTGTTACTTGCAATTTAAATAACTTTTTTTTATCTTAAAGGGATGTAATTCTTCATATCTCATGGATATGACTAGCCTTTTTGTTTCCTTCACTAACATGTTGTTTTTTCTTTTTTTTATTAAAAAAAACTTGCAAAAATCACGTTTTCTCATTGTCATTTTTATGTTCTTCCAAAGCTGTGGACATAAAGGAAGGGTGAAACGAAACCTACAGTCTTCACTCAGCTATTTTCTTTCTCCCCTTACACACAGACACACCACAATTCTGTGGGAAAAGTAGAGCCAACCGTTCAATTACAGAGGAAAAAATTGTTGTACTTATGATTTAATGTTTGGCCTATATTTTCTCTGGCCTTTTTGCCCTGGCCTTTTAAGACACAGATGTTGCCCAAACATAACAATTCCTTTGTGCAGAGCTGGACATTCTTTTAATGAGAAACACACACATTTCAGGCCTGAGGAAAAGGTTTGTTCGACAAGGAATAACAATCACCTTTTGATGGACAAGTCCAAATAACCAGGCCCTGCTGAACCTCATCCCCTTAAAGTACAATTTAAAGTCCGAAATGTCTCCCAAACAGCCAAGAAAAAGAATTTGGTGCAACTGAAAAGTGAAATGCCATGCGAAAAAAGTGGATAAGTGAGGAGCAACAGCCTCTCGGGCTGTTTCAAAGAAAACCGATAATGAGAAACCTTGTATTAACACATTTAAATTTTCAGATGAAACTGTCAAAATACTCTCCTGTTTCATATTCACACCCCATCATGCATCATTTTTTATTCTCAGAGGAATCATCAAAAAATAGATCCAGAATACCTTCAACAATGACTGGCAATTCAATTTAATTATGATCCATCATAAATATTACACTTAAATTCAGATAGGTCTGCCTGACAACAGTCTTGTTGACAATTTAGTCTGGGTGCTGTGTGTTTGGCAGCGTGTGGAGAGAGTGAGAGAGTGTGTGTGCGTGCGTGTGTGTGTGAGCTTAAATTCTCTGTCAAGAGTGTTAATTTCAGAACGACACTTCATAGTCTCCTCATTAACACTGCCTCTCCTGCATGTAGAAGTACCAAACTGAACGGTTCCCTAACGTGTATTAACAAACTTTAAAAAAAAAAAAGATGTAAATGAGGTGAGTACAGCTGATTTTGTGCAGTGCAAATGGTGTGCAGGATGCATTTGAAGGACAGCTCAATGATAAATGAACAGGACTTCACACATCTATAAAATACTACACCTTTTAGCACACATTGTCTAAGCTTCATTAACTTTCTTAATGTACATTGGTGGTCTTGTGAACCACTCATTGGTACATGTTACTTTTGCGTTACTTTTTCTCACCCTGAGCTGGGCTTGCTTGTTTGTTTTCAATAACAACAACAACAACAGTTCTATTTTTGGCAAATGTAAAGGCCCTTTCACACCAAAAGTGAAATGAATAAGCCTCAGGCTGAAGGAAATGCAAATTCACGCCTGTACTATAGAGGGCGCAGCTCAAACAAACCTCAAAGAAAATGCAGGAGAAGAAAAGTTCAACACTCTTCAGCAATATATATATATATACACACACACACACACACACAGGTGCTGGTCATATAATTAGAATATCATCAAAAAGTTGATTTATTTCACTAATTCCATTCAAAAAGTGAAACTTGTATATTATATTCATTCATTACACACAGACTGATATATTTCAAATGTTTATTTCTTTTCATTTTGATGATTATAACTGACAACTAAGGAAAATCCCAAATTCAGTATCTCAGAAAATTAGAATATTGTGAAAAGGTTCAATATTGAAGACACCTGGTGCCACACTCTAATCAGCTAATTAACTCAAAACACCTGCAAAGGCCTTTAAATGGTCTCTCAGTCTAGTTCTGTAGGCTACACAATCATGGGGAAGACTGCTGACTTGACAGTTGTCCAAAAGACGACCATTGACACCTTGCACAAGGAGGGCAAGACACAAAAGGTCAATGCAAAAGAGGCTGGCTGTTCACAGAGCTCTGTGTCCAAGCACATTAATAGAGAGGTGAAGGGAAGGAAAAGATGTGGTAGAAAAAAGTGTACGAGCAATTGGGATAACCGCACCCTGGAGAGGATTGTGAAACAAAACCCATTCAAAAATGTGGGGGAGATTCACAAAGAGTGGACTGCAGCTGGAGTCAGTGCTTCAAGAACCACTACGCACAGACGTATGCAAGTCATGGGTTTCAGCTGTCGCATTCCTTGTGTCAAGCCACTCTTGAACAACAGACAGCGTCAGAAGCGTCTCGCCTGGGCTAAAGACAAAACGACTGGACTGCTGCTGAGTGGTCCAAAGTTATGTTCTCTGATGAAAGTAAATTTTGCATTTCCTTTGGAAATCAGGGTCCCAGAGTCTGGAGGAAGAGAGGAGAAGCACACAATCCACGTTGCTTGAGGTCCAGTGTAAAGTTTCCACAGTCAGTGATGGTTTGGGGTGCCATGTCATCTGCTGGTGTTGGTCCACTGTGTTTTCTTAAGGTCCAAGGTCAACGCAGCCGTATACCAGGAAGTTTTAGAGCACTTCATGCTTCCTGCTGCTGACCAACTTTATGGAGATGCAGATTTCATTTTCCAACAGGACTTGGCACCTGCACAGTGCCAAAGCTACCAGTACCTGGTTTAAAGACCATGGTATCCCTGTTCTTAATTGGCCAGCAAACTCGCCTGACCTTAACCCCATAGAAAATCTATGGAGTATTGTGAAGAGGAAGATGCGATATGCCAGACCCAACAATGCAGAAGAGCTGAAGGCCACTATCAGAGCAACCTGGGCTCTTATAACACCTGAGCAGTGCAACAGACTGATCGACTCCATGCCACGCCACATTGCTGCAGTAATTCAGGCAAAAGGAGCCCCAACTAAGTATTGAGTACTGTACATGCTCATACTTTTCATGTTCATACTTTTCAGTTGGCCAAGATTTCTAAAAATCCTTTCTTTGTATTGGTCTTAAGTAATATTCTAATTTTCTGAGATACTGAATTTGGGATTTTCCTTAGTTGTCAGTTATAATCATCAAAATGAAAAGAAATAAACATTTGAAATATATCAGTCTGTGTGTAATGAATGAATATAATATACAAGTTTCACTTTTTGAATGGAATTAGTGAAATAAATCAACTTTTTGATGATATTCTAATTAAATGACCAGCACCTGTATATATACATTAAGGTCAACAGTGAAAACATTAGTTTATAAAGTGAGATTAAATACAAAAGTATATTTATGTAACTTGTAATGTGCGTTACTTGTTGTAATGCGTTACTTTGATTCACTCTATGAATGAAGCATTATGAAATACCGTCTATAAATAAAGAGTTAGACAAAATATTGTTCTCATTCCATGTGAACAGGGACTGCGTAGGTGGGTGCAGCTTGTTTTATGATGTTCTTTATTCGTACTGACTCACGGCGTAACACTGCCAGGGCATAACACCTGTCAAATGCTTACCAGGTGTGGGACCAGTGCTCTGTTGTTTTGAATCGGTTACTAAGATCATACTACTTACACAATGAATCTAAATGATTATTTGTATTTATTAATGACAGCTCCTGTCATTTCAACATCAAGATAGTACATTCATATTAAAAAGCCAGCTGTGAGCTCTCAATGTCTGATCATTCATCACAAAACAATTAAACCCATGGGTTTTTCTTCTTACAATGACAATAACAGAGCAGTAACTGACCGAGGAAATGTTTCAAATTCATATGATATGGCCGGCAGAACCCATAACCATGTAAGACGACAGGCTTTAAAAAATGACAGACCTAAAGATCTCAGACACCTCATATCTACTTCCAAAACCGCTTGATTTCTCTTTCATACGCACCCACAGAAAACCCACTTCCAGCCACTAATAACACATTACATGGCAATTTAATAATGTGGGGTTTCAAAACCATTATGGTATCGCTCATGAGAGCTAAGTTATACTTTAATAGCCAGAAATGCAACACAACATGAATACTTTCACAAGTGGAAGTGAGCAAATCAGGGTTATTATTAACTAAAACTATTATAAATGTTTTTGTTAACTGAAATAAAGCTGGAATTAAATTTGTTACTATTTTGAAATAAAAACTAAAAAAAAATGACAAAAACATGACTAAAAATCAAACTAAAATTAAAATGAAAGCTGAAAATATAAAAAATAAAAGTTAATTCAAAAATTAGTGTGCGTGAAATAAATATAAAAAAAAAAAAGGCAAACCAAAGATGAGATCTTTAAATATTTCACCTAAAATGAACGATTTAGTCATTATTTACTCACCCTCATGTCATATCAAACCTGTGTGACTTTTTATCTTCCAGGGAGCACAAATGGATATAAAACAAAGCCTCAGTCTTCATTCAAACTAGGTGGATATTCTTTATAAAATTCACCTTTTTTGCTCCATGGAAGAAGAAAAAGTAGGGTGAGAAAATAATGACAGAAATTAATTTTTAACTATCCCTTTAAATTTTCTGGCAATGAAGTAAGTGTTAACACCACCTGGGTCTGCCCTACATCTGCTAGTGAGCCCAAGACTGAGATCACTGAGAGTTCACAACCAGTGTTCTGGGTTGTTTAAGGACACAAAGAGAGGAAAAGCTGGAGAAGAACCTGTGCTTTAATGCAGAACAGGCCCAGTCTTTTGCTTCTACATGCTGTGAAGAGATTCACGGCGTCCAGCCACAGAGAAGAAGAGGCCTGGAGGTTTATGAGCGATGTGGTCTGGCTAATGAGACAATGTGGTTCCTCAAATAGATTAAATCAATGATCTCAAAAAGATGGCAAAATCATTGAGATACAAGGTCTTGTAAAAGTCTGAATGTTCAAATATTTTCCACTTCAGCTCAAAGAAGCAATTGTTTCTCTCTCCTCATCTTGTGGTCCTCGATTTACCTGAATGACTACAGCTCCACCTGGTGGACTATTCAAATCTTTCCTCACTTTAGGTTTGGGAGCTAACAAATGGGAGAAAAAAAACATCATGTCAGTGAATACATCAATAGACATTATCATACATTCATTAAAAAGATTTCCCTTACCATTTGGGTTTTCTTGTTTATAAAATGTCTTGAGCATTTCAACGGCTTCTTCCGCTCTATAGCCTGCGATGCACTGTAATAAGCAAATAAGCATGTGCTACAGCAGAAATATGCAATGTGGTCTAGACTAAAATTTAGGGAATGTGGAAGTTCCTACAAAAAAAATATTCTAGCCACACAGAACGGCTGGGCAAAATTCAGAATTTGGAGCATGAGCTGGAATTCAAATTTAACTGGATAGGAATTGGAGGGAATTCTTTTACCTTAAATGTAGTTCCAGTGTGTGGTAAATGATCTGATGAGATGTCCAGGACGGAGCCACAGCCTCCAAACCGCTCATTTTTGCACCCATATACAACAAGAGGTATGTCTGTCTAAATGTCAAGGTGTCCATTTAGCAATGACGTGATCATTTTAATACTGCTGGACAATAAAAACCAAAAAAAAAAAAAAAAAAAGTTTTATGCAGCAAGGACACATTAAATTGATCAAAAGTGACAGTAAAGACATTTATAACGTTACACACTGTTTCTATTTCAAATAAATGCTGTGAACTTTAAAGAATCAGAAAGAAAAAATGATTTCAACAAAAATAATAAGCGGCACAAATGTTTTCAACATTGATAAAAATAATAAATGTTTCTTAAGCACCAAATCAGCATATTAGGATGATTTCTGAAGGATCATGTGACACTGAAAACTCGGGTAATGGCTGCTGTTTGAAAATATATTCAGAATAGAAAACAGTTATTTTAAAAGGTTAGTTCACCCAAAAATGAAAATTCTGTCATTAATTATGGCTTTAATTATGGCTCAGTGAGGCCTCCATTGCCAGCAAGACAATTAACACTTTCAATGCCCAAAAAAGCTACTAAAGACGTATTTAAAACAGTTCATGTGACTACAGTGGTTCAACCTTAATGTTATGAAGCGACGAGAATACTTTTTGTGCGCCAAAAAAAACAAAATAATGACTTTATTCCACAATATCTAGTGATGAGCGATTTCAAAACACTGCTTCATGAAGCTTCAAAGCTTTACGAATCTTTTGTTTCGAATCAGTGGTTCAGAGCGCGTATCAAACTGCCAAAGTCATGTGATTTCAGTAAACGAGGCTTCATTATGTGATAAGTGTTTCGAAATTTCAATGGTTCACCACTGGAGGGCGTGACTTTGGCAGTTTGATACAAGCTCCGAACCACTGATTCGAAACAAAAGATTCGTAAGCTTCATGAAGCAGTGTTTTGAAATCGCCCATCACTAGATATTGTTGAATAAAGTCGTTATTTTGTTTTTTTGGCCCACAAAAAGTATTTTTGTTGCTTCATAACATTAATGTTGAACCATTGTAGTCACATGAACTGTTTTAAATACGTCCTTAGTACCTTTCTGGGCATTGAAAGTGTTAACTGTCTTGCTGGCAATGCAGGCCTCTCTGAGCCATTGGATTTTATGAAAAATATCTTAATTTGTGTTCCAAAGATGAACAAAGGTCTTATGGGTGTGGAACGACATGAGGGTGAGTAATTAATGACAGAATTTTCATTTTTGGGTGAACTAACCCTTTAAATTGCAGTCAAAATATTTATTTTTAATGTATTTCTGATCAAATAAATGCAGCCTTGGTGAGCTTCTTTCCAAAAACATTAAAAAAATCTTAGCTACCACAAACTTTTAAATGGTAGTGTATGTGTAAACAGCATTAAACTAATAGTAAACCACATTTTGGCTTCAAGGATACGAAGCAGGCGCAGAGCAGCTGCACACATGATACATGGCTCCACTGTCACATAAAGTACAGTCTGTTCGCACACCTCCTTCGGGTCCTTCTCTCTGAAACGGCACCAATCGAGCACTTGATCCAGTGCCACCATTTCTGCATGCCGAGTAGCCTTGAGCAAAGCAGACACAGACGTCAGGTTGTTTCATCTAGTCCAAAGTTTCTCCCTGCTTTACTAGGAAAAACCATTAATCAAAATACCTTGACATAACATAAACTGTAATATATAGGTCAATGGGAAATAAGGATGTTTGAGATGACAAAAAGAAGAGATTATTCTAAAAATCTAGTTCATAACACATTGCAAGTGCTAAGTTCTTAGAAATGTATATTATGCAACCACTAAAGTGAAACATAATCAAATATTTTCCTTACACCTTGAGTATAAACTCTTAATTATGAATTATTTACAAGAAAATAAGCCTTGTAATGAGACTTTACATCTCTAAACCGTTACACCACATACACATGTTGACTCAAAAAAAGTATCAAAATGAATTTAAATTCAGAAATTGAATATCCATCACATTCCATCATAGAAGAGGTGTATTCTATGGAAGCCTGTTTCCGCCACTAAATAAAAAAATAAAAACAGTAATTGCGACATTTTATCTCAGAATTCTAACTTTTTATCACGCAATTCCGAGTTTATATCTCGCAGTTCTGACTTTATAACTCGCAATTGTGAGAGAAAAAAAGTCAGAATTCTGAGATAAAAAGTCACAATTACTGTTTTTATTTTTTTATTTAGTGGCAGAAACGGGCTTCCATTGTATTCACATCACAGTCCGAATGAACAGCAACTGTTAAGTTATAAATAACTTAACAGATCCAAAAAAAATATGATTGCCGTGTAATTGATAAATTATCATTTGCAGATACACACTGGAGCGGGTTATAGTCAGCTTGTTTTTAGCTTACACATACACTGTAATAAATTGAATCATAATAAATTAGGATTCTTTAAATATCAATAATTAGTCACATTGTGAAGTCACTTACATTTTTTGTTTCATTCACCTCATTTCTTCCTTTTCCAATAATCTCATTGTTGTAAACCATTAGACAGCCAACTGGAACCTCGCCATTCTCAAGGGCCTCAATTGCCTTTAAAAGTAATTCATATGTTTAATATTATTTTCTCAAAACAACCCACAGTACTATTACCATACACCATTACTACGACAATCAAAATACTATAGCAAATACAGTTATTATATATAATACAAAATTACAAAATACATACACATACTTTTTCGACAAAGGCAAACTAACAGTAAAAGTAATCATACAGTACCGCAGTTACTATGGTATAGGAGGGGAAATTACAGTTATCATGATAAATACTGGAAAGAGAAACAGTAAACGTCAGTCTTTACCATGTCAAACGCCTTTGACATCCATGTTTGAATCTCACTATCTGATGGCTGCAGAAAATCACTCTTCCCGGGATTAAAACTGTCTGCTTGCATCTCTATCAGTATCTTCAACAAAAGTATAACCGTATAAATAAAGCAGCACAAATCTGGGAAAAGTAGCGTTTTGTTTACATGCGCACGTGCTTATGGGGGAGCTTAATACTGGATGGACCTTCCAGTGCGAGCGGTGGATCGACCGCATAATCGACCTATCGACTCAATCTGTTATCTGCAGTTCGCCTGTTTGCTGCTGCTAACATGAGAAGTTATTGCCATGTAGCATTGTGCTAGCTAGAGAGTTACGTCTAAACACGCTCCTGCATCTAGTTTTTCGTGTGTGTGTTCTTTCTTTTGTGGTGTCAAGTTTGTTTTTAAAATGTTGAGTTCTACATGGAATTTCATCAAACGCCATAAGAGGAAATTCATCTTCACTGGGGTTTTTGTTGGAGGTAACGTGGGCAGCTAGACCACCTGCATGCTTATAGTTCAGAGATTTTTACCATGGTTTGACTGTGCATTAAATATTTCTTGTTTTTAATAGATGAATAAAAATGCTTGTAGCTATAATATCTTGTATACAGTTTAGCATGTTATTACAGTGTTGTCAAGCATTTCCACAATATATTCATTAATCTCAGCTCACCTGTCACCTAGATTTTCTATTGGCACAGTCATAGCAAAGTCGATATGGACTTTACCCTGGTATTTTTATCCAGCAGAAAGATTTTCTATTACTGAATAGATCTTGCATATTGCATATCACTTTCTTAGCATGTATATTATATTTTAATGCATCCTCAAACTTCATTCCCAGGTGTCTATCTACTTGGTAAATATGCACAAAGAAAAATTCAGGAGATGCAGGAGCGAGAAGCAGCTGAATACATCGCTCAAGCTCGGAGACAGTTTCATTTCGAAAGCAACCAGAGGACATGTAACATGACAGGTAAAAAAAAAAATGACATGATCAGTTCATGAAAGGGATGTTTCTTCTGCTTGATGTATGTAATTGTGTCTTTTATTTGTAGTATTATCAATGCTCCCCACTCTCCGAGAGGCAATCATACATCATCTGAACTCAGAGAGCCTCACCGCTTTGCTGAAGACCAAGTGAGTCATTATTCATGTAAATTATAGATGATTTTCTACATTATAATATCAAAGAATATAACTGACGTAAGTGATCTTGTCTTCCCACACAGGCCAGCCAATAAACTCGAAATCTGGGAGGATCTAAAGATTATTAGTGAGTTTCTTTTTATAGTATTCCAAATGTTTTCAGTATGCAATCAAAATTGACCCTATTTACTTTATTAATGCACATCTTAATCTTATTGTGAGCTATTGATTTGTGTGCTTTATTCATAAGAAAAAAAAATGGTTTGTCTTTGTTAATAAATTAAAAAAAAAAAAAAAAAAATCTTTGCTATATGAGTTATGTTGAGTTATGGCAATTTAATGTAGCTTTTCCTGAGGAAAACAAAAACTACATTTCAAAGGTATGGTGTCAGTAAGATTTTTTTTTAAAAGAAATTAATACTTTTATTCAGCAAGGAGGATGCATTAAATTGATCAAAAGTGACAGTAAAGACATTTACATTGTTACAAAAGATGTCTATTTCAAATAAAAGCTGTTTGAACTTTCTATTCATCAGAGAATCCTGAAAAAACTGCACCACCATTTCCACAAAAATATTAAGCAGCACAACTGTTTTCAACATTGATAATAAAAACAAATGTTTCTTGAGCAGCAAATCAGCATATTAGAATGATTTCTGAAGGATCATGTGACACTGAAGACTGGAGTAATGATGCTGAAAGTTCAGTTTTGCCATCACAGGAGTAATATATTACATTTAAAAATATATTAAAATAGAATTTTTTTTTTAAAAAATTTTAATATTTCACAATATATTTTTAACTGTATTTTTGATCAAATAAATGAAAACTTCTTTCAAAAACATTAATAAATCTTACCAACCCCAAACTTTTGAATGGTATTAAAAAAATGTAATCACTTTTTTTTTTTTTAACATTGATGTCATGTGGGTTATTGGAAAATGTTGAGTAGTGACCAAAAGAGTTATGGCATTGTTTTGGCTCCGTTCTCGTTTGGAACACCCACTTCTAACAATCAAATAGATTCCCACCCTACAATTTTTAGTTGAATGTCCTGTTTCACAATACGTCACATTATGGAAGTAAAATGGGTTATGAACAGAAATCCTAGTTGACTAATCAAACTCTTATCCTTTCCTTGTTCTAAAACAATGGTCTCCTCCCTCCAGGTTTTACCCGCAGCATTGTGGCAGTTTACAGCACTTGCATGCTGGTGGTGTTACTCAGAGTTCAACTCAACATAATTGGTGGCTACCTGTACCTGGACAACTCTGTGACAAAGAATGGAACGGTATGTCAGGGCTTGGTGTTTGAAAGGCAAAGCAGCATAATTTTACTATGTTACAGCATGTAATAAGTTAACACATTTCTCTTATACTGCTACTATAGACCCCCTTCGCCCCTCCTGATGTTCAACAACAGTATCTGTCAAGTATCCAACACCTTCTTGGAGAAGGTGAGGACAATGTCAGATCTGTATAAGAGCGTCTAATCTGTATTATAGTTTAATCCTCTGTTCATACATGCCATATGCTCTATAGTTTACAACGATGTTCCTTTTTTCTGTCTTTTCAGGGCTCATTGAACTGATAACTGTGGTGAAGAAAGCTGTCCAGGAAGTTCTTGGAACGTACGCTGAGTGATTGATTGAATGAATTTGAATCTAGTCATCCCATACTTGTGGCTTTATTTGCCATTGCAGCTTAGAGCTGTCAGTCTTCCTCAGCTAACTGCTGTCCATGTCTCTTCAGGGTGTCTCTGAAGCAGAGTTTGTCTCTACAAGAGTTGGAGCAACAGTTAACTCAGATCAGACAGTTAGTGGAGGAGGGCTGTGCTTCCTCTAAACACAAAAGTCTTTCCTGGTACATGATGCCTGATGAAGAGAACACGCTAGCCTCACAGGTATATAATTTATTTGTAAATGATTAGTAATTGTAATTGTATTTATTGATATTAGAGCTGCACGATTAATCGTTAAAAGATCATGATCTCGATTCAAACAGCCATGTGATCTTATTCCTAAAAGACAATGATTCGGCTATGTCTTATAAACCTTTGACAAGTACGATCACAGCAGAACATCAAAATCTGCGCTGCCGCTGAGCCAGAGAGAGCAGTTGCCATGTGTATAGCTCGGATATAAACACTTGTGTCTACGGTAGCGATCAAAATAGAGTAAATCACCTTTTGAAAGTAACTTGATTCTTCAAATAAAGATTGTATCAATTACATCATTACACCAGTAGGTGGCGACAAGTGACTGTTAAAAAAATGGAATCATTGTCAAGAGATTAGTTCAAAAACAATGATTCATCCAGTAATGAAACAAGTGAAGCCTTTAGTGAAGTGAGTCATTGAATCAAATCTATTTTTTTTTGTGTGTGTGTAAATTATTCATTCAAATTAATTAAATATATTTTTAATAGACTGCAGCAATTTACATTTTGTCAGAACCTCTAGTAAATTACATGTTATTTTGTTTAGTTGTCTAAACAGTCTCTGATTATTTTAAACCAAAACAAAATTTGTGATTCCCAATTCATCCAGAATATATATATAGTTTGTTGGACTGTCATTTTTTCTTTTTCTCATATATATATATATATATATATATATAAAATTTATTGTGTTTTAAACTACATTTAAATATTTTTAAATGTATATAAAATGTATAAATAATGTATTATTTTTTGTCTGTTTTTATATATTTATTTATTTTATATATAATTTTATTTTCTTCTCCTAGGCCTGTGGTCTCACAGAAAATGATGTCACAACAATAAAGCTGCTGAATGAAACTAGAGATATGCTTGAAAGGTGAGGGAAATCATGGCACCTATATAAACCTATAGAATTGAAAATTGAAAATAAAAAAGTTAGGACTGTCAAAAGTAATTAATTCACAATTAATCTCACAATTTATTTTCATTACTTCAGCATAGGCACATTTGGACACCATTGAGCTCTGAGATATTAGCTAGATATTAATTGCATCTAAACTTTGTTTTCAGTCCAGACTTCAATACTGTACTCCGTACTTGTTTGAGCCGAGGCTTTATCCGATTCCTAGACAACATGGCAGAGTTTTTCCGACCCCCGCAGGGAGACTCCACCCCCTCCAGTACACCTGATCGGTAAGTGTACATGCATTTAATTTTATTCAAGAAGGTATATACAGTTACCCCAAAAAGGGGTACATTTGGAAAATTAAGCCACATTTCAAAATGTATGAATGTATTTGCATTTATATTACAAAATATCAAATCTGTGGAAGCTTGAATCTGCCATGAAATAAAAAAAGGAATTACAACTTTTTATATCACAATTCTGACTTTTTGTGAGTTTCTCACAATTCAAGCATTTTTCTCACAGTTGCAAGTTTATATCGCTCAGTTGCTAATTATAAACTCACAATTGCAAGTTGACATCTCGCAATTCTGTTTTTTCGTTTCGCCACAGAATAAAGAAATAAAAAAGGTCATTGCAAGGTCATTATTTCACAATTCTGACTTTTTCCCCTCACGGTTGCAAGTTTACATCTCGCAGTTTGGACTTTCAATTCTGAATTGTGAGATATAAACTCAGAAGTAAGAGAGGGAAAAGTAAAAAATGTGAGATAAAAATGTGCAATTAGCTTTTTTTTTTTTTTAATTCAGTGGCTTACAGGTAGTGTTTTTTTTTTTGTTTGTTTGTTTTTCAAAATAACAAAATTGAAATAGAGTATATACAGCATCAATCCTTCCTCCAAAACATGTTTTTGTCTTACCCTGATTGACTATGGTAAGCCTATTATAAGAGTGATTATAACCTGACGGGATGTTTTTTCACGGGAATTGGATACGTCACTCACCTGTGTGTGTCTTGTCATATCTGTAAATAGAGAAAAGTTGCTCCGGCCACTTTGGTGTGGGAGTGGCATAGGTTAGCTGTCACAAATGAGAAGGATCATTGCATTATGGTTGTTGTAGCACTTTGCTGGAATTAATTTTCAAGGAAGTAACATGTCTATAGCTACAGGAACGTCTTCAGCTAGTCAGCTTGAGATCCTTTCCATCTCTTAAGCCTAGTAATGAATGTTTTATGAGCAGTAGGATAACCATATTCATCCGCACAGTCACGCAGAGCCAAAGCACAACCAAAACATTGTTCTTCCACAAAATGCATGAAGTTTTGTTTTTTAGCCACCAGAGGGCAAAAAGGTACATAGTGTACCTTTAAACAAGGTTTCATTCAAACCAGTTACCATTTGTTTTCAAGATCTCCAGGGTTTCGTACGGTCATGAAAAACCTGGAAAAGTCATGGAATTTTAAAATAATTTCCAAACCTAGAAAATTTAGCACAGATTTTAGCACTTTCTTCCCAAGGCCAGTATATTACAGGTTTGTAAGCAATATTTTATGATGATGAAAAAAGATAATCAGTGCTGCTTTTCATGATTTTCTTCCAGACTATCGCATGTAAGCCTCCCATTAGCCAAAATCATTCCCATCATCAACGGACAGATACATTCAATATGCAGTGAAATACCTAGTCACTTTGTCCAGGTGAGAACCTTCATATGCAGACACATTTTGACTTCCATGTGGCATAAAAGCTCACACACACCAATGTATATTGTTTTCTTTCTTGTTTTAGGATCTCTTGTTGATAGACCAGGTGAAAGAGTTTGCCGCCAACGTGTACGAAACGTTCAGCACCCCTCAGGAACTTCAGAAGTGAGCACGGGACGGAGCAAAATGTGAACTTGTGAAAGTCTAACACCTTTCAAACCTACTTTAAAGAAACTCTCACACTGTGCAGCATCGCACATACTAAAATCGACCCAGGAGAAGGAACTCGTGGGTGTTCTGAGAGATGAGTGATAGCTTCTTATGACCTGCTAGCTGTCCTGTCTGTATGTTGTGACGCCCTTAACCTTGTCCCAGGCATGCCAAGGTTTTTACAGGCTATATATAAACTGTAGTACATTTTATTTATTTTTTAATCCCTGTAGCATAACATTCTCATTAAGTAACTCTCACAATGTGGCTAGCGGAGAAAAAAGATCATATTGGAATGCAGTATCTGCAGTATGGACTTCAAAGAATGAATTGTAGACATTTTGTATATTATATCTCTGAATCTAATGTTGCAGCTGCTGGAACAAAACCCATGCCCACCTTTGCAACAGTAACAATGCATGATTTTTGCACTGCTACTGGTTAATAAATGCATATTTTGGGAGTATTTTCATTTGTATTGACTTTAATATTTCAATGGTTCTACTGGTTCTAATGGTTCTACTGTCGTTTTTGTTTGGCAAATTCTTACAGGTTGTATGTAGTATGCTGTTCTTTTTGTAAAATGACCCATGAATGTTAATAAATAATGCGAGTAATAATACTGGAACTATTCATTGATACGACAGTGTTTGATTAGAAAACACTGCGTGTTATTATGGCTTTTAAAATTTGAAATTCTACCAACAGGCGGATATATTACAGTAAAAAAAAACATTGAGGATGTTTGTTTTTGTTCTACTCTTCCTCGTAGGTAAAGTAAATCTCGCTGGTTCCTCTAGAGGGCAGCACATATCTACAATGGAGTTCATAGCAACTAAACCATTAGGTCACATCATGGTCTAACAATAAGCATTCTCACCAGTTAAAGTACAAAAATAAAATAAGGGAAGATATTAAGTAATCTCTGACAGAATGAGATGCCTAAACATGAGAGAAGCATATGACGACTGCTCTTGCACAAAAAAACACCACCCTTTTGATGCAACTTCCTTATACACTAAAAAAAAAAACTTTTGGCATCTTATCTGCTTTGGATGAGAGCATATGCCACTCCTTATGTAATGTTCTGGAAATAATTGAATGAATACATTCATAATCAAAAATTAATCATGACAATGCATATTCTTTTTATTTGTCAATTCATATCATTATTGTATGTGGGTTACACTTTATTTTAAGGTGTCCTTGTTACAGTGTAATTATATATTTAAGTGCCAAGTAATAAGTAACTACATGTACTTACTATAGGGTTAGGATTGGTTTAGGGTTAGTTACATGTAATTATGCATAATTTACAGTTATTACTAACTACATGTAACATGTGTAACAATGACACTGTAAAAATAAAGTGTTACCCATATTTGTTTAACTTTAAGCATGTTATGGCCTCTAAATCAAGAATGTTTTCATTTATTGTCTACATATGAAAAACCAACAGTTCAAAAGTTTAGGGTCGGTCAAAGATTTTTTTAAATAATGTAATTTATTCTTGTGATGGCAAAGCTGAATTTTCAGCAGTCAATACTCATGATCCTTCAGAAATGATTCTACTATTGTGATTTTAGTACATTGAAACTATAGTTAATATTTTAATTTTTATTTATAAAAATGTTTATTAATATTTTTAAGTATTTTTGCTATTTTTTTTTATATTTTTTGTTATTTTTAAATATGTCTATACAGTGTTTTTTTTTTTTTTTTTTTTTAGCTCATTTAGTACATCAAGTTTAACTAAATTAAAATGAGAAATGATGCCTTGGCAAATAACTGACATAAAATAAGTTTAAGTTTTTAATATTTTATTTTGGTTCAATTAACGTTTATTTTATTTCAAGTAATAAAAATGTTTTTTGGTAACACTGCACAGCAAGGTTTCATTACTTAACATTAGTTAACGACTTTAGTTAAAAAGAAATAAGAATGAACAATACTTCTACAGCATTTATTATTCTTAATGTTAATTTCAATATTTAGTAATACATTATTAACTAACATTAACAAAGATTAATAAATACTGCAATAAATGTATTGTTAATTGATAGTTCAGGTTAGTTAATACATTAACATTAACAAAAGAGACCTTATTGTAAAGTGTTACCCGTCACAACGGTTTGGTTACCAACGTTTTTAAAAACATACCTTCTTCCGCAGAAAAAAGGTTTGGAATGACATGAGGGTGATTAAATGATGACAGAATATTTCAACATCAACTACCCCTTGACTGCACTACTAAAATGCTTTTGAAGGAAGCGTTCATTCTGAGGTCTTAAGAAAGGACAAGTCAACAGGGCTGAGCACAAGCATTTGGAAAAAACAAGTAACTTACATCATATTGAGGCATCATTCGGCCAGCTATGTAGGTCAGCTCATGGCTAATAGCAATGCCGATACCTACAGAAAGAAAAGGAGATGTAGTGATGTAAAGGTTATAAAAATATGACGTCAATTCGCTGATGAATATGGGCTAGACAACTGAAACTGCATTGGTTATGCTTATGACAGTTTGTTTGACAAGGGTGAGCTATTTATAGAGTAAAGAGAAAAATAGGCTCATTGTTGCATAAGCCGCTTGAATGTGCTGAATAACTGTGAGGGTGTTTTCCACGGCACGCTGCACATGAGGCACCTCCAGTCACATGACTCGCTCCGTGCTCAGCGTGCTCTTTGTTGTGCACCAGCAAACAGGAAATTCCCCTTCATCACATGACTTGGGTCTCTGATTCTGCCCCGTGACCTTTTTACCGAAACTGTTTACATCAAGTCCAGGAATATAAAGGAAGAATCTTCTTGTAATTATTAAAAGACTACATAACATATTATCATTGTTTGCTGATAATAGCCCACATAATACTGCAGGACTAAGCGATTTATGGTTCATTTCTGGATTTTAAAGTGCTCTCTAAAAGGCTATAAGTTATTGTTCTTGTCTTGTGAAAAAAATACTCATTTATATAACATTTGGACAAATGCTTCATTTTTTTAACAGTGCCAGACAAAGAATATAACCATATATTTTAGAATGGGACGAGTGTTTTAAACTTTTTTTAAACTTAAAAAGTTATTTTTGCAATTCAGTTCAGAAATCTTTTAAATAACCATATAAACTGTAGTTATGAATGTTGACAGTATGCTTTTTGTGTATTGTTAATAAAGCACATCAAATTTAACTGGTTTCTAATGGGGGTTTTCAATTTTTTACATGCTACAGACCCCTAAATATGATCATCCTTGTTCAAGAGACAAAATTTAAAAGGCATCTATATAGTTTCTTATATAAATATTCAATTTATACTGTGAAAAATTTATATTATAAATGTCTAAATAATATTTAGTTTTATTAAATTTATTATCACATTTTTTTTTGTTCTGCTTAATGTAGCACTGTACTGTCGGATGTATCATTTATTTATTTATTTATTTACTTATTTATTTTAAATAAATGTATTCATTAACTCATTTTTTAATCTCATTTTATCTATTTATTTTAATATGTATATTTTTAAATATATCCTTTTTTATTTATTTACTTTTAAAAATTTTAAACTGTTTTTAAAGCATTTCCACGGACCCTCATCACTCTCTTTGACCCCCAGGTTTCTGCAAACAAACTACATTTCCCATAAATCCTTGTGGAAGCACAAGTTTGATCAAACATAATTTACATAATTTACGGTCACGCCATGTCATAATTACCATAAATAAAGCTCAGTAATGCTGCGTTCACGGCATGTTGTAATTACCGTAAATAAAGCTCTGTATAGCTGCGTTCACGCAATGTCATAATTACCGTAAATAAAGCTCTGAATTGCTGCATTCACGCCATGTCGCAATTACCGTAATTAAAGCTCGGAATTGCCGCGTTCACGCCATGTCGAAATTACCGTAAATAAAGCTCCTTATTGCTGCGTTCAAGGCATGTCGTAATTACCGTAAATAAAGCACCGTATTGCTTCGTTCACGCGATGACGTAATTAACGTAAATAAAGCTCCGAATTGCTGCGTTCACGCCATGTCGCAATTACCGTAATTAAAGCTCTGAATTGCTGCGTTCACGCCATGTCGCAATTACCGTAATTAAAGCTCTGAATTGCTGCGTTCACGCCATGTCGAAATTACCGTAAATAAAGCTCTGTATTGCTGCTTTACTGCATGTCGTAATTACCGTAAATAAAGCTCCGTATTGCTTTGTTCACGCGATGACATAATTACCATAAATAAAGCTCCGAATTGCTGCGTTCACACCATGTCGCAATTACCGTAATTAAAGCTCTGAATTGCTGCGTTCATGCCATGTCGAAATTACCGTAAATAAAGCTCTGTATTGCTGCGTTTACTGCATGTCGTAATTACCGTAAATAAAGCTCTGTATTGCTGCGTTCACACAATGTCGTAATTACCGTAAATAAAGCTCTGAATTGCTGCGTTCACGCCATGTCGAAATTACCGTAAATATAGCTCTGTATGCTTTTGAATCTCTCTCGAGGTACAACGAACGGTCTGCACACCGCCGCTTCATATCGATCACACCTTAAATCTGCAGTGGTCAGCTGGTACAACGACCATGTGGTACAGGTCGTAGCTCTCAGAAAATTACTAGTTTACACCTTGTAATTACAAGTTCTACAAGCACGTGTAAGCTTTTTACAGTTCGGAAATGTTACGGTAATTACGACATGGCGTGAACGCACTTTGTGTTACTCATAACTGGAGTTTCATGTGAGTGTACATGATATTAAGCATATTTTTCAAACGCAAAACTCCCCTCAATAAAGGGAAATTACTAAATGTACCTCTAATTTAGTCGTGTCATATTAGACAAAACGCTATACATAAATTGATCTTAAAAAAAAAAAATCAATAAATAAACAGTAAAAGACATGTGAATGTGCATATTCATACTTACATGTATGTATTTCTATTTTATATAATAATCAGGAAATGCTAGGACAGGGTGTTTTTGTTTTGCTGCTGGTCTTTGAGATTATGACTCATCTGCTTCTACCTGCATTTCCAGAGTCCTGTTACTCTGACTCATCCTGATGTCAGACTGCAAACACTGAACTCATCATCACATGAGCTAGTGCAAGTTAATTTTTTGACCAAATTGTGGTTTATGACATATAAGCAGGCTTGAAAACAATACATGCTGATAAAGGCTAATCAATATAGAATATTATGGTTTAAATATGTTTAATCTGAAATTTCAGAGACAAATATTTGTCCTTTATATAATTTCACCTGTGCTGAAGCTCTTGTAAAAATAAGAGTGTATATGCACTAACATTGGTTCAAATATATAACAGACTATTATTATGTAGATATCACAGGTAAGGCCGAGTACAGTGATTTGGCTCCAGTCCTGCACTGCATTGAAGTTTGTGGACATGCCCTGACCATGTCCTTTATCTCCGCTCTGATTGGCTGATCTCAACGGATTATCATTAACTATTAATCCTATGGTGCAATGATGCATTCTGTAGTCACACCACAGAGCAGTCAGATGATGTCATCTCACTTTAGCAAGCTGATTGGCTGAAGCATCTCTCGCAGCTCTGTGCTCACCGTATCAATTTTATATCACTCGAAGATCCTTTACAGGCAGTCACATGACTTCTTAAATATGACGTGGCCCTTAAAGACTAAGTGCAGTGTTTTTTTGTTTTGTTTTTTATAGGAGGCCTGTGTTGCTTCAATTCCCTGCTTGAAATAAAATACCAGAAATTAGAGGCTGTTTAATTCTGCCAGTAAGAAGTCAAGAGTCCCAATTAACCCAGTTCTTAGAATTTACAGCAAATTGAAGAAGTGAGGAATGGGAAATGAATGATGAAAATGAGGTTTGCCTGAGGTAATGCTCGGATTCTGACTGGATGTGGAATGAGAAAAAAAAATTTCATAAAAAACTTCCTTAGTCACAGAACGGCCAAATATGTAGAGCAGCATTTTACTTTCACATCTGCAGGAAGCAGATAGCATGTAGTTTATGTTACCATACATAGAAGTTTCAGTGTAAATGAAATCCAAATTTGAAGAAAGGAAAACAGTGAAAAGAGGAAGTCCTTGCTAAATGTGTTTCATTACATGTACTACGTTCTCAGCGTGATTCAAATTGATTTCCTTATGAATTACGCAAGGCATTTAGGAATGACCTTTAGGTATTTGCTCCCACCCTACATGCTGTTTGCACATATGACAGAAATAACAAAACCTATGAGGCCTACTGGAGAGAGAAATGAGGTCACGCCCGTGACGGGGTTGGGAATCCTGGCTTTCCCTACTTCGCCTGTCTGCGACGAAAGCACTTTGGGCGGGAGTCCGTCACTATGGACGCAGCCAGTGTAAACATGTACACAGTGCTCTGGTGTGTATACCAGTGTGAGGGCAGTGTGAAGGTAGCACTGAGTTAACTGGGACTTTATAAATAACTATGAGTCCAACAGCTGTCTATGTCACATATGTAAGAGGAAAGCTATATAAACCATTATTTAGAGAACGCAGTGTCAACATTTATAATGAGCAAGTGATGCTATGCATATTTGGGCCCATTGCTGCTGAGTCATTTAAGACAATTTACCTTTTAATGTTAACCTGTAAATAAATACAGTAAATTATCAGAAATCATTCTAATATGCTGATTTGGTGCTCAAAAAACATTTCTTATTATTATCCTCAATGTTTAAAATAGTTGTGCTGCTTAATTTTTTTCTTGAAACCGTGATACACGGTTAAACATTTAAAAGTTTGGGGTAAGTAAGATTTAAAAAAAAAAAAAAAAGAAATTAATAGTCATAATTTAAAAAGGATGCATTAAATTGATTCAACTTGACAGTAAAGACATTTATAATGTAACAAAATATTTCTATTTCAAATAAATGCTGTTCTATTCAGCAAAGAATCATGAAAAACCTATCACAGTTTTTCAACACTGATCATTAATAATAATTGATAATAACTGAGCACCTAATCAGAATATTATAATGATTTCTGAAGGATCATGTGACACTGAAGACTGGAGTAATGATGCTAAAAAATTCAGCTTTGTCATCATAGGAATAAATTACATTTTGAAATATATTAAAATAGAAAACTCTTATTTTAAAATCATGGCTAATAATCATTTTCACAATATTACTGTTTTTACTTTATTTTTATCAAATAAATTCAGACTTGGTGAGCATAAAAGACTTTCAAAAACATTTATAAAAATCTTAATTTACACACACACACACATATATATATATATATATAAAGGGTTGAAGATGCTTGTGTACGTTCCCATACTGACAAGGCTGGAAAATATTAATCTCAGCCCAAACAAAATTTTTACTAAATATAGAAGTACAAAAGAATAAACCACACCAACTGAGTAATGAAATGGTAACATATGTCATCAGACTTGAAATATAGTCTTTGATTTATTCTTTTTTGAAAGGTGGAAAGCCCTGAAACCAGCTAGAGCAATTCGTTTCACTTCAAGACAAAAAAAAACAAAAAAAAACAACAACAACCAAATTTAACATTGGACACTGTGAGGCAACCCAACAGTTTATCGTAAATAAACCATGTAAAAATCAGACATTTTTAAAAATTACCAAGAGCTGCGTAGCCCCAGCAATATGCAAATTAACATGACAAACGGACATTTTGTACATACATAAACAACAGCAAAAGTGTGACACAGAACAATCCCTGCATGGGCCAAATATTATCAGATCTGTGACCAATCTTTTGGTCACGACACACCAGTTGAGAATCACTGATCTAGGGTTTGGTCCACAAATACAACTACATTTACTTTTACTTGTGAATATTTGTTATTAGCTCTGGAATAAACAAAAACTAAACCAGAGTTTGATGTGCATCATCTTGCCACATTATTACAAATACATTTTAGTTTCAGTGTAATCTAGAAAAATACAATATGTTTATTGACAAAGCTTATATTTTTCAAGTTAGGCTATATTATTCTGAAACTGCAGTCAGGTGATGTATAAATGGTGAAGCATAGCCTACTATACAAATACACTGAACCTTTATTATACAGGCCTACCTAGTATAAAAAACGTACTATACATTGCTTCACCAAAATATTGTAGTTAATACAGTTATTGTTGGAATTGTAAAACCTTAATTTAAATATATTAATAATATGTGATTTGATGACAATATTAGCAGGCTAACGCTATTTGTGTAAACGTATTGACCTTGTACCTAGTTTGCTACATAGTATACTAATATATAGGCTACAGTACTCTGTCATTAGATTTGTAAGTTTAATAACATGTAGAAAGAAACCATCAGGCGTTTTCGATGACTAACGTTTGACTGGAATGCGATGTGTCAGACCGAAAGTGCAAATCAAAATATCGATCCCGACCTTTCATTATTCCAGCAATTTACGTTTCGTTTCAAACGCGTGGTGTTTTGGGAAAAGGGTGATTTGACTTCTCACCTCTCAGCCTAGAAAACAACGGACAGTCTCAGGATTACTGTAGTCTCAACTTCCCGGAAGGATGACGTGTTCTCCCCTGGCGAGAATACTCGAGTAAGCTTGAGTTAAAGAAACAATACGCAGTCTGTGCTTCTTATGAAAGTGCTTTGTGCCCTGCTTAACCTGTGTCTGTGACACAAAGGCCACATCATGTGGCGTTAGGAATAAATAATAAAAAATAAAATAAATTAAAAGGAAATTAAAGTGTATAAAATATTAAAATAATCTGATTGTTAACTATATTCTTGTCTGAATTTGGAGTTATTAAATGGACAGTTCACTCAAAAATGAAAATTCTGTCATCATTTACTCACTCTCAAGTATGAATTTTTATCTTCTGCTGAACACAAAATACGATATTTTGAAGAATATGGGTAGCTAACCAAACAAGTTGATGGCCCCCATTGACTTCCATAGTATGGAAAAACACTATTGAAGTCAATGGGGCCCATCAGCTTTTTGGTTATCGACATTCTTCAAAATATCGTATTTTGTGTTCAACAGAAGATGGAAATTCATACAGGTTTGGAACAAATTGAGGGTGAGTAAATGATGACAGAATTTTCATTTTTTCGGTGAACTATCCCTTTAAAGCCACAAGCCTTGGATTTTCATAATACCCACATACATTTGGAAGGAGATTAAAATAAGAAAAGAGAGAGAGAAAAAAGTGATAAACACTTTGTACACAGTAAAAATATTTTTTAAAAGAAGATGAAGCCAAATGTAAGGTATGCAACATTATTATAATCATTTATAAAAACAATAGTAGGCCTACATAAAGTGATTCTAATGTGGGTGGTTAACTCTTTTAAATAAAAAAAATAAATGCATGCATACATGTGTGTTCTCATCAAAAAACTGATTAGACTCAGCAGTAAAGATAAAGACAGTGGAGACTTCATAAAAACAAAACTGAAAGACATGACTGTAAATTGCTCTTCACATCAGAAAGAAACAGAATGAAAAAAAAACTGTTTGAATATTAATACCTTTATCTTACACTGTGTAAAATTATTTTCATGGTTTGTTATCGCAACATTTTTTTCTTTGTCAAATCAACTTAGAAATTAATGTGGTTCAGATAACATAACATTTTGAGTTTCTGTTGATTAAACCAATCGCCTTCATTGTATTAACTCAAAATTGTGATTTCAACGAACTCAAAATTTTAAGGTTAAACCAACAATTCTTTTTTACAGTGTACAGTTTGTGCAAATGCCTTTTCTTTTACTCAAACGTTTCAAATTATTCAAGATAGACAACAATCAACAAGTAACAACAGATGGAAAAGTGAAATCACTTGTCCTGAAATTTCACAGTGTATTAATAGCTAACAGGTCAATACTGACGTCATAACAGCTGTATCCATGTCACAGACACAAAATGGCCACACAGGCCTTTAAACACCTGTTTGACTTTATACGATGAACTCTATGACGTGACTCTGCCCTGCCAGATATGATAAAGAGATGATAAGGTGGTGAATATTTCTATATTAAGCTCTGGGTAAGGTTTTAGATATAGATCGTTCGGATGGGTCCACACATGTCCGGTATACAGCATATTGGTATAAATTCATCTCACTATCTGTTTCAGTAATTTAAATATCACGGAGTGACTCTTTAAAATATTTAATGTATTTATGGACACATTTGATCACAAGCACCATTTTAGTTTCAACAGCACCTGTTGTCTTTGGGATTTTGGTTTACATAGTACTTAAATTAATACATTTCTTTTGGACACGTATAATGATGTATGAATTTCATTGCATTGGGCAACATCAAATCAAATCCAGTTGCATCATGCAAATAAATACGAGACCTTTTCTCAGAACTATAACTTCCCTTTTCTATAACCAACTGGCGTCAAGGTAGTGCATGTGTGAAGTCAGTTCCCCTCGAGTTCACACAGCTATCTAGTATAACCACATGTGTAATACATCACATTATGTTCTCCTGACGTTTGAAAACCAGAAAGTGCTCCAATACTGTCTATCTGAATATTGAACAGTATATTTATTGTTTCACAATTTTAAACCTAACAAACAAAAACACGACTAGCTTGAAAAAAATATTTTTGTGCTATATTTCTTGAAAAATAAAAGCTATTTGGTTTGGATTTTAAAAAGATTTATAAATGTTTAAATCCTGCTTATCTGTCCATGTACTTTTGGGGACCAGTGTATCTTATATCAGTGGATAAAAAACAACAAATTCATTTTATAGTACTTAATTTTTTTGCAAAATTCATATAAGGAAAAATGGTAACACTTTACAATAAGGTCTCATTTGTTAACATGAATTAATGTATTAACTAACATGAACTAATAAGGAGCAATACATTTGTTACATTATTTATTGTTTTAATGTTAGTAAATAAAAATCCTGCTGTTTGTTCATGTTACTTCATATTACATTAACTAATGTTAATACAACATTTGATTTTAATAATTTATTAGTAAATGTTGAAATTAACATTAACTAAGATTAATAAATGCATAGAAGTATTGTTCATTCTTAGTTCATGTTATGTTAATTAAAGTAGTTAACTAATGAAACCTTACTGTAAAGTGTTACCAGAAAAATAAACCACATCAAATGCTATTAAAAATCTGAATCTTTTTTTTCCATATATTGATGGATGTCAAAACAACAACAGCAAATTCAATTAATGTTAAACCATGAGTCACATTGGAACTCATTCATTACACAGATTGATTAATTCTGAGAACTTTTTAAGCCCGACAGTCATAATTTCTCTTAGGAAAAATAAATATTGCCATGTTTTGACTTTGTGTCAGGTTTAGACACAGCTCCTTGGTAACATTATTTTGTGTTCAAGCACAATTGTATGTAATAAGGGAGTGTTTTAGTAGTGATTGCACCAGGACTGGTAAAAGGAGATCACTGGAAATTTCCAGAACACAGAGGTAAGAGTGTGTTGTACTGGGTAATGACCCAACCAGAGCAAGAAAGCTGCGCTTCACATCCAGGAGAGGAATGCAGACACTGCACACTGCCCACTCCCTGAAATCACTCCGTTGAACTCAAAGTAAACGGACAAAAGATGAGCTCTAACATTTGTTCCACCATCTTTTGTCATTATCTGATTATATCATAGAGGCATTTGTTTTGTAGATGTTGTTTTTGATCATTTATTTTAATATTACATAGATTACAAAATATGTATGTCTGTTCTAAACCATCTATTAACAATGGAAAATAAATGCAGCTTGAATGGAAAATAAACAACTTTTCATATCCACTAGCTTAACATTGATTAACCCACAGATAATTATATTTTAAAAACTGAACACTGTAAAACTTCAACTAAAATTGAAAAGTTTATTCTTTGTAAAATCAAAGTTACATAGATAATTATTACACTTTTTCAATCTAATGATGAAAATCAACATGAATCAACCTCTGAACACTCATAAAAAATAATGTATAAATCACAGAAATTACAATAGGACAAGTTAATTGAACTTTAAATGGTGAAAACATGTTTACTGCCAGTGGACGTGCAAAACCAAATGATCATATTTGAATACAAAATTTTCACTTGTGGACTAAATAAAAAGCTAAACAGACTAAATAAAAGACAGCGATACACTGACCTTGGGATCAACTCTCCATCTTCATACAATTCCCCATTAACACACACACAAAAAAAGAGTGTGTTTAGCTAACAGAGTGAGAGGGATTTTCTGGTCTCATTCTGACCAACTAGCCAGTCAATCTATCTATCCTCTCCCAAGTCTTTTTTTTTTTCAACTATTCAGTACATGACATTAGAGCATACCAGAGATCCCATGTCATTACACGGGTATGTCTTTATTTGCTCATTAGGTTAACATGTCAGCCTACGACTTCGATTCCTCCATTGTACGGGGAGGGCGGGGGTCTGAGCGTGCCCAGTTATGGTGCGCGCAGAGGGTTGCCTGATTGCATCATCGCAAAGACAGCTTTCCTGATACTATAAATAGGGTGACGTCACTCGCTCCGCCTCTAGTAGTAGTTCACGTCCTCCAGCCATTAAAAGGGGTGATGCAACGAGCCGGCGACAACTGTAACTTTACCAGCTGAGCGCGAGAACACTCCAGTCGGAGGAGAGCATCACAACACGCGCGTTTTATTCAGTCAAAACAAGGTGAGTGACAACATTGTTTCGCTTGTTATTTATGGGTTTTGTTGTAAATGTTCGAGAACACACTGTGGAAAATGTCTACGCTATGTTCTGATAAATGAAGTCAGCCAGTGACTGGTTTAAAACATGTTTTGGGGTTAAGCGATTGTATAGGTTAACGATCTTAATTTAGCTTACTTTATATTCAAAACGTTATATTTTATACTATATATATTTACGTTTTAATGTATTTTTTTTTTCTTATCATAATCTAAGTTATCTTGTTCTCAAGAGTAGTTGCAAAACGTGCGGAACTGGGCTGCAGTAACTCATGTTGTAATATTTGTATAACTGATTATCATATGTAGGCTACTTCTTTTGGCGAGTCGTTATAGCCAACTGTGAAAATATTTACAACAATAACAGTTTACATTAACGACCAACACAGGCTACGGTGTCACCGGATTAGAGCTTATTAAACCGTTAAAGATGATGATTTGACAGGATTTTACTGATTATGTAGACCTGCATTGTATAGTTAGAGCATATATTTTACAAAACAATTTATTGTAATTGAATGTAGTCGCATAACTTTTGAATAAAGCAGAAAGTGTAATATATATAGGCTAAGCTATATGTAATACATAAAAAAATACGATAAAATATTGACAACTGTGGTTGCCAGAACCTAAAAAAACCCTCTAAAAATAGTGTGATGTTAAAAGCATTAATATATATTTTACACTTCCTATGTTATTAAATTATATTGTGTTAAAATACTAACTTGTTCGAGCTATTCAAATCTGTTTGTCATTGTAAATGTACTGAGAATAAGAGAATATGTGGTACAATTTAAGGAGTTTCACTTTGATGAAAATTTGCTTCTGTAGCAACTGTGGACATATAATATAATATAATAATAAGACAGCACAGTTTTACAAAAACAAAGCACCTTAAGGGTAACACATATTGTATTAAAATTATACTCAAAAATAAGAGTCTACCCCTTTCTCACTAAATCATAACAATATTTTACCATATAAGTATATTTATGGCCTTGCTAAATATATTTTTCAAATGTAAATAAAAATATTAATATATTGAAGTAATAAATGTATACATATGTTTAATAAAATTATATAAATTCATACTTTTTATGTCTGGAATACATTTTTACAATATTTTACAGTGCAAGTACATGTATTGATTTTTTTTTTTTTTTTTTTTTTTTTTTTTACAGTTAATCATTCAATTGGTTTTTACTGTAGCATTTTTACATTCTAACTATTTTACATACTAACTTTTTTACAGTTAAGTGAGTAGTATAATATCTTTTAGAGAAGGGAGGGGGTAGAATGTGTCACTGACTACAAAAAGTTTACTATGATCTTTCCTCATTAGGACCATGACTTAAATCTTGCTTCATATGTTTTAGATTTCGGAATGATGCTTCAGCATCCTGGTTTGGGTCCCTTTGAGATCAGTGCATCAGCTTTGGTTCCCTGCCTCTCCCCGCCCGGCTCACTCACATTGGACGATTTCACCAACTTCACGCCATTAGTGAAAGAGGAGCTGCGCTACGCCATCCAGAACAAACGCATGTCCAACGGCATGAGCACCTTGACTTCTGATAGAGCGTGTATGAACAGCGAACGACCCACTGAACAACCTGTAATGAAGCGAGAGGTAAGAATGACTCATTTACAGTTATAATGTTTAAAACGAATGTAATTTCTTGTATTTCACATTGGTTATATTGAGTAACAGACACGTAGAAAAAAAGCCATGCTTGCACAATTCGCTTGTTCATCCACTTGTGGACCCAATTCAGAATCATTAGGTCATTTCATAAAATTAATATTCATTATACAATGTGGGTATGTATATTTTTTTTAATGTATGTGATAAATATTATAATTTCAGGCCAATCCAGAGGAAAGTGAACGAAAAAAAAGAAGGAGGGAAAGAAACAAAATCGCAGCAGCAAAATGCCGAAACAAGAAAAAGGAGAAAACTGACCATTTACAAAAGGTAGTCTTTGTTATTTTCTCTCTTTTATTTATATATATAAATTTTGAATTTTACACTCATGTTCTACAAATGTTTTTTGTTACTTTATTCAGGAGTCAGAGAAGTTGGAGTCCATCAATGCCGAGTTGAAAGCCCAGATTGAGGAGCTGAAGAACCAAAAACAGCAGCTAGTTTACATGCTCAACCTGCACAGGCCCACCTGTATTGTCCGTGCTCAGAACGGCCAGACCCCTGAAGATGAGAGGAAGCTCTTCATCCAACAAATTAAAGAGACCACCCTGCAGGGTCTGAATCTTACCACAAGTGGACCAACACACACCGCGATACCAACAAGCTGTGGGCATCTCTGAATCACAAACTGAACAGGCATGAAGCTAATGGCTCTGCAGTCCTCGCCAAGGAACACTGGGAGGTTCACCCACGTTATAAAGGACTAAACACGGGTGCCTGCCATGCTGCCACTCAAGGTCGGTCTGAAGTACACTGAAAGAGACTGTTAAAGCACTGAAGTGTTGAAGGACGTCTGATGCGTTTTTCTCTTATTTAAATGTGTTCGTAAATGTATGATATGCTTTTTGTATGCACCAAAGCTTGATGTCATGTTGATGCTAGAACAACATGATTTCATTTATTTATCAGCTTGTTGGTTAAATTAAACCCTGGCGGTGTGTTTGACAGCAAGTACTATTCTAGTGAGGGGGGAAATGTAGTGATTTGTGTGTATCTTTTTCATTTTTTGGCAGATATACAGGGTGATGAATGAAGTTCTTTAGTTTAGTTACATATTTATCTGTGCCCTCTGCCTTGTTAAGTGTCCACATAACATGCCACGTGAAGTATTTCAAGCTGCTACTAATCTCTCAGGACTTGGTCTATATATATTACAGGAAACTCTAACTAAAACAGATAAAATAACAGGGAAGTCGACGCGGAGTGGACTTTGAGACGCTACTTACAAGGAAGTCCCTACCCTTCACCACTGAAAACCTATCTATCACCTCACCCATATGACTATATTGTTGTTACAATGCTGTGAGCAGGAGGGTCTGCATTTATCAGCACACTGTAAAAAAAAAAGAAAAGAAAAAAAGAGTGTTTTTGTGCTTTTAGCAAGGACATACTTATTTTTCTGATGTATACTGTAGCTGTTTGTTGTTATTGTCTAGATGCACAAACCTCTACACTCCCAGCTAATAGGGAATGTTCTCAGAACGTTCTGACAAGGTTCTCTCGAAGTCATGAGCAAACGTTTTTCCAGTAACATTAATAGAATGTTCTTTCAAAGTTATGTGGTTTTTAATAATGTTCTCAAAATGTTGTTTATACCTTGTTCATGGAACATTTTTTTTTTCTGAAATGTTTTAGTTTGTCTACTTGTTTCAGAACAATCGGAGAACATTCAAAAGTAACGTTCCCATAATGTTTGCAAAAAATGTTTAAATGGAACATTCCAACCCAAACGAATTTTGCTAAATCGTATGTATTTTACGAGTAGCCCAATTCGTGTGAATTCGTACGAATGACCTACCCCTAACCCCGCCCCTAAACCTACCCATCACCCAAATTTGCCACCTTGTTAAAATACGTACGAATTTGTCGTGAGATAGCCTAGTGTTGAACATTCCCTTAATGTTTCCTCTAACGTTTGCATAACCAAGAAACCTTTGAAAAAAAATTTGTAACAAATTTTAAAGTTTCAGAGAACACTCAGAAATAATGTTTTCGTAACTTAATGGGAATGTTAGTCTTAGAACATTTTTGTTAGCTGGGCTTATCCTAAATGAAAAAAAAAAAGCTTAAAATATTTTATGTAAAGCTTAAACTTTTCAACGTAAAGCTCTTAATAATTGTCTTGCTATGTTCCTGGATCATGTGTCAAGCAATTTTAGTGTCACGCCTTGTTGTTAGTAAAGAAACACGTACCACAAGACATCTGATCAGGCAGTATGACCGCATTGCATAATATTACAGAAGGGTGTAAGAAAATTTAAAAACATCACTCCATTTCTACCAGACAGAGGAAAATCCCTTATTGTTTCACAAACTTCTGCCTCTTGTTTTTGAGTATAGTCTAAATTTATGTTCTGTCATGTACTGAAAGGTGAAGTGACGCAGGCGTCAGGTAGCTTTTTCCTTTTTTTTTTTGTATTTGTTCAAACAGGCATGCCACAAACTGTGGTACTACTGACATTAAATGTGTAATAAAGACAAAGCTATGCTTTGTGGTTAAACAGGTTTTATCCATCACGCCATTTCTGTCCGCATCAAAGTGTTCCAAGTGCAATTTGCTACCAGAAGTCATGATTGAGAAAATAATGGCCTGCAACATTCAATTGCATATTTATATGAAATATATATGGCTTCATTTTGACTGTCCGTTGTTTGTTTTTGATACTTTATTAATAAAAAATGATACCACTTGCATTTGAGGCATTCTTTGCTGTCATTATTGAAGTCAAATGTGATTAAATACAACTGAAAAAACCTGATTGCATCAGAAGAGGCAACACCTGAACATTGTTACTTTTTAAAGCGTACTTGACGTGTTCAAAAAAGCAGTTGTGTTGAGATATTTGCTGTAGGGCAAGTCCACACATGTATAACCTGAGAGACGTGCTGACTGTCATCCATAGGTTGATCAAGTTCATCCAGCCAGAAAACAATGATTCAGTATTTTTTGCAGATTTTAATGATTATTACTGTTAAAGTGGGCGGTTTTGCTCAAGGGAAACACGTATTATGTTTTGTAATTGATTAAAGATGAGGATAGCACTGAAAGACTTATAGTAAAAGTCTTCTGAAATTCATTGGAAATCTCAAAACTGCTAAGGAACTCTTGGCTTTGGCAACACCTGTGTTTTGGTAACTCCCTTTTTGGGGAAAAATGCGGGAATTATTCAGAATTCTGAATAATAGTTAGCAAATGCCTTGGTCTGTTTTAGAAAAAAAAAAAAAAAACGTGGTTGTACAGGAACTAAAAGTACCTTTTAAACATTTCTCTTTGAGAGGGAGTAACTTAATATGACTATCATGGTTTTAGCAGTGATAAAAACACACACACAAATACAGACACTGCCTAACTGTCAGTGGTTATTAATAGCAAATACATCAACAGTGGCTTTTTAATGCAACCAGGCAATGTTGTAGAACTTCTACCAAATATATAAATACAAGATCTTACTTCTTTTTATTGTTAATGTTCTACGAGGCTTTTTTGTCCAATGACAAAATGAAAATAGCTGTTAATTCTAATATGGCACTAAATAAATAAATAAAAATAAGGTTCCAAGGTTGATATTCTCTGCCAGAGTCTCTGGTGAGTTAAATATTATATCTTATATGGCCACAGATAATCTTACTGTTGAATCCATCTAAATTAAAAACCTTTACATGTGCCATCATTGCTTTGTGCTCTACCCTTTCCATGATCCACAATAAAAAACGTCCCTTCTGGTCTTTTTATCTGCTATATGCTCCAGTTTAGTTTGAACTTGAGTAATTTTTTTGTTTGGCCCTTAAATCCTTTAAAGTAGAAAACATATTTATGTGGCAATCAAGTCTGATTTGCTGTTCATTGCTTCATCACTGATGTCAAACATGTGATAATAAACTCTCAGAAATTACTCCCGTATAACTTCCACCTTTTTTCTGAAAACATACCATATTTTGCCCTTAAGGAAGAAACACTGTATTATCATCACCAGGAATCGAACACTCTTTGTTCACATTTATTTCCCAGTCAGTGCACAGAAATGAATCTGAATCACTTTTTGTGATTAAAATAATTCATCCAGATATGAATACACTTTTGTAACTACATGATCACCTTACAGAATGCATAATATGGCACATAAATATTTTGAATGCGAAATAAACTTTTTCTGATTTCTAATCTATCTATACAACATACATGTGTGTGATTGCACTCCTTTGACATCTTACACTGAGCTGGAAGTGAACCCGGTCCCAAACACCATGACATGACTTTCACAGTAACTCAAGTGCACTTTGCCCTGCCAGAATGTGAGCCAACATGGTCACAGCCCTTGCCAATTAATGCAATCAGCGGAAACTTCTTATTCTGATGCAACCATTTAAAAGTGTTGCAATGGAATCTTCAGATGTCAAAAGGGTGTTGTAATGATATTTCAAACACCAGTGTTATAACCTTTGGATATGATTATAATGATTTTAAAGTTTTGATGTAATGCGCTCATGACTGACAGGTTTTTAACCTGTAAGACCGCAGGAATGCTTTACTCCTTCAGGGTAAAAAAGTACCCTGACCACCCTGTGTTGATATTACTTTTGTTTTCCCTTGGCCCATGTAGATTAAAGGGATAGTTCACCCAAAAATGAAAGTTCTGTCATCATTTACTCACCCTCTAGATGTTCCAAACCTGTATGAATTTCTACTGAACACAAAAGAAGATATTTTGAAGAATGTCAATAACCAAACAGTTTCTTCAATATATATACTATGGAAGTCAATGGGGCTCATCAACTGTTCAGCAGAAGACATAAATTCATACAGGTTTGGAACATCTAGAGGGTGAGTGAATGATGTCAGTGCACCCAAAAATGAAAATTATGTCCTTTTAATGGATGCATTTAGCAAACAATCTAGACCTTCCTATCCAATTCAATGGAAATGTCCCTTCTTTTTACTATGGGGGAGATCAAGGAAGTTTAGGTTCAATGGGAACTTCAAGGTCCACATTCTTCTTTAAGTTCCTGTATGGTTTCCAAGAGTTTTTAGATGTGAGGGCCGAGGGCAACCACCTACATTCGCTACCAGGAACTTTGATAAGGAAGGAAAAGTTACCATAACAGAACAAGACACACCCCTAATTTCCCATTTCACAATACGCATTTGCATGCGCCTCTTTTCATATTTGAAAGCATGTCCACTTTATAGGCAATGCTAAACAGTTTCTGATAATCTTTTCTACTTCCTTCTATTTTTGTGTAGTGAGGAGGAGAGACACACAACTCTGACGCAACCTGAACTTTTACGATGTAGAAGACATAACATTTGTTGCAAATATTGTTTAAACGGATTATATACAAACTATATCTATTTTTCGGTATATTTATAATTTATAACTGATTAAATATATAGAATATATAAAAATATTTAGATAAAAAACTAATGCATGTTCATTAGCAATGTGTCCACTAGAGGGCATAACAATCAAGGAATTGTAGGCCACCAAAAGACATCAATCAGATTATAAAGCACATGCTTTAAACATGACATCAGGTTATATGTAAACACACAGAAAACAAGAATTTAAACCCTAAAGAGACACTATTTACAAAAGAAGTTTAAAGGGTTAGTTCACCCCAAAATGAAAATAATGTAATTTATTACTCACCCTCATGTCGTTCTACACCCGTAAGACCTTCGTTCATCTTCAGAACACAAATTAAGATATTGTTGATGAAATCCGATGGCTCAGTGAGGCCTCTATTGAGAGCAAAGCCATTGAAACTATCAAGGTCCATTAAGGTACTAAAAACAACATGAAACAGTTCATGTGAGTTCAGTGGTTCCATCTTAATATTATAAAGCATCAAGAATACTTTTTGTGCGGCAAAAAAAATAATGACTTTTCAACAATAGGCTAGGCTATCTAGTGATGGGCCGATTTCAAAACACTGTTTCATGAAGCTTCTGAGCTTTATGAATCTTTTGTTTCAAATTAATGATTCGGATCTCCTATCAGACGGCTAAGCTGCTCGAATCATGTGAAAAGTCGTTATTTTGTTTTTTTGTCGTACAAAAATTATTCTTGTCTCTTTATAACATTAAGATAGAACCACTGAACTCACATGAACTGTTTCATGTTGTTTTTAGTACCTTTATGGACCTTGAGAGTTTCAATGGCTTTGCTCTCAATAGAGGCCTCACTGAGCCATCGGATTTCATCAACAATATCTTAATTTGTGTTCTGAAGATGAACGAAGGTCTTACGGGTGTGGAACGACATGAGGGTGAGTAATCAATTACATTATTTTCATTTTTGGGTGAACTAACCCTTTAAGACCTATCCATTATGTGCACATTATCTATCTATCTATCCATCCATCCATCCATCCAATAAAATAGTCAAAGACCCTGCTGTCTATAAACTCAATTATATATAAGATTATATTAACTCAAAAATATTAGGCTGGCTTAATGGTGTACATTTGTTTAGACTTTGGAACCCTTCTGGAAGTTTGCTGAGGCCCCCAGTGGTCATTTGATAAAAAATAATCATCCAAAGAAGACATTTTTACGGAACTTGCTCTGTGTCTATTGTAACTGAAACTCTCTGATATTTTGGGAAAAGGTTCAAATCCAGGTATACAGACCTCTGTGACTGGAAAGTTAATAGAAGTGTTAGTTTCAGTGCCATTTGAATTTATACAGCTTCTAGCCTACTGTACATACCAGAAGACCCATCTATGATGCATCAAGTATAAAATATTAACTTTTTATATCGTTGCAAACAGTATTATGAGTCTGTGCATCGTTGTAAATGCTGCATTTAAAACTTGTGTGCTAAATACATTTCCTAATTCCCAAATTAATATTAAAGCAATACTTTTTCTGTAGAAACTATATCCTTTACACTCAACCCATTCTAAACAATTCCATGTGCGCTAGCATGGTCATAAACAAACAAATATACTTAATTATACTAAAACTTACTATGTTTTATAAGGGTTTTTTACATTCTCTAGCAATGCTTTTTGGCTTTAACGTTTTAAAACGAAAGTCAACAGATCCATGTGGAACTCTAGGACTTTTCAGAAGAGAAGAGAAAACTGGAAGAGAAATATAGAAGTGTGTACCCTGCTCTGGTTAGGAAGGTAAGTCCATGGGGGTTTGAGGAAGTGATACACTCAAGAAAAAAAACTGACCACCATTTTACCGCAACCACCCCCAGATATGGTTTCAACACAAATGAGAGGAAAAAAAAAAACTACACATTTAGTCCTTTTCTGATTTGGTGACCTCATTTTAATAGAAATTGTATCACTATTACAATTTAAGTAATACTGGATTTCAATCTGCATCTGCGTCACAGAGTGTATAAACACAGTAATTCCTTTTTATTAAAATAAAATTATTCTTCTACTCACAATACACACCCACAGCAAAACATGACCAAGCTAGACAGAATAGTAACACTGCCATTTGTGGTTATTTGTAAAAGTGCAGCCATAACAAAGCGGCTGTAACAGAGTTTTGAAACTAACCTTTAGTATTTTGGTCGGATAGGCTCTCATAAAGCAGAAGTCCGTTCTCTCATGTCGTTCATTCACAGTCCACTAACTGTGGTATAACAGATGGTTTAGTTAGTGGTTATTTACTCTATCACAGTAAATACCAAAAGTGGAAGTATTCACGTGAGGCATGGCCCTGGGAAAAGTAACATATGACTATAGAGATTCTGTATTCTGAACGAAACCTGTCAAAAACGCAAGAGAAAGTTCGAGCATGAATTAATCATTCAATTGCATGTTAACGGAAAACACTGCATACTGAACTCACGGGTTAATACTTTAGAATAAAAAGCATAAAAACTGCATGCCGCTAGTATGCACGAATCACTTGTATTAAAGATAATTAGCTTAATTTATCCTTAAATGGAAATTCCCACATCATGAGCATCAGATGTGAATGTCTTGTGGCACTGTGCCTGTGGACCTTGTTGTTGAGGTCATACCACAGTTCAAGACAGGGCACAAAGGCTCATGGGCTTTGAGGGCATCTGTTAAGCGTTGCTGTTCCTCTATCAAAAGCTGGACTTCCTTCCTCAGCAGGCTGTTCTCCTGTTCCAGACACTCATACGCCTGGTTACACAAAATTTCAGTATATTATGTCAAAAACCACATCAATCACATTGGGCATTTGGTGTATTTTCCAATGTCTGCCCACAATTGTCAACATATGTCTGCATGGGCAAAATAAATATTATATCTGCAGTTTACTGAGAGGAACAAATACTGAAATCAACATCTACATTTTATAAAGTATATAGGCTATATAATATGCAGGTGGCAAACCTCGTGCAACTCGTCAGCTCTCTGGGTTTGTCTTTTGCGGCTTCTCTGGGCAGCAACTCGGTTCTTTTCTCTTCTTTTCAACCTTTTCTCATCATCATCAGAGCTCTGAATAACAATCATATGTTGTAGAAGTTATAATGTGTTGTTTCTTGAACATTTTACATTACTGTGCAGGATTATCGTATTAGTAAACCATAAAATCATTTTGAGTGGCACAGAACCAAAAAATGAGAATGCATGTTAGATAGAAAGTCTGATTTGTAAGTTATGTGGGCTACATTTTTACATATGGTTTTATTAATAACATTGTTTATGCGTTTGTAATTATTTAAAGAAAATAAACGAGCGTAAAGAAGTAACATACCTCACTCTTTCGAAACAACCGTAAAGCTGGAGCATCACTTCGAGTAAAGTTACTTGTCGCACTGAAAAGTGACATGGCAGGTGCAGGAGAGCACGAGCACAATGAAGATTTACGTCCGCTAAACTAGATTGAAAATTAAAGCAAATTACGAGGCTGTGTTAATTAGCGCAAAGTTAGCCATTTTTAAACTGTCAGTCAACGTGCTACAGTGACATTAGTGATTTCTTGCAAATGCCATCGGCGGATGTTCTTTGAAGTCACGTGGTGCTCTGGAGGACGCCAGTTACTTGTCAGTGTGAATGTTTTCGCTTTAGGGTCATTCCACGAAATGACCATTTTGAAAAGGTGCTTTTTATTTTATTTTTAATTCAAACATTCTATGAGGCAAACAAATAAGTTACATTACGTTACGTTAATAGCCTACGATGGCATATGACTTATAAAAGGTAACATGATTTGACAGTTTTAGAGTTTATTTAGTCTTTACTAACCATGTGATCAAAGTCATGACACCATAATGGATTTATAAGAAATAGAGTTTAATCTCAATATTCTTTTCAATCTGTTAACTTTACAATTTTGTCAGTTTAATGACCAAAAAATATTTCTTAATTAAAAATATGATGTATGAATTCCTCCACCCTTTTGGAGAAAATATAGTGTCAGATTTCCTTTGTTCATGATGGATACAAAGGGAACTGTTTCAGTCAATGATAATTGGTTCTGTCAGGAACACTCTCATCAAATATGATTGATAATTGCATAGAGTTTGTATTGGCGGTATGGTTCTGTTCTGGGCAAGAACTCCCTGCGCATCCATGCAGCCTAGCATGGATAAGAGCAGGGAGAGCAGCAATAACCCCCCTAGGGTAAACAGAACAGAACCAACATATGCAGACATAATTAATGTCAATAATTTAACATGTACACATATTTCAAAATTAGTCTGATTCAGGGGAATCATAGGGCCAATCCTGACTGAAGAGAGGAGGAGCTAGGGATGGAGGAGGGTCATTAGCTCCTGAGAAATGCAATAGCTGCTGATAATACTGAGGAGCTTATATATGGATGCTGTGATGGGCGTCGTATTCTTATAGGTAGACGTAAGTCACCTGGGAGTCAGCTGATGCAAGCTTGACTGACGTGACCTGCCAGAACTGACGCTAACGCTGGATTTTGTTTAATAAAAAAGTGCCAGTTAATTTTGAAACCAACACTGGTAGACCAAGAACACCTTGTGGTATGAACCTGAACCACATCAGCACAACACTTCTCTAACAATGTAATTTACTGGATTTAATGGAAAAAGAAAGTGGTGAAACTATACACACACACAACACATTTTTGACCAGAATATTAATTTACATTAAATGGGTAAAAAGCGGCATACAAAACACTTATATAGTAGCAGGTGTCAATACACTCCCATACTGCCCTTCTCCATTTCCACACAAATGTACAAACACATACACATTAAATTGCATTTGCATCAGTCTTTTGGATGATTTTTGGAGCAGGAACATAGTCTGCACTGTATTCTGAATCAGACGCAGCTCTTTTGATGCTAGAAGGAAGTCGGTGGTGAAGGTCTAGACAGACCTCTCCAACTGAGCTGCCGAACACTTCTCTGTAGACTTCCACCGTCTCCGCTGAAGGCTGCATGTCAAGAACCTGACGCAAGCCCTCAGCTGCCTGCTTTAGACTTTTCAGAGACTGAACAGAATGAAGGAAAACGGTGCATGTTAATACAAATGTATTTTTGTCTATAGTTATTACTGAGACTTTAAGCTCATTAGTATACTTAAAGATTTTTAGCTTAATTGCACAAGCACATTGTAACATGCAATTCAGAAGCACTTTATACAGATAATTATCATTAATTTGTACCTTCATCACCGTGCTGGCTTGTTTGAACATAGTTGGTGCAGCAGCTGATACATTTCTGATGATAGTGTCTGTGAAAACCATGTTTAACAGGTACTTATTAATAATGCATAAAACACTGTTTGTACCACAATATACTTTTGCTAAAATGAATAATTATTAATAAAAAAACTGATGGGGCAAACACCATGAGCTGGGTCCGGCTTTATGTCTTGTGGCTTCACTGCCTGTTCATACAAACCCTAAAATAATGGATGAAGAGTAAAAACATATAAGCTACATTCACACAGCAAAATCAGGGGATTCAGTCTTCTAGGAGCTGTTCAATACAGTGTAATACTTTTAGCATCAAAGTGTACTGCTCTTTGTATCCCAGTATCTCATTTGAGTTACAGCAAACACAATGGCTTATTTTTAAATATATTAGGACATCTAGTGGCCAGAGGTGGAACATCTACATTTTTAACAATTTACAGAGTGTGATGGGTGAATAGTTCCAATTACAAAAAAAATAAATAAAAATATTATCCTATAAAGACTAATATTAATTTTTCTAATGTTATCATGTGTTTTCCTTAGACGAATATTTCTTTATATATACACTGCCGTTCAAAAGTTAAAAAATGTTTTTAAAATAAGTCTCTTATGCTCACCAAGGCTGCATTTATTTGATCCAAAATACAGTAAAAACAGTAATATTGGGAAATATATTTTTTTTAAATGTAAAATAACTGTTTTCTATTTGAATATATTTTGAAATGTAATTTATTCCTGTGATGACAAAGCTGAATTTTCAGCATTTTTTCAGGATTCTTTGATGATCAAAAGAACAGCTTTTATCTGAAATAGAAAGCTACAACATTATACACTACCGTTCAAAAGTTTGGGGTCAGTAAGATTTTTTTAGGAAAGAAATTGATTCTTTTTTTCAGCAAGGATGCAGTAAAGGTGACAGTAAAGATATTTATAATGTTACAAAAGCTTTCTATTTCAGATAAATGCTGTTCTTTTGAACTTTATATTCATCAAAGAATCATGAAAAAATGTACACACCTGTTTTCAACATTGATAATAATCAGCATATTAGAATGATTTCTGAAGGATCATGTGACACTGAAGACTGGAGTAATGATGCTGAAAATTCAGCTTTGCCAACACAGGAATAAATTACTTTTTAAAATATATTAAAATAGAAAACAGTTATTCTGAACTGTAATAATATTTCTCAATGTTACTGTTTTTACTATATTTTGGAACAAATAAATGCAGCCTAAGGGACTTCTTTTAAAAAACATTAAAAAATATATACACACATAATCTTATAATTATTCGTGTGATGGAGTTACAAATAAAAAAACAGCATGTCTCACCAGAAGTTTCCTCTCTGCTCTTAACGATCGCACAACCTGGTTGCGTATTTGTTTTGGGTAAGAACTGCGTTTGCAGGCGGTCTCTACTATCTTCTCATCCAGAATGTCATTTACTGTGCTCTCATAATCTAAATATTACAAAAGAACATTGAGTCGTAATGTGACATAATATCGTAAAATAAGTACTTTGTAATAAGTTATCTGAAACCGTGACAGTAACCTAACGTACCTTCACAATATTCCTCTGACGCCTCGTCCCATGACAAGCCACCAATAACTATATTTTCTTGTACTGTGAACTCAAAATTCTAAAAGAGAGACAAATAAGGTGAATAGAAAAACAAAAACAAAGAATACGACAACAAAGATGATGAAAAACACATTTGAGTAAACGAGTAACTACAGCCACAGTTGCAAATAATAAAAGTCGATATTATAATTGGATACCAAAAAAATACCATAGGAAAAACAGATGTTGTTACTATAGTAAAATAATAATTCAAGAATAATTCAACTGACATCTCTTTTATGTAACTAGACTTACCACAACCATTTCTTGCAACAGTTTGTCCTTATCTTCCTGAGAAATATGGCACTGGCCATCGAGCAACTTTTTAAATAAGTCTTTATACTTTTCAAGCTGATCACGAACAATTTTTTTCGACTTGACATTTACTCTAAAATCCGCCCCGCTCGCACATTCGTCCTCCATGACTGCCGCTTATTTTTCAAAATAAACCCTGGAAACGGAAGCAGATTCAGAATGTGTTACTACGAAACAAACCCTGAGAAACAGTTAAGCGGAAGAAACGTTCCACCCTCCACACACTCGTGAAGACGCCAAACGGACAAATGGGAAAATGCCTTATTAGAGATCATAAAAACCAAAACAACGAGTGGCACCTTTTTCGTTGGTTTGCCAAACCGCCATAAAACACCAGAAGAAGAAGAAGAAGAAGAAGAAGAAGAAGAAAACAACGAGTGGTTTAAAAATAAGGTTGTTTTTTTGGAGAGAAACAGAAACGTGCTCAAAATATTTTATTATACACTAAAATTATGGCTAGAGAGTTCATTGACTGTCACTGTCACCTGTCAGCAAATGAGTTTACACAGGTAAGAAAACTCATGCAGTCATCAAATTAATTGCGAAAGACTTATCTTAAAGTAATAATCACCAGAGCAGGTCTTTATTTTCTTATCTGTCACATTTTTATAAATGTGTGTTACAGCCCTACTGAAAAAAAGTTACACTTAAACCAGCCTAAGCAGGTTTGCTGGTTTCAGTTGGTTTATGTTTCAGCAGATACACTACCAGTCACAAGTTTGGACATGGTAAGATTTTTAATGTTTTTAAAAGAAGTTTCGTCTGCTCACCAAGGCTGCATTTATTCAATTAAAAATACAGTAAAAACAGTAATATTGTGAAATATTATTACAATTTAAAATAACTGTTTTCTGTTTGAATATATTTTATAAAGTAATTTATTCCTGTGATGGCAAAGCTGAATTTACTCCAGTCTTCAGTGTCACATGATCCTTCAGTTCAGAAATCATTCTAATATGATGATCTGCTGCTCAAGAAACATTTATGATTATTATCAGTGTTGAAAACAGTTGTGTACTTTTATTTTTTTTTTCAGGATTCCTTGATGAATAGAAAGTTCAAAAGAACAGCATTTATCTGAAATACAAAGCTTTTGTAACATTATACACTACCGTTCAAAAGTTTGGGGTCAGTAAGAATTTTTATTTTTATTTTTTGAAAAGAAATGAAAGTAATTAATACTTTTATTCAGCAAGGATGCATTAAAACGATCAAAAGTGACAGTAAAGACATTTATAATGTTACAAAAGATTATATTTCAAATAAATGCTGTTCTTTTGAACTTTCTATTCATCAAAGAATCCTGAAAAAAAAACTATTTGTACATTTGTACACAATAAATGTTTCTTGAGCAGCAAATCATCATATTAGAATGATTTCTGAAGGATCATGTGACACTGAAGACTGGAGTAATGATGCTGAAAATTCAGCTTTGATCACAGGAATAAATTACTTTATAAAATATATTCAAATAGAAAACAGTTATTTTAAATTGTAATAATATTTCACAATATTACTGTTTTTACTGTATTTTTAATTAAATAAATGCAGCCTTGGTGAGCAGACGAAACTTCTTTTAAAAACATTAAAAATCTTACCGATTCCAAACTTTTGACTGGTAGTGTAGTTCAGAACTAATCTAATTTTTTTTTTTTTTTTTTGCCACAGTACAGTATACTTATAGTAAACTAGGCCACTTTTCGGCCCAAATGAAATTACAATAATCAAAACAAAGACAAATGTTTCCATATAGTGTTTTATGTAAACTGTTGTATAGGTTATGTATGTCTGTCGTCAGTATCATTATGACAAATGACAAATCAGACAAATGATTTGTTGCCACACCAAGCAGAAATCAAGTGCACAGTGATACACTTACAGAAGTTATTTTTATGTTGTTTTTTTTTTTTTTATCCCCAGGACATAGATGATGTACTTCTGAGAGCTAAAATGGTAAGCTTTTGTCAAATAAATAAATAAATAAATAAAAAAGCTGATAAACAAGACTCAAATGTTGCAACAATGACCTCTTCTTAGGCTGGAGTGAAAGCTCTTGTGGCAGTTACAGAGGGAGCCAATGAGTTTGAGAAAGTTATTCAGTTGTCGAAAACGTAAGTTGAACACAACCTCTGATGTATCAACAAAAGCTTTGGATGAGAACTTTCTCACTTAGGAGGAGTTTCCTGAATCTCAAAATCACCATGTTGCCTTTAGAAAGACAGTTTCATTTGAACCACGTATGCTTACACAGCACCGGACACATGCAGCTTTACTAATATTTAATGTTTTTCATATAGCTATCCTGGTTTTGTGTTCCCTTGTTTTGGCATTCATCCCCTTCAAGAGTCAGGGAGCGACTTGCACAGTGTCAAGGCTCAGGTGAATATAACATGAAATAACAAAGAAAGATAGTTTTACTGTGCTTAATGACCTTTTGGTGCAAAAAAGATTAGTTTTGTTTTGACAGGACCTGGAGCCAATCCTTCCTTTGTTCCAGAAGCACAGAGATAATATTGTTGCGGTTGGAGAGGTAAAGTATGAAAGTGTCTTGGGACATTATATTAAATAGACACTATTGGGGATTTTTATAATATTATTTGAATGTTACTTTGAATGATTCGACTTATGAACACTTACCCAACCAAAATAAAACATTCAGCTTACTTTAAATAGTTTTATACCTTCTTAATGGACGTTATAGTCTTGTAAAATAGAAGTAGAGAAATAATTTTTAAAGGGTTAGTTCACCCAAAAATGAAAATTGTCATCAATTACTCACCCTCATGTCGTTCCAAACCCATGAGACTTTCGTTCATCTTCGAAATGCAAATGAAGATCTTTCTGTCTCTCCAGGTTTAGTCCAAATTTTCTGAAGAGGCTCGATCGCTTTATATGATGAACAGATTTAATTTAGGCTTTGATGTGAATGTTGATGAATGTTTATATGTGAATAAAAGCCTAAATTCAATATGTTCATCATATAAAGTGATCATGTCTCTTCAGAAAATTTGGACTAAACCACTCAATTCATATGGATCAGTTTTACAATCTCTTCATGAGCTTTTTGAAGCGTCAAATTTTCAATTGCATAGGCTGTCTATGGAGGAACAGAACACTCTCAAATTTCATCAAAAATATCTTCATTTGCGTTCCGAAGATGCATGAAAGTCTTACAGGTGTGGAACGACATGAGGGTGAGTAATTAATGACAGATTTTTCATTTTTGGGTGAACTGAAATTAGTCCCAAGAAGTGAGAAAAAGTAATGGAGGCCTCGGCAAACTTCCAAAGGGGCCTCAATATGACTTAAAATGCTTTAAAGTAAGACAAAATGAGCATTAAAATGAGCCAAAACAACTAAATATACACAAGCTATAAAAACAAACTAAATAGATATTTCTTATTTTAATTCATGCCCTTAACAACTGTTTTTTTTTTTTTTTTTCCTTTGAAGAACTCTAATTCCCATGGTTTTAAAAAACCTGGATGTATGAGCAAGCCTAATTTCAAGAGTGTGATTTCTAGACTGGGGGGAAAAAATAATGTAAATGACTAAAATCTTGTAACTCAGTAGGCTTTTTTAAAAAATATTAAAATATTTTCTTTATTTTCTAGTTGTAAAAAACTTTTATTAGTAGAAACTGGGAGTAAAAAAAGCATTATCCTTAATGCTTATCCAGTAAATCATGAAAAACGAAGTCATGGTGCCTTCAAATATTGTTGTATACAATGGAGGGTCTTGGAGTCAACAAGATTGAGAACCACTGGTCTAGGGATAATAAAACGAGACTAGGGGAGCTAGGCCTCACATTCCTGAAGTTGATTTTGAATCTCGAGTCTCAATATTGTACTAGTTGAACTACTTTGTGTTTTTTTTTCTTTTTTCTCTCCACAGATTGGTCTTGACTTTACCCCCTGGTTTGCAAATACTAATCAAGAGCGTGATGAACAGATAAAAGTCTTCATTAAACAACTTGAAATATCTAAAGAACTGGATTTACCAGTGTGAGTGGCAACATGACATTTTACTAGAGAGTAACAGGAAATCATACAAGCAGCCCAGAAAGGGTTGCATGATTTGACTCATTGTAACATTACTTTGCATAGCAACATATATTGTTCATCCTGAACTGACAGTTCATTTTGTAGTCTCTTTAATGCTCTTAATTCTTGTCTTGAAGGAATGTACATTCCCGCTCAGCAGCCAAGGTTACTATAGCCACAATGAAAGAACTAGGTAAGAGCTATTAGCTAGCAAATCACTGTGTCTCTGTGACCTTTCTGAATTTCTTACGTAATTCTGCTTTTATGTCTTTAGGGATTAGACAAGCATTATTGCATAATTTTGCTGGGAAGCCATCGGTTGCTATGGAAGGGGTTCAGGCTGGATTCTACTTCTCCTTTCCTCCTGCCGTCAGCAAAAACGAGCAGGTTGGATAAAGATTCTCTTTTAATAGCCATGCTCTTCTGCCATAAAGTCGTAAATAAGTATGATAAGTATGCAATAAAGACATGAAACATGTGTCAGTAAATCTCAGATGACCCTGTTCCACGTCACCAGCCATTTCACTGCAAATATTAGGACATCCCGTACACAGTACATGTTTGAAATGGAAATTTATGTATTATTTAAACGTATATGGACAGACATAGAGATTGACAAAAGTTTTGTTATCTTTAAAGGGTTAGTTGACCCAAACATGAAAATTCTGTCATTAATTACTCACCCTCATGTCATTCCAAACCCGTAAGTCTTTCGTTCATCTTCGGAACACAAATTAAGATATTTTTGATGAAATCTGAGAGCTTACTGTCCCATCATTGACAGTCCACACAACTACCACTTTCAAGCCCCAGAAAGGTAATAAAGACATCATAAAAGTAATCCATGAGACTCCAGTGGTTTAACCTCAATTTTATAAAGTGATGCGAGTGCTTTGTTTGCGCAAAAAACAAACTAACACAATTTGCCACTTTATTTACAAAATATTAATCTCCAATGAGCATTCACACAACGTCTGCTCTGGCGTCAACACAACACGCATGTGTCGTGGTGCTCTTGTGAATGCGTGTTTGAGATTAATATTTTGTAAATAAAGTGGTAAATTATGTTTTTTTTATGTAAATTATAATTTACATAAATTATGTAAATTATGTGAAAGCACTCACACCGCTTTGTAAAATTGAGGTTAAACCACTAGAGTCACATGGATTAGTTTAATGATGTACTTTGCTAACTTTCTCGGGCTTGAAAGTGGTAGTTGCGTTGGCTGTCAATGATGGGACAGAAAGCTCTCAGATTTCATCAAAAATTCTGTTCATTTCTGTTCTGAAAATGAACGAAAGTCTAATGGGTTTGGAACGACAAGAGGATGAGTAATTAATGACAGAATTTACATTTTTGGGTGATCTAACCTTTTAATATATTATACTGTACTTTAAATGCAGAGAGCAAAGTTAATCAGACAGATTCCACTGGAACACATTTGCCTTGAGACAGACTCTCCAGCCTTGGGGGTTGACAAACATGTAAGTCCTAACCTGTTATAATAATCAGATTTTCTATATGACTGAGATGTTTAGAACCTCACTGCCTGTGTTTTTCCTTTTACTGCTCTAGGTTAGAAATGAACCCGGAAACATAATAATCAGCTGTGAATACATTGCAAAAGTTAAGGGAATATCTTCAGATGTAGTTATGGAAGTCACAACACAAAATGCCCTTCGATTGTTTTCTAAGTTAAAAACCTAGAATTATTATGATCTTATTTAATTTTATAAATAAAAAACTCACTCAAAAACCAACTGGTTTTATCCATGCACTTAAAATGAATGGAGTCTGGAGCTTTTAAGCTACAAAAATGATGTAAATATCATAAAAGGATCAATGAAATTAGTGAATATCAGGCCGGTTTTGTTTTGTGAACAAATTTTCCCCAACAAAGATTTTATTTTCTGTTTCTATCAAAAGAAAGACATTCATACAGGTTTTGACATGAGCACGATGGGCAAATTACAAATTTTAATTTTTGGGTGAACTATTGCTTTAATTGTGTGATAATGACTTTGTAACATCACTGTTTTTTTTTTATGTAAATGGTTTATATAAAAAAATAAATGAATAAACCACCATGTTTTATTGCCAGATTGTTTCATTATACATGTTTATTGCTGTCTTTAGAAAAACATTTGCTCTGCACAGAGGTTGATTGCAGTTTCTCATACCAGGTGAGCTCTATCTGGAAGGATAAAAGTAGACCATATTTTATTTTATCTCATAAAACATGCAAAATGTTACCAATGCTATTTAAAGTATAGCTGACTTTCCCAAGAAGTTTAAAACCGATTTGAGGTTCATCTTACAGCTGTCTTCAAAGTGTCTTCTCTCGGGATGTGTGGTGTTGTTGTTGTTGCTGCTGCCCATCCAGGAGCACCGCTGCTCGGGGCGCGCAGTCTGCAGCCCGCTGAAGTCAGAGCTGTTCCTGAGGTGACAACGGAAGTGTTTCCTTTCAGGTAAATTCCAGAACCTGCTGGTTGTCTCTACGCGACACCAAGTCTCTCTCTGCATATTAAACTCATACAGTTGGTCTTGCTTTGATTTTGACATGTTATTATACGTAGGCTAGGCTACTTGTTAAGTCGAAATAGCATATGGCCAGTTCAGTCGTTAATGTTTAGAAAAATGTAACCATGGTAACCACGCGTGGAGCCTACATGTAATGAGGTTACAGATTTCAAAATTAACTTAAATTTCAGAGTTCGCTGTAATTTCGGTCGTGTTTTGTTTGCTTTGTGTCGCGAATGATTATATTTGACATATTAAAAAAAATATATAATGATAAAAAAAATAATGATTTTTTGATATCCTCTCTCTCTCTCTCTCTCTATACATCTTAGCATTTAACTGTTACAGTAAACAGTACTATATAAGAAATATGTATAACGGAGATAAATCAGAATTGTTTGTTTTCCTCACAGGCCATAGCTCGGCATAAAGGCCCGCTGAAGTGTCTTGGAATGCGCAGCATTATTCAATGTGTTGACATAATTTCAACTGAAACAGGAAGACAGGGCGATATATCGAACAGTCCCGCCCCCTTTTTTTAAAAAAAAAATAGCCAATCCACCTTTGTCTAGCCTACTGCGTTTAGAATTATGGGTTGCACTTCCGGTTTGGGGAACTTCCATTTAAAAAGACTGAAACGAATCGTTTCAAATCATAAGGTTGCCCTACAAATAAAGCTTATCCGTCAGTTTGACTGAATGAGCTGTCAATTTTTTCTTTCATGTTTTATTTTCAGACATCATGAGAATAACACTTGGAATTTTAATGTAATATGTTATAACAAAAATATCTATGGCAAGAGCTCTTTTCAGTCACTGCTTTCTATCCTCGTGATTATTTTCTTTTGTCCCTTTGCATACTGCTGTAATAGTATGAAAAAGGACAACATATACTGCACATTTGTGGTCTGTTCTCCCGATATAATTTACGATATATCCCATTAATAATTCACTGGAATGCACGAAGAATCACGTCTCTTTCCAGGTTTGTTTTCACAGGTAAATACAATTTATTATCTGTAAAAATGATGGAAATCACTTTGAAATGGTATCACGCAATGCTGAAGTTCATGAACATTTTTTATTAAGGGAACGTATATTACTTAATACAGATAGGCCTATATATTACTATAGTTATATTTAACCCGTCCGTTATTGCTGTGGAAAGAATCGCGCTTTTTCATGGCCAGTTGAAAGTACCTTGTTGATGCTTTTACATTTTTAAATGTCCTTTTAATGTTTGTTGGTTGAAGGGTGAGTAGAATAATATCATCTCATTGTACCCAGTGCTCTCGTGCCCCTGGGCCAGAGCAGACTGTGCTCGCGCTGCGGCATGTTATACTAACGCGAAAACAGACTTCATTTGCGTCAATGGAAAGCATATTTACACTGTCTGAATCGTTCCCTATTTTCTATATAGTGCACTATGTGCCATTCAACTTGTAGAAACTAGTAAAGGTGTGAACAAATGACCGATTTCAGCCTCAGCTTCAGTGTCTGTTATAGTGTAGGAGGGGGCGGGACTTCAGATTCTAGAGAGCATTTGATTGGACAGAAGATTTGATGAGAAGCTGAAGTGCGATGTGATGTCATGAAAATCCATGATCCATTTTAGCGGAAGTGAGAGTCTGTAAGTTTTGAATGCTTATATCTCCTAAATGTGAATTTTGTCATTGTTTTGGAACACACCAGCTTATTCATAACCTTAACATATTCATACTAAAAGCTAAAAAACTTTTGATTTCATGGGGACTTTAAGAAAGATTTCCAAACCATCTTTATAAAGCAAAATTAAAACAGGAACGTCAAATTCACTTGGCCTAAGTGTGTTTAAAAATTTTGTTAAACATATGTGATTCTTTTACGTTGTCACGCTTTTAACAGCTTTTTTTTCTTTTTTCAAAAAGTCTCACAAATTTTAGCTACTCGGTTCCCCAGCTAAGTTGGAAACTGTAAACTTTTAGAATTTTACTATATGAAATTACAGTTAAAATTTTCATTTTTGTACAGTGTGCTTATTAAATAAATTAAACATTTTAGGAATACGGAAAATAGAAAATTTTATTCGCCACAAGATCAAAAGGTATTACATAGTCACAAAAAGCTACACAAATTGTAAATGTAAACATTTAAAATGTTATAGGCTATGTTTTCAGCGTTTTTTTTGTTTGTTTGTTTGCTTTAAAAGGTTTTTCTATCATTTAAAGTCCTAAAATGTAAGAAATTTGGTTTGCACATTAAGAGCAAAGAGGAAAAAGTGCCTGAAGCGCCTCGTTCAACGCAGCTCTCATTGTTCACTGTCTACTAGTGTACGCGGTCTGTTGAAGGCTCGCCCACTTGCCCCGCCCCATCTGCAGTCTCATTGGTCCTTGCCAAGCCTATAAATCCACTTACTGTAGTGTAGTGGTTGACGAGCTAAAGCGGAGCAAGCAAATCCGAAGGGGATGCGCACATCACGCCATCATCTCACATGCTGCTGAAGCCGGTAGTTATCGGAAACGTGGACCCAATTCACGCCGTTGATCATAATTACAGTGTTTTATTTACGTTATTATCAAGTGGACCGTCCGAAAACGTCATCCTTATCTCCGTGTCATATGCCAACCGCTTCAGGAAACGTTTAAGTTAGTCACTTAGAGAATTACGTATGTAGTCCGATTTTATATCAATTAGAATCGTTTATGCTTAAGTGAAAGTGTTAATTTTGTCGAAATGGTGGCAGGTGAGTTTCTTCCAGAGCAGCATGTTCTGCCTGACAGCACACCTGACGGTAGTGTCATAGAAGGAAATACAGACGAGGACAGCGGCTACAAGGAGCTTTCCAATGGATCGGTCCATGTAACATTGGATCCAAAGGTGCTGGAACAGGAGCTTCCACCACCGGACGAAAAAGAGGCGATGCTTCCCGCCGAGCAGAATAACGATGAGCTCGAGACGAGACTCTACTGGAGGCGGTTTGCCGTTCTGGCCGTGTTCAGCCTCTATTCGCTAGTCAACGCCTTTCAGTGGATCCAGTACAGCATCATTACGAACATCTTCATGGAGTATTATGAAGTATCAAGCATCATGATTGACTGGCTCTCTGTGGTCTATATGGTCGGTTATGTACCTTTAATCTTCCCCGCGACGTGGCTGCTGGATAAGAAGGGGCTGAGGATGACGGCGTTGTTAGGGGCCGGGTTGAATGCTTTGGGTGCGTGGGTGAAGTGCGCCAGCGTGGGGCCCAACCTGTTCTGGGTCACCATGACCGCACAGATCATATGCTCTGTGGCACAGGTGTTCATTCTCGGTCTCCCCTCCAGAATCGCGTCCGTTTGGTTCGGCCCGAAAGAAGTTTCCACGGCCTGTGCCACAGCGGTGTTGGGCAACCAGGTGTGACCTGTAAATGACATGACATTAGCGATAAATTTGGTTAAATATTTCTCGACATATGGCATATTACCAATGTCACTTCACTTGGTATTTAAAATTGCTTATAGTTAGAATTTTCATTAAATAATTTCACGTTTTGTTGTTAAGTAGCATTTACCAAAATGCCATGGTAAAAAAAATCTGTCATTAATTACTCACCCTCATGTCGTTTCAAACCCGTAAGACTTTCGTTCATCCTTGGAACACAAATGAAGATCTTTTTGATGAAATCTGAGAGCTTTCTGTCCCTCCATAGACAGCTATGCAACTACCACTTTGACACTTCAAAAAGCTCATGAAGAGATCGTAAAACGAATCCATATGAATTTAGCAGTTTAGTCCAAATTTTCTGAAGAGACTCGACCGCTTTATATGATGAACAGATTTAATTTAGGCTTTTATTCACATGTAAACATTGATCAACTCACACATCAGTTGTGGTAAACAGAAGCTCAAGCATGTTTGCTTGACGCATGCGAGAACCAATGAGGTTCATTCTCGTGTGTTATGCAGGGCGTTTGAGCTGAGCTTCTGCAAGAGGTTTGTTTTCGTGCGTCAAGCAGGTTTGGTTGAGCTTCGCTGATCAATGTTTATAAGTGAATAAAAGCCTAAATTCAATCTGTTCATCATATAAAGCGGTCGAGTCTCTTCAGAAAATTTGGACTAAACTGCTAAATTCATATGGATTCGTTTTACGATCTCTTCATGAGCTTTTTGAAGTGTCAAAGTGGTAGTTGCATAGCTGTCTATGGAGGGACAGAAAGCTCTCAGATTTCATCAAAAAGATCTTCATTTGTGTTCCAAGGATGAACGAAAGTCTTACGGGTTTGAAATGACATGAGGGTGAGTAATTAATGACAGAATTTTCATTTTTTGTGTGAACTATCCCTTTAAAGAGTGTTGTTTTATTATTGTTTTATGTGCTGATTTTTTTTGTGACTTACAGTAAATGTTATTTCCCTTCAGCTTGGTGTAGCCATAGGTTTCCTGCTCCCACCTGTACTGGTTCCCAACACTGCAGACGACAAAGAACTCATGGGCCACAACATCAGCATAATGTTCTATGGAACAGCTGGAGTTTCAACTCTACTCTTCCTTCTAACAATATTTGGTAATAATCAGTGTACATTTCACATTGTTTGAACTTTTTGCCAGAAGTTGAGTATATAAACAAGGAGATATAGAAATAAATGCAACTGATGCATGTATTAAAGGGTTAGTTCACCCAAAAATAAAAATTCTGTCATTTATTACTCACCCTCATGCCGTTCCACACCCATAAGACCTTCGTTAATCTTCGGAACGCAAATTGAGATATTTTTGTTGAAATCCGATGGCTCAGTGAGGCCTCCATAGCCAGCAATGACATTTCCTCTCTCAAGATCCATAAATGTACTAAAAACATATTTAAATCAGTTCATGTGAGGACAGTGGTTCAATATTAATATTATAAAGCGACGAGAATATTTTCAGTGCGCCAAAAAAAACAAAATAACGACTTGTATAATGATGGCCGATTTCAAAACACTGCTTCAGGAAGCTTCGGAGCATAATGAATCAGCGTATTGAATCAGCGGTTCGGCGCGCCAAAGTCACGTGATTTCAGCAATTTGGCGGTTTGACACACGATCCGAATCGTGATTCGACACGCTGATTCATAACGCTCCGAAGCTTCCTGAAGCAGTGTTTTATATATATCACTATATAAGTCGTTTTTTTTTGTTGCACCAAAAATATTCTCGTCGCTTTATAATATTAATATTGAACCACTGTACTCACATGAACTGATTTAAATATGTTATTAGTACATTAATGGATCTTGAGAGAGGAAATGTCATTGCTGGCTATGGAGGCCTCATTGAGTCATCGGATTTCAACAAAAATATCTTAATTTGTGTTCCGAAGATTAACAAAGGTCTTACGGGTGTGGAACGGCATGAGGGTGAGTAATAAATGACATTATTTTCATTTTTGGGTGAACTAACCCTTTAATGCTACAAATCATGCAAAATGACCTTCTCTCATTCAGTCTTCTGCATGCTGTGCTTTTATGTCATTATAGTTCACAATACACAGTCATGTTTCAGCTAGTTGATTTGGAACAATTTGCACATTATCTTTGCATATAATGACGTGTCGTCTGTCATCAGAATATAGAAAAGTGCCATCTTAATAAACATAGGCAGGAGAGTTGTATGCAACAATGATTAATATTTTAAAGAGTGAATACAAGTATGTTAATCCCTGATGACAGCTTTAAACATGTTTAGTAATCATATTATCAGAATTAGATGTTCATATGTGTGTCTCTCATTCTCACTCGTTTTCTCAGTCATTAAGGACAGACCTCTACTCCCACCCAGCAAAGCCCAAGCTGTTCTCTCCACTGGTCCAGCTGAAGACTATTCATATAAAAAATCAATCATTAACCTCTTTAGGAGCAAGCCCTTCATTCTGCTCCTCATCAGCTATGGTGAGAGAGCCAATTATTCAATACAAAAATTGAAAATTCTGTCATCATTTAAGGCCCATTCATACCAAGAATGATAACTAGCATCCACAGCATATCGATTGGCTGTCAATGATTTTATGTTTCATCAGCTGGAAAAAAATCATTCTGAAAGTGATTCCAGCGATATTGTTCCTCTATGCCATTATTGTTATAGTTGTAGTCAGTGTGGATTCTGATATTCTTTTATATTTAGAACGATTTTTAGAGCCATATCTTTATTGTTATAGTTATCGTACGTTCTTGGTGTGAATGGGCCATAACTCACACGTATGTTGTTTTAATTTAAACATTATGACTTTCTTTCTTCCATGAAACACAAAAGCAAAATTTGTTTTTCTTTAAAATATAATGCATTTCAGTAGATTATTTATATTTTTTGATTTTAATTTTTGGGTTAATTGTTCCTTTAATCTAATCTTAATATTTTCCCTATGCTTTTAATACAGCACCATTCATTATGAGATGATTTCTGTTATTTTATCTTGTGTATGGCGTATTAATTTAAATACTGTAATTATACAGTATCAACCTTCTCTAATGCTGCAGTTTCAGTTTGATTATATAGATAATTCTGCACTTCAGCAAATATTGTCAACTCCTTTTTTTTTTTTTTTAAACATCATTTTCAAAAAATCTGATAATGTTTTTAGGCATCATGACCGGATCATTCTACTCTGTATCTACACTTCTCAATCAAATGATAATTACTTACTATCCGGTAAGTGACCTTTAATAAACTCCGTATTTACAGCTGCTGCATGAATATGCAATGCTATGTGCATGTGTGTAAGGGGTCTTTCTGGGTCCGTCTCAGGCGCACCACGGTACTCTTTGCCGGGAATGGGCAGCTGGTCACCGATTTATTGTCCAGTTCATTAGTAGCTTTTCATGCATACCTGCTACTCATGACAGTCCAAATGAATAGACGAGCTCTTCTGTGTACATTCCCAAGTTTGATCTGTCCGAATGTTCTGCAGGCTTTCCCACAAGGCTTAAGTTTAGTGATCGCACACACCATGTGATATTTCTTACTGTGCATAGCACTTCCATATCTAGTCATGAGATCTTTTAAAAAGAGGTGTCACTGACAAATTAATGAAAGTTAGGTCAGGTGCACACTGTACGATTTATAATAGTCCTTTACGATTTTTGCTTGTCACAAGATCCCTGTAAGCCATGTCACAGTCAAGATTCGTTAAAAAGATTTGTTGCACACAAGAAGACTCGTCCAGAGTTTACATCATCAATCTGTGACATGTTAGGTGAGGTAATCTGCAGTTTTGTATGTATTTGTATGATTCAGAGCAATAAGCCACGAAAAATAACTCAACTTGGTACTCACAAGCTGTTTGAGAGGCGGCTTTATGTCCGCGACACTTATAGATTGGTGGTGCGTGCGCTTACACCAAAACCTGCAATTATGAGTAAAATGCGCAAGTATCCAAAAGTAGTAATAGTGAGCGAGAGGAGGTGGGTGTGGTCAGTTCGCCATCCGAGAGAAGAGAGAACGAGAACGTGCAACTGGTAACGGTGTATCGATACTGCGGAAAATGACTACTGGAATCGTTTCAAATATTTCTGTATCGATACATATCAAAATATAGATTTTTTTTTTTTTGACAAAAACAAATAACCATTAAGGGTTTTCTTGACTAAGGGGATTTGTTGTAATCAGCTGCTGGTTAACAAACTGTAGGCCTATTGAACTTGCTTTTGTGTGCTCTTAGAAACCAAAATCCTTAGTTCAAAGCTTGTAGGAGGACAGTATCACTAGCATGTTTAAAAGTGATAGAAATGTTCATTTGAACTATTAAACCACCTTTAAACCTTCTAAAACTTTTTTTTTTTTTTTTTAGGGTGAAGAGCTAAACACAGGCAGAATCGGCTTGACTCTGGTGGTGGCTGGAATGTTCGGCTCAATAATATGTGGAGTCTGGTTGGATCGTACTAAAACCTATAAGTATGTATATCTGCTAAACCAGTGGAATTTTTTCTCTAATGTTTTGAAGTATTGGCTTTGACGCATTTAGCACTCATTTGAAGTCAAGTCAAGTCTCCTTTATTTATATAGTACTTTTTACAATGCAGATTATGTCAAAGCAGCTTTACATTGATAACTGGTATATAATTTTGGCTGCACAGCAGCTCTTAAAGAATAGTGTCAATGCCGGCAGATCAAAGCACTGTTGAATATCAAATGTCAAGTCAAATGTCAAGTGTCCCCAACTAAGCAAGCCAAAGGCAACAGCGGCAAGGAACCCAAACACCAACAGGTGACATCAGATGGCAAACAGGTGGCAAATAGACTTCTGTGTTAAAATGGAGAAAAAAAAACCTTGGGAGAAACCAGGCTTAGTCAGGGGGCCAGTTCTCCTCTGGCGAACAGTGCTTTGTTAAGATTCAGGTTGCTATCATATGTCTGATAGGATCGCAACATTCAAAGTATTTATTCCAGTTCAATCCAGTTGAAGATCGTATTCATCACACCGGTATGGACGGTTTGTTGAGGAGCTGTGCCACTGGTTGTCGTGTCGATGAGGCCTTCACAATGGATGATCTAGTTGACTCAATCTCTGCTGATACTACAGGGCTGCGTTGTGGTTGTGTCAAGGCGCCATATTAGCACTCAATATGCTGTGCAATATGAGTGCTTCATATTTGAAGCACTCATATTAGTACCAGGTTTTCATTATTAGCTGCTGCTAATCAGTAAATCGTTTTGACTAGGTTGCGTGTGTGTATATATATTTTATTTATAATTTTTAATTTAAGATGCTGCCACATTAGCAAAATTTCGACAAAATATTGTGGGCAAAAAGGTCCATTTTCTGTTGTCAATAGTGTAACGATGTATTAAGTAGTAAGATTTGGACCATGAAAATGTCATTTTATTAACCCTCATCAGTTCATATTATCAATTTGTGTTTTTTATTTTTTTATTTTATCAGATCTAATCTGAAACAAGCAGCTTGTCAAAGGTTTTCATTTTTCCTCTCACCCTTTAGATTAACAACATTGATCGTCTACGTGCTGTCCTTTATTGGAATGGTGGTGTTCACATTCACGCTGAACTTGGGATATCTGCTTGTTATCTTCTTTACTGCTGGGGTCCTAGGGTAAGCCTGCCATTAAACTTCAACTTATTGTGCCTGTTACTATCATTTAATTTGTTACCTGTTGCTATCATTTAATTTCCAGACTATAGCTATTTCACGAGTTCACACTTGCAAATAAATCAGATAGATTAAATGGTATATGTATTCGGCGTGCTGTCCGAGGAGAGGGCTCCGGGCCCGGTATTTAGCCCAAACCCAGAGTACCCCCACCATATTCCTGGTTGTGGGCGGCTGTTTCTATGGGCCGCTATACGTAAGCCATCCGCCATATAGAGTGGTGCAGAGATGACGCATTTTTGTAGGCCATAACCCAGAAACGAGTGAGCATTTTAGCACTTCAATGGATTTTTTGAAAAGGTTTTTGGTTAAATGGCTAAAATAAGGTCTGTGGTTAACACAAGCTCAAGATGCTTTTTATGTATTATTCTATGACATAAAATACATCTGTATTACCCCACTTGTGATTTTATTAAGCTGTTATGTGTCTTGAAAAAGGCGGTTGCTAACAAGTGGCTAAATGGGACTACAGAGTCTGTCGGGGACATTAAACATCATCAGCCAAACAAGTAAGCTCAGTCCCCTTTTACAGCCTCGGTATGTCTATAATTGCACTCTTAAACTATTCTAACTCAAACTTTAAGAGAAAATGTTTTTAGATGACTGAAACAGTTGTCGGAAGCTTGGTGGTGACGTTGAAGTCGTGAATTCATGAAAGTTGTGTTCATCTGTGAAAACTATCTTGATGGACAAAACTTGTAAGTATCATAAACTTTTGCTGATTACAAAGCTTGTTTTTTGCAATAATTTAAAAGCTTATGGAAAAATCCTATTGGGTTTTTGTCGAGGGAACCAGTTAGCATCGTGCTAACTGCTGATTGGCCTACAAAGTGACGTCATACCCGCACCACTCTATTGAAACGGTCAAAGCCGGTCCGTAAACACTCGAGAGCAAGTTGACTGTGCATCTGTAACCGTAATTCATGACACCTGCGTGACAGCTGACATAAACTAAAGGATTGGGCTGATATACTCACCCGATACCAATCAGTTAAAAAAAAAAAAGCTTAATCGGCCCTGATACTGATTCTTGAGATCGGTAGTGTGAAGCATTCTGATTATTGTAAACAAGTCAGCAGCACAAGTTCTTTGTTTAAAGATAGCAGAAGTGGTCACTGGTCAGGTTTTGGTTTCTACTGTTGTTTGATACATGCTTGTACATGCCATACGTTAACTTCTCACATTCAAATAGTTCTCTGCCAGCCAGATACATATGACTCATGTTACTACTATTCTATTCAAAAGGTTTTTTATGACTGGTTACCTTCCCATTGGCTTTGAATTCGGTGTTGAAATCACATACCCTGAGTCAGAGGGCACGTCATCTGGTCTTCTGAATGCTTTTGCACAGGTAAGTTTGGACTGCTCATTCTCAACTTGCTTCATTTTTGCAATAAGCTTTCAGTTGATCATTTGCATACATGGCACGCCCTGGTAACCACTTTCAGTTTGATCAGCCTGGTGGAATACACACCCACATTTAATTTGATAAACCTAGCTCTACAGCTTTTACTCTGTTTATCTCCAATATTTTGAAGAATGAGTCATTGGTATTTCAGTATTTCTGACTCATACAGTAACTTTAATTTTTAGGTGTTCGGCATCATTTTTACTCTCATACAAGGGCAACTGACCACAGACTACGGCCCACTCAGCGGAAACATTTTCTTGTGTGCTTGGATCCTCCTTGGCATTGTTCTAACAGGTTACTTTTCTTATTTACAGGCCTTTCTCTTATTGATCAGTATTGTTGGTGAACAGCATTATGAAACTTTTGTGTTGTTCTTACAGCTCTAATTAAATCAGACCTCAAAAGACACGGCGTCAATATAAGCAATACAGACAAAGGACAAGCAGTAAGTCTCATTTTTATGCTTTTCATCACTTTTGTAAAATAAATATGGGAATCACAGAAAGGCAAATCTTGATAATGTGAAGTGGTAGATATCTCAGTGAATTTATAATCAGTTTAGTGCGGGATCAAAGTCAAAAAGGGCAAAAGCTATGTTGTTTGCCTGAGAAAAAACTATGCTAACTATGCTAATCAAAGTGAATATTCATTGGTACAGAGAATACAGGGATTTTGCCTGACATATTTGAAAGTAAAACGTAATGTCATTTTTATTTTGTACGTGTTTATTTATTTGTATTATTATTTTTGTTTATACTTTATTTTAAGGTGATGTAGTTACACTCTAATTACTCAAATAAGTACTGAGTAATATTAATTAACTACATCTACTTACTATAGAGTTATGGTTAGGGTTTGGTTTAGGGTTAGTTACTTGTAATTATGCATAATTTACTGTTATTACTATAGTAAGTACATGTAGTAACATGTAGTCACCTTAAAATAAGTAGTTACCTTATTTTCATTTTTTATTTTGATAGAAATCCAGGCATTGTTTTTCAATGTACACTACCACTCAAAAGTTTAGGATCACTAAGATTTTTTTTATTTGGTAAAGAAATTAATGCTTTTATTCAGCAAGGATGCATTTAATAGATTTTTGTAACAAAAGATTTGTTTCAAATAAATGCTGTTCTTTTGAACTTTCTATTCATCAAAGAATCTTGAAAAAAAAGAAATCATTGTTACCATGAAAATATTAAATGGCACAACTGTTTTCAACATTTGATAATAATAATAATAACAAATGTTTCTTGAGCAGCAGATCAGCATATTAGAATGATTTCTGAAGGATCATGTGACACTGAAGACTGGAGTAATGATGCTGAAATTTCAGGAATTAATTACATTTTAAAATAAATTACTATGGTAAATAATTATATTAATTTGTAATAATATTTCACAATATTAATGTTAGATTGTATTTTTGATCAAATAAATGCAGCCTTGGTGAACATAAGAGACTTATTTCAAAAACATTTAAAAGTCTTACTGACCCCAAACCTTTGATCGGTAGTGTATTTGGTCTTCGATATCCTGAAGTTGAAGATAACCATTTTATCAATTAATTGCTGTCTAAAGGGAAATGAAAACAATTTCCAGATCTTAATGAGATCTTAATTGAACACGTGTTTCTCTCCCCTGAAGGTTCCCACTGAGCTGCCTTCTGAAAAAGTGTCCAGTGACGTCAAGCTACAATCCTCTAGCTTATCTCGTGAGACTGCGATTTAAGTTTTAAACGTTTCCAACAGCACATCAAAAATCACAAGAGATTACAGACTCTCCTGAGATGACTTGAAATCTCCTTATTTTGCTGTAATGTAGTGTAATGTAATGATGTTCTAGCACAATTTTCTGTGAAAATGGTAGGGCTGCCCCCTAATAGTCGACTAACCGTTAGTCGACTAGAAGAGCCTTAGTCGACCAAAATTTTATTAGTCGGTTAGTCACGGGGAAATAAAATAAAAAATCTCACAGCCCGTGAGGGACAGATCGTTAACGGCGGGTCCTTGTGGTAATTACAGTATGTCGGGCAGGAAATCCAAACGTTTGCCTATCACCCATCGACCTCAAATATGGCTTATCATTTGAAACATACAAGTAGTAGCAACTTTACATGGCCGCTCGCTCTAACATTAACCTAGATAAATGTGCGCTATTTGTGTGGAGTGTGGAAGCTGAAGTATTAGTGCAGTTTACTGTACGACATGGAGGCGCCGGCGCAATCACTTGCATTTTTTTTTCCTGATAACAGTGGAAACAACTTAAAATACTCCGTCATTTTTGGTCATACAGATAAGAGTATGTCATACATAATACATCACGTATTATACTTAATACATCATTCGAAAATGTAAGGGGTCTACTTTTATTTGTGTGAACTCACAATAACAAGAAAATGTTGTGCTTTTGTAAAATAAAGAAAAACAAACAGGATGCGCTTTCTGCCTTCTCTGTCTTCCAGAACTGGAGCGCGTCACAAAAATGAACTGAAACTCAGAGCATATAGGCTACTTGTCTCACAGACATGAGAAATATATCGATGGAAAGCGTGAAATGTCTACTTTTAAATGAACCAATTCGAATGGAAAAGAAATACACTCTGCTTATGTAATCCGTACAAATGGTGCATTTCTCTTTATATGCACGTTCACTATACTGCGGAGACAAGAGTCAGCATCATCAACTTGCGGCCGACACAGACTCAGAAAACATTAGTTTATTAAAAATAATTATAATGTCTCCTTACTATTTTTTCCAGCACATTCATAAATCATTACTTTTGCTGTTGTTGCTGCAAACTTTATGCCTGCGCTTGAGTGCAAAATAGGGTATATATCAACCCCCCCCTCCCCCAGGATATATTTAAGTAATTAAATTAACATAAATGTGCGATTAATCGACTAATGGCTTAAATGAACGACGACTAGTCGATTTGAAAAATCTTTAGTCGGGGGCAGCCCTAGAAAACGGACAGTGATAATTGTTCGCAAATATACTGTGAATTAATTTCTCCTAATCTAGGCTGATTGTATATACAATCTGTCTTTCAAATATACATGCATGATACTTTTTATTTGTTTCAAGAACTGTGGACCAAATAGTAGTTATTTTACAGGGCTTGTAAGGCCCATATGCACAATCCTGTTAGTGTGATTGCAACAGCATGTTTATTTGCTTCGTCTCAAAGCACCATTCTGACTGTGTGCTGCTTGTTCGTTTCTAACGTCGGCTGTTGCATTGCAGAACATCTACATGTAATAATTCCACAAAGGCCATAAATTCCCATTTTATTTATTCAGGATGATGAAGAATTCCCATGCTTTCAATGAAGAGTGTTCTGTAAACTAAAAAGACGGTATGCAAATTGTAGTGCATAGGTAAGTGCTTTAACAAATTCACCTACAATTATGAGACTGACATTATTTCAAGTGCTTATGCAGTCATTGCAAGATAAAATCAAATGTTGTGTAAGTGCTTTTTTTGACCTGTGTAACACATACAGTACTACGTTTGAAGGCTTGTTTAGTCTTTTCCAGAGAGCACAAATCAAAAGTTCAGCATTTGTACCACGTTAAGAATGTGTTTAATTTAAAAAGGAATGTGATCTATTTACAAGAGTGTGTCGTTGACAGGCCTAGTGAACATTAATGAAAATGTCATGCCTTAGAAGTGGGGTAGAAAGAGCATTATTATTTTAATATTTTATAAGCCTAGGTTTACTTTCTTTTAGTAGCTAATTTTTGCACTTTTGATGCATATTTATTGGAAAGATGGCTTTTTCAGGATTGTTTTTGTATTTATTCATTTCTGCTTTGAATTTCTACTGTTTCTACTTAGTATACTTGTTTAATGAAGGCAGCTGTGCAAACTGGGGTTTCACATGATTGTCACAAATGATGCTGAAAAATTCACTGTAAAGTAAAAAAAAAAAAAGGCTCATGTTTCCATCACTGCTGTTGTAAAGAAAAAATTATATTGCTAAAATTAAAATATCCAGTTTGTTTATTGCAAATTTGTTATGATACAGGGGTTTTCAGTCTTTTAGATGCCACGGACCCCCAGATATGATCATTCTCTTGCAAGGGACCCCATCCTTTAAATAAATGTCTAAAATATTTTTATGAAAATACTTAGTTTCTATTTAGTCACTTTTTTTTTTTTTTTTTTTTTAACCTTTTTTTCCTACTCATTATAGTAATGTAATGTAATGTAATGTATTTACTTTTACATTTTTTACAGTGTTTTTCTTTAAACTTTCCACTGGCTTCTTAGCACTCCCGGTTTGAAAACCTCTGAATATGTATTTGAAGGGTGCTTTAGAAAGTAACTTTCAGAATTCAGATGTTACTAAGACGAACATACAGATTGTGGTTTTCAATTAAAAAGTAGGGTTGGCCTATAAAGTTTACAAGACAAACAAACAAAATAGATAAACTTGAAATGATCTACAAAACAAAGTTTGAGTGGAGTCTGTGAGCACGTTAAGTTAAGCAGTTCGGGTTGAATGAAATGCTGACTTTTTAATTAGAGGGGTTGTTGGAGCAAGTTTGAATTTAGAAGTCTAGCGCCCTCTAGTGATGATACAGGATATTTGTCATTCATTAATACGTTTTGACCTTAAAGCCATTCAGTTGGAATTAAAGGGATAGTTCACCCAAAAATGAAAATTCTGTCATCATTTACTCACCCTCAAGTTGTTCCAAACCTGTATGAATTTCTTTCTTCTGCTGAACACAAAAGAAGATATTTTGAAGAATGTCGGTAACCAAACAGTTGATGGGCTCCAATGACTTCCAAAGTATGGAAAAAAATACTATGGAAGTCAGTGGGGTCCCATCAACTGTTTGGTTACCCATATTCATCAAATTATCATCTTTTGTGGTCAGCAGAAGAAAGAAATTCAGGTTTGGAACAACTTGAGGGTGAGTAAATGATGACAGAATTTTCATTTTTGGGCAAACTACATATCCCTTTAAATGTGCTTTTCAAAACAGCATGGAGATGAAAAAATAATTTGGCAAAGTTTATATCCAGTATGTAGATGTTTTATGGGAAGTTTGGCAACAGTTATATTGTTTGGGTCTTTTTTGGAGCAGAAGCTAAAAAATGCTGAAATGGTTGGGCAGGACTATATCTTCTGCACAATTTCTCATTTTAGACACCTTAAGAAGACAAAACTGACAACAGGATTTAGAAATATACAAAATATCTATATTAAAATAGTATAAAATATCAGTATATTTTAAAAATATATAAAAAAATTGATTAAAGCTGATGAAATTAGCACATATGTAAAATACCACTCATATGAAGGCAACTGGAATAAAATATTTTACTTTTTTATGAAATAGTAATTAAGTATAAGGTAATTCCGTTCACTTAAAAATGTTTTGTACACTATTGGCATTTCTTCTTTATTGATATAGCCACACAGGTAACACAGGGTTATTATAGTTGACTAAAACTAAAACTTTAAAAACACTTTTCATTACTTGAAATAAAATAATATATTAAAAAACATATTTTATTTCAGCTTGTTGCCAAGGAATCATTTCTCATTTTCATTTGATATACTAAAATAACTAAAACTGAAAGTGAAATAAAATGAATAAAAATGACAAAAACACAATTACTAAAACTTTAAAATGAAAACGGAAAATATAAAATTAATATAAAAATTAAAGCTAATTCAAAATATTAACTGATAAAACGATAACTCAGTACTAAAATAACACTGATTTTACTTTCATGTGTTTTAAGGACAATTTTGAACGTAAATGAAAAGTGAAATAATTAACTTGACACAAAAATAACTACAGTTAAAGTCTTAATGCCTTTTAATATAAACTTTTGAAAATGTTATATTTTTTATGATTTTCCATACACTATCACTTTAAATGCACATTTTAAAAGCTCACAAAAAACCCTGCTGGATACACAACGAAGGTTCACGCCTATTTCCGCCATTTTGGCCAATCACAGGTTGATCTATTTCCCTTATATGGAATTGAACCCGCCTCGCTTTGTTGCTTCATCCAATGAAAAAGCCGCCAGAACTTGATTGGCTGTTGTTTATGGCGATACAATAACAGTATCAAAAAACGCTAGAGTGAGTGACCATTTGTTGAGACCGTCAGTGAAAGCGGTTACACGCCTACACAGAAAAACAAATAATCCATTAATACTTTACAGTCAGTTGTTAAATTATTCTACCGTGGATTATCAGCCCGTGATCCCTCCGCAGGAGTCGATAACCTCCTCAGTGTTTTTGAGCGAAAGGATGAAGTAGTTTCTGTGGCACCCTGAGCTCCGGAGCTGATCGCCAACTAACGTTACAGTATGCGGCTTACTGGGAATATATGACAAATTCTGATTTTATTCTATCCTGCAAGGACATTCACCCATAGTTTGATACAGAAATGGTATCGCTGACCAATTTTTCTGTCTCTGGATCTTTTTCAAACCACCTGGATTTTCATACTTGAGCAGGACTGTGTGGTTTTGGCACATTGATATGCAAGCTTGAGGTGCAACATGTCTTTGTGCATGAATGCTAGGCAATCATAACTGATCTGGGGAACAACAAGGGGAAACTCCCCCTCGGAAGACTTCTGAACAATGACCGGACCAAGCGCCACCAGCAGCGGCGGCTCAACGGCCAAGATCAGCAGACACGGTCGGTCCAAAAGCACCAGTACCTACTGTCACACTACAGGTCCCGCTGCTGAAACCTCCTCGTCCACTGCCGCAAACAACACCGGTAGGTCGTCCGGTGAGGAAGACGAGAAAGACGGCGGGGTCCCGTTTTTCGTGAACAGGACGGGCTTTCCCATTGACGGTGTCACCTGGGAGAGAATGTGGTCGCACGTCACCAAAGTTCATCCTGATGGACAGGAGATGGTGGATAGAATACGAAATGCAACACACCTCCCAAAAGTAAGTTGAAAGTAACGTTAGTGGACTAGTGTCTGTGTCTAAACATTTCTGGTAGCATATAGATTCCCAAAAATGCTTGATATTTGATACTCAAAAATGTCATGTAAGAAAGCTAATCTACATGATATTTCTTGGTATGAGGCTAATTTATATGGTCACAAAATGGTGATATATTTGAGGCAACTCATTTTAAACAATGGCAAAAAATGCTTTCTTGGTTGGCAAGTTACTAGGTTTTGAGTAACAGCCACAGTATGTGTGTTTGTAAAGATGTCAGTTTAAAAAATGTTCAAATGGACAATGGTCATACATTAGTATTACCATGTTTTTGGAAATCTTTTAAGTAGGCTTACATAGTATATGAATATAACAATCATTTTTACCTTGGTATATATGTTAAATTTTCATAGGTAATTTATTACCACAGTACCATTTTTTTAAAAGTGATTTTAAGTTTGGGGTCAGTAAGTTTTTTTTGAAAGAAATGAAGTTTTATTCCACATGGAAGCATCCATTTGATCAAAAGTGACAGTAATAACATTTACTATGTTACAGAAGATTGCTATTTCAAATAAATGTTGCTCTTTTAAATTTTCTGTTCATCAAAAAGCCCTGAAAAGTTTCCACAAAAAATTACACAGCACAGCTGTTGTCAACATTGATATTAAAAATAAATGTTTCTTGAGCACCAAATCAGCATAATAGAATGATTTCTGAAGGATCATGTGACTGAAGACTGGAGCATCACATGAATAAATTGTAATATTTACCATATTACTGTTTTTACAGTATCAAATAAATGCAGCCTTGTTAAGCATATGAGGCTTCTTTCAAAAACATTAAAAGGTACTTTTGAAAAGTAGTGTATGCATACAGAAATGTCGGTAATCTTTTGGTAAAACCTCCAAATTGGTCTATATGAATCCTCATTTACAGGAACAGAGTTTACATATAAATAGCCTCTTACAAACTGTCATGCATGTGACCCAGTTTTCACGCAGAGGAAGTGTAGGCTATGTGACATGTGAGCGGATTTTCTCATCCATGTGTTTTCCAACACTATGCGACATTGTCCCTTGTCATAATTTAATTAAAACCAGTCAAAGGAGAGATTTGATCCAACCAATGACAACTATGCAGAAACATTCCTCTGTTAATGCACATTATTATGAGGAATGATGCCATGTGACATCTCAGGACTTTGATTAGGATTAGGATGCTGTCATGTCCCTTTATCACAATGTTGCTCTAACCTCCAAACATAAACCAATCAGGCCTGATCAAGCTTCATAGAGCATGCAAATGAAGGGCCTCGGAGGGGATAAAGCGAGTCTTAATCACAGACTAAGTAATCCCCAGTGCTCAGATAGACAGTATTTGCAGGGTCAAAATGTGTGTTTATAATAGCTCTTTTGTTTTAATTAACACTATTGTGCATTCCTACACGCTCATATGTGCTGATGCGTGCAGAACAAAGGCGTCCGATTGGTCAAAAGCGTTGTGTCAGATCCCCAGATGTTAAAGTGATTTATTAAGGGACATTGCCCACCAGCATGTGTTGAACAGGTGCTTGGAGTGAATCTCAGATCAGCCAGATTAGGAGTCACTCGAACGACTGCCACACGAGCCAGAAATTCCTGTTTGACCCATTAAATGGAGTGACAGTCCATGGGAAAGTTCTAGCTGTGAACCCATAAATGACTGTATTGATAAAGAATCAGAGTCTCTTGTGGTAACCTTGGATCCGAGGACACTGCAGTTATTATGTAAACAAACCACATACCGGTACGGTGGTGTCAATGTTGGTGCAGTTAAACAATATTCAGAGAGTCTATTATTTTTCATAGCACATCTTGCATCTTTAAAATCATCTTTTGGCTTTGCTTTTTGGTGTAATCCATTTGCTGGAGTGATATTAGGGATAATCCGTGTAATTCCTGTTATTTTGTATTACAGTTTCCACAAAAATATTAAGCATGTAGCGCAAGCACAACTGTTTTCAACATTGATAATAATAAGAAATTGTTATTGAGCATATTAGACTGATTTCTGAAGGATCATGTGACACTGAAGACTGGAGTAATGGCTGCTGGAATAAATCACAGGAATAAATGACATTTTAAAATATCGTAATTTTTAAAAAAAAACATTAAAACATTTTACTGACCCCAAACTTTCAAACGATTACCTACATTTCTGTATGCATATACCTTTTGATAAAACATCTTTTGGATTTGGTTATTGATATAATCCATTTGCTAGACTGTTACTGAGGATAAGCTGCATAATTCCTGTTGTTTTGTCTAGCAGTTGGACCTTTACAGAAAACAAAACAGTCTTTGAGTCATCATAGAAGTTACACAAATGTTTTTTTTTTTTTTTTTTTGTAAAATTGTTTTATCAAAATTGTGTTTGTACTCTGCAATGACTTTTTTTTCTGTAACAACTTAAAAGTCCACATCTGTTCTCTTAGATGGACAAATGTTGTCGGTGGCTTTATCGTCACCTACAGCAAGTGAGTTTCAAGTTTCTGTACAGTCCCACGGGTGGGCAGAGGTCAGCTAACGGCTCTGTGAGTGTGGATTGTGGCCTATTTATTGCTGCTGACCTCCTTTCAGGGTAGGAGAGACCCAGTTGAGCCAGTGGAGTGGAGTGTAGACGTAAATGAAACCTCTCTCAGAGAATTCAGATTGTCAGAATCAATATTCAGAGTGTCATTTGTATTTAGATACACTGTTTGGGAATCTATACTGAATTTAAAGACTGAACATAAATTAAACTGATACCTGCACTGCACTGTTATAAGATCATTTCGAGCAGCGGTAATTCTTAACTGCTGGGTTGCTGGTCTGGACAACACAGGAAGATAATGCTAAATGTACACTAGTTTCTATGCTTAACAAGGCTGTGTTTACTTTATCAAAAAATAGAGTAAAAATTATTAATTTCTATAAAAATATTAACCCCAAAATTTTAAATTGTAGTGTAAATAATAAAATGCAACCAGGCATAATTAGAAAAGCAAAATGAATATGCATGTCAAATCAAGCCAATATGCTTCCCGTATCATTTTTGTTGCTCACATAAAAGTGTGTGTCCAATTAAACTTGGTATTTTCATGCAAATCCAGCTCTAATTTGGCAGAGGGCATGTATAATTAATTAAATAAAACTAAAGAAAGTTTAGTAATTGATTTTTAAGATATTTTTGTTAAATTTTATACTGTAAAAGTGTTTGTACTGTGTTGAGTTGCCATTTGAGTCTTGAAGCAAAACCAGTTGAGAAAATGTACTCGACTAGTCAGTCAGTGTGTTCAAAAACTATTTTAATGAGGCTGTAAGTTCTTATGATGTTTGTCACACCTTGGGTTTCTGAACACCTCTATATTTAAGTGCTGAGAAAGAGGTGTGTGTTTGCAGGAAGCACAACTGTCTTTTAAAAGATATTCTATTCAGAACAACAGCTTTGTTATTCTGCTGTCATAACACTGGCGCAGATTTAGACATAGTTTTAAGAGGGGGCATCTGAAATAACGAAAAGAGGGTGATGACACAAAGTACTCCCTGCTACAAAAACATATGAGGCCCATTTATGTGTTAGTCGGACTGTAAACATACCTCTTGCTACTATAAATATGAAAATAAAAGGTACTGAGAAAATACAGTGTCACGTCACTCACGTGTAGCCTGTTTTGGTTTCGTTTTCTCTGTTTACTGTTCCCGCCTGATTTACTAGTTCATTTCCTTGTTTGTTAATTAGTCCCACTGACTCTCACACACGTAATGTTTCATCCTGATTACGTTTCCTCATGTTTATAAGCCCTGTGTTTCCTCAGTTCTTCATCCGGTATTTTTTATGGTAAAGTGTAGTTGCCCTGTTTGTTTTTCTCCTGTTTGTCTATTTCTCTTGGATTATTAAAAGGACTTTCTGCCTTCATGTTGAGTCATGTGCATGTTATACTACTTGTTACATACAGATGGCAGAGCATTGAATAATATTACTACCTAAAACAAAAAGGAAAATTGATTAAGCCAACTTATTTGAAAATTTGACTCCATGAAATAAATGTTTTAAACTACCAGATACACTCTCAGAAAACATGGTACAAAAGCTGTCACTGGGACGGTACCCTTTAAAAAGTTTTTAATATGTATCGTTTAGGTACTTATATGTACACTTTTGGTACCAATATGTACTTCTGAGGTACTAATATGCAATCTTTTGGTACAAAGGGTACCACCCCAGTGACAGCTTTTGTACTTTTTTTTCTCTGAGAGTCTATAAATACGTCTTAGATTTCAGCAGTTTTACCCTGATTACAGACAAGTTACCATGATACCACCATCACCAAAAGTAATTAATTGTGTCTGCTTTACTATAAATTACACACTCATTGCGACACATTTAAAGGGAACATTTTTCCGTGTTTAAGTGCTATAATCGGGTCCCCGGTACATCTACCAACCCAGAAAACGTGAAAAGGGACAACCCAGTAACTTTGTTTTAGTAAGCCTTTCTCTGCAAACATGGAAAAAATGAGCTGCTCAGATTTCTTGTGATGTAGGAAGGAAGGGGATCTTATTATAATATTACCGCCTGTATGTATGTATGTTTCCACCAGCAACAGCGGTGTACCAGTAACACTGGTCTTGGAGTGCGGCTGTCCTGTACAGTTTAGCTACAACCCTGATCAAACACACTTGAATGTCTTTAGGATTACTAAAGCTACGTGTAGGAAGCTGAGTTGGGTCGGAGCAAAATTCTGCATGACAGGGTAAAATCCGCATTCTTGGCGGGGTTCCCCTGGTACAATTCGCATTCATCATGTTATTTCTAGCCCAGTTTCACGGGAAAACCGTGGACTTGGCAACACTGATTGGAATCACGAGCTTGGGGGCGGTGAGCACAAGCTCATTTGCATTTAAAGGCATGCACACCAAAATCAGTGCATTTTTTCTCTCACCCAAAATTAGGCAGGTAAAACATGGTATAATAAAGCACTTGGCAATTGTGATTGTTATTAAAAAAGTTCATTCTATTTCATCATTAAAATCCATTTTCACATTCATTTTGACTGAGGGGGCAGGATAGTGCGGCTGAGGGGGCGAAGCCCCCCGTGGTGCCGGCCCTGCATAGTACAGTGCATTTGTGTTTCTATATCATGTGTTCAAAAACTTCAAAAGTCAGCACAGACAGACAAGACTTTACTTCCATATCTTTCTACAGTCTCTCATTCTCTCGCTTGGCAGAGAGAGATAAAGAGGAAACAGGAGATGATTCCCTTTCCTCCTGTGACCCAGTAGCTCTGGTCTCCTCAGCTGTCCTGGAACACATGCTTAATTCTGCCTGCCTTTTTTGACAAGCTTTGGATTGAGACTGTTAATGTGGTGTAGTAAAGAGCCTGTTTTGGATAGAGGACAGACTTTTTTACTAGCTTTCATTAATTGCTTCTTTTCTTCTCGTAAATAGAGGCTTGTGTGCGAGAGGACGACCTTTGTTCATTGCTAATTCTCTTCGCTGCCCTTTTGCAGTTAGAAGTGTCATTGTAAGGGTGCAAATGATCAATGAGGCACTGTTTCTACAGATGATAAGGACTTTTCATGCCGTTGAGAGACATCAGAATCTGATTGACGAATCTTCTTTTGGTTACAAGAGTAAAAAGGGCAATCCAGAAGTCATCTTGTGACTAGTTTGCCAACTTTAGCTGGATAAAAGTGACACCCTCCGTGATGTGGAAACCATGATATATTTTTGATTCTTTGAAGAATGGAAAGTTCAAAAGAACAGCATTTATTTGAAATAGAAATCCTTTGTAACATTATAAATGTCTTTACTTCCTAAATTAAATTATTCATTTCTTCTCTCTGTTTTCATAGCACCCCGTGCCATCAGTTCCAAACTTTAAGCCATCGATGTCTGTGCCTGATTGGCTCCATGCCGTCCAGAACTACATGAGAAACCTGCAGTATCCTTTACCCTGCACAAATCACTAATTCTGGGAAAGCATTCTAAAACTGCTTCTTCTGGATGCATTATGAATTCATTGGTACTCGTTCCTTTGGAGTGTCAGTTATGCTTTTTTGCTCCGTGTAATTTATTCAGTCAGCTTGAGTCACTCAAAGTGCCTTTTTGGTTGGAATGTCTCTTTAATGTAGAGTGATATTAGCCATGGGCCTGCATACTTCTGGCACACTGATACTTACGGTTTTGATAAAGTCTTAGTTAGACATTACACCGTCTATAGACTATATACTACTTTATAATTTGGGCAGCCATTGCTAGATCACTTCAGCTCCTGTGAATATTTATGTTCATCATAGTGTGTGATTAATATCTCTGTGTCTGAATCTTCCCCCACAAAGAGATTTAAATCTGTGAAGGGTAATGAGGACATAGGGTTCAACAGGACGTTAGTCGCAGCTGTGCACTTTGAGTCACAATGAAAAAACAGGAAAACAAGAATTCCTAAATTAGTCATACAAACTTGACGTAGCTCCTTAATTGCTGACAGATACAACCACACGGGAACTCAGTTTTTTGAGATTAAGAAAACCAGACCTCTGAGTGGGTAAGTGATGCCATCGCTGAGGCATTTTCATCATCCTGTCTGCCTACCCCTTATTTCCTGTTTATAGTCTTTTCTTTTTCCTGTTACTTTTTATTTTACACTTATTTTACTCTCTTGTACTCTGTTGATATTAATTTAGAAAGTGCTGCCATGTTCTTTTTATCTAGAGATGTACACAATTTTTAGGTTTATTTTAAACTGAAAAGAAGTCATTGACCCTATATTACATATATTTTTTTATATTTTTCAGGTTGATGGAGACTGCCAGAGAGATGATACGAGAATCACTTCCCATCAAATGCCTTGAAGCAGTTATCCTTGGAATGTATCCTTTGGCTTTATTGACAACATTGTTGTTATTTTAGCAAAAAATAAAACTTTTAAAAATTAGTTTTATTGAAACAAAGCTGAAATAAAATAAAATATTAATATTATATGAAAAACTTAAACTTAAAAAAAAATAGAAATAAAATGACTAAAACTGAAATTAAAATAAATTAAAGCTAAATAGAAATATAAAAAATAATAATAAAATAATAAAAATATAATAAAATTATATAATATAATAAAATGTAATAATAATAAATAATAAAATAATAATAATATTAATAAATACTTTAATTGTGTGTGTATGTATATGTGTATATATATAAAATCAGTTTAAGTACTAAAGATACTAAAACTGAAATAAAAATAAATGAAAGCTAAATAGAAATATTAAAAATATATTAATATTACCAATAAAATAATAATAAAATATTATTATTAATAATAATAATAATATTACAAGTTTTAATTGTATATAAATAATACTAAAATAACAGTGATTGACCAAGGGCAATCAATGTAAAGAAAAAAAAAAAAATGAGACATGAATATATTAATCATTCACAATAAGATCAATAACATGCATTTAGAAAACAGGGTGAATTTTCATTTCAAGCCAACTTTAACAATCATAATACTCTTACATTGTGGATAGCACACTTTTCTCCGAAAATATAGAAATTGAGTGTTTTTTGTTTTAGTCTTGAGCGTCTTTTAGTCCCTAAACTATAAATCAGTACTCATAAATATAATTATTTCCATTGAGCACAATTAATTTGTCTTGGGAAAGCCCCATTTCTCCCTAACTTTTATTGTTGTTTTTGATATCTCAATTGCTAAAATTGGGATGGAGGATTAAGCAGCAATCTATCTAAGGCAATGTGCTTCAGATCACTGTCTTTCCTCATGATCCCCCACCCTTTCAACTCAGCCTGAAGCTTTTACGTTCAGCTGTTGCTAGGAAACTAGGAGTCGTAGTAGATTCTCCTGAAGGCAGGCACAGCTTCCTGTCCATGTAGTGGATGCAGCTGTGCCATTCAGTGCCACTGGGAGGGTGTGTTCCTTGAGAAACTATTAGTGTCGGTTATCTCAGCAGACCCAGGCCAGGGGTTAACACAAGGTGAATTGCATCATCGTCTGTGGAAATGCCAAGTGCTGCAGAGAAATGTTCTGGAGATCTGCTTTACAGATTGTGGTGTGTTTCACAGGATCTGCAGTGTAGACTTCACTTTGAGTTAAGCACCTCATGGCTCATTAGTTGCAAATAGATGCTTTCTCTCTGTGCAGATTTGTTGTGTTGAGCGGGAAGATGAAGGGTTCCAGTTTACGTCACTTTGAGATTTGTATCTTTGTGTACAAAACCCGTCTTTTAATCAGCAGCGCTCTTGATGCAGTTCTTGTGAAGTCGCAGATGACTCAAATACTATAATGGACAAAGAGCGTAAGAGTATCAGAGAACACTGAGGCTATTGTTGTTGTAAAGTTAAAGTTGCTGTAAGCAATTTTTTTTTTAAGTATAGCACATAAAATATCACTGAAATTGGAGTCCTGAAAAATAACACTTGTTTTTGTGACAGCCCTAAGCGCTTCAACAAAGAATCTGACTGCGCCTGCATGTTACCAAAGACTGTAGATATACAAAGATGGTGCACTCATATTACTATGAATGGTAGAAAATGTAATGCGCAATATGGCAGAATAAGTCCCGTCTTCTAAATAAAAGAGCCAATTGGTAAAGTCATTGCGTCACTGCAGCTGCCGTTAGAAGCTGAGATGCGCGCTTATGACTGCACATGTGCACTGGCTGGTCCAGCCTGAAAAGTTTTCTGCCATAATTAGAGCATTTAGAAACAAAATTTATGAGACAGTTGTTGTCAGATTTCTTTGGTGATTTCAAATATGAAATTTAACCATAAGCTTGGTGAACAGCTTTGGAGAATTTAATGTTTCCCCATTCAAAGAGATAGGAGCTGCACTTGCATGACTGAAATAGCTGCCCGAGAGGTGTTTCAAAGATGACATGACTTGCTTTAAAGGGATTTTGATGTTACCCCATCAGAACTTTCTGAGAGGCACCTCTAAACCAATAGCATGAGTTTGGGGACGGGACTTTTCTAGTGTAATTCCATTTGGGGCTGCTATTAGCACAGAAATTACTTCTTTAAACGTTGGGTCTGAAAGTCAAAAAGATGATATCCTGATAATAATTTTCTTAACTGTAGATGTTTGTCCATGTTGGATTACCTGGATGTCTGGTCCCACTTTATATTATGTCCCACTATATATTAGGTGTATTTAACTACTATGTACTAACATTTAAATTAATCATTTGATACAATGCTCGTGTGTTATATTTAAAATGTAATTACAGCTGTAATTAATTTCTGTAATTACATCTATAATTACACTGAATGCGTTTACATGCATGTTCTTAAGCCGATTATGCTTAATAAGCCATCAACGAACGTGGTCATGTAAACGTGGTAACCCGTTTTCTTTAATCGGAGTAAGGTCATAAACGGCTTAAGCATAAACTGGTCGGAACAGGTAGTTTTGCCTCTTACCCCGTTTTTGCGTGGCATGTAAGAGCATTAACCTGCGTTCTGTCGGCTTATTGAAGTACGCATGTGTGATACGTGACAGAAACGCATCCATAGTGCAGATTTAAACGCGCATCCAGACAGAGCGAGCGTTTTGTAGGAAAGGAAGAAGGAAATATATCACAAACGCAGACTCTTTCAAGACCCAGAATTAGAAGTGTTTCAGTCAAAACACTGCATCTGTAACTGCATGAGAGAATAATATATGAGCTGTAAGTTTCTCGCTGACATGTTGCAAGCTTTATTTAACATCACAACTGACATAACATGGAATACTTGGAGTCAGATATGCAAATTATTATTTTTGACGTCACTACAGGGAAATAACCCGATTTATTAAAAAAGTCATGTAAACGTGGTTTACATGCGTGGTCAGTTTACTGGTTTGCATGTATACGGGGAAAACTGGTTATTTCAATAAGGTGATATTTGTGAGTTATCAACTGGTTTGCATGGAAACGTGCTCACTGTTGAACCTTCCCTTACCCCTTAACCCCCCCTTAAACCTACCCATACCACCAAACCAGTCCGTGTCCTTACCCGTATCCCACCTCAATAGCAGCAAAAGTGTTTTGCAATTCAATATGAGCACAATAATTACATTGTTCTTATTTTTTGATGTAAGTATATAGTAGACACCTAATATAAAGTGGGACCAAATACCTTGTTTTGTAAAGTCGTAAAAAGACTGTCTGCATATTCAAATGAAGACAAAACAAGTGCATTTCCTCACACTGTGTTCTTGGAACCTATAGCAGAAGTAATCCCCGCAGGTTTGGGAATACGTGCGTTGCAGATAAGAATGTTGAAATCCACGGCACTGCTGCTGAGAGGATCACATGGCCCTACTGATGGGTAATGTGATCCTCTGGTGTCTTCTCATTGTAACACTGGTGGGGGGTTTTGTGGGTGTGTGTATCTGTGTACACATACAGAGAGAAAACGAAACTCAAAAGAGCGGCAAAAGAACAAAATGTATAGAATGGGCCTGTATTTTCTTTAAGGGCATTTTCAGTCCTGTAGATCGTTTTTGTTCTTAAACAGGGACATGATTTTTTTGTTACAATGTTGCATTTTCTTGGTTTGCTTTTACAAGACAACATTTCAAAGCATACCAAAATGTGTTTATGCAAGTCACATGTAAGTAAAACTGTCCTCTTATTGGTCAGAGTTTACCTGTTTACCCATTAAAGGCATAGTTCACCCAAAAATGAAAATTGTTATCATTTACTCGTGCTCATGATAGTTTGAGTAGTAATTTCTGTGTTGAATCAAATAAAAGATTTTTTTTTTTTATGTATATTTGCTTTTCTCATTTAACACAATAATGACTTTATCTTTTGGGGGTAATTTCAATGTGATTAATTTGTGATTAATTATTCATTTATCTTATTTTATTTATCTTGTTTTTAAAGGATTTTTAGATATTTTCATGGAAAACAAGTAAAAAACATCTTATTAAAAAAGGACATTTTGCAGTGTAGATTTGTGAAAACTACTTTTTTGGTAGTTGTAATCTGAGGACCACTAGAGTCTTTTATTAATAGATAATATGCTTGTGTTATAGACTACAAGCATATTGTGCTGGTGATTGTCTTTGAAAGGCAGATGGCAAAGCAGTGAAGCAGTTCCAGGACGTTGCGTTGTGTTGTTGGACACACATGGCTCAACAGATCTGCGGTATGTGCTCTTGGCTGACTTGGCCTCTTGTGCCGTACCCAACTGCAAAATGACACAGGCACACTGTTTACTGACAAGTGTGATTATAATGATTCATTTAGAGGGTGGTTGCAAAGAATAAAGCATCATTTCCTCATTTTAGCAACCTCAAGGCCACATGAATTCAAATTTAGCATCAGAAAAGAGAACAGCAATCATGCTAATCTCTTTCCAGTTTGTTTGTACCCTAGTTCTTACATTTCATCATGGATACCCTAAAACAAACACCACTCAGTTTACTGAGTCTTTTTTTTGTCCCTAGTTGCAGAGGAATCCTGGTGTGAACCCTGCAGATAGACTCACAGCCTAGTGACTCCTCATGGCAGCAACTGCTGCATCATGTGTGGCCATGCCGCAGTGAGCACTGATCGCTTACATAAGACTACAGAAGAGATCAGGCAGAGAGAAGGAAAAGCCCAAGGGGAAGGCCAGTCTAGCCAAGTGTCTGCTGACCAACTTCAGTCACATCTCTGCAACTTCATGGAATCAAAAGGCTTTTGTTTGATTTGAGATGTTTGTCTTTTTATTAGAGTTTGTTTGTGATTTCAGTATTTTAAAATTATTTATTTTTTGTGTGTCATTATTTGGTTGCTAGGGTGTTCTTGTTGGTTGCTAGGGTGTTGCTAAACAGCTTCTATGGTGTTCAGAGTGTTTTTTTTGTGTGTTATGTGGTTGCTAGCAAGTTCTGGTTGGTTGCTAGGACAGTGCTAGGGTTTTATTGTTGCAAAGGTGGTCACCACAATGCTAGAGTGGTTGCTAGGGCATCGCTATGCAGTTTCTAAGGTGTTCAGTGTGGTAGCGAATTATTACGTGGTTACTAGAGTGATCTGAGTGGCTACTGTAGATATGACTTGAGTACTTCATTCAGTACTGTAAATCTATGGGATTATTTCTCATATTTCACCTGATTGTTTAAAAAAGTAACAGCACTCCTCAACAAGCCGCATAATTGGATGTGTCATTTGTGTATGTAGAACAAATGGTTACGCTCTCAATTTCCAAAATTGAGTTAGAAAAATAAACACAATTAAGCCCTCAGTCAGAGTGTCGGTTCTGAGAACATACACACACATTTTAGCTGTTATATATTTTAAGTGAGTTTTAAATTAAAAACTAGTGTTTAATTCATTGCCTGATTCACAGCACGGCGGCTCTTTATTGACCCACAGTAGCTGATTGATTTTCAAGTGTGACTGAAACCAAACTTACTGAAAGTACAAAGACAAATCAGATAGAAAAAATAAATAGTTCACATTAAGTTTAGAGGATTTGGTATTTTTCATGAAACACTTTGGTATCCTCCTGAATTTTAAGAAATCAGAAAAAAATCTATTTGGCATTTAATTATCACCTCATTCTCAAGCAGCTGCTATTTCTGAGCTTGTAAATTATACTGATTTCATCCAACCTGTCCAAACCCATCACAAATGAACGTTAATGAAACTGTACTGTTAATGAAATCCTTGACCCTATTGCTGTTAGCTACCTAACCAACGGTCTGACCTCTGTGGAGCGGTTCCCCATCAGCTTTAAGACCCAGTTCTCCGGCCACCACTTCCATCACGTGGTGCTGGGCGTTTACTGTAACGGCCGCTACGGCACCCTGGGTATGAGTCGGCGTGCTGACCTTATGGACAGATCTCTGAGCTTCCGTACGCTCAGCGAGTTGGTGTTCGACTTTGAGGACTCATACCGTCGCTACCAGCACACCATGAAGAAGATCAAAATCGGCCTGTACGTGCCCCACAATCCGCATGTTTTCCAGCCTATTGAGTGGAACTATCTGGTGATCAACGCCTGCAAGCAGGGCCGTGAAGACATGCGCAAAGAGCTGGAGAAGCACGGCCGGGACATGAGGATGAAGGTGAGTCCATAGCCTTCTATGACACAGTGTTATTTTAGTATTATTGATATAGTATCATAGTTTTTGTTAATATTTTGAATTAGTTTTCATTTTTATATTTTCTGTTTTCATTTAAAATTTTTAGTAATTTTGTTGTGTTTTTGTTTTTTGTGTATAATATATATATATATATATATATATATATATATATATATATATATACAAAATAACCCTTGACAAAAAAAATTAAATTAATGTCAAGGGTTATTTTGTTTGAGTTATTTTAGTACTCAAAATATAACTATGTAATATATTATTGATATTTTATTATATTATGATATTTTAGTATATTATTGAGATATTTTATAAATATATTATTGATATTCATATTTATGCTGCCTTATAATTTTTATTATATATTTATTGTATTATATATTTTAGATATTATATATTTATTAAATTTTTTGTCATGGTTTATTTAGTTATAGTTATTTTAGTACTTCAACTTAAACTAAACGAAAATGAGAAATGTTGTAAATAAAATTTTAATCAAAATATCATAACTATAGTACATTATAAATATTTTCTTTAAGTATATTATTGAGATATTTTATAAATATATTATTGATATACATATTTATGCTGCCTTATAATTTTACCAAAACTACATATCTTAGGTTTTGGAACAGAGACCTACGCTTCATCCGAAATCGAATACTTCCATACTATATAGTATGTGAAAAACAGTACGGCAAAACAGTAGTATGTCGAAATACATAATATTTGAAAAATAGTAAGCGAAAAGTCCCTGGATGACTACTACTTCCACCGAGATACAGAAGTGTGCATTCGATGGACACTTACTATCCCGTGAGGCCACGGGAGGGGATTTATGATTGGAAGTGAAGTGATGCAACTGACGCTGGTTGGTCACGTGACAATAACAACATGGCGGATATAGTACGTCTGAATTTCATTCATACTACCCATATTCATACTATATAGAGCATGATTTTTTTTTTTTTTTTACGGTCGCGCAGTAAATTCAAATTCAAATGTAGTACCTACTCAGACAGTACGCGATTTTGGACGCAGCGCTATTGTCCCTCTCAAAAACTAAGCTAATTCAGTGGGAACTAAATAAGGTCAGACTTCCTGTGGTAGGGTGAGCCACATTACAAAGATCACGCTTGCCTTTACTCCAAGTTATTTTAAAGTAAACATTTATGTTTTACCCTGGTTCATTTATGACTGAACCAGGATCAGCAGTGTTCATATTTGTCCTTGGACGTCTCTGAAGAGTTAAACCAGCAGACTAGCTTGAGATCATCTGTATGACTGTAATATGGGACATGTTTATCATGTAGACAGTAAAAAGTAGGTCATGTGCTCCCAGTTTCTCAGATGCGGCCTTGACTTGACCGCAGTCAGCTATGACATAGTTTCCATGAACGGCGTGAGCAGAGAGTGGAAACTGCGCTCTGGATGTCTGAAAGGAATGCATCTTTTTATGGATGTTGAATTTGGAAATGTTCAAAACCTAAATGTTTTTGCAATTTGTCTTTTATATTTTAGCTAAATTGCTTGTACATTTAAGACAACATGAAATCAAAATTTACTTTAGCAATCCATTTTGAAAGAGTTTCTTGATGTACTGAAAACCCAGCATCTGGCATTATCAACATGGAGCCGATAGAGTCATTCATTATAAATCTCATTCTAAAAATTAACTATAACAATTGAGAACATTGCAATGTCAAGTTGCCTCTCATCGCTTGTGCTACTCATTTGGAGAAAGCACAATATATCGAGCGACTGAGTGTTTGGGAAATCTGTTGTCTAGTAGCATAATGAAGTTAATGAACATCATCAAGTTAATGAACATAATGTGGAGGCTTTCATAACGCTAGCTTTATTTGTGCTGCTGTCACTAATGAGAAAACACAATGAGAGCGATTCAGCGTTTGCTCCCTGTGGTGTGAAAAAGTTCAAGCCATACCCGTTTAATAAAGTGATTGTAGATTTGTCGTTTTCTAGCACCGGACCCCTGTCGAGCTGATGATAGGCAGTATTCCTCATCTGTTCCTTTCTCAGCTTGACTTTCACCACCTTGAAGATTTTGAGAGCATTTTCATTCTAATTGCCTTGAAACCCTAATTTCATGAACAAACTGAAGATAAAAATTATCTGTATTACCTCATTCTCTCTATATAACTTTCCTTTATAATCTCACTTGCATAATATATTAACTTACACAAATATAAAAATAATGAATAAAAAATATGTGAAATTTATGAAAGTTTTAAAACAACTGGGTTTTATTGCAGATCCTCAAGTCGTCCAGTGCTCAGTCTCCAATTAAAGAACGAACCCGAGGCAAGTCTTTATCACCACGCCGCCGATCAGCCAGCAGTCCCCAAAGACGCCAACACGTCCACAGAAGAGACAAATCGTAAGTAATGGACACTTTGATGTTGTGGAAGCTCAGTACTGTGAAATACATCCACTTGTGTGAAAGTCGCTTGGTAGAAAGGTCTCTGTCGAGAATATGAGTATAAATCTTAAAGTTCACCCAATAATGATTCACCCAAAAATGTCTCTTTTGCTGAACACAAAAGAAGATATTTTAAAGATGTTGGTAACCAATCAGTTGATTATTTTTATACTATGGAAGTCAATGGGGCCCATCAACTGTTTGGTTACCCATATTCTTCAATTAAAAAAAAAAAAAATAAATAAAAAAAAATTGTGTTTAGCAGAAGAAAGAAATTGATACAGGTTTGGAACAACTTGAGGGTGAATAAATGATGACTATCCCTTTTAGCTGTTAGTGGTTTATCAACAGTGACTCGTTATAACCTGCATCAGGCCATGGAAGCTTAAAAAGTAATTACTTTGGGGTCCATTTATTAAATGTGGACACATTTTTAGTCAGCATTTTTGGGTGCTTATGCTCTTTGTATGTACTGTAATTAGACAGCTTTTATTAAAAATCCTTTGAAAATAAGCCATTCAAGGAGTGTTCACACTAACGGCGATTAAATCTGTGGAGGTCACCGAGATGCTGATCCAACTTGGCTTGACTGATGTGCAAAACTTTGTATTTTTTACAAAATTGGCAATTGCACCTCTTGATGGAAATAACACATCACAACATTCCATTTCCATCGAGAGGTGCATCATTTTTTGGTCAAGATCTTGTATTGACAACATGCTAGAAACATAATGATCACTGTAATAGTGATCCATTCATAGATTCTTAAGTATTTGCCTATTAAAATCCAAACAGCGACTTTTTTGGCCGGGCAGTGTGTGTGTGTGTGTGTGTGTGTGTGTGTGTGTATCCAAACTTTTGACTGGTAGTGTGTGTGTGTGTGTGTGTGTGTGTGGTCACAAGTTTGGAATCGGTAAGAATTTTAATGTTTTTAAAAGAAGTTTCGTCTGCTCACCAAGGCTGCATTTATTTAATTAAAAATACAGTAAAAACAGTAATATTGTGAAATATTATTACAATTTAAAATAACTGTTTTCTGTTTGAATATATATATATATATTTTTTTTTAAAATTGTAATAATATTTCACAATATTACTGTTTTTACTGTATTTTTAATTAAATAAATGCAGCCTTGGTGAGCAGACGAAACTTCTTTTAAAAACATTACAAATCTTACCGATTCCAAACTTTTGACCGGTAGTGTATATATATACACTAAGTTCTGTCATGAAACTCTAGATGACCCAGGCTGATAGGTCCTTAACTCCGTCTGCTTGCAATCACATCATTCTATAGGGCACAGCTGATTGGTTCCTGCTGTATCAGTAGCTAATGAGCTCGCTGCTCAACCTTCAAATACTTGGTCAGCATTTGGCAGACACTTTTATCCAAAGCGACTTACATTGCATTATACTATACAATTGTATCTGAGTATGTGCAATCCCTGGGATCGAACTCACGACCTTGGCATTGCTAGTGCCATGCTCTAACCACTGAGCTACAGGAAAGCTGTAGTAGTTGCAGCGCGCTTTCAGAATTCCTCTGAAATTCAACATCTAAGAAAGTGAACGGTTTTTCTTATGCTATGCATCATTGCGTGGTCTGCCTTATTTAATTCCACATGAATTAACCATTCTTGAGGTTTAAAATCATGCGTCATGTTAACAGTCCTGTTTTAATGCTTAGAGTGAATTACTAAGCATATTAGCAGCTAGCGTATATACAATATTGTGTTTATGTAGCAGCAAGCAGACAATATAGTTGCTTGCTATGAGGATAGTGACAAAGCATTGATGGCATGTGAACTTGTTCAGTTGAAATAGGCATTCGGTTTTGTATTCGCATATTTCAACAGAGCTTACAGCAATTCTTAGTACTTTTGTTCAGCAGCAGCATGTAGCCTACAGCAAATTCAGATTGCAATGTCAGCGAATTTTATCAACAGCAAAGCACGCTAACATGTTGCGGTGAAGTTTAAAAATGTTGTAAAAATGCTGCATTTGACACCACTGACCGTGAGATTTTACTCTCGCGCCTTGAAAAGGTGGTGGGAATCCATGGTATACCGCTTGCATGGTTTAAGTCCTTTCTTTCAAATAGAACAATTTTTGTAAATATTGGTCAAGATTCACAACCCCGCTTAGTGGGGTTCCACAGAGGTCCATTCTCGGTCCAATTTTGTTTTCTTTGTATATGTTACCCCTTGGGTCCATCTTTAGTAAGCACAGAATTTCTTTCCACTTCCTTGCAGATGACATGCAAGTCTATCTTCCTCTGAAAAAGAACAGTAAGAAGCAAATAGATTCGTTGTGGGACTGCATACATGAAATCAAATCATGGCTATCTTTACATTTTTTAAAACTAAATGAGGATAAAACTGAAGTTGTGTGGTTTGGAGTCCCAAACAATTTTGCTGATCTGGGCAGTGTAGCCCCTTTTTGTAAGCCATCGGTGGGTAATCTAGGAGTTAATTTTGACAGTGATCTCAAGTTTGAGAAACTTAAGGAACACTCCGCGCATTAGCATTTAATGGGGTATAGAAATTGTTTTAAAAAATCGAGGGGTTTATTTCGCTGTTATTTTATTTGTGGTTTTATTGTTGTGTTTTATGGTTGTGACTGTCTTTGTGTTTACATATTTGTACAGCACTTTGGTCAATGGTCAGTTGTGTAAAAGTGCTTAATAAATTAAATGATGAATACACAGTAACAGTTTTATAATTATTTTTTATTTCATTTCATTATATATTGAATTATTATATTTGATTAAACATTTTTTTTTTTACATAGGCTACTGTATATTAACAAAATAATTTTTATTAATAGTAAATCTCAATTCAATTTTCCGAATGCATCGGAAATTGTGTCGAATTGATTCTGAGCTTAGTTTTTAACAGCAGATGGCGTTTTAATGGCGTTAGTTTTTAACCGCATGCTCAAATGCTCACGAAGAAGAGCGCTCGTGCATTCGTCCGAGTCTGAGAATGTACTTGCACCTCAGAATGCTTTTATGACATGAGATTAAAGCATTAGTCCACTTTCAAATAAAATTTTCCTGATAATTTACTCACCCTCATGTCATCAAAGATGTCCATGTCCTTCTTTCTTCAGTCAAAAAGAAATTAAGGTTTTTGATGAAAACATTCCAGGATTATTCTCCTTATAGTGGACTTCAATGGACTCCTCTGTTGAAGGTCTAAATGTCAGTTTCAGTGCAGCTTCAAAGGGCTTTAAACAATACCAGACGAGGATTAAGGGTCTTGTCTAGCGAAATGATCAGTCATTTTCTAAAAAAATACAACTGTAAATGCTTTATAAACACAAATGATTGCCTTGCAAGTGCTTCCGCTTTCCGTATTCTTCAAAAAGCTTACGCTATATGTTCTACGCCTTCTCTATTCAACTTACGGAAGGAACGTGGCGCCAGTTCTGATTTTCCATAAGTAGAATAGGGAAAGCGTAGGATATACAGCATAAGCTTTTTGAAGAATATGGAAGGCGGAATGGTGTAAGCACTTACACTTACCTCTTGCGACTGAAGAAAGAAGGACATCTTGGATGACATGGGGGTGAGTAAATTATCAGGAAATTTTCATTCAGAAGAGAACTAATCCTTTAATGTAAGCAGCCCACTGCAAACATCGAGATGCCTTCGGAAAATCTCAGAATCGATCCAGAATAATTTCTCGATTTACGAAGCATCGATTTATTGTTGCAGCCCTAATTACCAAGCCAAACAATCCAAGATTTGTCATGACATAAATATATACATTACAACAAAATTCCAATTGTTCTTTGAAAATGAGTAATTTTGACACACTTCTACTTCAGAAGTCTGTGTGAACACTTCTTGACATTTGTAGACACTTCGTAAGCTTTTGTAGCAGTCATTGTGGTTACTAAACATTGAAGATGACACATTGTCTGCTCATGTTTCATGTTCATGCAGTGGCCTTAACCCAGTACATCCTCATTAGAGTTGTTATGGTGACACTGCGAAGCAGGTAGTGGTAATTCGTTGACTAATCTCCTCTAGCAGCACACGGTTGGCGGGTTCTCATGTTACCAAAGCACAACCCTGTTTCTCTTGTCCAGGCGCTTGACTTTAATGTTTCTATAGCAGCGGCACAAGTACTAGCGGAGAAGGTCTTTTATCATGCTGAGTGAACCAGAAAGTCCCTTTTAGCACTGCTGATCACTTTACAAGAGACCTCCGGCTCCTTTTGTTTGTGGTGTTGAGGAAATAAGATTCCTTTCCTTTTAGTTCTGCCCCTGGGAAATATTGGCAGTGCTGTGTATCTACTAGGAACAGAGTCATAAAAAGTGACAGTGATAGATAGCAAAGCTTCCTCGCTGACAGAAATAGCTATTTTAGCAAGAAATAAACACAAAGGGATCCCTAATCTGTGGCCAAAAAGACGTAGCACAGGGAGTTAGGACTTGTTATTTAAGCAAAGTGGCTTTTAAACATCCTCTCCTGTCAGTACAACTGCCTTCAGGCATTACGCTCTAACATGAATATACAGTGATAATCAGTAGGTCCTGTTGTTTTAGCATTTCAGAGCTCAGTGTCTGATGATGTAACTTCATCCTCTGATGCAACGGATTATGTTAATGCCAGTGTGCTTTAGTTTGTGAATGTTGGGGAGTAACTAAAGGTGCGGTCACATTTAACGCTTTTCAGCAAATTTTCGAAGGTGAATTCCAGTCATTTCAATAGGAATCCACGCAGATTTTGTAACGGGTTTAAGTTGACCAACAGAAAGCTTGACTTCTGTGTGAGTGGTGCTTCATACATCACTACACTATTAACAATATGGACAATAGGCTGTTTTTGAAATTTTTCCGAAATTTCGTTAATGTGACCTCACCTTTTGTTGCAACAGTTTTCAAGGGTGTTTTCACACTTGGGTCCTCTTTAAAAGAACCAAACCTCTTTAAGACCCCTTTGGGCGCGATTGTTCCCGGTGCCCCCCGCAGCGTTGGTCTGGTTTCACACTCAAATTGATTCTGTCGAACCCTGGTGCATTTGCGTTCATCTTACATCATCACAGATGTGCACGGCGCATGATAGAAAACAGAACGCGGTCAGTAAATTGTGTTTTTTTTTTTTTTTTTTTTTTTATTAATTTGGCGCTATTATGTGCAGCAGAGTAAACGACAACTTGGGTTTCCTGTATGTGCGTCGCATGTAGACGGTTTTCCGCTGCTTGCAAACATACTATTTTGAGGAGACAACTGATTACCATTCATTTGCCGCTCTGATTGCACTCGCAAAGCGCAAATTCACTGCAGGCTCACTCCTGCTCGAATCCAAGGTAAATCATCAACACTATCATCTCTTACATGAGTTTTATTGAAGTAAATATATTATAATCGGCTAAAATGCATGCGCAGGTTACTTTACTTCCTGAACAAGTGCGCACCCGAGTCCGTGTTGCTTTCATAGTCACGCAAACCGCGGCACAGTCCGAGTGCAACCGAACTCCGACCACGTCCTTCAGGTAGTCTCGGGTTCGGTACCCTGGTGCGCATCCGGGTTCGCATGACCGCTTTCACATTAGCGATTTTTCATGCGAACCGTGCCCCGTTTTGAACTAAACTTCATACTGTCCCTGTCCCTGAAAGAGGATTCAGATCCTTTTTTGGTCCACTTAAGGAGGAATAAGGAGGAATCACTTACATTGTATGTGCCTCACTAAACAAGAAATTTGTTTGTAAAGATTATTATTATGGAGCCCCGCACATGACATGCAGGAAAAAAAATCGTAGGCTAAATTGTGCACATTTTACTAATTCGTTCCCTCAATTTGCTAAATTGTGCACACGATTTATTTTTTTTTCCCTGCATGTAATGTGCGGGGCTCCGTATATAATTATTAATTATTATTTTGTAAAACGACATTGCTACAAATGCTCTTGAATGAGCTTAAAGGGTTAGCTCACCCAAAAATGAAATTTCTGTCATTATTTACTCACCCTCTTGTCGTTCCACACCCCTAAGACCTTCGTTCATTTTTGGAACACAAATTAAGAAATTTTGATGAAATCCGAATGGTTTTTTTTAATACTGAGCTGCCGTTCTGATGTAGAACCCGGTGGAAGCGCTGCAACGTAAATAGCGTAGCAGAATGACAGGGGAGAGACAAATTTGAAGTCGTTATTTTTGTTTTTGCGCACAAAAAGTAATCTCGTCGCTTCATAACATTAAGGTTGAACCACTGTAGTCACAAGGACTATTTTAACAATGTTTTTACTACTTTTATGGACATTGAATGTGGTAATTCCGTTGAAAAAATAAAACTGCGTATTCTTCACTGTATGAATAAAACTTATACTGATTCTACTGATTGTTTTATTAGGCTGTCACTTTAAGAACTACAATAGCCTAATGCATAGATCTAATATACTGATAAACATACATGATTTCTTTCCCAGATACATTCACTTAAGACAAAACCTGTTTGTTTTGACACGTTAAACGCAATAAGACACTACAGATAATTCAGTTTAGTACACGCGCTGTGACGGCTGGTTTTCTGTGCATGCGCAAGTGTGTGCACGGTGTGTGCACACGTAAAACTGTATATAAAAAATTAAACGATCAAGGCATGCAGGTGCGTCTCTCTTACACAGTTTGGAAGCAATGAAAATCACAATAAACTTTGCGAATGAATAATTTGTAGAGATCTGAGAGAAGCAGCAGCCATGATAAACAGCTGATTTGTACGAAGGCGTCTGATGACCAAACTATATTGGAATTCGCGAACGGAAAAATCAAGTGAGCCCAGACAGGTTTGTGTTCAGATTGCGTGTTTTAAGCGAACCGTACCGTAAGATGAAATTGAACCGTACTCAGACCATCTCCCGAGATGGTTTAGGTTTGGTTCGTTTTTGAGGGGTCTGAGATCGTTTGGAGTGTTCACATATGGGCCGAAAATCACACGAACCGTGCTCAGACCCCTGAATCAGTCATCTCTCCCATATGCAGCATTAGAAAGTCTGATTTGTTCTAGTGAATTGGTTTGTGCTAAACAGTCTTCTCTCTAATATATAATGATAAAAGTTCTAATTCATTCTAGTGAACCAGTTCATTCTAAAGTTTTCTCTCTCATATGTAACACTGAAAAAAATTCATTCTATTGAATCTGTTCATTCTAAACGGTCCTTTCTGTCGTATGAAGCACTGACCCATATTTTCAGTGATATACTTATGAGCAGTGTTGATATTGTTAACTAACACCGTGTCTACACCAGATGTGACCGTTGTCGCATTGCATCGCACCGTGCCGCAACAGCTAAAAGCTGTCTACACTGAAGACGGTAAACCGACCATTGCAAAGCACTTGGACTACGTCAGAAATAGAATGGGGAATCCGTTTACTGTCGGGAATTTGTTGCGTTGCAGCGCATCTAGTGTAGACAATATCACTGATTATAATGGGTTCTATTGTCTTTTGACGTGTCGTGCCGCTCGCGTCTGGTGTAGACACGGTGTAAAGGCTAATTTATACTTCTGTGTCGAGTGTACGCCGTAGCTACAGCGTAGGCTGTGTGTACCACGCATAGCCCCTGACTTGCACCTCTTCAAAAATGTAACAACGCGTCAGTCAATTCTACGCGCACCGCAAGCGCTGTGATTGGTCTGCTAGAACCCCTCCCTCAGGTTAAAAAACTGGCGCGGAACACTCGGAGAAGAGTGAGCGTTTTTAACTTCCATAGGAATAAAGTTTCAGGGGACACATGCAGTCATACTGCAACAAAAGTCGTTACCTGTTTGCCGCTTCTCTGAAAACATACATGACAAGCTGCTTCTTCTTCGGCTTCTGCCTTGATACGCAACATGACCACGGACACTGCCTACTAGTGGTCTGCATGCATGTCGATGCGGACAAAGACGCAGAAGTATAAATGAAAACAGACGCATAGCCTACGACGCAGAGGCTCCGGCGTAGGTCCAACACATAAGTATAAATCAGCCTTAAGGCCCCGTTTACACTAGTGCATTTTCGTTTTAAAACGTATAACTTTTGCTATGGTTAAGCCTGTCGTTTACACTACTCTGGCGTTTTCCACCCTCGAAAATGGATACTTTCGAAAACGCAGAGCCCGTTTTAGTTTGAAAACGCCAGGGTTGCATTTCAGTATTAACGGACCAAAATGGAGACTTTTGAAAACGATGGCATGGCTGCCCACGTTAGCTATGCATATCCTTGACGACCGTGTAAACGTTAACATGGAGACTGAACTGCAATCTTTGCTGGCTTTGTTGTCATTTTTAGCAGCCATTTTGCAGTTAAACTCTGCATTTTTTTTAATACTGCAACTTCCTACATGCGCAAGAGGCAACCGTTTACACTTGTACACGCATGCTCAGTGTGCATGAACGGTCATGTGACATGCGTTTTTGGTTGTGTAGTGTAGACTGAGATCGTTTTTTTTTTGTAACGCTGTGGAAACACCAGTGTGTAGATGAGGTTCGTTTTCATTTTAAAACAATGTTTAATTCCTTGTTAAAAATAAAAATTAATTTAAAATATAAATATTAGAAGAAAAAGTTGAAGTACTAATATTACTAAAACTAAAAATGAAATAAAAATAAAGCTTTAAAGAAATTTAAAGAAATAATAGGTTCCAAAAACCTAATAAAAATGACAAAAGTACAAATTTACTAAAACTTAAACTGAAAATATAAAAATAAAAGCTAATTCAAAATATTAATAAGTACTATAATAGTTATGAGAAAGAAGATGAACTTTATGATGAACCAATTTACTAAAATGAATCAGACTTTCCATTTAAGTGAATCGGTTTGTCCTAAATGGTCTAATGTTCCAATGTAGTGTTGGAAAGTCCAGTTGATTCAAGTGAATCGGTTCATGTAAATGAACAGATTCAGAAAAATTAGTTTCTGATTCAAGTCTCTGTACTATTTTCAGTTAGATTAGGTTGATTTTGTTGTATTTGGTATAACCTTACCTTTTCAGGTTTGACACCCTAATCGAAATGAATTAAATCAAAAGATTTTTACTTAAGTGCTCAAGTAAGTGATGTTATGTCTTAAAATGATGCAAGATTGTCAAGGATGCTTACCTAGCATATGTTTGTGTTGATAAGCAATTTAAAAATACCTTTGTGTTCTAACTTGAGACATTGAGTTTTGTTTAATCGCATGTAGTACTGTAGCTCTGCTAATGACATGTCTAAAACAGAACTCTTGATTGTGTTTTACAATGCTGTAATTGTTTAGTCAATCTAATGCACCTCTCAGATGAGCGGCTGAACCGCACATGGCATGAAATGATAGTTTAGACTTCAGATCTGTAGACCTCCTGCTTGCCGATCGAAGCTATTTTTGCAGTGTTCTACAGCACCTTCCTGTCACATGCTCTAAGATGTTAATTACCAAGCCCCACACATACACCAGTGTGCCAGGCAGCTGCTGAAACACACCACCCATTTAACGTCAGCATCACCCTCAATTACACAGAAGAACTGCACAGCACACGCTTCGCTTGGCAGATGAGTTTGTTAATTCACTTAGAGTGGAAAGAATTATGGAGTTATGAAATTAATCTGCTCTCCAACCCCCCTCAGTTCTGCAGTTGATGATTATGAAGTTTTGCCACTGTGATAAAACCTGTAGCATGTGACAAGTTTCTGAAGCTCTCACAAGGAAACATCTACTATAAATACAACACCTACTATACAAATACACCTCTTAAAGGGACAGTTCACTCAAAAATTAATATTCTGTCATTATTTACTCACTCTTATGCTGTTCCAAAATTGTATTCTGTTTTTTTTTTTTTTTTTTTTTTTGTGTAATTTTGTGTTCAGTGGAGGAAATAACAGTGTAATAACATGAAAGTGAGTAAATAAAGACTGAATTCAAATTTTATGTGAACTATTTCTTGTCGTGATGAAATGGAAGTAGAGACAGGATTTCTTCCGTATTGGATTTCTTCTATTTTGCGATGTACATCTGAGTTAAACAGATTATCAAAAAAATATAAAAGTAGGGTGAGGTCTTGGTTCTCTGCAACAGTAGTTTATTGGATGGAGGCAGATCTGAATATGAACTTACACAAAGGGGCAGAACATGCCACCAGTCTTTTTCACTGGAAGATCCGGTTCTGACATTGTGATTAAAAATTATGAGGTCAAATTAAAGAAAAAATGAAGCATACATGGATGAATCATTCACAATAACATTTGTAACTTGCATTTACAAAATAGATGCAGTGAATATTAATTCCATGCAGACTTTAGGACTACTGCAATGTTCTGCAGTCCCATTCTTTGCTGTCTCTCTCACCACTGTTTTCCTGTCTATCTCTAATCAATGCCCAGAAGATAAGATGAAAATATGCATCTGACTTTCCACATCAAATCTGTTGAGTGAACAGGGGAAATTCCACAGGGAAAATGAAATTTTGCTTTGGTACAAAAGATCTGCTCCTGCCCTTTTCCTGAGTCCCCTCCCTGTCAAAGTGCATTATCTCCACTCAGGGCTATTTCTAACACACAGGATGTTTGCTTGTCTACAGGCTCACCCGCATCTTCTTAGTCCTCCTTTCAGTCGTCCTCAGATATCCACATAAAATGCAGACAAACACTTTCAATGCCCCCTTTGTACATCTTGTACCCACAGAGTTTGAGTTTTCAGAACTTGCCGATCTTCCTGAAGGTTGTTCTTCAGTTTTCATCGGTCAAAAAAGTAATGTGTTTCAGAAAAAAAGCTATATAATTATGTTTTAACCTAACTAGACTGATGATTAAAAAATAACTAAATAAAGAAAAATAATAATTTAAAAGAAAGTAATAATATAATTCAGCAGGGATGCATTTAATTGATTAAAAGTGACAGTAAAAACTTTTAAATGGTTACAAATGCTTTCTATTTCAAATAAATGCTGTTCTTTTGAACTTAAAGGGTTAGTTCATCCTAAAAAGAAATTAAGTCATCATTTATTCACCCTGTTGTTGTTCTAATGCTGTATGCCCTTCTTTCTAATGCTGTATGCTTTCTTTTTTGGACCACAAAAGGAGAATTAAAAAAAAAAAAAATCCCACTTTTGCTCCCCCATACAATGGCAGTGTTTGGCAAAAAATAAACAGAAATTGAATGTATTATTTAATGAAAATCCTGACCTTGGCCATTGGACTTATGTGCATGGCTGCACAACATGCGTGTTTGTGTGACTCTGTTAGCGCTGCAGTTCACTCTGTCTTTCCAAGAAAAAGCACAAGTTTTGAGAAATAAAAAAAAAAAAAACACGACAAAGTACAATCCTTGTACTTTCTTCTCTGAGGTGAACATTCGTTCGTTGCGACAAGAAGTTATCGTGTTCACATCTGTCAACTGTCATCTGACAACCGGAGTTCCAATCTGGAGATATTCAACTCTTTTTGGGGGAATTTCTAGGCACTGTATTTCATGTAGCTTTTTTATTCATCTTGATTTCTCACACCTTGTGTGATTTTTCTGGTGAGACGGAGTGAACTGCAAAGCTAATAGAGCCACCTAGCCGCGCACAGAAGGTCAGGATTTTTTGTTAAATAATACATTACATTACATTTTTTTTTTTTTTTTACCAAACCCTATCGTATACCCCTGGAAAACATGGAATATGTTGCTGGTCGCTATTCACTGACATTATATGGATGAGCCAGAGCGGAAATCTCTAAATTTTTGTAGACTTTTGTGGTCCGAAAAAGAAAGAATGGCATACTGCATTAGAACAACACCAAGGTGAGTAAATGATGACTTAATGTTTGTTTTAGGTGAACTATCCCTTTAATATTCATCAAAGAATGCTGGAAAAAAAAAATGTATCACGGTTTCCAGAAAAATATTAAGCAGCACAACTGTTTTAAACACTGATAATAATAAGAAATGTTTCTTGAGCACCAAATCAGCATTTTAAAATGATTTCTGATGTGACCCTGAAGACTGGATTAATGATGCTGAAAATTCAGCTTTGCATCTTTGCACAATCTCTTTATGAACTTTTTATGACTTTGACTAGTCATAAGGCTGCTATTATTGTTGTGGTTTCCTATTAAATTTACATTTGTTTGGTAGCACTAATGTTTATTTGCCTAAGAAACAGTCTTTTATGAAGGAAGGAATTGTAAAAGGCAGAGTTGGAGCGTAGAGGACCTGCGTTGGCACTGCTGTGCGATTGATCGCCTGACGTTGAAGCGCCTGCTTCAAATAGCCAACATCAGTCAAAAGAACATGGAGGCCTATTGATTTTTTTCACACGAGTAGTGGCATAAAAGTGAATGGTGGAAGAGAGAATGCGATAGACCTTTAAAGGCAATAACAGCTACGGCTATGCTGGAGGTCTGTGATGAAGCGCATGGTTCTGTGTGTTCTCAGCAGGACTGAAGGTGGAGGTTAAACATTAATGTGATTTATCTCAGGAAACAAATCTGTGGGAAAGATCAAGTGAGATTCAAACTACTGATAGACCAATACAACAGTTAGTTCTGGTCCACAGCAAGCATTCATGTAAAAGCACTTAATGTTTTCAATGTTTGTATCAGTTCACTTTTTGGCAGTTGTCATTGAAAAAAGAAAAAGTAATTAGCTGGCCATATTGTCTAAAATTTCAGTTACTCAGTATTAACAGTAAACTGTGTAGGTTTATTTGTCAGGGACTATATTTTCAAGTGGAAGGATGAATTTGATTGACAAAAACAATTTTATGTAAGATTGTGGCCTTAATATTTGATTTTTTTTATTATTTAGTGTTTTCAGACCACTGTTCAGACGTTTGGGGTCTTTTTATAATACATTTATTTAGCAAGGATGCATTAAATTGATCAAAAGTGACAGTAAAGACATTAATAATGAAAGTTAAAAGATTTCTATTTCAAGTAAATGCACCTCGCATGTTAGAATAGTTTCTAAAGGGTCATGTGACACTGAAGACTGGCGTAATGGCTGCTAAAACTTCAGCTTTGCAATCACAGGAATAAATTACATTTTAAAATATATTAAAGGGTTAGTTCAACAAAACATGAAAATTCTGTCATTAATTGCTCTCCCTCATGTCGTTCCACACCTGTAAGACTTTTGCTCATCTTCAGAACACAAATGAAGATATTTTTGATGAAATATGAGAGCTTTCTGTCCCTCCATTGACAGTCTACGCAACTACCACTTTGATGCTTCAAAAAGTTCATAAAAAAATCATAAAACAAATCTATATGGAATGAGCGATTTAGTCCACATTTTCTGAAGAGACTTGCTCGCTTTATGTGATAAACAGATTGAATTTAGGCTTTTAATCTTTATAATTTTTGCCTTTTTACACTCTCTTTTTACTGAGGTGGTTGATTCTGCTCTAATACAGCTAATCCATGAACCAAAAGATTTGCCATATTTGTCATTATGCAACAATAATCTCTAAAATGAAACTAACATAAACATGTTTATTTGCAGGCCAGCAGCACTGGACAGAAAGCCAGCAGAGCTCAGCACCCTCAGTGATGGCTACCAGATCCGCATCTGAGACACTACAGCACTGACGTAACAGCTTTATCCTCCACACATCCTCCCTCAGTCAGATCCACCGATGATGTTTTTAAACACTATTTAATGCACATTGTGAACTGTACAGTATATTAAACATATTTATAGTTGTACTTCCGTGTTAGAGGTAAACTGGGTGCCCTTCTTAAATTTAAAAGCAGCAGAGATTCAAAAACATGTTTTAAAAAGAACATGATGTTCTTTTTCCAGCCATAACATATTTTTATTAGTGGAAATTTTAAGTAGGAACCAAAATCAGCTTTGCTAAAGAATGTTTTACCTAAATAATTATACCCCCCCCCCCCCAAAATATTCAAGCATATATGGAAGATGTGGGGGGAAGGCTGTATTTTTAGACTGAATCTTCACTAGCAGTGAGAGCTAGAGTGTGAATGGATTGTGTTTGGCAGAGAGATGAAAACCTTGGTGCCTCGTGTTGTGGTGGTGGTAGTTTTGGAGGCTGACTGTCCCTTTTGTAGGAGAAGACAAGGTTTTTTTTTTTTTTTGCTAGAGATGCAAGGACGCAAGGGACCAGAACATCAGAGAGCTACCTATTCTGCCCACAAGAACTGTATTCAATCCAATTTACTTCTTTGTTGTTGTCATTGTTTTTACCTGCAAACAGTCCCAAACACTCCTGATAAAATGGACATGATTTATTGACTGAAGGTTTGAGGCTAACTTACATTGAAGGCTTTGTACTGTTTTTTTTTTTTTTCCTCATAAAAATATCATGGTTGCAGTTGTAGAGAAAGTTTTTTTTTTTTTTTTATGTATTATTTAATTTTTTTTTCTTTCTTGTTTTTACCGGTTGTTTAACCAATACAGTGTTTTGTGGTATGTTTTTTTATTTTTTTTTATTTCATTTTCTTTTTTAAAACAAAATCTCTCAGAGGTGTGAAGGTTGATGTGCTATTAATTGACCCATCCGTAGCAAATAATTCTAAAATTTCCACACATTTGTCTGAAAAGTAAATATATTTCTTTTTTTGCAGCGCCATAGATATATAAGCCTTATCAGCTTGGCTAATGAATGAGTTAAGCAGATAAGTGGGTTCTTACGGAGCCCCTAAAGGAACATGGTAATGGGAAAAAATATATATTTTTGTGTTAACTTGAAAAAAATGTTGCTTTCCCCAGAGAAACTTTGCTGTGGGTGAATGCAAAACTGGTGATGGAAATAATATGAAGTGGGAGGGAAAAAAAGTACATTTCAATGATTTGGCTAGCGAACACAAAAGTTTCTTAGGGGAACACAATACTTTTGCCACAAAACACAAAAGTTTCTCGGGTGAATGTGAAAGTACCGAAATAGAATTTTTATAATATGAAGTGGGAAGAATAACTACATTTTGATGCTTTTGCTAGTGAACAGTTTCTCAGGGGAATGCAAGACTTTTGCAACAGAACGCAAAAGGTTTGTGTTTGAATGCAAAGTTTATTAAGGAACGCAAAAACTTGCAAGAGAACGCAAAGTTTCTTCAGAAAACGCAAAACTTGCAAGAGGATGCAAAGGTTTTGCGATTGAACAGTGTTTCTTGAGTGAAAGCAAAGCTTGCAAAAGATTGCAAAAAATTTGCGAGTGAACGCAGTGTTTCTTGGGGGAATGCAAAACTTGCGCGAGTGAATGAATGCAAAGTTTCTTGGGAAAATGCTAAACTTGCAAGAGAGCACAATTTTGCAAGTGAATGAATGCAAAGTTTCTTCAGAAAACAAAACTTGCAAGAGAATGCAAAAGTTTTTAGATTGAACACGTTTCTTGGGGGGAAACAAAACTTGCAAAAGAGCACGAAAATTTTGCAAGTGAACGCAAAGTTTCTTAAGGGAATGAAAAATTTGCAAGAGACCAAATGTTTTGCGAGTGAACAAACGCAAAGTTTCTTCAGAAAACGCAAAACTTGCAAAAGAATGCAAAAATTTTGCAAGTGAACACAAAGTTTCTTGGGGGAATGAAAACTTGCGCGAGTGAATGAACGCAAAGTTTCTTGGGTGAAAGCAAAACTTGCAAAAAAGCGCGAAAATTTTGCGAGTGAATGCAAAGTTTCTTGGGGGACTGCAAAACTTGCAAGAGTTTTGCATGGGAATGCAAAGTTTCTTGAGGGAACGCAAAAACATTGAATTAAATTTTTCCTCCCATCTCATTTTTTTTTTTTCCATCACCATGTCCGTTTAGGGGCTCCATAGGTTCTAACTATATTAGGAATCACCTCTTACTATGTTCGTTCAAGTATACACAAATTATCATCTCTTTATCAACAGCATATCGCTTCGAACTTTCCCACCTCGTGAGAATAAGCTATGCACGTGGAAAAGGTCTGCGGATCCATCCTTCTTGACAGCAGACCTGTCTTTAAAATTGTAGCAGCGACATTATTACTGATTTTTCGTGGGCTGTATGAGCCGTTCCTCTCTTAGCGTTGTTTATTGGGTGCTGTTGACTGAACTACCACATTATAGCTCATTCTGCCTTGTAATTGGTACCAGCTTTCTATCAAAAGCTATTGAACCACACAAGTGCCAGACCACTGAGTATGTCAAACTCATCCTTAAGGCTGAGGCTTTCTTCTCAGTCACATGAAGAAAAAAGGTCATGAGTTTCAATGACATACCAGATGTATCATGTTGAACTGCTCAGACCCTTTATGGGAGATAAGCGGTCAGCTGCTAATTGGAAGAACATGAAGAACATTACATTGTTACAGATTTATATCATTTATAACTTGTTTGGTAACTGATCAGATCCGTGTGAAATTGTGAGTGAAAAACTTTTTATGGCAGACAAAAAACAAGTATTAGTTGTTTGAAAATGGCTTTCTGATTTTAAGGAAATGCAATGATCTCCCCTTAAAGGTGCTAAGACAAGACATTTTACCCATATTATAAAATTCAATTATTTTAGCATTGACTTTTTTTATGATTAAAGAGCACATTGAAGTGACTTTTCTGTAGCACAATGATTAGGAAGTGAATTTATCTCAATTAGTACAAGATACATGTTTAATGGTAAATAAATAAATAAGTGAAATGAATATTCATGAGATTACAAATGCGTTTGTGGAATTTTCATGTTTCCATGTCTTAAATGCAGTCTTGTCTGAAAATACAATCAATTTTGATGACTGAGAAGTTTAATCAAAATTTTAAGGGAAATGTTTTTCTCAGTAAGAATGTTAATGATGTGACTTTCTCTATTTTGAAGACCTCACCATTTTTCTGTTAAGATTTTTCGTATTGTAAATGTACCGCCTAAATAAGGACTTGACCCTCAACTGTATTACACACATTTTTCCTAAGCCTTACCACAGCTTGCACCATCAATCCTTTTTTGTTTTTATTTTTTTCCAGAAATTTGTGTTTCTGAGTCACCTCCATTTCCCCACGAGGAAACATGTAATTTGTTAATCCTCTGTAGCATGTTTTAATAAAACTATGTTTTTCTGTAAGTCTGATTCATCATTCGCTGTGCTTATTTACGCATCTCTCATCTTTATATAACACAACTGAAGCCAACGTTCATCTCAGTTTTTGATTGTAGTGAAAATAATATCAGACTTAAGTATTAATACTGTAATAATGGATTGTTTTTTGAATCTAATATTTCATGTCCATGTATTTTGCTGAGTAGCCACATAAGCTGGTTTATTTTGTGATACTAATCGGCTGAATGTGCATTATCCCTTACTTAACATTGAAATCTGGTTTTGTAAGGTCTTAAAATCTCTCACTTGCACTCCCGTCTGAATATTCAAAGGTGTTGGCCGCTCTTTCTCTCTGTAGGCCAAGGAGCTGCTCTTGCAGAAGAGATTAAACCAGGTGATGTAACATCAGTGTTGCCCTAAATCTCAGCCACAGAGTTAAAGAACCCAGCCTGAGTGAAGTCTTTCTGCACAGAGGGAATACGCACGCATTAATCTGCTTACAAAGACAGCGTCACACACAGGAATAGAACCGTAGCAGATTTACCAAAAATCCGTAATTTCTCATAAAGCACTCCTAGAACACACCATGGTCTCACACCTAGAGAAAATATCCCAAAGAACACTCTGCTGAATCTCAATGCCTTATCATCTGGATTTTAATAATCCAGAAATAAGAGTTTTTCTTATCGTTTTCAGAATATATTCCAGCTGTAATGCACATTTGATTTGCCCAGTCATGCAAGAATTAGTTGTGGGAACAGACGTTTCTGAATATTTAACTGATAGGACAGCCAACAGTATAATTTTGGAAAAATGAGGAAAGTGTTACCAGCTGTCTCAAACAAATATTATCTTATATTTGGAAGGAAGGAATGATCTCAATGTAAAAACTAATTTCAAAATCAAACATTCTCAACTTATTCTCATGTAACAGTATAATAGTGAAGCTCACTATAATTACAGGAATTTCCATTTTTGGAATAATATATCACAGAAACTGCTTCTAGTTTCTCATCTTGGCAGTCTTAAAGTGTCTTAATAGATATAAAACACATGGCATCCTATATCTATACTTAAATAATACACACTATATGATATGCAGTTTTTATAATAATAATAAGCTTAATATAATACTTGTGATGTATTACAAATGCCAGAACTGGGATCAAGTAGTTTGTTCATGATGATCTGGGTTTTAGTTTTTAATCTGAGAAACAGAGAAAAGGGCCAGTCTAAATGCAATGAGTTTTTACATAAAAAAGTGTAATTAGCAGGGTTATTATAGGTAACTAAAACTAAATAAACATTAACTGAATTAAATAAAATACAAAATCCTTACTTTATTTCAGCTGGCTGCCAAAGCAACATTTCTCATTTTCATTTAGTTTTAACTTGATGTACTAAACTCAAACTTAAATACAAATGTAGAAAAACTTTATAGACATTTTCAAAAAAGGTTTGAAAAATGAAAACAGAAAATACAAAAATAAAAACTCATTCAAAATATATATCAAAAACCATCAGTAAAATGCATCTATTTTCTCTTCCTGTATCTTAAATATTAGAGCAAAGCGCTATCAACACTAAGATCATGGGTTCGATTCCCAGGGAAAGCAAGAACTGATAAAATGTTTCTCTCAAATGCAATTAAAGTCACTTTGGATAAAAGCATCTGCCAATAAACATAATGTAAATGTAATACTTTAAATTTTCCAAACTTAACAAAATATAAATTATATTATCAGCATAAAAAAAAAAAATCAATTTCTCTTTTTTTGCACAACTGTACATTTTTTGCTAAACGAACAGCAATACAATAATACTACATGAATACTTCAACAGCTTGAAGATAAAATCATTTATTATTTTTCCTCTTTTTATTATAATCTTTAAAATGACACAGGTCTGAAAGAGATAACTTGTAAAACCTTGAAAATAAAAAAATATTAACATCTTCATGAAATGACATGCTTAGAGTCAAAGCTGCCCTATTTCACAATAAAACATCCTTAATTTACTGGATATAGTGCGCATGTCACCACCTCATAATTAACTGGGTATCTATGGTATCTATGCTCATAACTTACAGACTGCTTCAAGTCTGTAATAGACAGTCTTAAGGGAATCTGTGAATCATTTATTTGCTGGTGTAAAAAAAAACTGTTTACATTGTACTGCGAGTTTGTTGGCCACAAAAGGATTTAAAGGCTGTATGATAATTGCAAACCCTTTTCGTTCCGTCAGCCATCAGCTCAAGGGTGTAGACGGAAGCGTGTCAAAAGCGGCAGGTGGTCAGAGGAGTTATGCTGGTTGGGAAGGCCGTTAACCTCCTGGAGTTCATCTTTCCCCACCAGGGCTAACCTACCCAGCAGCTGCAGACCCTTCTCTGGTGGCACACTGCATTCTGGGTAAGTGAGGGGGAAAGAAAACAGTACCATGGTAACCAGCAGCAGCAGAAATTTTGCTGTTGAATGTACTGCACTGCAGCAAACTGCAGCATCACAGGTCACATGATTACAGGAGTGGTGATGTAACATTTACATTGATAGTCTAGAGGCATCAGCTTCTACTTTGAGGATATTTAACACAAATACATGTTCATTTGGCGGCAGCAAATGCAATAGCTGTAGTAATGAATAATCTGAATTTATATTTGAAATGAAATGTTACATCACACAACTATTGAGTATTTCCAAGGAAAGAGAATAGTAATGTAATGGTCAAACCTGCTTGGTTTGACTCCATCACATCCCCCAGAGCTGCGGAGTAGAAGATGTAATCGACGGTGATGGCTGTACGTGAGTGGCATGTGGTGATCTCAGGTTGACCGCTCTCTTTCAGGTAGTGGGAGTATGCAGAGGTCAGCTTTAAACAGTGCTCTATGCTGGGATTGGTAAAACTACAAAGCAGATCACAAGAGAGAAGAATGATTACTGTTACAAAAATTAAAGTTTGACATGCTGAGAAAAGACACATCATAGGACTTAAACAAGACACTTCACTTTGAGCTGTCAAATCTCCACCTTAAATTTGCTGAACAGCCCTGACTGTCAAGTCAGCTTGGGTTTAAAATGTTGACGGCTAAGGAACACAAAAGAGCTACAGAAACTAGGGGCAAAGGTTTATAATACTTTTATCGATGGCTCTGGCATAAGTGAATCAAGCGAGATACTGTGTAGAGATATACTGGGAACTTATATTTACCCCTCCGGTTCTGTCTGCTCCAAATCCTTCAAATCAGAATCTGTGAAAATATTTCAAAGTAAATGTTAGCAGTTGTATCTTCAAAGCTATTCCATGTAATTACAGCTGGGACTGCCTCTGTTTAAATCGATATTACTGTTTACTACACTGTAATATATAGTAAGACTGAATGTCAAAGCTTTCTAAGTGGCCCCAAAAAGCCACACATAATATATATATATATATACACACACATATACATATATATATATATATATATATATTAAAATTCACTACAAATATGAATTTAATGGATTTTTTTTTTTTTGAGAGCATCATTTATTTTCAGATACCACTTGGTTTAATATTTTTAATCTAATCATATAACAATCATACATTTGTATGTATGATATGACTGTTTAGCTGGAACTGTTAATAGCAGAACAGCAAAAAAAAAAAAAGAAATAATAATAAAATCCCCATAATGGTCAACATACAATACCGTTCGAAAGTTTGGGGTCAGTAGGCTTTATTTTTATTTTTTATTTTTATTTATTTTAAATTTATTTTTATTTTTTTAAGAAAATTATTACTGTTATCCAGCAAGGATGCATTAGATTGATCAAAACTGACAGTAAAGACATTTACATTGTAACAAAAGATTTATATTCCAAATCAATGCTGTTCTTTTGAACTTAAAAAAACGTTTTATGGTTTGCATAACAATATTAAGTAGCACAATCATCAACATTTTAATTATTATAATAAGAAATGTTCCTGAAGGATCATGTGACACTGAATGGCTGCTGAAAATTCAGCTTTGCCATCACAGAAATAATTTGAACATATATGACAATAAAAACAGTTTTTTAAAATAGTAATAATATTTCAAAATAATACTGTTTTTTACTGTATTTTTGATCAAATAAATGCAGCCTTGGTGAACATAAGAGGTCCAAAACTTACATACAGTGATCATTAGAAACAGCATTAGTGGAAGATAATGTTAAACCTGTTTTCAAATGTTCTTAGCAATTATTGTCCAGTTAGTGTTTGTTTACTATATTATAAGTAATAAGGGCTGAAAGGTGACCTCTTGTTTGACTTTCATACTGGCACTGCTGAGAGATGCCCAGACTTCTTGGCCAAATTGGCACAGTTAGAATTCGCTGCCCTCTTGGATTTTCCTCCTGTCCTGACACCTGCAAAATCAAGTCAGAAAATTTAAGTGATGCCAATACTGAGTCTGAAAAAATGCAAGGAAACGTGCCAAGATTCTCTACCTTCCCAATAGGTATGCCATCATAGTCCAGTCTGCTGTCCTTAATAAAGCGATACAGGGGAGACCAGGGAACGGAGTTCAAATCCCCACAGAGCAGCACAGGACAAACGCTGCTGTCAGGTAACTGGGCCACCCGGCTTATCTCTGCCAGCAGCATAGCAAGCTGGGCCAGTTTAATATCCCCACGTCTAGGGTTGTACAGTAAATGTGTGTTGGCCACACAGACGTTGGTGAGAGAGCTATGGGGGTCAATGGGCCGCAGAAGCACAATCAGGCCCACGTTATCACGGTCCAGGAGAGGGATGCCACGTCGGAAATACTCCACAGGATGACAGGAGACCAAAGAGAAGCGATCGCGTTTGAAGACCACAGCACATCCGTCAGGCTTAAGTCCTGTTCTCCGTTTGTATTCACAATGGTAGCCTGTTTTAAGGGCAGAGAATTGCTGTGTTAAAAATGAAGTCCTATTCCTCACAAGAGTCCACTTGTGAAAATTTTATTTTGCAATCTAATTTCATTTTTTCCCCATTACAGTAACGTCATGTTTTTTTGTTTTCATTTTTGAAAAAAAATGTGGAAAAAAAGGTTTACATAAGATTTGGAATCCCAGATTTTCAATGTGAAACCCACTGCTTATATGCTACCAATCAAAATTTTGCAGTCAGTAAGATTTTTTTTTGTTTGTTTTTTTAAAGAAACTTGCTTTTATAAAAAATGCTTTTATTTAGCAAGGATCCATTGATTAAATTAAGTGACAGTAAAACAAAAATCTTCTATTAATCAAAGAATTCTGAAAAAAAAAGTATCTTAAAATCCAAATCCACAAAAAAAAAAAAAACATTTTCAGTGTTGATAATGAGAAATTCTTGAGCTCCAAATCAGCATATTAGCCAATTTTTGTAATCAGCTTTACATCACAGGAATAAATTACATTTTAAAATATATAGAAATAGACAAAATAAATAAACAAAACTAAAGAGACATCAAGGAAGTAAAGCAAGTACCTAAAGATTCTAGCGAGGGTTTGAGTTGTTGTTTATAGTGGTCCTCTTGCACCTCCTGCAGGCACATTATCTATAGAAAAAAAGTTATTGTAGATATTTCAAGAAAATAATACATTCTTGTACACTGAATATAAAAACAAAGCATTGTTAAGCATCTAACACTCAAAGTTAGCGATTTTAATAACACAGCTTAAATGTAAGCATTAGCCAATCTTAAAATAATGTATCCATTTGTCATACTTTAAAATACATTTAAAATGACCTTAGTTTTTTTTTTTTTATAACAACAAAATAGTTCTATTTTTGGCAATGTAAAGGCCCTTTCACACTAAAGTGAAATGAATAAGCCTCAGGATGAAGGAAATGCAAATTCATGCCTGTACAGTAGAGGGCGCAGCTCAAACAAACGAGCCATTCTGGAATACAGAAGAATTTAGTCTAGAACTACAATAACCATCATATTTACACAACGCCTCTGCACTTACTCCCGATTTCTCTCAAGATGGGACAGGAGAGGTGTCAGTCAATAAATGGGAAAACAAAGTAACTTGCGTTACTTTACTAGTTACTTGAAAAAAGTAATCTAACTACGTAACTTGCGTTACTTTTAATGCATTACCCCCAACACTGCTGGTAACAATGTACAGTATAAAACACAAAAAGCTAGAGAATTTAATCCAGCAATTTTACGCAAATAACAAGTTTTACGTGGGAATTAGAAATAATTAAAATATACGACAAATGATTCTTTCACGAAAGGCCCATTCACTTACATCAGCACTGTGTTGTTCCAGCTCTTTGATGATGTTTGGAAACCTATGGTGCCAGTCCAATACGGGAGGGTTACAGTGTCTGTAAAGGTATGTGTTATCACAGAGCAGGTCTTGCGAGAGGATATTATAGGACATCACAGAAAAATCAAATGGCCATTTTTGTTTCCTCCCTTTTGCAGATGCAGCATTACAAAGTTGAGAAAGATCCTCCCAGTGTCTCTTCAACTCTGTGAAGGGAAAAGATTGTGGATTTGGCTTTTTATGCACAACTACATACCAATACATCAATATAAATTCAAATGAGCATTTACCTGGTGTGGCTTCAGTCCTCTCTGGGCTTGAAGGAAATTTCTCAGGGGGCACTGGAATGCCGGTTATATTGTGTAGCCATTCAGGACTTCCTTTTGTACTCCTGCTGCCTTTTGGAGGTGAACGTTCGGGTAAGCGTTGAGATCTTTCCGCTGCCGGCCTCCCGTCCGCGCTCTTCCTCCTCTTCAGTGGTGGCTCTCTCTCAGAGCGGTCCATCAGACCTGCAGAAAGGTGAAGTCCTCGTCTGGGTTGAGTGTATGGCAGTATTCCAGTTTCCCTCCAGGAGCTCCAGCTGTACGGATCCGGAGGTCTCGGAGGCCTGTTGAAGGGGTGTCTGACAGTGCTGAAGGAGGAAAAGCGATGCTGCAGGTGAGGTGGTTGTGTCCACCATAAATGACCAGGCTGATACCAGTGTCTCCAGTGGTTGTAAACGGTCTGAGCTGGCGGAAAGCCCACTGTGCTCAGGTAACGGCCAAACATGGGATGACTGCAAGAGGAAAGAAAACCTTATTCATTATACCACAGAGCAAACTCAGAAATATTTACCATGGTTTTAACTATGGAAACACTAACTGAAGTTACTTCGCCTAAAATATTGTAGAATCATTATAAATATCTATTAAAGGGACAGTTCACCCAAAAATGAAAATTCTGTCATTAAATTACTCATCCTCAAGTTGTTCCAAACCTGTATGAATTTCTTTCTTCTGCTGAACACAAAAGAAGATATTCTTCAAAATATCTTCTTTTGCATTCAGCAGAAGAAAGAAATTCATACAGGTTTGGGTCAACTTTTTTCATTATTGGGGAACTATCCCTTTAAGACTTTTTATTAAGAATTTTTACTATAACAGTTATGGTTTGTGGTTTTCATAAGGCACGTTATTTATACAGAACTATATCTATACACAGTGACAGCCAAATTACTAAATGACATAAAACAACACAATGTTTCTTAGTATATATGGGGGGATTTAACAGACTAAATCACATAAATAACTATATAATGAAATTATTAAATACATCATAGAATGTTGCAATACGGTACAATGAAATGTAAGCATAAATTATTAAACAAGGCATAAATTACATTTATTTATTTATTTCATGTAAAATGAGAAGGCATTTGAAATATATACATAGAAATAAAATATAGTAGAGAATATATATATCCTGAAATTGAATATACCATGACATGTTGCAATCAATAAATATGAGCATAATGTAAAGTATGTACAAATAATTAAAATGACCTGATATACATTTCATTGTATTTATTTATCGAAACATTATATATTTAATAATTTCATTATTTATGTATTCATTTAATTTAGTCAGTCTCCATAATTATGTTGATATGATAATCAAAAATATTAAAATATATAATATTATCATGCCGTTTTACTTTTAATAGTCAACAGCATAATCAAAACTCACAATCCAAATATGAACTTACTTTGGAGATACTCCTGGTCTGACATAATTAGAATTAGTGTGTCGAGGCATGTAACGTCCTCCTATCATAAAACGACTCTTTTTGGCATCATCTGAGCTGAGTGAAACCCAAAAACTATTATAAAAACACGTATACTGTACTGTTGTTACATGCTATGCTAACACAACAAACACAGATGTGCTGGCGTTTGAATATGACATCACTAGCCTTGTCCGAATCTGATCCATGAATGAATCGTTCTTTTGAGTCGGATCTTTTCTATGAATTACTCTCAGCCGAGAACCGACGCTTGTATATGGAGTGAAGTGCACCGATGATTTGAGTGATGGCGCGAAAATTAAATTACATTAATAATAGCAGACATTAAACGCACTGGATGTTTATGTCTTAATTGTATGACAGACAGTTTTATATACATATAATAAAGAGAATTTATATTACTTTACATTTATGCATTTGGCAGACTGTTTTATCTAAAGCGACTTGCAGTGCATTTACAGTGCACATTAAGCCATTTTTTTCTTTTTTTTTATATATAATGTTCTCTGCGAATTTAGTCCTTGCGTCGGGGTACTTTCCCAGTTCTGGGTACTGGAACACATAAATATATTGTAAACATAGTATGTCATATAGTATTAATATAGTTATATAATACATATAGCTTATATAGATTTTAATGTAAATACGAATTATGTGTGGGTATGACTATTACGCGCATTTGAGAACTGAACCACTGCTGCAACAAATAGAAATGAATTGATCGAAAGAATCGATTCGCGGAAAGAAGTCAGACTCGTACTAGAAATGACGGGAAGCATTAAGTGACAAAATAGTAGAAATGTCGGTCCTCCTCAAGATAATTTATTAGCAACAGTAGCAAATGTAGACGTTTGATTGTTTTTGAACAGATTGATGATAACCCTGGGCAAGGAAATGCCGTTATATAAAGTCTTAAACGATAAAGTATTTAGGATTTGCATCGCATATCAGTAAACGTCCACTGCAGCAGTTGAAAACGCGTTTCACTTACCGGTGCATTTTAACGATAAAACTATGAAGCAGTGTGATTATTTCTTACCTGAAAATCCGCGATAAGCACACCGCGGAACTCTCGATCCAGATATTAAATGATTGTTGTCAGTGCCCCAGTGAAATCCTCAGATTGTGGGCTCATGTCTGCCCCTGTCTTCTCTGACCGTGTTTGGGTCCCTGCTGTTGTTACAAAACATTTGTTCGAAGCTTTTCAGATGCAATGGATCCGTCTCATCTTGAACGTTTAGCCTTTTCTACATTTTTTTATAGTAATTTGCGACTCATACAGTATATGTCAAATAATAATAATAAAAAAGATCCTACCAAGACAAAATATTAGCTACCTATTATAAGGGGGTACAAAAGAATTCAACTGGGTTGAATAGATTTGTATGTATTGTGTGAACAAATGTTGTAACCACTAGAGGTCACTCTTGTATTGTAGATCCCCGATCAAGCTCACTTCTCAATAAACAAATTGCCTTTTCAGAATTTAAATTGTTAACGTAGGTCATTCTGTAAAATTTTTTATTCACAAATGCAAAATTTTGAAAACTACACCCCAGTTTAATATATTTAGAAAAGAGCTAACCCTATATACTGATGCCTTAAAAATTATGAGAACTTATAAAGCCAGAAAATTACTTGATTTGTTTAATCAATATGACCTTATTACCATTTGAATTAATCCCCTACAGTGTTTTTGTAGTTCATTTAATTTTCTTTTATGTTTTTGTTTGTTTTGTTGTGACATATGTATTACAATTTGTTATTTCTCAGTCTGTGAAGATATATAATTTAAATTATGTTGGCCTGTTATGTTATTGTTCATATGCAAAAAATAAATAAGGAGAAAAAAAAAAAAAAAAAAAAAAACGTAGGTCATTCTTAAGCCTGGGTAAACAGAAGCCTCGGTTATCATGTTTCATATTCACAATAAGGAAGAAAAACCATCACAACTTTAACTTCATGCTGACTTGAAGACTAAGCGTGAGAATTTTTGCAACGCATATGAATATTTAATAAGGTAAACAAACTCTAATTCTAAATGACTCACTATAGTGTTTTAGAAATAGGCTACAGAAGGTCTCTGGAGCAGGTCTTTAAAACCCAGGGTTATGAAAACAGTGCTGACCACAAAGATTAATCACACTCGCATACCTACGGATTAACTTGTATTCCATATTTATGATATTGTTGGCTGATGCGAGCATCAGAATTTTCCAAAAATCCCATAAATCGAGATCCTTTTGTTATCTTTGATAAGGCAGCCGATCATCACTTTCTAGCCATCTGCCTGGCAGCATGACCCCCGACACAGTCCATTAGCTCATATTGCTCTGTGCATTTGCTGCAAAAATACCAGTTTTTGAGAACATTTCTTTAAAATTAAAAAATTATTTGGGCAGGCATTCAAACTGATAAGTAAATAAACATGTCTTCATTTACTAAATATAAATTGGTTGGGTGGTTGGTGTAATTTGGCGTAAAAAACAAGTTGATCAGGTTGACACAGCAAGGGACGTTAGAAGAGGAGGTGTTGTGCTGTAATTGGAGGTAATACTGGGAGAAAGACTATAATTAGGAAACAGTGAACTGCAACATTTTGTTAAAATGAGCAGGGCTTTTTTGTTTGTTTGTTTGTTCCAGAAAGGATTCATTATTTTTAGTTCTGCTTTGAAATTTCCATGCAAACCCCTCCAAATATTATCATGCAAAAACCCAGGGATGAAAAATTAACAGCTTCTTTTATAACACTTGTCAGCCTCAGCAGTTTTGAGGTTCACCTTGGTCCTTTTGACCACACAGACATCAAATATTAACAACCACAGATAACCGTGAGGCAGAAGGCTAAAGAAGTGTCACGGTAAATGGGTCAAAGTAGACGGAGATCTTGCATTAATTTAGTCAGATGTGTGAAATGCATTTTCAAGTCTTTCCTTCCCAAGGACAGTATGAAGAAAAGGTCACTGAGAAATGAGACACTATGAAAAGCAATGATTCTCAATAGAGATACTTTCTTTATAGAGCACCAACAGTGCACTGCAAAAAATGAAACATCAATAATTTGCAATATTTTAAAAACTCATTAAACAAATCAGCTAATTTTTCCACCAATAAACACATAAAGACATATTAACACAACCACTGTATTTAATAGCAATCAAATACAGAAAAATTCCATATATACACTACCAGTCAAAAGTTTGGAAACATTACTATTTTTAATGTTTTTGAACAAAGTCTCTTATGCTCATTAAGGGTGCATTTATTTCATAATAAATACAGAAAAAACAATAATATTGTGAAATATTATTACAATATCAGCATTTATTTAATATAGAAATCTTTTGTAACAATATACACTACCGTTCAAAAGTTTGGGGTCAGTAATTTTTTTTTTTTTTTGAAAGAAATTAATACTTTTATTCAGCACGGATGTGTTAAATTGATAAAAGGTGAGAGTAAAGATTTATATTGTTAGAAAAGATTTATATTTTGAATAAATGCTGTTCTTTTATTCATCAATGAATCCTGAAAAAAGTATCACATGTTCCAAAAAAAATATTAAGCAACACAACTGCACAACTGCGTATCAAATCAGCATATTAGAATGATTTCTGAAGGATCATGTGACACTGAACACTGGAGTAATGAAGCTGAAAATTCAGCTTTGCATCACAGAAATAAATTATATTTTAAAGTATATTAAAATAGAAAACCATAATTTTAAATTGTAATAATATTTCACAATATTATTGTTTTTTCTGTATTTATTATGAAATAAATGCAGCCTTAATGAGCATAAGAGACTTTGTTCAAAAACATTAAAAATATTAATGTTTCCAAACTTTTGACTGGTAGTGTGTGTATATATATATATATATATATAATATATAAACACACTGATCAGGCATAGCATTATGACCACTGACAGGTGAAGTGAATAACACTGATTATCTCTTCATCACAGCATCTGTTAGTGGGTGGGATATAAAAGGCAGCAATTTTGTCCTCAAAGTTGATGTGTTAGAAGCAGAAAAAATGGGGAGCGAAGGGTACCCGTGTGGTCCGATCGAACAGACAAGTTACTGTAGCTCAGATTGCTCAAGAAGTTAATGCTGGTTCTGATAGAAAGGTGTCAGAATACACAGTGCATCGCAGTTTGTTGCGTATGGGGCTGCATAGCCGCAGACCAGTCAGGGTGCCCATGCTGATCCCTGTCCACCACCGAAAGTGCCAACAGTGGGCACGTGAGCATCAGAACTGGACCACAGAGCAATGGAAGAAGGTGGCCTGGTCTGATGAATCATGTTTTCTTTTACATCACGTGGATGGCCGGGTGCGGGTGCGTGTGCATCGCTTACCTGGGGAACACATGGCACCAGGATGCACTATGGGAAGCCGGTGGAGGCAGTGTGATGCTTTGGGCAATGTTCTGCTCAGAAACCTTGGGTCCTGCCATCCATGTGGATGTTACTTTGACACGTACCACCTACCTAAGCATTGTTGCAGACCATGTACACCCTTTCATTGAAACAGTATTTCCTGGTGGCTGTGGCCTCTTTCAGCAGGATAATGTGCCCTCCCACAAAGCAAAAATGGTTCAGGAATGGTTTGAGGAGCACAACAATGAGTTTGAGTTGTTGACTTGGCCTCCAAATTCCCCAGATCTCAATCCAATCGAGCATCTGTGGGATGTGCTGAACAAACAAGTCCAATCCATGGAGGCCCCACCTCACAACTTACAGGACTCAAAGGGTCAGGGCTGTTTTGGCAGCAAAATGGGGGACCAACCCTGTTGAAAAAACCAGCATATGCTAGTTTGGTATGTTTTGAAGCATGGCAGCTGGTTTGTGCTTGTTTATGCAGGTTCTTAGTTGGTCATGAGCCGGTTTAAGCTGGTCTTGAGCTGGTTATAAGCTTGTCCTGAGCTGGAGCTAGTTGCTTAGGACCAGCTTAGGGCCAGCACTTTACCAGCTTGAACCAGCTCATGACCAACTAAGGACCAGCATAAACCAGCTGCCATGCTTCAAAATAAACCTAACCAGCATATGCTGGTTTTTTCAACAATACTATATTAGGAAGGTGGTCATAATGTTATGCCTGATCGGTGTATACAGTGCTCTCATTACAGAGTTATGATGAAATTATTTTCAGCTTGTCATGTGTGTAAAATAAGAGGACACTGTTTGAACCTGCCTTTCTGTCGTTGTGTGGTTTTGAAGGCCCGGAGGTTTATTGCGATTCAGTCTTTACTCGAAACATCAGGTGGCAGGCGTAGAAGCAGATTAGTAGTTTAGCGAGCAAAGGCCATTGCCATCTCACTCTTTAATAGGATCAAGCTGGAGTGTAAAATGCGACTTGAATTAAAATATAATTACCTTACAGCAAAGACAGGCCACCAGCGGCTCAGATGTATTGATTTAATAGTAATCGAGCGTGACTCCATGTTCAGCTGGTTGGAAATCGAGCTGCTGTTTAATCTGTTGTTTTATACCATCTCTCCAAAAGGACAGATCTTTGATCATGTTCACATTTTTGCACTTGTAAATATTATTGTAGGAATAGAAAATGGATTTTTGGCTCATGTTATGCCACAGGGTTCTATATAATACATTTCTAATTGGGAAAAATATACCTAATATAATTAAATACACACCACCGTTCAAAAGTTTGGGGTTAGAAAGCTTTACTTTTTAAAATAAATTCAGCAAGGATGCATTAAATTGATCAAAAGTGACAGTAACAACATTTATAATGTTACAAAATATTTCTTTTTTTTTTTTAAATGCTGTTCTTTTGAAGTTTCTATTTATCAAAGTATTCTGAAAAACAATGTATCAGGGTTTTTGCAAAGATATTAAGTAGCACAACTATTTTCAACATTGATAATAATAATAAATGTTACTGGAGCAGCAAATCAGCATATTAGAATGATTTCTGAAGGATCATGTGACACTGAAGACTAGGAGTAAGGGCTGCTTATTAAAAAAAATAAGTTATTTTAAATTGCAATATTTCACAGTACTACTATTTTTACTGTATTTTTGATTAAATAAATTTAGCCATGGTGAGCATGTGATTCTTTGACAGAATTGAAAGAAACATAATGTAAACAGCTGATACAGTAAGAAACCACTAAATCCAGTAATAATACTAAAAAAAAGTATTTACAGTATTCATTTATTTATTTAAAGTATTACATATTTACAGTGTGCAATTGTGTGAATTGACCATCTCTTTGATATATTGGTTAGCAGCTGCTCTGGGGATAGTTTGAGATGGAACAATTCTGTTTAGGATGTTTTCTGAAGATGCCCTTGCACTATCCATTGTTCAGATCTGATGTTCGAGTGACAGACAGGTCTACAGGTTGAGCTAGATGGATTAAGGGCAAATATTCCTTAGATCTTCTGAATATTAATTTTCTCTATGCCCGTGAGCAGCTGGTCTCATGCCCCATATCCCTGCCCAACTCCTCTGGAGTAGTTGGCAGATCAAAAATTAATCTGCATTCTCATTATCTAGAACATTCACTCTTCACTCTTTAGAAAAAAAAGAAAGAAAGAAAGAAAAAAAAGAATATTCATTGAGCTCATTATCATTCTGTCTCAGGCTAGATGTAGTAAAGATAAAATGTGAAAATGATGAATGAAACAATTGATTCATTTGATATAGAATCACATATAGCCTTTGTGTAGTTCAGCAAAGAGTTTGGGGTCTGTAGATTGTTTTAATGTCTTTGAAAGAGGTCTCTTTTGCTCACAAAGGTTGCATTATGATGTGTATTGTGAGCTATTATTACAATTTAAAGTAACTATTTCTATTTGAATATATTTTAAAATGTAATTTATTTCTGTGATGGCAAAGCTGAATTTTCAGCATCATTACTCCAGTCTTCACAGTCACAAGTATAGTCAAACCAAAATTTATTCAGATATCTTGAACATAATACAGTTTATTCACTATACTTTAACAAAAATGGTAATAAAATATGACAAGAGTTAAACTGTGTCAGAAAAAAATAATCTTAATTATGTCAGATAACACTTAAGCAAAACATGGTCAGGTCAAAGTGTCTGAATAATTTTTGGTTCCAAATTTTTATAAATTTTACTGGTAGTTCACTGTATGAAGAATTTTTGGGTATAATGTATAAAATGTCACAGTTTACTTTATTTTGAACTATAGTGTCCTGCACCCACTAGTAAAAATACACTATATTGACAAAAGTTTTGGGACGCCTGCCTTTACGTGCACATGAACTTTAATGACATCCCATTCTTAATCCGTATAGGGTTTAATATGGAGTTGACCCACCCTTTGCAGCTATAACAGCTTCAACTCTTCTGGGAAGGCTTTCCACAAGGTTTAGGAGTGTGTTTATGGGAATTTTTGACCATTCTTCTAGAAGCGTATTTGTGAGGTCAGGCAGTGATGTTGGCGAGAAGGCCTCCGCTCTAATTCACCCCAAAGGTGTTCTATCAGGTTGAGGTCAGGACTCTGTGCAGGCCAGTCAAGTTCCTCCACACCAAACTCACTCATCCATGTCTTTATGGACCTTGCTTTGTGCACTGGTGCGCAGTCATGTTGGAACAGGAAGGGGCCATCCCCAAACTGTTCCCACAAAGTTGGGAGCATGAAATTGTCCAAAATGTCTTGGTATGCTGAAGCATTAAGAGTTCCTTTCACTGGAACTAAGGGGCCAAGCCCAACCCCTGAAAAACAACCCCACACCATAATCCCCCCTCCACCAAACTTTACTCTTGGCACAATGCAGTCAGACAAGTACCGTTCTCCTGGCAACCGCCAAACCCAGACTCGTCCATCGGATTGCCAGACAGTGAAGCGTGATTCGTCACTCCAGAGAACATGTCTCCACTGCTCTAGAGTCCAGTAGCGGCGTGCTTTACACCACTGCATCCGACGCTTTGCATTGCACTTGGTGATGTAAGGCTTGGATGCAGCTGCTCGGCCATGGAAACCCATTCCATGAAGCTCTCTAAGCACTGTTCTTGAGCTAATCTGAAAGCCACATGAAGTTTGGAGGTCTGTAGCTATTGACTCTGCAGAAAGTTGGTGACTTCTGCGCTCTGTGCGCCTCAGCATGCGCTGACCCTGCTCTGTGATTTTACGTGGCCTACCACTTCGTTGCTGAGATGCTGTTGTTCCCAATTGCTTCCACTTTGTTATGATACCACTAATAGTTGACTGTGGAATATTTAGTAGTGAGGAAATTTCACAAATGGACTTATTGCACTGGTGGTAACCTATCACAGTACCACGCTTGAATTCACTGAGCTCCTGAAAGCGACCCATTCTTTCACAAATGATTGTAGAAGCAGTCTGCATGCCTAGGTGCTTGATTTCATACACCTGTGGCCATGGAAGTGATTGGAACACCTGAATTCAATGATTTGGAGGGGTGTCCCAATACTTTTGGCAATATAGTGTATATATGTGTATATATATATATATATATATATATATATATATATATGGGCTGGAAATGGGGGGACTAGTTCAAAATGTAGAGAATTTCCATCTTTTATCCACGTAATAGCCTCCAAATGCTATGCAAATTTCATACAATGATATAGTGGGATATTCCGCATCTATAGTTTAAAAATATAAAATTTGTCCCCAACTAGGGTCCAGCCATTTCCACCACTGTATATATATATATAGACAATGCCAGAATGTCTGTTGTCAAACATGTGCCTTTGTGCCTATTTCTGTTAAAATTGTTGTTTCAATAGTTAAAGAAAGCACCAGTCATGTTGATTGACAGCACCAGCAAACTATAAATTTATTCAGACATCAGTGACCCTGATCATGTAATCAATCTGTTTTTGTGGCCCTCTGTGGCATATCTTCAGCACAATTTATATAGAACTCTAAAATGACAGTATGTTGGGGGTATAAATGTAGTGAAATGTATTCCACACAAAAGTGTAATAGTTCATTTAGAAAATGCTGTGAAACATGAATATACATGTAAATTAGAGGCTTGTGGAAACTAGTTCCTAGACAAACAGGCCTCTTCAGGTTGTAATTTTTACTTCAAACTGTGTATGTTTCAGGCCTGTTTAGCCTCTTTTGTAAGTTATTTCTCTCCCTTAATATAAAAATGTCTGAATATTGTGGGATAAAGCAAACAAGAATATATGAAAATCCCTTAGGACCAGATTATCAATTGTAAGTGCATGTCAGTGTGTTAAGTCGAGGCGCTTCTGATTTGAATGTACGATTATGTAACCATCATCTCATTTCTAGAAACTGCAGGTTAGGTTAAAGAATAGTTCACTCAAAAATCACTTACTCACTCTCATGTTGTTCCAAACCTATTTGACTTTTTATTCTGCAGAATAATAAAGATGTTTTGGTAACCAAACAGTTTTGTTGCAGCTCTTTTTCTTGATGATGATGCCAGTTTGTTTTGAAGAGATTTCTACAGGAACTTTCTAGGTTGGGAGACAACCTAGATTTGAGGTCATTTGTTGCGGTTTTGCTTCGGCTCTGTAAATGCACTAGGAAGCAGAACCCTCTGTGTTACGGGTTCAGAAAACTGCGATTATCCTTCCTTAACGCTTCTGCTTGCAGCCGTGTAAATAAAGACAGTCTCACTCCAGAGGGCTGTTGTGTTGTATTCTCTGTATAAAATGTTAATGAACTGAGTGAAACCGGAGACCCTCTGGTTTGTTTGAGGCGGTGGAAGTTCTACATTGTATTCAGCTCTCTGACAGCCGTAGTGTGTTCAACCGTTGTCTCAATTTCCAGTTGATTAATGTACCAAGACGTGGGAATGCATCCTTCCCTGTAGGGAGGGGAAACGCATGCCAATTTGAAGTGTAATTTCATGCACTTCTACTGAGGCATTCAAATGTGTAAAAAAAAGCTTGTATTCCTTGTGGGATCAAGCGGCTGGGTAAATGGGTTTGCATGATCTGCTAGCTGTATGGTGGCACAAGGCTTTTATGAAGGTGTTTTATGACGGTTGAAAGACCTGAGCTATCCATAACCAAACATTAGACACAATGCATATTCTCAGCAAGTACATTTCTGCTCAGGTTTCATGTGCTGTATCAAACAGGCATCTTGTTCTCTGAAATTTTCATTTTGAGCTCCATGAATAGACTCCTGATAAAATGCACTTCAGGACAGATGCATTTCAGATGGAACAAGCAATAATGTGGGGTGCATTTAGGAGGTTTTAATTTCCTTCCCCCCCCCACTTTTTTTTTAATTATCACATCCTCAATTCCAACAGGCATGAATCTTAACAGGCAATCTGCCCTGGTGCTACTTGGAAGTGTTTTTGTAATCATTCTGCTGATCTGCAAGAACAGGCAACATAGAAGGTATGTGATATGTGACTATAGCGCTTTTCACACTTGAAATAGCTAACCCTGGGTCATTCTAAACCTCAGGTAAATGGATTCCTGGGTTGTCTTGCTTTATGCTTTACATTGCTTAACATTTACCTGGAGTTAACAGTTAATCCTGGCTATTCATAAGCTGCCGTTTCACACTATATTCAACCTGGGTTCTTATTTGCAATGTCACTTGTCACTGATCACTTGCAGTGTCACTGATTGGACAAACTCAGCATGTGATATGTTTACATAAAGAATGTATAACAAAGCTCGAGTTGAAGCTGCTTCCTCGGACAGCAAGCCAAATACGCTTAACCTTATTAGCTTAAAGATTAAACAAACACGTGAAACTACTGTTTATATTGTTCAAAGCATGTGAATATGTGGCACGCTATTGGTTATCGGTTGCTAAGCATCTAGTCATAATATTTTAACACTGCATCGTTTCACGCTGTACCACAGACTGTAAAAAAAAGTGATCCTGCAAGCGCAGCTGTCAATCATGACATTACACCCCATTTCTATAGCCTCAAATAACTAACTAAAACCAAACTTATTGGAAAAACAAACACTTGAATATATTCGTCAGTGTGATAAGAATTACCCAAAATGACAGAAACCATCTTTGGAAAAAAATTATTTGAAGTTCAATTGGATTTTTTTTTAGTTTGGCTCATCCCATTCGATTACACAGAGAGGGTGGGGTTTATGACCTATGCTGCAGCCAGCCACAAGGGGGCGATCAAAATGTTTGGCTTCACTTTTCAGTACGTGCAACACGCTTGCACTGTACAAGTTTGGCACTGCAGTGTGGGGTTAAAAAAAAAGCTAAAACCGCTTTTAAATTACAAGTGTGAAACGTTCCTTTACCTGGGGTTAAAAGTAGGGCTGGGTATTGACACAATTTTCACGATTCGATGCGATTTCTATTCACATGCTTGCGATTAGATTTGATTCGATATCGATTATTTTGGATGTAGTATATCAGATACAGTATATGGCAAATCTAGAGGAAAAAAATCTCTCAACTAATGCTATAAACTACACATGGAAATCAGTTGGTACTACATTACTATAATATTGAAGGTTAAAATTAACTTATTTATATACAAACACTTAAATTACACTCAATGATGTTTTTTTATAATAAATAAAGTTTAGAATTACATAATCATATTTCTACTCCATTTCAGTTTTTTGAAATATAAACATTTAAATCGTGGCAGTCATAACTGATTTATTCAATCATGCATTAAAAATTGAAGAACATTAAAAAATGATAATAAATATGTAACAGTGCATATATTTATCAGAATGCTGCTCTCTAGAGTTCATTTTTCTAGCTGACTAGCGAGTTTATGGTCACTGTATATGTTTTTCTGAAGTAAATGTGACATTACGTTTTATTGTTTTATTGATGTCTTTCCAAGGTTGAAACACTGATTGAGCAATTACACGAGACATGATACGGATTTCGGTAAGTTGTACTGTATCTTTTAACATACCTTCAGATGTTTATTCATGTTTATTTTGCGGTGTAACTGGTATTAAAGCAGAGGAGAGGATGTTCACATGCACTCCGTGCTGCCGCTTCTCTTTAACTGAGTTGCTACAGCTGTCACGACACATTAAACAGCGCCAAAACGGTATTTATTTTTGGAATCTCATAATAAGATGGATGTCATTTGAAATCTGAGACTTTGCTTCATATCAAAAGTAACAGCACAAAGATTATTGCGATTTATTGGATGGGAGGCGTGCTACATGTTCTGTTCATTCATCAACTGAAAACAGACTAGACTAATCGATTCTTGGGATTTAAGAATCAATATCGGTTAGTAAAAATGAGAATCGATTAAAATTGAGAAATCAATATTTTTTTACCCAGCCCTAGTTAAAAGCAATGTTTAGAATGACAATAATCATGCACAGCCCGGGGTTAAGCAGTGTGTGAAAACCCTTTATGTGACTACAAAACAGGCAGTGCAAAATGAATGAATAGATGAATGAATGTTGTGCCACAAAAGTCTGAAATTTCAAAATTTGTGAGATGTGAGATGTGAATTGAAAAAAAAAAAAAAATCCAGTGAAAGCACAATGTATTTGTGATCATCCCCCAAACTTGAGTAGAGTAGGAAGTTCATTTGGTGACTAAGCTTTTCACATTTATCATCCCGCTGTTATGCTATCCCTGACTGTACCGTGTGTCAGAGATGTGAGAGGAGGATATCAACACATCCGCTACAATCCAGTCTCTGCATAATTTACAGCTCTGGGAACTTAAAATAGAGCAGAGTGCAATTGCAAGACATGTTCCTGCATAACATTTGTCATACATCTTAAAGAGACTGTAGATATAATGCATAAATTAAATATAACATTTAATTAAGAAGAGGCTTGCATTGGAAGCCATTACTTTTAATAAGATTTTTAACTGATTGTTTTAGTTTTTTGTTGTCGCTTTGGATAAAACTGTCTGCTAAATGAATAAATGTAATGGTATTGATCAATAGATAAATAGTTCTAAATAAGATTACTTGTTTGATAGATTTCACATCATTGTCAAAAATACTGAAATGGTATAAAAAGCAGCTTTGTTGCTCATGAGATCGACAAAAATTGCATGGATGATTGTGAATTGAGAGGCTATTTGTTGTTTGTTAGATTAGTTTAGTGGTGAATTTGGGTAAAGATGCTATGTACACAACGTTTGGGTAAGATTTTTGCTTTGTTTTAGCATTAATTTCAGGATAAATAATAAAAAAAAAGCAGCACAACTGATAATAAAGATTTTTTTAAGCAGCAAATCAAGATATTAATGTTTTCCGAATTAAGGATAATGTGTCACTGAAGACTGGAGTAATGGTTGCTAATAAAATATATTAAAATAGAAAACAGTTTTAAATTGTAATAATATTTTAAAATATTATATATTTGCTGTATTTTTAATCAAATAAATGCTGCCTTATAGTGAGCATAAGAGACTTCTTTAAAAAGAGTTATTATTAGTGAATTGCACATAAAGACATACACATAGTTACAGACCAAGATCTTTTTAAATCAGCTGGACATGTAGGGACACTCTTCATATTCTGACCAAGTCAAGTAGCCCAAATTCTTCAGACAGATCAACTGTCAAACAACAAAGTCTCGTACACCATCGCAATGCATCTTGATATTTGTGCATTTGCTTTGTATCTCAGTTGGCTGGGGTCGATAAGCAATATGCTTACAGATGGATGTATTCATTTCAGAGACACTGATGGATGAGAGCAGGGAAGAAATCAATCTCTCTTTCCTTTCAGGTATTGATCATTTGTTCAAGAGAGTTCCGTGTATCGGGACACGTATTAGAGGCCAGGATGTGAGGAAGTGTAAAGCTGTTTAAATCAGTGTTGTTAAACATGTGTGACAGTGGGTTTTTATTAGCGTTGTGTGTCTCTGTGGCTTCAGCACATTCATGCACAGATAATAGAGTTGATAATGTAGAAAAGCACATAATGTGTGTGGCTTTATGTTTAAAGCTTTTAAATACACTAGTGTCCTATACTTTTCTTTTTTATTATGAGTTCATATATATTAAAAAGTGAAATATGAAACCATAGAAATGTCAGTAAGGATGTTTAAAAGAAAATAAATGTTGTATTATTCCAAAAGTCCATTTTATCAAATCATACAATCTAAAAAATGCTGGGTTAAAAACAACCTAAGCTGGGTTGAAAATGGACAAACCCAGCGATTGGGTTGTTTTAACCCAGCGGTTGGTTAAATGTTTGCCCAACCTGCTTAGTAGTTTTATTTAACTCAACTATTGTTTAAAAATTACTGTATTGCTTGCTTTAAATGAACCCAAAAATATGTTGGAAATAATCATTAAAAAACAAAAAAACAAACAAAAAACAATCGCTGGGTTTGTCCATTTTCAACCCAGCATTTTCAGAGTGTATAATCTTAAATATAATATATATTTTATTCTTTATAAAACAACTAATTCATGAAAATTAAGACTAATATATTCTATATTACAAATTAATAACAAATAAATAAACTCTATTTGAGCATGATTTTATTTGTTGCCGTTTTCATGGAAAGACAGTATAAAATCCTTTTCCAAGAAATTTAATTATTTTCTCTCCAGGCCAAGGTCTTCATCACTGACTGTGTGAGGTACAATTTAAAAACACCCTGACACTTTTTTGTTGCCAATTTTGGTTACAACTTTGAATCGTTTGTAAATTAAAATGACCTGAATTAATGAAATTAAAAACTGTCCTTTCACTGACATTATTTTACATTTTTACTCTTTAAAACTCAATTCTAGGTTGTTGTGGGTATACAAAGGTTTTGCTATGCGGTTACTATGATTTTCAGAGCACTTAAGCACATTGCTAGGATGTTGCTAGGGTATTCTGAGTGTTGAATTGCTATTGGTTTGCTTACTAGTTCAAATCAAAAGAGTTTTTCTATCAGTTTCCTGCTTTAATGCAAGTCTACAACATTTTTTTTGCTTGTTTATCATCCATTGAGTTTTATCATCCACTGAGGTAAATGTGGCCCAAATCTGATTTGTTTTGCTCATATGTGACTCAGATCTGTTTTTATCATGACAGTGTGAATAGTATAAACCATATGGAATCTGAAATTTTTGATTCTGATTTGGGCCACTTCCATATGTGGTCCTAAATCTGATACAGGTCTGATGTTTTGCAATGCGACCTCAGTCTGAACAGTCAAATCGGAATTCATGCGACTTTTATGTAACATATTGTCACTCGTCACAATTCTGCACTCGTGGGAGTCACTGATAAGTATTACAGTGACAACTCAACTATATACAAGCAAATCATAAATGTTTAACAGCTGCTCTGTTTTTTCGCATCCTCGTCTTTATTTTTTATATTGCCTGCCTGGCTTCCGCGGCAGATCACATAACAAATGAACGCGTAATCACTTACTTTAATGTCCTCCGTGTTTAATTCCATATGACAGCATGCTGCGTGACTTCTTTTTATCACTCTTTTGTGCATATGGGTCAGTTCAGGACCATGATCTGTTCACATTGGAATCTGATATTGGCCACATTTAAAACAACTATGTGAACAGCTATACAAAAAAAAGCATCTGAGCAATAAATCAGGATTGAGCACTAAGGCTCATAGACTAAACATAATATTACATGCCAACTTAGATGATTTATTTAAATCCCTACACGTAAATTTGAGCAATAGTAATTCTGGTGTACATTTCTGACCTCTCTCTACATTAATTAAACAAGATGTTCCAGTTCCTAGTACATGGTTGAATGTGAAAGAAATCTACCTCCCTTGTATTTTCCCATCAGTGGTCTTGGAGCATTTCTAAGCACTCCATTCTGCTCTGAGAGTTTGCACCTTAAGTAAAAACACACAGGACTGCCAGCGTGTAGTGGCGGTTTCAGTCTGTGCACCGTAATCATCTTCACAGCCTGTTGTTATCTCCACAAAACAAAATCCAACCTGCTGTCAAATTACTCACCATTGAACAGCTGCTACTGAGAGCCACAATGGCATTACAACCAGGCATATAGCCAGTCCCTGACCCAAATCACAGATTTTTGAGAGAAAGCGCACATGCTTTGGTTTTCTTTAAAACATACTCCATTAGAAACATCTTATTTCATTGATATTAGATGGAGTCGTAATTAATGCTCAGTCCCTGGACTAGTACAAGGAAGTTTGATAAGTTGTCTCACTACACCAGACACGTTAACCCCAAAAATATTACTGGGTCATTCCGTGTCAAATCAACTAAATTTCGGAAACTTCCCCAGCTCAAATTTTTGAATTTGTTAATATTTTTACTGTACAAAGACAAACGTAGTGATGAAAGCCAAAATATTAAATGTCACATATGTATATTTGCTGAGTAATCCACTATTTTGTAGAGGGGGTCAAAATGACCATTTTCACCTGATATTTGGAGCAAATTTACAGGGGTGTAAAAATGTCTTTAGAAAAATGGCAGCATCATTATTTTATTTTTACACAGAGATTCGTAGATCTATTAGTAAAATCTGTTGACTTTAGCAATCTTTGTTTCATTATATGCCAACGGTGACAGTTCAAAAATGGCAAAAAGCACTTCTTGTGTTTTTTTGCCTCATGTTTGCATGCCTGTAACTCAATAAGTATTAAAGATATCTTAATATCCTTTTAGATTCAATTTTTTAATAAACTTTCCTTTTTGTATCTTCATTTTAAAGATCCTCAATGGTTCAATCCCAGAGATTCGGAGATCTAAATGCGACTCCATGAGCAAACTGGTAAATTGTACACATTTTCAGTGGTCAAAAACCAAATGTGGGTCACTTTGCATACAGCTGATACTTTTTTTCTTTTAAAGAGGAATATCTGAAGAGCAAATAATGTTGAAACTAGAAATGTATCTCAACTGCATAGAACATACCTGTCTATAAATATACCTTTTCCAAAGTTTGCATGCCTGTAACTAAAAGTATTCAAGATACGTATCTTAAACGCCTCTCGGGCATCCATGCAGCTCCTATCTCTTTGAATGGGGAAACATCAAATTCTCTAAAGCTGTTTGCCAAGCTTTCGATTAAATTTCATATTTGAAATCACCAATGAAATCTGACAACAACTGTCTCATAAATTTTGTTTCTAAACGCTCGAATCATGACAAAAAACGGTATTTTTCAGGCTGGATCAACCTAATGCGTATGCGCAGTCCTAAATGCGCGTCTCTTGTGCCTCATTTCGGAGGCGCGCGTCTGACTGTTTCTATAGAAACCGGAGCTTCTAAAGTCTGCTGCAGTGACGCCAAAGTCCCTTGGTGACGCGATGACTTTACCAATCGGCGATTGGCTCTTATTTAGAAGGCGGGACTTATTCCGCCATATTGCGCGTTGCACTTTCTCCCATTCATAATAATATGTGTTATCCTCTTGTGTTATTCTATCCACCTTATTCCTACGCCCCATGACGCTTTGCGCTAATTATGGGTGTAACTTTCTCAGTTAATATATATATATATATTATGTAATATACTTTGCCGTGATAAAAAATGTTCATGAACTTTAGCATACTATTATTTTACAATAATAAATACAATAATAAATTGTATTTACCTGTGAAAAGAAACCTGGAAAGAGACGTGAGGCCTTGAGGAGATAAACGAGAGATTCTTCGTGCATTCCAGTGAATTATTAATGGGATATATCGTAAATTATATCGGGAGAACAGACCACAAATGTGCAGTATGTTGTCCTTTTTCATACTATTACAGCGGTATGAAAAGGGACAAAAGAAAATAATCACGAGGATAGAAAGCAGCGACTGAAAAGAGCTCTTGCCATAGATATTCTTGTTATAACGTTACGTTAAAATACCAAGCGTTACGTTATTCTCATGATGTCTGAAAATATAATAATTAAATAATTAAAAGAAAAATTGACAGCTCATTCAGTCAAACTGACGGATAAGCTTTATTTGTAGGGCAACCTTATGATTTGAAACGATTAGTTTCAGTCTTTTTAAATGGAAATTCCCCAAACCGGAAGTGGAACCCATATAATTCGAAACGCAGTAGGCTAGTCAGGAATAAGGTGGATAGTCTTTGGTATTAGTTTCTACCTAAGTACAGGTACTTCTGAATGGGCTGACGCTGGGATTTAGCAGGTTTGAAATAAAAGAATTTGATGAACATATATGTGCAGAGAGCATTCACTCAGTATTGTTATCTAATTTTTCACCGAGGTTGCTTTTAGAGGCTTTTGCAATGGAAGTCTTCATATATACATATATACACACACAAACAAGGGAAGTACTGACAGTTGTTTCCATTTAGAGCACTGCATGCATTCCATTAGTTTGTTATCTCTACAGATTTGATCAGTACTTTTAGCACTCTGACTTTAAAGCCCACATCCACTGCATCTTCTGACATCCTAACCTGTTTCGATTTCTCCTTGCACAATCCGAAAAGCCCTTTGTGTAGGAGGAATTCATTAACAAAAGTTTACCTGAATTTCTCTACATGGTTGCTTAGCCTTCTGCACTGTCTAGAATGTCTGAATAAAGCTCTCCCTATCCTCACAGCTCCATGGCTGCATTTACACTGCAAGACCTAATGCCCTGATCCAATACTTTGTCTCGTATTTGATTTTTTTAGGTTTTTTTAGGTTTAGGACATTTTAGTTTTTTTTTACTGTTTACTCACCAAGATTGAGTTTGACCATTCACACGTGAAGTTGTATTATTGTTAGCACTCAGAGCATGCATGTGCATGTGAAATTAGAGTTGTCAGGATTGAATGCTCCATCATGGCCCTTAGAAATTTTCTTCAAAATACTTATTTTGTGTCTCACAGAAGAAAGAAAGTCATACAGGTTTGGAACAACATGAGGGAGAGTAAATGATGACACAATTTTCATTATTGGGTGAACTATCCCTTTAAGGAATGTGTGTTAGAAAAGGTTTTCCAAGGACAACTGTAGTCTGTTGCCTCATTTTGTGGCTCTTTTAAAGTGCAGCTACATTGTTGTGGGGATTTATATCTGAATGTTACATTGACTAACTCACCTTGCTTTGTTTATTCGCCATCGGCTTATTCTCTGAGTCAGAACCACTTTACTACATCACACAATAGTCTACAGACAAGAGATAAGGCTGGATCACAAACGGGCTGCTGCTGGCTGTAGCTTCAAACACCTTGAATCTCTGATACCTTTCCACAGATCCACCTCAGGGGGGCTCTGTCTGAGGTCAGCTTTACTCAGCCAGCTGGAACAGCTGTCCCGGCATTTGTTTCACCAGAGAAACACTGATCGCCTCAGATGTACCTTGCAGGTCCTGTCAGCTCTGTGCCGCTTCCCGGCGAGAAACATGCTGAGTGAGCGCATGCACAGGGAGGTTGTTTTGCAGGGTATTTACATTCTCAATATAGCAGCAGCACCTTACGTTTGCTCTAACCCTATATCTTTGTAGTATTGTCTTGTTGTTGAGGCTCTAGGTCTGTTATGTAGACCATTTTCTTCTCATCAGCTTTTAATTTCAGATGCTAATTTGTTGTCAGGTGGTAGATGGTATGGACCATACTTGATGGCACAAGTCACACCTGGCTGCAAGACTAGGTAAATGTTTTTCTTTGTACACTATTATTATACAAAGGTTTGGGGTCTGTACATTTTTTTTTTTTTTTTATGTTCTTATGCTCTCTAAGACTGCATTTGTTTGATTAGAATTACAGTAGAAACAGTAATATTGTGAAATACTATAACTATTGTTTTTGTATTTGAATACATTTTAAAATATAGTTTATTCCTGTAATGAAAGCTGAATTTCCAGTCTTTAATGTCACATGATACTTCAAAAATCATTCTAAAATGTTGATTTGGTGCTCAAGAAACATTTATTATTATTATTATCAATGTTGAAAACAGTTGTGCTGCTTAATATTTCTGTGGCAACTGATTTTTTTTTTTTTTTTTTTAGGATTCTTTGATGAATAGAGTTCAAAAGAACACCATTTATTTATACAGATTTATACAGATTATATATATTTATACAGATTTTTGTTGCATTATAAATGTTTTACTGACACTTTTAATCAATTTAATGCATCCCTGCTGAATAAATGTATGTTAATTTCTTTCAAGGGAAAAAATTTCTGACCCCAAACTTTTGAACGGTAGTGTGCCTTTAAAGGTGCAATATGTAAGAATTTTGCAGTAAAATATCCAAAAGCTACTAGGCCAGTGTTATATATTTTGTTCACTTGAGTACTTACAATATCCCAAATGTTTCCAACTATTTGTAATCGTGAGAAAATTGCAATTTTAACCGTGTGAGGAGTCGCCTATCAATCGCGTCATACCTGCCTTACCCTCGGTTTCCGGTTTTATTTTGTAGAAACCATGGAAACACCAAAGACGCTTTAATATATAACATGTTTTAATAGGCAAGGGAACAACTGTTTGGTTATGTTTATAGACAGAAAACTAATTGTTGTTATATAGCTCAACATGTTTAGTCTTATTAAAAATCTAATTTTCTTGATTTTTTTTGCGAGTACCATGCTTTACCATGCCTCAGAGAAAAACACTATTTTGTGATATAATCAGATGCAGCTTTATTTTTAGTAACAGTAATACAGCATTTTCTCCATCATACAATACGTTTTAAAATTAATTGCATGCCATTTATCAACACAAGCCATCCAGCATTTAATATGATATTCTAAAATCGATCTAGCTTACTGCAGTGTGTCTCAAACAAGTGTCTCACAGCAGCCGCCGAGCGAACGCACAGAGTAACGTTATAACATCATTTTCAACACAGTCAAATGTATCTAATATGATAAACAGAGCTGTGTTACCTCATCCTCATGACCGGAAAAGCGGAAGTGGCGCTGGCGACTGTGACATAATAAAAGTTCCGCTGCTCGTGAGGCGTGTGTTGCGCAATCGCTCCAGCGGCCTCGTTCAGCTCCCACAACACTTGGTCCTGCTCTGCTTCTACAGTAACATTAATAATCGCATCCATGAACATGATTTCTTCCTGAGTCCTATCCCGATTGTTTCCACCAGGTGTGATGATGTGAAGACCACATGTCCCAAGATTCCGCGCTCAAACTTGCCGTCATCAAGCTACGCCTTTGTTTTGAATAGGCCTCTAGCGACCTCTAGCGGACAATAATACTACATATTGCACCTTTAACCTGAAATAAAAATCGAATGGTGAATGGCACATAGTGCACTATATAGAGAATAGGGAACGATTCAGACAGTATGCTTTCTATTGACGCGAAGGAAGTCCGTTTTCGCGTTATTGTCACATGAACTGCCGCAACGCGAGCAGTCTGCTCCGGTCCAGAGACACGAAAGCACAGAGTGGATCATATGTGCGAGTCGGCACATTTGAATTCTGCACAGAATGCTGTATATAAGCGATATAAAGGACATTATGAGGAGAAACGGTTAGAGATTAGAAGGAAACAGAGGTTTTACAGAGTCTAACAGCTCTGGCGAGCTGTAACATAAACAAAACGCTATTGGCTATTTAAAAAAAGGGGCGGGGCTGTTTGATATATCACCCTGTCTTCCTGTTTCAGTTGAACTTACGTCAACACATTGAATAATGCTGCGCATTCCAAGACTCTTCAGTGGGCCTTTAACCTACTTACTGACTGTTTTGACGGACAATAACAGCGGATTCAGCGTTATGATTGGTTAGATCGCCTGTCAATCAAACTCCCGGCAAAGTAGCATAATACATGATCAAGTTAGAATTGTAACAGTAGTCTGAACATGCTGTTGACACAACGTGAGCACTTTAAATCGAAGATGTACAATTTGCCTGCTAAATGTTGTGACCCACACAACATCTAACAACTTTACCTCAGAGGAAATGGTTGAAAATGCTTTTTGTTCTGTTCAGACGTCTGTGTGGTGGCACATTAGGAATATTCATCATATTAAGCAACCAAAATGAAAATTTAAGGAATGAAATCACTTTATCTTCAATTTTGTGAAGTACAGTTTCACAGACTGTAAACTGGATCAAGTTTTATATGATGCTCCGAGTCACAGTAACCTCCGCTGTTTTGTCACTGATATGTGAGGGAGACCTCTACAAAATCCCATTGACATAAGGACAAAAATATGTAGCCTATTATTTGAAATAGACTTTTTTTAGGGACAAACAGTGCGGGTTATTGTATCATTCAGTTTTATGGCCGTTAAGAGACATTTGGCCGGTACATTTTCTCAGTTCCCCCTACCATTGGCAGGTGTGGCACAAAGTTAATTTATGACCCTGATTACTTTAGATTGAACAAACAGCCAAGAATCAAGCTGTTCAAACTCATTGCCAACTATCCTGCCGTCTATGATTGACAGCATGTTGCCTTCTGTAGAAAAATGGATGCTGACAGCTATCAGAAATCACTTCTGCACATCCACAGGCTCTAATCAGCATTATATTTGGCTTCCAGCCAGCTCGTATCCTCAGACAGATGTCTATGGGCCAGGATGTTAGATTGAATTTCTCCCTCGTGAACCCCGGACAAGAGAAAGTCAACACAATTCACTCATTTGCACCAAAAACCCACCTGAGTGCTGTAATCAATTAACACTGTTACACTAAAGGCAAGGGTTACATTAAAGAGGGCACATGTTCATTACAAGCCAATCAATTGTCTCTAAGGGGTCATTAGATTCCTCTTATTTAGTTTTGTAAAGCTCTGTTTCACAATTGCTTTCTTATACTGATCATTTCGCTTCTTTGTGATCATCTTTATTAATTATTATTAAACGGCTCTCTGAAATACTGGATTCTAATTAGTCAATTCTATCATCCAGTATTCTCATATTTCCTAATCTTCACATCACTGTCATCATTATTAGTATTAATGCAATATTATTGCATCTTGTTGCTAGGCAGATTATTTTGTACATTGTACATATACATTGTTTTTCAGTTTTTTTTAAAGATAATATACATGTAAGATTATAAAATAATCTAAACTCAAATCAATATTTCATATTTTTGTTCTATATATTTCATGTTTTTTGGTGAGTAGCCATGTAAAAACTAGGATAACTTGCCGTCAGCTGTTTATTAGTGCAAAATAAACTCAACAGGGTGATCTTGTATCACTCTGAAGTGGTTTATTTTGTTAAACTTTGCATTAAATGAGATTCAGAATGCATTTTGTAAAAATCAAACCTTCAGTTGTTGTGTCTTGGATACTTCGGTTACTTCAGTGCAAGCCAGTTCCCCCCATTGCATTTAACAATTGTCAAAATGCAGTGTGCTTACACAGTTAAAACAGGCTCTAATGTTCAGCATAATGGCTTCCTATCATTAAATATATCTATTGCTTCTCCGCACATTGCTGCTGTTAAGTATGTTGGTCATGTCTTTCTGTATGAGACTATTCTCTCCGATCCAAACGGGAGTTGGACAACGACAAAGGCAAGAAGCAAAAATAAACTATTTTTCCTGGTTGAATTTGGGCTGTGAGTGAATCGTTCTTCAATTTGACCTGAATGTTAGAAAAACATTTGATAGACAGCATTCATTTTCAGCTTGCATTAGGGACTTAACAAAAACTGAGGCAATGCATTAAATATAACAAAATTCTAAACAAAAATTTTGAGTCAAAAACTGAGCATGCTCTGGGTTTGTCCTATATTTTGCCAGAGACCGGGAGGCATGCCAAAAAGATCTGTGTTCCTCAGTGTGTACGAACATGTTCAAAGTTAATTTACATCTTTATCTCTCCTTCTTTTTAAAATAATCAATCAGTGCTGCTCTATTTTCACTTCTAAAGCGCAGATATGCTGGCAGAGGCTGCAATCTTTCTCCCTGTGATTTCATCTGTGGGATGTTTCCTATCAAAGCCAGCTTGTCCTCAAAAAAGTCCTCAATTTGAAGCTGTGCCACATTGTGTGTGTGTGTGCGTGTTTGCGTGTCACTGCTCATGAAAGAAGTGACACGAGCAGCGATGGTGCTTCATTTTTTTCATCATCTTCGTTAATGTCAGGTTCAGATATTTCTTTTATATAAGTGGATTTTACCAAATAGAGCAGGCATATCTTGGAAAACAGGATTTTTCTAGCTCTTTTGAAATAAAAAAGTTTGATGTACCATGTAGACATGCTCTGACATTCATAAAGCAAAGCTTTCTCCTAGTCCACCGAGACTATTTATGGAGATTTATGCAGCAAAAATGGGTATTGATGTCACACCCATGAGCAGATTTACAAATGTCCGCCTACGTTTACATTTCAGCTCTTATTTGGTATTCAGCAAATTTGTGGGGGTGTTGCTGGTAATTTCATATATGTGAAAAAGTTAGCCAGTCATAATAAACATAATTTATGCTACCATTCACAGGTTTGGGGTTGGTAAGATTTTTTTATGTTTTTGAAAATCTCTTATGCGCACCAAGGCTGCATTTATTTGATAAAAACACAGCAAAAACAGTAATATTGTGAAATGTCACAGTTTTCTATTTGAATATATTTTAAAATGTAATTTATTCCTGTGATGGCAAAGCTGAATTTTCATCATTACTCCAGTCTTCAGTGTCACATGATCCTTCAGAAATCATTCTAAGAAACATTTCTTATTATTATCAATGTTTAAAACAGATGTGTTGCTTAAAATAACTGATACATTATTCACGATTATTTGATATTTTGAAATATTTCTATTTCAAATAATTGCTGCAGAAACTGCTACATTATGGTGCCAACTTTATTGGATCCACCAGCAATCCTACTACCCATAAGTAACCAGTTTCATTTTATTGTTTGATCAGAGGAAGCATTTAAAATATAAAAGTCATTTTAGGCTGACAGACATCCGAGTAACTGAAATGACACAGTGACCCAAACCATTACAGTCACTCATCAGCACAGTGAACCCAGCAAATAATGCCAGTCACAGACACTTAAACTTATCTGGAGAAACTTAATAACAAGGCTTCACAGGAATAAGCTCTTAGGGTTGTCAGCGCAATATCACAATAGGCTGATGAAATGGCTTAATCAGCCTCCTTCTAACCATTCATCTGAAACCTTCAATATTATCCCACCTCGGCAGGAATTACGCTACAATTCCATGCAAGAGACAGATACAGAAAGAGAGAGATGATTAGCGTCTTATCCTGCCAGAACACTAGCTTTTACCCAGACTGCCTTGCTCTTCCTGTTGACACGTGTGGTGTAGTCATTCATCCTCCTGTTGGGCACGCTCTACTGATTCAGTGCGCTGCCATATCCAATATGACTGTGATCTCTGTTGTAAAACATATTTGTATGCAATTTCTTTTCTCTGGCACTACAATGCCTTGTTTTTATCGGCATATACAGATATATATTCATGTCTTGCACTGTCTTGTATATCCTAAGTGAGACCCCTCTTGAATGGGAATATTTGAACATCCATAAACTGATGAGCTGAGCTCTTATGTGTATGAGTGTGTGTGTGTATACTTTTAACATTTCAGCACTCTATACATTTAAAAAATGCAATAGAAAAGATTATTGCATAAAATATTTGAAGCCACTATAGTGTATTTTTTCTTCTTTAAAATCATCCTACATAATAAAAAAGGTGTCCTAATTGAAGAATCACTCACATACATTCATTGATTTATAAATGGATTATGATTGGACCAACTTTAGAAAACTGCAGACATACGCAGTCTAAGCGGTGCTTTATCAGCTTGTCAAGTGTGTGAAGCACAGGTAATGTTCCCTGCAATATCTTATTATCCTACTCTAAATTGAAGTTTCATTAAAAAAGGCCCAATGGGTACTCGCTCCAGTGGTCGCAGATTTAGAAGTCTGCCCACCTACCACCAGGCATTTTAATCAAAGTTAAATCAAAGAAAAATGAAATCTCATCAGTGCATGTCGGCTCATTTCTCTGTCTACCCTTCCTTAAATCAGTCAGAGATCCCAGGGCATCATGACTTTGTTCTGTACTGGCGGTTTGTACATGTTTTAATTTTAGATACTGCAGACTTTCTCTGCTTTTTTAAGAAAGAAAAGGTTGATTACTGCCTGAGGTATTTACAGATGTAAGCTGGATTTCTGGGTGAAAACAATAGACACAAAGACAAAAACAAGCACAAAGGGGAAGCAAGAAATAATGACTTATTTTGTTATTTTTTTCCTGTGTTTTTGCTAATTAATGCTTCCAGCAGAGTGAAATTGTCAGAATAGTTTAGATGAAAATAGTACTTGATTTTGAAAAGGAATAGGAATAGTTCGTCCAAAATGTGTGGATTTTTTTTTTTTTTCTGTGGTTATATATTAAATTATATGTTTTTATTATTATTGATACACTCTAAGAAATGTGCCAAAACTGTACCTTTTATGGGTACAACAGCTTGTCACTGGGGCAGTACCCTTAAAAACCCTCTGTGTACCTTATTTACTCCTAAAAGGTTCCTAGTAGTACCTTAAGGTACATTGCTACTCTAATATGCACCTTTTAGGGGTAAAAAGGGCATAAAGATATCTGCATTTTTACACAAGGATAAGTAAATAATGTCAGAATTTTCATGTTTAAGTTAACTATTCTTTTAAGGCTGCATCTTCAAGTAAAATGTCTTCAGGGAAAAGACAAAAAATGTTCTGCAAAAATACCTCCCTCATACACCTATTACAGCACAAATAAGAGGTGGGAACATTGTCTTCCACAAAACCAGTTTATTTAATATATTGCACTCTCCAGAATATTGAAGAAATGTGTTCCCTGCCTTGGGTTCATTTTCTTTTTCTGATGTCTATAAAGCTATAAACATCAGCATTGTGGCCTCAGGCCCACATTAGACCTTCACAGAGCATCATTCCTATCAGATCAAAACCAGAGCAGTGTCTGATTGGTTTGAATGACCTTGAGAGCACAATAACTGTCCAGGCCATTTCCTGCATACCTGTAAAGGAATTTTATTCACCAGTAGCTATTTTTTGAGCTTTTATATTATAAATTATTATATGTATTATGTTTATTTTGTTTGTGTTATTTATCACCTTCAAAGTTCACTGTATAAAATGCCAACCTATTTGAAAACTTCAGTTGCTGCTTTAAAATTTTAAGTAGAATCAACTTGGTTGTACGAGTCACTTACTGTGACATGAAGCCCAAGTATGGTAACCCATACCCGGAATTTGTCCTCTGCATTTAACCCATCCAGTTAGTGCACACACGTTAGGAGTAATAAGTAGTGAACACACACACACCCAGAGCAGTGGGCAGCCATTTTTGCTGTGGCACCTGGGGAGCGATTGGGGGTTAGGTGCCTTGCTCAAGGGCACCTCAGTCATTTCCTGCCGGTATTGAGACTCGAACCCACAACCTTCTGGTTACCACTCCGATTTTCTAACCATTAGGCCAAGACTGCTATTTCAACTTAAATCATATTAAACTGACTTAAAAAATCGAGTTGAAACCGAGCAACAACCTCCCCCAGTTTCTCTGGAAGCCAATACGGAAGTGACTTAAACTGCAGTTCATCGACTGGCCGCTAGGGACAGGCTCCAAAAGAGAGCAGAATCTCATTGAGCCCCATGTTAAAATGCCCAACTTTACAGCAGAAAAAAACATGTTTACAGCCTGGTACAAATTGTGGTCTATACAGCTAATTGGTCTACAAATTTGGTCTATACAGCTAATTTTGCCCTTCATGACAACTCTGAGGGGGGTGATTTAAAAAAAATAAAATAAAATAAATATATATATATATATATATATATATATTAAGCCTTAAAGTTCTGCATAATTAAAGGTGTGGCCACTTGAGTGACAGGTGGATTTCCGCTGCTGTCTGTGAGCCATCACGTTACCTCAGCTAATTCCAGCCGCTGAATTTGGCATCTCTGCCGTGTTTGTGCTTTTTTGGGGATTATTTCATACAATTATCAAATAATATGTCTTGCTGTGCGGTTTATCGTCGAGACAGATGTGCGTCTGTGTACATGTGCACACATGCGGAAGATAAACAGAACACGTTGTTGGATCATCTTGGCATTGGCTAAAAGTTTTGTTCGTCAGATTTACTACAATGACAATGGCTGGAGAATACGCCTCTCAAGACACCACAAAATCCAACAGCACTGCTTGGATATTATAACTAAAACTGCTGCATTATTTTGAAAAATTATACTTTGGACGCGGGCTCATTTGTTTGTGAGAGTCTAGTGTACGATCATATACAGTTTTACAACATAAACGCTGCTCAGATTGCATAATTTCTTGAACGATGATGGAGAACAGATCATTCAGAAGAAACGTGATGCAAACAATGGGCAATATATCAATATTTCATGGATTTAAAGCTTTTGTGGACAAAAAGTGCTGTTGTTTGTTTTTCAGTGGACACTCATGTAGATTTTACCCAAGTGCAAAGGATTGGATTCATCTCACGATTGCTATTTCATTACAAAGGTATGAAGTCCCGTTTTGATTTTGCGTGTTGTCATTTACACACCCGACACAAATTGCTGGAGCATCTATATTGTAAAAAAGACACCGTAGATTGACAGTAAACCTTTGGAACTTTCAAGTGATATAACTTGTTATCTTTATGAATATTTTAGATAGTGTCTAAGATAGATAGATAGCTCCTTAGCCTGCTAACATGATCATGTTGCACTAGGCAGGCGTGGTTTCAGCAACCAGACCTCAGTTCCAACCACCTCTTTGCCCATTTTCAGTTATCTGGGAGTGATGCGCGATGACGCGCTGCCAAGATGGCAACGGCTGCTTTTGGGCTTCAAAAATACTCTTCAGAAATCTACGGGTGACGTCACGGACCCTACGTCCATATTTTTTACAGTCTATGGTTGAAACTCATGAATCTCATATAAATGATTTATTAAAAAAAAGTTGAAATTGCTTAAATTATTTTGTAAAAACATAAGTTGCCGTGACTTACTGATCATATGATTTTTTTACAGTGTATGTCATTCAGAACTGGTAGCTTTAAATTATGTTTTTACATTTTAATATGTTCTATCATTTGTAATTTTTTGCAGTCACATGAAAAAATATAGACCTAAAAGTAGTGATCAGTGGTTTTGCAGCCACAGATATTACAATGCTGAATATACAGCCCACCTTCACTCTCATATTTCCCTTTTAATAATGTCATGAAAGGGATTAAGACACCGCACAGGTAATCACTGATTCCCGCTCACAATTCACTCATGCAAACAAAGTCGATTCGAACATCTGATTTCTTGACTCATCTCCCCAGCCTCATCAGAATATCTTTCAAAGCCCTGTCCCCAGAGGCTCTTGGTTATTTTGTGTCTCCTGCTTGCAATTTCAAATTTATAACCTCTTATTTCACTCTACTCAGGTCTGCCTAGACAGAGGAAGGAAAAGTAAGAAGTCTCCTTTTATTTTCTCTTCCCATATTGTTTTTCAGTGTCTAAATGCGTTTGATGCTCTTCAATATGGTAACCTAGGTATCTGCAATAACAGTGGCAGAGAAATAACAGCTTTAGTTTGCATTACGACCTATGCACCAGAATGATGAAACCTGTTATTGCATGTCACGACCTCTGCAGTGCAAAAGGTAATGGAAGATAGAATGTTATTTTTTAGCCAAGTAGCATAATGTATTCAGCACAAGAATTTAGAGAATTGCGGTTGAAGGAAAGGGTTGAATAGCTGTGATTGAGTAAACACCATTTGATGTGTGACGTTTGTCAGATGCTAAGTCAGCATAAGAATAGATGAATGCTCATTTCTGCTTCAGAATGAAGTTTTCCAGGTGTCTGAGCAACCTGAATATGTGTTCAAGAAACAGTTCACTCAAAAATGAAAGTTCTGTCATCATTTACTTACCCTCATGTTGCTATAAACCTGTAGGATGACTTTCTTCCATATAGAACACGAACAGGGAAACTTGGTCATTATTTTCAATGCAATTGGGAGTGGAGTTCCTAAAAGATCTTCCTAAAAAGATTCAAACACACCGTAAAAAATCATAAAAGTGGTTCATATGACTATTTTCCATGTATTCTGCCCCTGTTTTCATAGACAATGCTTAGTCTTGAAAGACTAGACTTTAGTCTTGAAAGTCTAGTCCCAGACTAAAATGCATGTTTGAGCTGTTTTAACCCGAAAGCAACTTGTATTGACACATCTTAATTTTTTTTTTATGTCAGTGCCATTGTTTTATCTCAAGATGCACACCAATAATGTTTTTTTTTTTCTTTTTCTAAAGCACGTTTATAAAAGCTACTTAAATGTCTTAATTGAACTAATCCTGGCTTATTCTAAGCCTTGTCTGTGAAACCAGGCCGTAGTGTCATACAATAGCTTTGTGTCAGAAACAGACATTTTTAAACCATTATTCACAGTCATTGAGTCAGTTTTGAACTTGACAACAGGATCAGTCCAATTTGTGAACAAATTGATTATACTGGTTTTGTGAACCGGAACAGCTGAGAACATTGAACTCAAAAGAATGATACACTCGTGAATCAGACATCACTACTTCTTTCATTAAAAAGTGAGTTAAATTGCTTTTACATGGAAGAAATAAACTCATACGGGTTTGAAATGACTGCATGATGCAAAATTTTCAGTTTTGGGTGAACTATCACATTAAAGATGAATAGACACAATACTGCTGTCAAATGTGTTCACAAGGCTGACCATTGCTACTTTCATGTTTTATTTTCTTTGCGGTGATGCATTTTCAAAACATATTTCCCACTAAACTTGTAGGAAAAAGTAAGTAAACTGATTTACAAGTAAGAAATATAATGTATTAAAACATACGTTTGAGTATCCCCCAAACCAAAAAAGTTCATTTGATTTTAATTGGTTTTCATTCTGAATGCACCAACAAATTATTGTCTCTCAGTATAATTGGACCGAAAGACTGATCGTGACTTTTTGGACTGTGAACCATCATATCTTTCAACCCCTCAAAGGCGTCTGGCTCTGCCCAGGGTCTGCTGCGACACCAAATTCAGCGTTTGAGTACCGCAGCTGTGTAGTGCAGATAGCTTGCTGTCAAAAGCCGTTTCTCAGACGAGGGACAATTATGCTCAATCAGAGATGATGCTTTACTGAGTGTTTTCCTCCCTCTCATGCGCCTCTGATTTGGTTTACGAGAGAATGTGACTGATGGCGATCTTCCAGAGATGTTGAGCGAGTGGGGTTTTAAAATTGCAACAGCAGCCAATTATGGAACAGACAGAGCACATGCTCATTAAATTTACACAAGAATCTCGGCATTTCGAAACCATTAGCTCTGAAACCTCATTCTCAATTTCAGATGTTTCTCTGGTAGCATACTGATAATAGAAGTAGTGGTGTAAAGCATTATGGAAATTCTGTGTACCAGCAGATGTGAACAGTTGAGAGTGTAGTGATCATGTTGATACTCCAGCAATTGAGGCTGAAATTCAGTTTGTTTGTTTTCTATGCCGCATGGTGCCCATTGACGGCACTCTGAAGTGCACTAGTTCATGTTCAAATAGAACCTTTTAAAGGGAAAGTCATCCAATTTAGCCATCATTTACTCACATTGGTATGGGAATCATAAATAATTTAAAGGGATTGTTGTCATTGATTATTCACTCTCATGTTGTTTCAAACCCTTTCGTTCATCTTCAAAACACAAATTTCTGTTTCTCTATTGAAAGTTTATTCACCCAAACCTCTTGATGGTTCAAAATGACAAAGATGAAGATGAATGAAAGTCTTAAGGCCGCGACACACAACCCGACGTCAAAGAACTAGCAGCAACGAAAACCGACGGTGTTGTCGCCTCACGACGGCTGCGTCGGGGAAAAAATATGTGCTTGAACACACCGAAAGAACTTTAGCCGACTGTCAACTAGCACACACATTCTGCGCCTGCGTATAAAGAAGTTAACTGTCTATTTAAGCAGATATATTATAATATATATAATATATGATCATGTAATATAGATATATTCAAAAAGGGAAAGCGAAACTAAGACTGCATGTATACAAACCATAAACAAAGCAGCGCTTGCTTACCGTTTTAAATTATCAATCATGCTGATCACGTTCTTTATTCCACTCCGCTCATGTTATTATGAAAATATTTGTGCATTCGAGTGCTCAGGTAAGATGATGTAAAATTAGAACAACCTTCTGTCTGTGCCGTCATGACTTATTTGCTTGCTTTCATAACTTTTGCTTATATTCTCGTGAACTGACTTGTTTGCTATACTGAACAGCCAATCAGAGTTTTCTCTCTCTCCAATGGCCCGACGCTGATTCAACAGAAGCCGAAAAAAAGCCAACGAGGACCAACTTCAGCCGACGGTGCAGAACACACTGAGAACGGCCGACACACAAAAACTGCCCGACAGCCGACCGTCAGCTTGGTGTGTTCCGGGCTTTATGGGTTTGGAATAAAATAAGTGTAAGTAATTGAAGATAGAATTTTTATTTAGGGGTCAACTATCCCTTTAACAATTGAAGTTATTGCTTTTAGTGATTCTTGTTCCTTGATGATCCCTTTAATAATGGAAATTCCATTGCCAAATTGAAGACTGAAGACTTTTCATGCATTTTCAGAGGCAGCATTTAATATAATTTAACTTAATATAAAATAAGTTGTTCTGTCCACATCCAGTATCACTCTTAAAAGTGGCATTGATGGCTCTTGGCATTGATGGTTCCATAAAGAACTTTTAACATCCATGGAACCTTTCCATTGCACAAAAAAGTTCTTTATAGTCGAAAAAGGTTCTTTAGATTATTCGAATATTTTTGACACTAAGAATAAAATTATTCTTTTAAGAACTGTTCACTGAAAGGTTATTTGTAGAACCCAAAAATGGTCCTTCTATGGCACTTATGCAGAAAAAAAAAAAAAAAAACTTTTGGAACCTTTATGTTTAAGAGTGTAGACAGCATCATTGATTATAATGGTTTCTATTGCCTTTTGTCACATTGCAACGTGTCCTGCCAAGTTAGACGCATTCCTGGGTCATCATATTTTGTTGATCCTGGAAAAACATTCCTGTCCGAAAATGTTATCCTAATTATATCCTCAACCCTAATGCCATCATTCATAAAATCAGAGGGAAAAGATAGGTGAATAACACTGATGTAAAAACACCTAACCCTGGTTGTAAGCCTAAACTTGACATAAACTGTAAACTTCAAATATCATTGGTTGACTGGAATGTTGTTCTGGCATTAACAAAGATGCTGATCCAGGAACATGTTACACTTGGTGAAATCAGGTTCTACCATGTCCGGAGTGTGAATCTATTCTCTTAGAGCAGTTTTTAAAACTTTATATTTATAGTTATTGTTATATTTGTCATTCTTGGTGTGAACAGGCCTTTACAGTTGTAAGTTGTAGGCCTATAGGCCTATATTTGTTCAGTAATGAACTGGTTTTGAACTTGGCTTACATTGTGCACTATTTGAATGATGAAATCGGAGCATTTCAAATCAGTCACTTATGCTTCCATTTCAGTTAGGATGCTGTCAGCAACTATGTAGCGAGGCAGCTCATTAGGTTTTGGATTCTCTGTATAAAAAAATGGCAAAGAACGTCTTGTTTTGTGCAAAAACATCAGCATTTTCTAGCACAAGTTTCAAGGAAAAGTGAGGTTTTCCCTTGCTCAGCAGAGAAAAGGAGGTTTAATTTGCGCTCCAAAGTGACAGCGACTGTAGATAAGCACTATCACATTCACCTCGCAGAGAACCGCATATTTCAATTCTAGATTTTGATTTAATCCTAAAATCCTTGTTCCAAAATCTGTATTTTCAAACTCAACAGTAAAGCAGTGAATTTTAATTAAGATCTTCAAGCAGAGCCGGAGATGAAGATTGATGATACAATCAGTTATAGCATATCTGTGAAGAATGAGTTGTTTTTCTAGTTACTAATACGCACACTACGGTGAATTATTAAGACTGTGTTACTGCTCCTTGTGCATTCATAATAATGTTTCATCACATGTTACAGTCATCCAGCCTTATTCGATGCAAATTATTATTGCTGCAGTATATTAGCAAACACCAACACATTTTTTGGGCTTATTTATTATTTGTGACCCAGCAGAGTAGCATGTACAATTCCACTTCCCATTGTGAGTGGGAAGAAATCATATTAGATCAATAACAGACAGCCATGTGTGTGTGTGTGTGTGTGTGTGTGTGCTCAGAAAGCTCACCCTACTCAATGTGAAAGCGGGAGGCAAGACCCCTCAAAGACGCATCTGTCTCTGGCTCCACTACACTGTCATCTGTATTCCTCTCTTTAAGGAATACCGTCATATGCCAGGATCAAATGGCATTCTGTCAGCATCCTGCCATGCATCTCTGGCTCCCCAAAAATCCTTGTTATTCTCCACAGCAGGATTTGTAAAAATGGACAAAAAAGAACCGAAAAACAGTAGAGGCTACTACCAGACTTATTCACGAATAAGCTATTAAACTGCAAAATGTCCGTTGTGAAGGTGATAATTGCATTTTACACGTTCTGTGGTTGGAACAATACATCTATTATATTATTTTCTATTTATATTGTGGTAATTGTCTCTCGAGGAACTGTTATTTTGTTTTACTAGAATGTGTTTCTATGTTTTGTGTGCCAAACTCTACAAGGATCTCGTGATTTTGAACTCCCACTTCAAAGTGTGAACTCAACGCACACCGTTTCTCTTATAAAGCATCACGTCACTGAATCTTTTGTTGGAGCCGTAGTCTGCATCCTTTGTACAAGTACAATCAATGCTGTATTTCTGCTTTTCCCTCACATAATTTCATGTTTAGGCTTTGATTCGAACAGAACAATGGTAAAATATATATATATAACTGAGCTGTCTCATAACAGACAAGCGTTCAAAGCAAGATTCATCCACCCACTTGGATTATGTTGTGTCGAAACAGAAGGCTGGAGAGGGATGCTTTGTTCCTGTGTAGGGATTTTCCTGACTCGGGTATTAACGGATCTCAAGCAGCGGATCCCAGAGAGGGCGGACTTGAGAGTGCACGGCTGGGAGTGGTACAATTTCTCTTCTTGGTGATAGTGGAGAATGAGGAGATACAAAAGTGATTCTGCTCCATTTAACAAATCTAAGCTAAAAATCTAGGATGCAAGTAGTGTTCACCCTTGCTTCTCACTTGAATAGGTTTGTGATTAATGAGTAGCATCTGAAACACATATAATGAGATATAAATTATGTTGTTACCAATCCGCATAGTGATTGCGCCTGCTAGAACCGGAAAAATCCATTAGTTAAGTAAAACACAACAAACATTCAGCTGAAAATCTAGCAGAGGCATTTCTGAGGAGAGTATTGATTGAGATGTTTTTTGCGCTCAGCGGGTTTTTGCCTTCAGAGCCGATGGTCCAGAGGTCTCTTAATATATGAGCATGTGCCGTTTAATGAAAGCCGCGTGCGATGCCTCCCATGCTGTGATTGCTCAGCAGGTTTGCTCTTTTCACGACTCAAAGCCCTCCTAAGAGTTAATGTGCGGTCAGAAATGTCCCTGGTTTGTGTTCTTTGGTCCACCTAAGCTTTTACTGCTATTCTGAGATACAGATAATTACTGGGTGACTGAATTAGATTTCCTACTGTATTTAGAAAAAGGGCATATACTTTTTTTTTATTTTATTTTTTTAAAGGGGACCTATTATGCCCCTTTTTACAAGATGTAATATAAGACTCTGGTGTCCCCAGAATGTGTCTGTGAAGTTTCAGCTCAAAATACCCCACAGATCATTTATTATAGCTTGTCAAATTTGCCCCTATTTGGGTGTGAGAAAAACACAGTTTTTGTGTGTGTCCCTTTAAATGCAAATGAGCTGCTGCTCCCGGCCCCCTTTCCAGAAGAGGGCGGAGCTTTAAAGGATTAGTTCACTTTCAAATTAAAATAACCCCAAGCTTTACTCACCCTCAAGCCATCCTAGATATGACTTTCTTCTTTCTGATGAACACAATCAGAGATATTTTAATAAATACCCTGACGCATCCGAGCTTTATAATGGCAGTGAGCGGGACCAGCAAATATGAGCTAAAGAAAGTACTTCCATCCACATCCATCCATCATAAACATACTCCACATGGCTCCAGGGGGTTAAAAAAGGCCTTCTGAAGCGAAGCGATGCGTCCATATTCAACAAGTTATGAAGTAGAATATCCTCTAGACCGCCTTCGGTATTTAAGTTATATTTCTTCTCATTTAGTCAGTGATACAACATACAAGCATAAAGCAGTTTTACGGGGCCTAAATCATTTTAGATTGACAACTTTGTTGATTTTTGTTTGGAAGGCAACATTCTTTTCACGGCAACACTATTTCAGGTTCAACACTGATGAATGTTTTTGTATAACTAACTGAATGAGACATCTTGGCTCACAAAACTGTTAAAGGTTAACTATGTTTAAACTCAACTGTCATCCTAATTCCCACACAGAGTATTCCCTGTTCTGCTATGTTGGTTCCATTAACTTTAGCTGAAGATAATCGCTTCTGCTTTCTCTTTACCCAGCTGGCCAGCTCAGATAGAAGAACTCGAGCCTCATTTGAACAGTCAGTATGCATCTACTCCATAGAGAGTGTAAACCAGAGAAGGCTGAGTTCACCCATCCAGAATAAAGCGTTATTGAGGATGAAATGGAATTTTTAATTGGCTAGGGTTACAGTGCCATGGAAGGGCTCCGACAGGTCCAGTCTTGTCACAGTGACACTGTCCTACAATACAATGCTATGGCATTCGGCTGTCCCAAGCACAAATGCATGTCTCTTCACATTACATGGAATGATGGCATTATGGGACAGTGTTTCGTGGAGCAGAATCATAAATTACACCCTCACAATACTGTATTTGCATGTTAGACAGGTTTAGATTACTAGCACAGCAATATCTCATTTGTTTTTATTAAACACTGGAGACGAGATGTTCTGGAGTGCATTATGTTCTGTCAGACTTTTTTTTCTGCATTGCATTGCATTGCATTAACTTTGCCTCTGAATTTATGATTAATGCAGGACTCCAGGGCTCACCTATCATGCTCCAAAGCCTGTTGTTTTTGGAAAAATCAATATCTGAAAGGTGCAAGGTGGATTTCTCCCAGCGCTTCATGGATCGCTGACTACTCATTCAGCATGTTTATGTATTTCTAAATGTATTGCTTATCGACCAGTGTAAGAGCAGACGGAAAAGAAATGCATAGTATTCATAATGCATCACAACATTTTTGTGTTCTTTTACCAAAGGGATTGAATCTGCTGTAAACAGAAGGTGTCATTATTGAACTCAAACTTTAAGAACCATACATTTTAGAAGTTAGATATTTGGTTTGATTCAAGTACATCTTTTATACAAAGTAGCTATGCTTAAAGGTTTATGTGGAGGTTATTGCCAACATAAGCAGTGGACAGATGGGATCTAGCCATTAATGAACTGTTATACTGATTAAAGCCATTGCCAGCAGAATTATTGCTTCATTTATTGACAGCCTTTACACTAAAAATTAATTAAAGCAGAGAGGGATTCCTGTTAGCCTGTCCTTAACACACTAAATGCTCTCCAGATGCAATTCTGATCATATCCGTGTATATTAATTGAGATTCCAAATCGTAGGGAGTTTACATGTTTAGTCCGAAGGGCACATCAGATGGCATAGGGAACAAGTGATATTTTGCTTCCCAGACCGAGATGTTCATTTGGAACACCCTGCAATGTCATGAAATAACAGCTGATCATGCAGATGTGAATTTTGAGATCATAGACTAAATACATAAATATACAATATACAGTGCCTATAGAAAGTCATCATACCCTGTGAAAACCTTTACCTTTTTGTCACATTACACCCAAGAAAATAAAATAAATTAAGTTTAACTAGAATAACAGGGTTGGAAAAGTCATAAGTCCCCTGATTTAATACTTCGTAGAGCCACCTTTTGCTTTAATTACAGCCATTAATCTTTTTGGATATGTCTGCACTAGCTTTGCACACCTAGATTGGGGAATATTTGCCCATTCTTCCTTGCAGAATTTCTCAAGTTCATTCAAATTCTGTGGTGAGCGGCAATAGACTGCTCTCTTCAAGTCCACTGGATTTAAAGGGTTAGTTCACCCAAAAATGAAAATCATGCCATTTATTACTCACCCCTCATGTCGTTCCACACCCGTAAGACCTTCGTTCATCTTCGGAACACAAATTAAGATATTTTTGATAAAATCCAATGGCTCAGTAAGGCCTGCATCGCCAGCAAGAACACTCCCTTTTTCAATGCCCAGAAAGCTACTAAAAACATATTTAAAACAGTTCATGTGACTACAGTGGTTCAACCTTAATATTATAAACCGATGAGAATACTTTTTGTGTTCCAAAAATAGCGACTTTATTCAACAATATCTAGTGATGGGCGATTTCAAAACACTGCTTCATGAAGCTTCGAAGCTTTATGAATCTTTTGTTTCAAATCAGTGGTTCGGATCACGTATCAAACTGCCAAACTCACGTGAACTATTGAAGTTTCAAAACACTTATGAGGTAACGAAGCCTCGTTTACTGAAATCACGTGATTTTGGCGCTCTAAACCACTGATTTGAAACAAAAGATTCGTAAAGCTTTGAAGCTTCATGAAGCAGTGTTTTGAAATCGCCCATCACTAGATATTGTGGAATAAAGTTGCTATTTTGTTATTTTTGGCGCACAAAAAGTATTCTCGTCGCTTTATAATATTAGGGTTGAAACACTGTAGTCACATGAACTGTTTTAAATATTTTAGTAGCTTTCTGGGCATTGAAAAGGGGAGTGTTCTTGCTGGCGATGCAGGCCTCACTGAGCCATCGGATTTTACCAAAAATATCTTAATTTGTGTTCAGAAGAAGAATGAAGGTCTTACGGGTGTGGAACGACATGAGGGTGAGTAATAAATGACAATTTTAATTTTTGGGTGAACTAACCCTTTAAGTTAGGACTCTGACTTGGCCACTCAAGGACATTCACCTTCCTATCCTTAAGCCATTGTGTTGTTCTTTTGGCAGTATGTTTAGGATCATTGTCATGTTGGAAGGTGAATGACCTGCCCATCTTCAGTTGTCTAGCAGAGGGATGCAGGTTTTCCTCAAGAATTTGGATGTACTTGGCAGCATCCATTTTCCCTTCAATCCTGACCAATCGCCTAGTCCCCGCTAAAGAGAAACGCCATACACACAACATAATGCTGCCACCACCATGCTTCACTGTAGGTATGGTGTGTTTTGGGTAGTGTGCTTTGTTTGATTCTCACCAAACATATATATTACGCAAGTGCACCACTTGGGTATTATACACAGTTCATATTCGTATCCATATATGACTCAGCTGTTATTTCATGATGTTGCCTCTACAGATATCTGAATAGCATGTAGGGAACCTGTGAGTTGGAACACAGCTTCTATCTCTCTTTCACTCTTTCTTGCAGGTTTAACCAGATTCAATTGGAAGCACATGGTTGCAGAGAAATGAGCTTGGAGAGATGACCCCTTTAACAGCTAAAGTTTCTGAAAGGAAGAAAAAGCAGGAAAGTGGAAACTGGTTGGCATGAGGAGATAGCATGTGTGTGGGATTGATGTGGTGGGTGAAAATGGGAAGGTGTTGGTCAGTCAAGTGGGAAAAGGCTTCAGTTTTCCATTTCATCAAGCAATAAAACCCCCAAGCCCTTGTGGCCTTTATCTGTGCTGTGATCTAAGCACATTATAAGGCTGAAACTCAATGTTGAGAAAGCAGCTGGAGGAAGTGATGATTACTACAGAAAGTCCTGGCAAAGTAATGAGAAAGTAGCACCGGATAACATCAAAACCAATTAAGTCCATCCAGGTTCAATTCAACCTTGAAAAATTTTCAACCTGGTTTCATTTATCTATTTTGAATCCTGTCCAAATTTATGGATTAATCTGCTTTAAAATACAGGGGGAATTCACTGAGAATTAAAACGCAGTGTGCCCACTGATTGTTTATTTGCATGCTGTCTGCATTGTTTTAGTGCCCAATTCACTAAAGGAATTATGCAAATGTAGGCAAAACAGCAAACATGCTCCCAAAAATGTATTTTTTAATTGCTAGTACACAGTTGTGGAGAATGCAGCAGTCTTTCACAATCTGGCATACTTTTCTGGAACTGTAGCATCGCTCCACCACTTCGACCTCTTTAAAAGGCCAAAATGCGCTTGTTTTTTTGAAAATATGCCTGGTTATTACACTCTTCTCCATCATTTGATCTTTGATGAATTAATGCTGCCATGAACAACATAAAATGTAAACAAACATATCTTTTTAATAAAATTCTGTTTACCTCCTGCTGTCTGTGGGCGGTAATAGCACTGCGTTTTGTAAAAAAGGCACAATCTATAAATAATAAGACTAATTTACATAGAAAGAGGCGTATTTGTGCTGTAAAGAATGACAGTGAGTTGAACTGATTTTACCGCCGATACTGGCTGGTTAAACTAGATAACGTCTGGTTAGTGAATAACATACAGGAATGAAATGCCATGCAACTATACTATATAGTCTTATTTAATTCTGAATGCTATCTGACAAACCCAGACTTGTTATGTTTCTGCGATAACTAATGTGGATTTTTTTTTTGTCAGTTAAATGAGCTGGAGGATGACTCAAAGTGAGCATGTGATAAAGAGATGCTCTGACAAAAAGCATGACACACATGCAGTGGATTCATACCAAGTTGTGCTCTATTTTCAGTGAATGACACCTTTAATTGATGCAGTGACTGGGGACTCATGTGCCGCATAGTCAGATGGGTGTGAAAAGACTGAGGGACAGAGAAAGAGAGAGTGTTGCTGCTGTTTTCCCTAAGCATGAAAAATGAGACTGAGTCCATCTCAACCATATTATCCCTCTCCCAAAGTGCTTTGTGGACAGCCATTCATCTTTCTGCATCTCGCCCCCTTTATCTGTCACTCCTGTCTCATCTCTACACCTCTCATCTTGCTCTACTCTCCTCCTCCACCTGAATACAATCTGCTGAAACTTTACCAAAGCAACTCGGGGCCTGTAACTCATCTTCATTGGCTCAGATCACTGAACATCATGTCACACATCTCCATTGTCTAATCATCAACGTTACCTTCAGCTTCGTAATAGCTCTGGCAGACCTGTTACAGATGTAGTGTTTAATGACAAACAGTAATCAGGAGGGAATTGGTGACGCATTTAATCTCTGGTTTTACAGCTTTGTCCATGGATGATTTTATCCCCTAAGGCAGATTCTTACGAGCTCACTTACTCAGCCTGACAGAAAGCGATGTCAGAACAGCATGATAAAAAAATCACCGCACTGGGGAAAAGGGAAAAAAATCACAATTCCGCATTGTATCTCAACGACAAAGATTTTCCTTTGACGGCAACTCGTTTCTTTTTCATGTTTAAGTTCAATGATTGAATAAAAATGAACATTAGAATGTGGATAAATTAAGTCTCAATTTGAACTTTCCTCTATAACTCATTAAAATATTAGTTCAAGTAAAGGCATGCGGTTAACACAGTATGGAAATCATTAATGGCATGTATTGTACCTCTAAAGTCGTTTTACGTCAGAAAAATTCACCAATGATAAATATTTCAGTTTAATCATGGTAAGTGTGTGTGTGTGTGTGTGTGTGTGTGTATTAATAATTTTATTCGGCAAGGATCAAGAATCTATTAAATTGATCAAAAGTGACAATTAAGACTTAAATTGTTACAAATATATATATATATATATATATATATATACTGTATATTCCATTATAAAAATAAATAAATATCTGAATATACTGTTTATATTTGTTTCATTATTTATATTGCAACAGGAATTCACTGTAGGCCTAGATGTTACTTATGCAGCTCTGTTTATGTGGTTCTCTGTGTAGTCATCAGTGATTTTTAAGCATATTTGTTTTTAGGTGGGTATTTGTGGATGCTTGTGTGTGAGGGTTTACATTATTAATAAGAAATGAGAAATGGAGGGAATATTGGAAAATATTCCTCTGTTATTTTGTTTCTCCATTGTTCACCACTCTTATCTGAATTTGTGGCAGGCAAGAGCTCTGCAAGTGTCTCCTGTTCACATCCGTCAAGTGGTATTTGGACAACACCCATCCAAGAGAGCAAGATTGTGTGTGTGAGTACACATCTGAGAAACACATCTCACAATATTACATTTAGAGAGATGAATGTCTCCTCTTTGTTGTTTTACCAACCATGATTATTTGGTGTGTGAGACAGTGGTCTCAAAGAGGATATTTGCTGATAAGTGTGCTAGATAGAACAGCAGTCTTATTCGTGATGATGTTAACCCAAAGACCTTTTAAAGTCCCATGCTAGTGTGGGATTTTTAATTTTATTTAATTTTATTTATTTTTTTAAATCTAACCAACAATCTTCCAACAAACTACATTTGCCATATTTTCAGAGCGGATGGCTCGAGGGTTATGTTATATTTAGTGGTTAAAATCTAAAATGTATTTTAATGTATTCTAAAATCATCATCATCTTGTTGAATTTAATTGAACATCAGTTCATTTTTTTTTTTTTTTTTTGTCTAAGTATATTTGTGAATGAATGCTTTTCTCTGGTGTAAATTCATTGAAATTGTTTCTCTTACAGTCACACCTTGCCTGCTTTACTGTAATCTTTGCTGACTTTGTGGGTAAGGCTGACTTGAAAGCCTCCCATCTTCCCCACTGGCAGCTCCTCCATTACCTACAAAGTGCTTCATCTCTCTCCGCTGAGGCTGGGTCTACTGTGCTACTTCTGATTAATGACTGTGCCATTCCAGCTCAATTTATTACCATACATTTCACCATGCAATACAATCCAGCACATTCACCCTGTATGGAGGTATTAACATTGTGCCATGATACTTGACACTGTAATATAAGAACTTATTTGTCTGGCATTTGAGACAAATCCATTAGGTTGACTTGAATAATAGCTGAGCTGAAGCTGAGGTACAACCTACTGCCCTTTGGGTGCATATATGATCACATTTAATAGTCAAAAGAGCATTATATAATAATAAAATCCTTGAGGATCAGAAAATAGCTGACAGCACTGAATAGAAACGATCAAACTGTGATATATCATACATTACCTGTATGATATATACAATACTACGGGTGTAGAATATTGAGAATAAGCATAAATGTTCTCTTTTATGAGAGAAAAGTCACAAATAGAGAATGTTTGTCAGCGGTTTTGTGCCTCACGGGATCAGCGCTAATTGTTGGAACTCAGGGTAGCTTAACAGGCAGATTGTGATGTGTGAAAGTATGTCCTTATTAAGCTCTCCACATTCACTGTGTCTAAACAAACATGCTTGGGCTTCTCACCCTCAACTATTTATTCTGTTAAAGTCAGCTTTTTTCCAATCTTCACAGTTCGCTAGACAAGATTTATCTTGCACTTGTGGAATCTGACTAAGTCTCTGCTCCCACAGTCCTGCCTCCGCTTTCCCTTTCCAACATCCAAACATGCAGAACTGCCTCATCACCTGTTGTTCTGCTTTTAATTTCTAGCTGTGCTGGCATTTTTGCTCATTCTCTGCCAAGAACAGCAGCATTTTTACCCATTTTTTTTAATTTGTGCCCACTCAGAACAGAATCAGTCTCCCTATACTTTCAATAAACTTTGCAGGACTGCATTCTTAATTAACTCGGTGTTCTACTAAAAGTTTTATATTATATTATATTATATAACAGTTCCGGTTCTCAAATCTGATTGGCTGAGAGGTCTTTCCAGCCATGCGATATATCCTACCAGTAAAACCACAGGGACCTTTTGAATCAAATGTAGTCGAACCTAGTCGAACGTGCTGATATAGAGCGATATCGCACGGCGATATAATATTATATTAATATTATAAGTGATATTATATTATATTATAGCCTATTATAGACTATTATATTATTTTTATTAATAATTTAACCATGTACAATATGTCTTTGGAAGGCTTTTGCCTTTCAAACACATTAAAATGCACAAATTCAGACCATTTTGTATTTATGTAATGCAGGGATTCTCAGACTTTTTGTAAGCCCAACCTCTTAATATACAGCGTGGAATAAGCTTTCTTTCTCTTTGTATTTTTATATCAATATGATGCAAGATTATCATATTCAAATCAATGTGATAAATGAGTTAGGTCAAAAGTAACCAGAACGTAGTCAGATTATATTACCTAAAATGTAACAATGATTTGGATAACAATTTAGAATACTGTCCTGTCATTAATGAAAAACTACATAGGAACAAATGAGTTACACAATATTAACACCGTAACTACTACTATTAACTAACAAGAAACTCTGATTAACGAATTAGTAAGTAATAGTGCATAATCGAATGTAGTAGTTCACTATTAGGTTATCAATAACAATTTTTTTCATACATCCCAGAGGACTACTAAGAACTACTATATACAGGTTCATAATTAATATGAATAATGTATAATTAATTATAAAGTGAAGGTAATGGTAACCCACTAATGATTCAAGTATTACCAAATCCTTCAGTAGGAAATATTTGGATCAGCATTCTAAAGTGAAAAACATGATAACTCTCTAGTAATGACTGAAATCATTGTAAGCTTTTGAGGTTTTTGTAAAGTGTTGGATAGTAATGACTCAAGTGTTACTACATCTTTCAGAAGGAACTACTAATTATTTGGATCAGTAGTGAAAAGCAGGATAACTCATTGTAAGCTTTTGAGGTTTTTGTAAGGTTTAGGATAGTCATTGTAAGCTTTTGAGGTTTTTGTAAGGTTTAGGATAGTAATTCCTTCTGAAGGATTTGGTAACGCTTGAGTACTAGTGGGTTATCATGATCTTCACTTTGGAATATTGATCCAAATAATTAGTAAATCCTTTAGAAGGATGTAGTAACACCTGAGTCATCACTAATCAAAACTTTACAAAACCCTCCAAAGCTTACAATGACTTCAGTCAGTATTAGAGTTACCATGCTTAACCCATTCACCTGAGCACTATTACTTGCTAATTCATTAATCAGTTTCTTGTTAGTTAAAAGTAGTAACTAGAATGGTAATGGTGTTTTACTAATTTGTTCCTGTGTAGTTATTCATTAATGAGGGAACAGTATTCTAAAGTGTTATCTACTCAGCATTGTAGATATACTGTACATGCATACATGCATATTTATTTATTTAAATCCAATACTACAATAGATATTTTTCTCTCTTAATTTACTGACTTCAAATGAAATACAGAAAGAGTGTGCTTGTATTTGGGTTATTCTTTTACTTTACAGTGCTCTAGTTCAGATTCTTGAAGGGCTAGCCGTCCTAAATGATGCTCTCAGATGTTGTTTCTCTCTTCACGCTCCTGTTGGCTGCTTTTTGGCCATCCACTGTTATCGACCCATTAGACAAAGCAAAATGGAATTTCTAGCTATCTGCACCCTCTTAGTCTATTGTTTCCCTTTCAGTCACACTAAGGTAATTCGTTTTTCAGGGGCCGTGTTTCGCTCCCCTTTCACTGCTGGCTGATTGCCTTGTAGAACAGACCTGTCCATGTAACATTATCCTTGGTCTATGCTCTTTACCTCTAATTTATCTGTCTAGTATAACCAGGGCCTCTGACATATCCACGTCCTTCTAAAATGCCATGTTCTGTTTGGCTCTTTTTGTTAGTCATCAGAGCTTTTTTAATAAAAAATGATTATTTTTAAAATCTGTAAGTTAAAAATGTGAGTCAATATCAGTGAACGGTAGTTTATGACCATCTAATTCTAATACATATACTGTATAAACAAAAGGGAAATAATCACTTGTGTAAATCGCAAGCTTCAATCAGGTTGTCAGACAACCTTCTGAGTTTGTCTTCTCAGAAACAGAAAAAAGGTACTTTCAACACTTTCAATGAAGAACTAATCACATGATTTGCCAAAGTTTGCCATGTATCTGCATTCAAATATTAATATTTGGAATTTTTGCTAGCAAGTTAACAAAATTCATGAGCAGAACTGTATATTCAGCTTTTCTGTCTGTGTTGTGAAACAACCACTGCTAGCACACAATAATAGACACATACACCTACTCCTTTGTCTCGGTTTTATCGGGAACAGGAGACAAGAATAAACTTGTTTCTTTCTCATCTTATCCAGAGATTCTGAGGATGGCAGTGAGAATCATAAATTATATAATCAACAGATCATAAATCCAATTTCATAAAAAATCACACATTATGGCCATAACAAACTTGCATTCATTCTGGCTCCTTTCATGTAAATCCCACTTTTCAAATAATTTCCATTGGATAAAATCAACCTACATTTTTCTCACTGAATATCCAGTTGCACTCTCAAATACGTCAAACTGTAGAAATAAATTGGGTTGAGAATTCATGAACAGAACTGTATATTCTGAGTTATGTGAAATAACCACTGCTAGTACAATTTTCTTCCGTGTTTTCTATATAGATAATCATTGGTCTGTGAATACTAACTTGCTGTTATTTGCGTTTTTATCTCAAATTAAGAGCAATTCGGCAAAATTAAAAAAAAAAAAAAAGTTGTATTTCATTTCTGTTCCTAATGCAATACCTAAAATGCAGTGCATTCTAAAATATGTCAAATTATGGGGAAAAAACTGGGTTTCAAACAGCAATTCACATTGACTTTAACAGGTTTAAGAGATGAATTTCAATATAGAGAAACAAAGAATAGGCTCATGGTTTTCAACAGCTGTATAACATTAGCAACACTGAGCACATACAAGTAAGAACACTATTCACAATACTAGGAAATATGCTAAAATTTGAGAGTGTAGCATAACTAAAAAAAAAAAAAATTTCAGGTTTCTGTGAAAATATTCCCTGAGCTGCATATTCAACCTTTGGCATATGGCATAAGAGCTAATTAGAACTATGCTAATGTGCTCCCTCAGGCCCAGCGACTGAAGAGAAAACCAACTATGTGCTTTGATATATCTGTCATGCTTCAGCAGACACTAACAAGGATGAATCTGAGACACTACAGACCCTGCATAATATAGGTCTGTATTGTTCAAACTTATTCTTAACTGGTGGTCTTATCAGTTTTATTTGTGACTTTCAGTGAATTATTTACATTTAACTTCTGCACATCATATATGGGAAATACTTCTTTCCCAAGAATTTAATATTTAAGCTGTAATTACTTAATTGAATTACGGTCCTTTATGGTCCTTATGTCTTCGATTGCACTGCAAAGCTTAATTAATAATATGTCATTTAGCTTTCACTTTTGTCTTCACTGTCTTAAGGTGATGAAGGGGCAACTTTTTGAGCAATGTTGCTGGCAACCTGGTGAGACAGGGCAACAGTTGGCAGCAACAAATCAGAGAGGAGCAAATCTATTGCCAACCCAATAAATACTTGTTAGATACTTTTTTTCAACTTTTCAAATATTTTCTTCATTTTTATTAAATATAAATGCCTTTCCCATCTGATTTGTGATGGGAAAAGGGAGAAGAGCGAGTTTGGCAAAAGGCAGATTCGAATCCGGGTCGATCGCATCAAAAGCTATTTTCACGTGCCATACTCCCTATGGCCTACCTACGCCACTACAGACGTTACATGAAGCACGTCTTTTTAGCATTTAACTAAAAATATTCGATGGCTAAATTACAGCCTAGGTACATTAAATTGGAAATCTGTTGGAATTTTAAAGGGTTAGTTCACCCAAAAATGAAAATAATGTTATTTATTACTCACCCTCATGCCGTTCTACACCCGTAAGACATTCGTTCATCTTCGGAACACAAATTAAGATATTTTTGATGAAATCTGATGGCTCTGTGAGGCCTCTATTGCCAGCAATGTCACTGAACATCTCAAGATCCAGAAAGGTACTAAAGACATATTTAAAACAGTTCATGTGACTACAGTGGTTCTACCTTAATATTATAAAGCGATTAGAATACTTTTTGTGCGCCAAAAAAATAACGACTTTTCAACAATATCTAGTGATGGCCGATTTCAAAACACTGCTTCGAAGCTTTACAAATCTTTTGTTTCGAATCAGTGGTTCAGATCGCGTAAACGGAGCCTCGTTTACTGAAATCATGTGACTTTGGCGCTCTGAACAACTGATTCGAAACAAAAGATTTGTAAAGCTTCGAAGCAGTGTTTTGAAATCGGCCATCACTAGATATTGTTGAAAAGTCGTTATTTTTTTGGCGCACAAAAAGTATTCTCATCGCTTTATAATATTAAGGTAGAGCCACTGAACTCATGTGAACTTCTAGATCTTGAAAGGTTCAGTGACATTGCTGGCAATAGAGGCCTCACTGAGCCATCGGATTTCATCAAAAATATCTTAATTTGTGTTCCGAAGATGAACGAAAGTCTTACAGGTATAGAACGACATGAGGGTGAATAATAAATGACATAATTTTCATTTTTGGGTGAACTAACCCTTTAAACATTAGAGGTAAATACCCTGTTTTGGGTTGACACATGACACCTAACCAGCGTAAAAAGATGTAAGTTCACACTCCTTTTCTTCGCTCCACTGCCGCTGAGAGGCCGCCATCTTGTTTTAATTTTTTTGGAAATCTCCAAGCCGGTCACATGCTCGGCAACATTGCTCAAAAAGTTGCCCTGTGTATCATCATCTTTACAGTGCACTTATTTCAGGGATAGTCCTTCTGAGGTTAAGTGCCCTGTTTCAAGGATAAAATGGTGATGGATCAACTTTAATCTCAGCCTCAGACAGCATGTCCGGGGAACGCCCGCAGTCTGTAGGCTGTACTGGCTGTCTGATGCATGTTGTGCTAAAAAAAGATGTCAAGAGCCAGCTGAAATTGTTTGTTCCAATCTGATTGGCTGGCACTATGCAACATCCAGGAGTCAAGTGGAAAAATCCACCTGGAAATTAAATGTTTTCAAGCTATACAAGTGTGTCAGGTTAGTGCCATTAAATACACATTCTTTGAGGCACTTAGTAGCAAATAAACTAGATACTCACAAGCAAAATTGCCTGTTCTGCTTTGTTTGTTGTGGACTGATACTTCTGTAAATGAGGGGTTCAATGCTGGTTTATTTTTGTGGTTATCTTATATTCTTATATAACGTGATATTTTATATTACTTTAATTCAGATGATTAAATGACACTTAAAAACAAACAAACAAACAAAAAAAACTGTTAGTAGCCTACTTTTCGTGTATAATCAAACAGACCTTTCCTGTCTAAGGGAATACATTTCCGTTAATACTCCTGCCATTCATTATTACAAGATAAGGATTTAAAACAACAACAACAAACATTTTTATAGAGGTTTTATAAAGATTTTTCCGTGACTAGAAATCGCTAATAATAAAATCCTGTGATATTTTCAGGCTCCCCATGGCAGTGGGACCCCTGCTTATTTCACAAATAACGGAGAGAAATTCAGAGCGAGTCAATATTAGAAGCTCACCAGGAACAGGCAGGTCCGTGAAAGCGCCGTTCCGCGGTAGGTGGTGCTAAACTCATTCACATTTTGTCGGTACCTCGGTGGGTACACAGGATGATTTTAATCGCCCTGGACAGCGTCCAGCGTCACTCACAATCTCAGCAAGTCAGCGCGCTGCGCACGAGAGCAACAACCTTATTCCTGGATATTAGGCACTACGGGCAAGTGCGCGAGAGCTGCGCGCAGACACAATTCGCCTGTCGTTAGCTGAGAGAGGAGCGCGCGAATGGTTTTCAAACTGAAATGAATCGTTAACGGACGTTTAAAAATGAAGAGGCTTTCTCGAAAGCTCACTTTAGCTCTCGCAGCGCTGTTTTGGATAGCCGCTTTACTCTATTTCATATTGCTGAATAGCCGGAAAATACTACCTGACCAAAGAAACGAGCTACCGAAAGTAAAAGAGGTGAGTGATACATACAGGTAACGTTACAACCTTAAAGACGAAATGGCTTGAATTGGTTGTTTTTTTGTTTTTAAGATATGTCAGTAACTCTTTAATTCCTTGTTTTTCTATTTCTGAGAGAAAATATTTGTATAGGCGCGTCACTTTTATGATATCTGAGCCGATAATAAAGGACAAAACTGTCCAACATGTAGCCTACAATCTTTTAATATGGTTGGGTGTGTTAAATTCAGAAATCCTATTCTGAACTTATTCTTAGCTAGGAGAAATTTAGCACTTTTACCTCGGGAGACGAAATAATATGTTTTGCGATAACCTTTTCGGACAAATATAATTCTATAATAGCATTTCCCCCCTTATTTTTCTCTTTTTCTAATTCAAACATGAATTCCTATCAGAATGATGGACGCAAGGAAACAGCTTTCATATATATGTGCATACATGAGGGGGCTGATATTCAATCTAGATAACTGAGTGGAAAGTAAATATTTAAATAGTCTGTATGAAATGTTCGTAATTAAGGCTATACATGAGCCAAGACTATTTGTACCCATGACATTTGCTCTTGAAACTGTTCAGCCACTTTATGAATCCCCACAGGAAAGACAAACCATTAAACAGATCTTTGTGCTGTCGATTGTTTCTCATAGACCGCAATTAGCTTTATTTCTTAAGTCTCCTACTTTATCTTGATAAATAATAATCTCACATGTGGTTCCTCTATTCTGGAGTTTCAGAGGAGTTTCAAGCGGTTTGCAAAAAAGAGTGTGAGATTGAATTCAAATTCCTCACAAAATCAAATTTTGTAAGTTATATTCCACCCATATTCATTTTATATCTCTATATTCTTATTGTATGTAAACAGCTGTCTGATTTGCATCTATTTTACTTATTCTAAGGCATTGAAGGAGAAACATCTGAGACAAAACTGATACTTAAAGAACTCTATTAAGTCTATCAAAGAGCAGACTTGAACTTGTTTGAACTGTCATACTTCTTTTTGTATATTTAATTCCCCACAAGACTAATTCAAGATTATGTTTCTTAAGATGAATGCTATATACTGTATAAAACAGTCAGTTTGTATGTGTGAGATTAAATAGTAAATAAGAAATTGATAGTTCTCTTGTTCTGAAGACATATTACTGGGAGGCACCAATCAATAAATAATTCCACTATTTTGTTCAATATATCTATCCCGACTAAGATAGAAAGTAATGGGAACAGAAGGTCAAGGATATTCATAAACAGTATAAAGTGAGATGATGCTCATCTGTTGCATTAATAAAAAGCTCTAGTCGCTGTATTGTTGCGCAAATCTGCAGCAAAGTCTTGTACATCTTGTAAGTCAGTTTTTCATTGAAACAGCGGCTGGTATATGACAATAAAGTATCACTCAGGGTAATGGGGTATGAAACATGATATATGGTGCAATATATCACAACACTGAACAACACTCTATAGGAATGGAAATATGAAACAGTTAGCACGTGCTCCTTACATCTGTATGGAGACAGTGATAGACTTTTTATGGTATAATGACTGGATTTATCTCAGAAAACATTCTTAGCTGGTAAATGCTTGAGTAGTGATGGATTTGACTTTTTTATTCTCAGCTTTTTATCTTTTTTGTATGCCCTTGTGCGAGTATGTAAAACTAAAAATAAGTAAACAGTTAATGTGGCCTTGAAAACCGCAGTGTGATAGATTTTGCAGACACTCCCCCCTTTAAATACAACTAAGCGCTGGGAGAGAAATGACTACTTTAGTATTCTGTGTTGAACAACATGTTTCCATTTGCTGTTTGCTTCAATATCTATTTTCTGTAATAACCCTGACAGGGAAGGCCGGACCTGCAATAGCTGTTATTGGCGAGAAGGAATATGAAATACAGGGTTGGCACAGCGGCTGTTGAGGTGAATGCGGTGTGTGTCACGGTGGCCAGTGTGTTCAAACCATTTATCAAATGGTGGTGACATCTCACTCAGATTCGATGGGAAGATACTCCCCCATCAGTAGAGTGATGCATTATCTTTATAATGGTAAGGTAGGACTGAGATATCACCCATGACATCTGCTATTACCATGATTCATGGCAGATATGTCCCACAATACAGATTACACAAGCAGACAGTGTTGTTGTGTGGTATATTCACGGTGGCTTCATGTCACTGGTGTTAGACCGGACAGATGGAGTTTGATGGACTCATCATTTGCTTGCACATGAATTCAGACAGAACATCGGAATGAATCATTTTAATGCAATTCCGCAGACCAGTTTTACAGTCATGCATGACTTCTGTACCTGCTGAGAGTGTGCTGAGGCCCTTAAAAAGGAGCAGGATTTCAAAAGAAGCCTTATGAAAGTTCAGATGTGTGGTTTTGTGCTTTGCAAGAGGGCAGAGGCTTTGGTGGTGTAGAAAGCTCTATAAAAAGGACCCACACAACCACACATACAGAGTACAGACGACAGGACAGGGAGGATCCAATTACCACTTCCTCAGTCTGTCCTCCTCCTCTCATTAGAAGGCTGAGCTCTGTGGGAGCTGGGGGAACACTGAGCCCCAAACGTTGCACAGCTCAAATGCCCTGATCAGTGACTGTGGAGCATCAAGGAGCTAATGATTTCAGCGGGGAGCGTGGGGGTGGGTGCGCGAACGCTGCCTTTTGAAGGCGAATAAAATTGTTAAGCAGATAGGAAATTTGACACATTGATTCAGAACCTGTCATCTTTTTTTCATGTGCTAATTAAATTCTGTTTCTATTACTGAGTATGCTTAATCATTAAAAGAGTTCATTTTGCAGTGAGTCATTGTGCCCTAATCCTAAAGTGTCTAGAATAACAACAGTGTTACATTTTTACTTGCGCTCGCACCTTTTGTCATTTAAACTTTAGCTCAGCCTGTAGGCTTGACATGTCGCTTCAAAGTTTCTAAAAGTTTTCTTCAAAGGCCTGTTTTAGACAAACTTAGAATTAATAAATTGCCTGTGGTAATGTGGGTAATAAAAACTAGGGCTGGGTTAACAATATCTATTTCTTGATTTTAATTCTCATTTTGATGAACCGATATTAATTTTTAAATGGTTAGTTCACCCAAAAATGAAATTTCTGTCATTAATTACTCACCCTCATGTTGTTACAAACCCATAAGACCTTTGTTCATCTGCAGATATTTTTGATGAAATCCGAGATTTTTTTTTTTCATCTCCCATAGAAAGCAACTACTGTTGGGGAAAGTTACTTTTGAAAGTAATGTATTGTATGTGTTACTTTTTATGAAAAATAATGCATTACATTATTTTTGCGTTACTTTTTCTCATCTGGGCTTGGCTTGCTTGTTTTTTTTTAATAAAAAAAGACTTTTTTTTGGTGAATGTTAAGGTCCTTTCACACCAAAAGTGAAATGAATAAGCCTCAGGCTGAAGAAAATGCATATTTACGCCTGTACAGTAGAGGGTGCAGCTCAAACCTTTCAGCTGTGCTGCCATTCTGGATTAAAGAAGAATAGGATACAGGAGAAGGAAGTTCTACGCTCACTGTTTTTATTCATTTTGAGGAATACTGAATGTTTCCGTGCAAGTGAGTTGAGTAAATGCATGTTCACATTTAGTCTAGAACTACAATACCCATCATGTTCACACAGCACACACAACGCCTCTGCACTTTATTTCTCTCAACATGGGGACAGTAGAGCTGTCCGTCAATAAATGTGAAGGAGTAACTTATTTTGTTGTAAATTGAAAAAGTAATGTGTTGCTTGAAAAAGTAATTTGATTACATAACTCAAGTTACTTGTAATGCATTACCCACAATGCTGAAAGCAACAAAATTCAAGGTCCAGAAAAGTAGTGTGAAAATAGTCAACGTGACTACAGTGGTTTAACCACTGTTATGAAGCGACGAGAATTTTTTTTGTGTGCAAAAACAAAACAAAAAATAACGACTTTAACAATTTCCTAATGAATATGTCACATTATCAGAATCTCTGCATTTTAATATCAACCTGACTTTAAAAAAGACAGAAACCATCACCAGTGTTATCTGATAACAATATGAATGGGAAACGGAATTGGCGAGCTGAATTAAAAGCCCAGCCATTATCATGCTAAGCAGTCTAAAGAAACAGGCATGTGCAATTACCCACCTCTATTACTGGCTGTAAAGATGCTGTTGTGGCTGTTGTAAAGCAGCGGGCCATGACATTCTGACTACACACGCAATACTGTGAAAAGGCGTGTGAGCTCACTGGTGAATTCTAAACTCACTGTGTTTACAATGCCCTGAAGTCCACTTAGTCCAGAAGTAAAATTTAATAGCTCAATATTAATGTTGTTTTATAGCAAAAAAGTGAGTATAAAGTTTCTTCATATTATTCCAAGTGAGAACTGTTTTTTAATGACTTTTAGGTATTTTTATCTTTTGGGTACTTCCTTACATCACAGATTACTTTTTCTAATTATATTTGTTTTATTCTTTCTGTACACAAGCTTCACTAAGGCTTATATTTTTAGAAAATCCATGCTTTAAAAAAATAACTCTGTACCCCCTTAGTCCTAATTAGCAATACCTCTGAAACTGCACCTGTCATGAGCATGGGTTATTGATTTATGATGTGTGTTTTCATAGTAACAATCCTCTCTATTGTTTTAAGCAGAATCTCTACACAAATACGAATACTAGTAGCAATTATTTCCATGGAGGGCAGTAGCTGCATTTGATAACGCAGAAGAGAAGGAAGCATCATCATCAGTCAGCATTCATACAGGCGTCTGGGGAGAAACTAGCAACCTGCTGGCATGGGTAATCACCAGCCCCAACCATAACCAACAGCCTCCAGACCCCTTAATGGTCTAACATCAGCAAAAAAGCTCAAGGAAATAATAAGTGGGAAAACATGGAAACTCTCAAGCTGCTGTCGGTGCAGAATGTGGAGGTTTATTAAATTATGATTGATATGGCCTTATGGATTCCAAGACGTAGTGTGTTCAACCCTTAAAATTTGTGACTACAGCTTGCCGTGTGCTTTATATTTCAAGGGGTTTGGTGTGATTGTGCTGCAGAACGCTGAAATATTAATGACTTTCTTATGATAATTGGGAATATTGCCTACAGCCGTCAGCCACTTTATTTACTTTCCCCACTTTTAAAAGGTTTACTGAATGTTTCTTTTCACCAAATGAACATGCTCATTTTAGAGTCTTGGATTTTGCAGTGGTTTGTTATTTATTTTTTTATTTATTTGTTGCTGATTTTAGATTTGAAATTCAAAGATGCTAGGCTTTTTGTTTGGTCAGACCTGTAGGGTTAACTTATGCAACCTGAAGTGTCTTTGACTTCCATTACTTCTGTTGAACAAGACAACAGTGAAAAATGGATAGACTAAATGATTACAATATATCTCACTGCTGTGTTTCCATTATGCTGTAGATTTCAGATGCTGAGTGGGATGACCTGCTGGAAGAGTTTGAAGAGAAAAGCTACCTCAGTGCTCACAAATGGAAGCCAGGCCAGGACCCCTACAGTCTGTATGCCTTCAATCAAAGAGAGAGTGAGAGAATCCCCAGCAACAGAGCACTTAGAGACACCCGACATTACAGGTAAGCCTTGTGTGTGTGTGTGTGTGATCTATATATAATATCCACACGGTTCATATTAAATTAATGAAGGTGCATCTGTGAGTTCTTGAAAACTTTAAGAAACTGATGAAAGGTTCATCAAAGTGGTTCATGGCTGGGTAGTGAGAAGTTCTCAGGTTCTATAAGGTCGGTATGCTGTACTAGATGCATTTACACTACAGTTCAAAAGTTTGGGGTTGGTAAGATTTTTAATGTTTTTGAAAGAAGTCTCTTATGCTTAGTTGATCATGGTTAAAATTATTACAGTTTAAAATAACTGTTCTCTGTGTTGAATAGCCCTATATTTTATTCCTGTTAAGGCAAAACTGAATTTTACTTCAGTCTTTAGTGTCACATGACCCTTCAGAAATCATTCTAATATGCTGATTTGGTTCTCAAGAAACGTTTCTTATTATTATCAGTATTGAAAACAGTTGTGCTACATAAATTTTACGTTGCTTGTTCCATCAGCCTATGGTTCTAATTCAGTGATTGCACAGACAAAACTCAGTTTGTGTAGTGCACTTATGCCACCAACATATTTTTTTCACCCTCTGCCATATGCAATGCCCAAAAAATGTATAATAGAAACAAAAAAAAAGAGATGGATCTGTGCTGTTTCAGGTATTCAGCAGATACAATTAACTAGATTGTTAACATGCTTTCACTTGCCCTGGTAATTGTATATGAGCTTCTTAATGAGACAGCTGTCTGTGATATTTGGCAGCTCTTGGTGGCAACATGACCTCATGGTATTTGTAGCTCATGAAATGAGACTGCTCCTGGACACAGTACATTTTCACTCTCTGCAGCGCTGTGTGAGGTCACTCACTCATTAGTACATGTCATTTCAGTCAGGCAGAGTGCCATATTTCATTTTTCATCTATTTCTGGATTCTTTTACTCTGTTTACACCTGGTATTAACATCCATCTTGGGTAATCAGATCACAAGTGATCAGCTGTGATAGATTTTCTTCTGCACCTCATGTTACCACTTGTGATCCTGTTCATTGAGGGGAAGGTGTCATGTTGGGGGAAAAAAAGCCAGCACACTGTTGCTTTGCTTCCAAATATACTTGAATTTTTAAGCTCACTGCAAATGTTACACTTACAGGGATTCCCAAGGATTTGCATGTATTGAATTAGCTTTTCCAAGTTATTTTCTTTTAAAGCTACACTTAAAGGGTTAGTTCACCCAAAAATGAAAATTCTGTCATTAATTACTCAACCTCATTTTGTTCCAAACCCATAAGACTCATCTTTGGAACACAAATTAAGATATTTTTGATGAAATCCGAGAGCTCTCTGACTCCTCCATAGACAGCAATTTAAATACCAATTTCAAGGCCCAGAAAAGTACTAAAGACATGGTTAAAATAGTCCATGTAACTACAACCTTAATTTTACCTTTCTGGGCCTTGAAAGTGGTAATTAAATTGCTGTCTATGGAGGAGTCAGAAGGCTCTCGGATTTCCTCAAAAATATTTTAATTTGTGTTCTGAAGATGACAAAAAGTCTTAAGGGTTTGGAACGACATGAGGGTGAGTAATTAATGACAGAATTTTCATTTTTGGGTGAACTAACCCTTTAACAAACTAGTTTAAAACTCTTTGTTTTATTGCAGTGGATGATTGATAGATGAGTAAGCAGTCTTTCACTACTGTCCCTGACACATAATCATTTACACTACACTCTAAAAAATGCTGGGTTAAAAACAACCCAATTTAGGTTATTTGGCAACCCAGCGCTGGGTAAATATTGGACAGAACACATGCTGGGTTATTTTTACCCAGCTTGCTGGGTTTTATACGTTAATCCATTTGCTGGGTTGTTTTTTTAAACAGTGCTGGGTCATTCAATTTAATATTGGTTTTTAATTTCTAAATAATAAAAATACTCTAAAATCTCTCTATACATATAGGACAGGAACGGTTCATATTCAATATTTTTATTCAAAGGCATGTCAGTCTTTTACAATCATAGAATAATGTTACTCAAAATCATTTAATAAATGTTTTAGGATGTGACAGGAGCAGCAACAGCAGCCAAAGGGAATCTGTGGAAAGAAAACTGGTCTCAGTAGGCTGTTCCAGTTCATTAAATGGCAATTTTTGAAAAGTTACATAAAAAACAGCATTACCTTGTGCCATCTCGTCTGTCAGGCATTTAAGTTTCAATCATCAAACGCATAGCGCGACCACAGCTGCAACGCTAGCGCACTAGATCAACTGCGCTCCTATTGTAGTCAGTGGAGCGCATGGCAACCTTGTTGACATATATCACAGCGATGTCGCGTTGTGTTTCAGCCCTGGTCACGCATTCGTTTGACGGCAGTGAAACTTGTAGTGGCGCTGGTGCGTCGTTCGCCTCGAGTGTAGATCCGGTGTATGCTGCGTTTGTAACGCTAGCCTGCGTTCTAAGCAGACTGCGGAGTACATGTAAACAAAAAAGGTAAAATGTGAGACTACAGACGTTTTCCTCTTTGTATAGTAATAATTTAATAGGAATACAATGTAATACAATCCTTAATTTCATTCAGGAATTTCCCCTCAGGAAGTTTTCTCTCAGAACAGAAAACAAAATGGCCATTAAGTTCCAGTTTTAACCGGTTTGACAATCCCTGTGTCTCAATCAGCTCTCTAGCTCCCTAGGTCGTGAATCAGTATATCATGAAAATGAATGTGGCTGACTCCCTGATCAGTGCCCTAACTACTGAACTAGGGAGCTGATTGAGACACACCCACAGACTACCCAGTGCTGGGTCGGTGTGTGAGGGCACCCCAAACTACCTAGCACATGGTTAAAATAATAAAAATAACCCAATAAAATTACCCAGCAGTCTGAACCCAGCATTTGGGTTAAAAAAATAACCCAGCATTTTTTAGAGTGTACAAATGTGATATGGTCACATGCGTTTCTGACTACCTCTAAATGTGTATGAGTAATCAGCGCTGTCCACATGTGATAATATGTATAATCCAGGTCTAAACAGGGTCAAAGTCTTGTGTAAACATCTGAAGAATCTTTTATTTGCATTCCTTGAATAAACAAGAACTTTGATCATAACATTCTCAACATCATGGCTTGTGTTCAGAAAATAGGAATAGGTCATTTATTTTTCATAAAGTTTTAAGTTTTTGTTCAAGTAACTAGCTAAAGCCCAGATAGATATTTTTTGCCTTTCTGCAAAATAAATGCAAGTTCTTAGTTTTACTCTGTTACTCTGTTTTTATTAAATTAAAAATAAAATATGATGCATATTAATTCTATTATATATTTTAATATTTATTATTATGACAACCTTTTTAATTTATTATTTCTTATTATTATTATGTATTAGCAGACTAGGCTTAATATAGATTACAGTTAAGTAACAGCTTGTAACAGTAACAAATAAGAATAACAAATCAATTTTTAGAAAACATCAATGCTGGGTTAAAAACAACCCAAGTTGGGTTGAAAATGGACAAACCCAGTGACTGGGTTGTTTTAACCCAGCGGTTGAATAAAATGTTTGCCCAATGTGCTGGGCAGTTTCATTTAACCTAACTATTGTTTAAAAATTACTATATGGCTGGCTTAAAATGAACCCAAAATAGGTTGGAAATCAAAAATCAGACACATAATTACTACAGGCAACAAGAATAATCAAAAGTTGAACATGTATTAATATGGAATTTAATAAATGTTTATTGTTTAATTATTATTCATTAAACTTATTATTAAATGTTCATTTATCAAACATATTAATAAATGTTAAGCAATACAGTAATTTTTAAACAATAGTTGAGTTAAATAAAACTACCCAGCAGGTTGGGCAAACATTTAACCAACCGCTGGGTTAAAACAACCCGATTGCTGGATTTGTCCGTTTTCAACCCAACTTGGGTTGTTTTTAACCCAGCATTTTTTAGTGTACGCAGAGTTTTCTGAGAATTGCAGACAAGTTTCATAATGCAGGCCACAAACCCACTGTTTTGTCAACAGAGAAAATTATTGATGAATGTGCCTTGTCAACTAAAAGCTAACCATGGGTTATTCTCAGTTGCACAGTCTCCAAAATATGCAGGTATATGTCAGGTTTATGAGAAATCATCTAGAGAGCTGTTGGGGCCTCTGTAGCGGTGCAGTATAATTCTCTATAAAATAATTCATGCAGGGGCAGGGAGACAGTAGAGAGAATCTCCGATAAAAGGTGAGGAGGCGGCTCATTATGCAGGCCCTGTGCTTTAATGCTGTACTCTCTCTCTCTTTCCCAGTGTCGACTAGCTATTTTCTATGTAGCCCTCATTTCTTCCTTCCTCTTACATGACTCAAATGCCTTTGTAATTACAGTAGGAACACCACACTCATTGTTCATGCTGTTGTTGACCAGTAGCACAATATTGAAATTTCCAGGGAAATTCAATCAAAGTGCCAACGCTACCTCTTAATTAACTTAAGCTGAAATTGGACAAACAAAGGATAATTCTACTGTTCCAGCAGGAGCCACTGTTTGATTGTGGCTTTGGACGTCAGTATAGATGCAAGGTTTTTTGTGTTAGTGTTGTGTTGACTATATTTAGTCAATAAATATAACCTTGCTGGATTTATATGTTCTCTTTTAACAAGCTTCTGTTGAATCCTGGTGCATTTTCTCCTGCTGCATGATCAAATTAGAGTACATTAAGCAACCTAACATGGGTCATGCATTTGCACTGAACATTTGCTCTCAGTATACACATTCCTTCAGGTGTCTTCAGGCAAGCTTAGTCCCTGAACTGGCCGAGCATTCAATCAAATGCAGAATAAAACTTTGACAGCCATCTGTGGCAAGACCCTGGTCCTTTCACTTAGCCTGGTGCCTGAACCTCATTTTGCTTCAGAGAAAAGAGCCACCACCAGAGGAAATTAGCATGAACCTCAATTCAGAAGGACTTCCATTCCTCAAGGGCTAATAACAGATAAGCTCAGGCGCCAGGAGCTTTGCAAATGTTGTTCATTAAAGCTGCCATTTATTCAATTCAAAAAGAGGCTTCAGAGTCACCCTGATGAAACACCAGGGAGGGGGTAGAATATAACCATGGCAAAGATGGCCTGTAGTTTTTAAGATTACTAAAACACTGCAGTCTGACTTGATGAATTTCATAGAAAGATTCTGTAAAGGACACTTACGTTTTTAATGTTTACTTTGCACCTACTTCTAGAAAGCAGGATATTATCAGGATTTCCAATTTTAAATGGTTACATTTTATACAACAGTTAGTTTTGGGCCTTGAATCCTCAAATAGAGTGCTGGTAACAGTCCAACAGCACTGGAACTTAAGCCATGTTCAGACTGTATGTCCAAATCCGATTTTCTGCATATCTGATTGGAATCCAAATTGTATTTAGCAAGTGTGAACGGCAAAAAATCACATGAAATCTGATTTTTACAAATCCATTTCAATTTACATTCATATGTGGTTTGAAATCTTATTAAAATCTCATTTCTTGGACTTCATTTCAGTCTGACCACTCTGATCGTATTTCATGTAGCTTTTCTGCCTACATGTGCACTTTCTCACGACTCGCGTCGTGTAATATGTAAACACGTCAGATGTCATTGCAGAAACAAGGTTGCATTTTGTTATTGTCAATATGCAGGTCATGCAGAAAATTATAATACAATGGAGACATCTCTGTGGTCCAGTGATGAGGTGTCTTCACTTCTTTCACTGTGCGGCAGAAATGGCAGCACAGAGTAAAGCCGCTCATGCCAGCCTCTGTTCTGTCGCAAACCCCTCCATGTTGTTTTTGGTGTAGTTCTACCAACTTAACGTCATTGCCATGGAAAGCAACACAGATATTCCGGAAAATGAAAGAGAGCCATGGGACACATAAATCAGATCTGAACAGAGCCATACACAGTGTGAACAGTCAATCATTTACAATGCTCAGCGTAAATGAGTACACCCCCTTCGAAAAGTAACATTTTGAGCAATATCTCAATGAACACAAAAACAATTTCCAAAATGTTGAAAAGACTAAGTTTTATATAACATCTGTCTAACTTATAACATGAAAGTAAGGTTAATAATATAACTTAGAGAACAAAATTTTCAGTTTTACTCAAATTAGGATGATGCAAAAATGTACACCCTACTGAACGTCTCTGGAGCAAAGCTAAATTTTAGACTACAAATGTCCAATTTAACAAGAATTCAACCACAGGTGAGTCTAATTATTCATTACACAGGTGTCCAGCAGACAGTTGACTATAAAAGGGTGTTAAAACCCCTTCCCATTTCATGCTGTCAGCAATGGCACCACATGGAAGAGAAATGTCACAAGACCTGAGAAAGAAAATAATTTCTTTACACCAGAAAGGTGAAGGCTACAAGAAGATTAGCAAAGCTTTACTTGTCAGTCAGAATACTGTAGCAAAAGTGTTACAAAAATTTAAAAAAGATGGAACTGCAAGCATCTCACAGAGACGTCCAGGTCGTCCACGGAAGTTAACACCTCGACTGGAGCGTCTTCTGATGAGAAGGGTTGAAGAAAATCGGCATGCAAGTTCACTACAGTTATCTAAAGAAGTAGAAAGCCAAACTGGGGTGACTATTTCCCGTGACACAATACAGCGTACACTGCAGAGGAATGGCATGCATGGGTGCCGTCCACAAAAGAAGCCTCTCCTAAAGCCCAGGCACAAAAAAGCCCGCCTAGAGTTTGCCAGGGTCCATGCTGACAAAGATGAAGACTACTGGGACTCTATGCTCTGGAGTGATGAGACTAAGATAAATGTTTTAGGAACTGATGGCTTCAAAACTGTATGGCGTCGCAAAGGTGAGGAATACAAAGAAAAATGCATGGTAATCTAAGTTATATTATTAACCTTACTTTCATGTTATTAGTTAAACAGATGTTATATTAAACTTAGTCTTGTCAACATTTTGAAAATTGTTTTTGTGTTGAGATATTGTTTAAAATGTTACTTTTCAAAGGGGGTGTACTCATTTACACTGAGCACTGAAGATCAGATTCCAATCAGATACACAAATAATCAGATTTGGACTGACTGTGAACAAGACCTTATTGATTTTTCAGTGATTATTTCTGCTGATTACATGCTGGTCTTTATAAGTGAGTAATTTAATCATTAATTCAGTTGATTTGTTTAAATCACTGATTCTTTCAATTCTGAATCCAGTGACTTGTCTTTTATTGAATCATTTATTTAACCAATTCATTCAAAACCTTGATTCTTTCAGGAATAAAACAACTGACTGTCTTTCTGAGTGAGTCATTGAGTGAGATGAATACATTTGAATTTGTGATTGTCTACATTTTGTAAACCTGTCACAATATAATTCAGACAAAAAATGGTTTCATTCTAACAAAGCAATTTTATAGTTTCATTATAACACCATAAGTGCATCCCAGTGGGAAAAAATGAATAATACAAAATTTATGATATGACCCATTTAAACTTCAGATTTTGTCTATGGTCATTCTAATGGTCATTGTTAGATGTCCACATTTGGCAGACAGACATTTATTGTTGTAAATCTACCTTCATTTCTTGATGAATGCAGTCAGGGACTGGACCCTTTTATAGCCATTTATGAGTGAAATGTTACTGTAATTCCATTTTATTGTGAGTTATGGCTGCTGTATAATGGCATTCAAATAGCCTACATGGCAATGGTGAAACTATGAATTTGTAAATCAATACAGTGTTAGCAACTGCAATCGATAGATCTCTGCAATGATAGGAAACCATTATGCTGAGCACCCCAGACATTTTTAACATTGCAAGGACACTGTCATGAAAAAGTAAATAGATGTAATTTATTCAGATGTAACTCTGTTGAAAAAAACAGCATATGCTGTGTTATAAGCTGGTCCTATAAGCTGAGCTATTTGCTTAGGACCAGCACTTGACCAACACTTGACCAGCTTAAACCAGCTCATGACCAGCTAAGAACCAACTTAAACCAGCTCAAACCAGCTTCCATGTTTCAAAACATACCTAACCAGCATATACTCTTTTTTTTAACAGGGATGTCATAAAACAAATATATATATTTACTCACACTTGATAGGATACTGAAATTCATGTATTTCCTAACTGATATTTATAATGAAACAGCTGCAGTGTTTATTTTCTGCCTTCCAGAAACATAATTGACAATATTTCTTTGATGCTTTCATGACTTAAGTTTTAGGCTTCATATTAGAGAAGTGTAATTTCGTTTCCTCTAATTAGAGTCAACCACTCCGTATCTGCTCCCACTGCTCAGTAATGATGGGCATGTGGCAAGCCTGAGAGAAAGTGCCTCAGATCATCAGCAGTAGCCAATCAGATGTCAAGGACAGTGTCCTCACACCACCATCCTTACAAATCAAGCACAGGTTTTTTAAAAACTGGTGATCTCATGCTCATTACTTGAAGAACCATGATACTGTATCTCCGGTTTTCTCTCTTGCTTCCTGTTAGGTCTCCACTGCCTTATCTATACAATTTACAAAACTGCTTCTTTTTGGAGGTCTTTGGATATTTTGGGACTGTTTATTTCTCATTGTAGCTCAAGCTTAATGAAAGGCATATTTCCTCCTGGGCTGTTCTGGCTCGCCAAGGTTGGAGCAGTGTCACTCGTTTCCCTAGAGCTCTTAGACATCCTATTGTGTGTATAACAAAAGGAGCACCTGAAGGACGTTTGCATCTCCGCAGAGCATCTGAGACATGAATACATATTTTCATGATAAACTTCCTCGTCGGTTCCTATCATTGTTCTTCGTATATCAAACAATAAAACATATGCAAAGCATGCAGAGCAATTACTCACTAGAGCAGCTTATTTAATTAGCTTTTCCTGCCTTTTCCTATTTGTCATATGCACTATTTTCATTGGTGTGGCCATATGTTGTGATTTTGTCCAGCAGTAACAATCTTAAGGAAAGCGAGTTGGATACATCATAATGAGAAACGCTAAGACCAAATTCCCAGTTCCCAATTTTCTCAGGGACGCATCCATCATTTTGGCAAAATATCAAGTACACAGCAATATGCTTCCCCTCTCCCAGATGTTGTTTTCTGACAGAAACCCTAATGATGCTCTGTGTTTTGCTGTTTAAAGCATCCCCCTATCTCAAAAGACCTTGGGCTATAGCTGCATTGAGCGATGGATCCTGCTCCCAGGCTGGCTTCAAACAGCATATAAAGCTGTGAATGCACCCCTTAGCCCCTTAGCTCATAAAGTGTGTTTAAGGCTGATCTAACTGTATTCACGAATGAATAAGCAAAAGCAGGATATATATGTACTTCATTCCTAAGCAAATTTATCATGACTGTTTAACCCCCAAAAGTTTTGACATTAAACACAAATACATCTGCACTTTACAGTATGTGTTGCTCCAACAGAGCACTGATGCTCTGATTAAACCATTTTAGAGGCTATGGCTTGTCTAATGAATGGCGAAATCTATATTGCGTTATTTCACAGTTTGACTCAATATTTAAATGATTGCATTAGAGTGAAAAAAAAAAATATGGAAAAGGCCTAAATTACTCTCTGCTAATGCAATAAACAGTCAATTCCAGTCACTTTCAGTAGCAGGCTTTCCAGACAGATTGGCTTTGTTCCAAAACCGAGTGAACTGCCTACGTAGGCAGCATTCTAAAACATCCTTCACAAGCTTCATGATGCCTTGTGAGATAACTAAGTGATCATTTTGCTCCAATAATTGTATGTCCTTTGCATTGTTATACTTATTACAGTTTTTTTTAATAAATACATTTTGAGTCGAATCCCCTATATGTGGTTTGTGTAAGAAGACTCTAAGACTGCCTTTGTATGCAGCAGACAGCAAGGCGGCTCACCAGATTGGAACAGAGCCATTAATTAAGCAAGCCATATTAAACACAAAATTAAATAGGCATTCATTTTATGATGCAAGTAGTCAATGCTTCTACTAATATAATTAATGTAATAAGAGTTTTATAGGAATAGTGGATTTACATGAGACCACCTCAAATTTTTGAGGTAATACGGAAGAATAGCTGACTTGCCGTAGACGTTAATATGTGACAGATTAGATAAGTAAATGTTGTTTTATGACTATGTGCCATTTTAATTGTATCTGTATATCATTTAATGCCAAAAGCAACCCTTTTCTTTCTTTTTTTTTTATGACTTTTTTTTTTTTACTTTGTCAAATGATTAAATGATCCATTACGCTGTCCACTTTATTGTTGCTTAGTGATTTTTGCATTCTGTAGCTATGGCAGTTAACAGTTTAGGAAGCAAAAGGGCTTTTCACACTGCACTTAACTACAGGTTATCGTTGTTCTAAACATCATTTTTAACCCCGGGTAAAGGAACGTTTCACACTTGTAATTTAGAAGCGGGGTTAGCACAACTTTTTACCCGGGGTTATAAAACCCTGCTCTGGAGCAGGGTTAGTACTGCTTTTGCGGTGTTAACCCCACATTACGGTGCCAAACTTGTACAGTCTGAAACGATGCAGAGTTAAAATGTTATAGCTAGACGCTTAGCAACAGACAACCAATCACATACTCATATTTGCCTGCTTTGGACAGTCACAGAAACACTTCACATTGTATATAAACAGTACATTTAGCGTTTGAGAGGAAAAATGTCAAATGGTGACAGAAAACGCGACAATTTGAGTGAAGAAGAAGAGACCGTTTCATTCTTACCTCGAAACTCGATAGTACAGTCGGCAATACAAGGATCTGCAATGCTAGAGCTAGCTAGTCTATGTAAACAGGTCGCGTGCTGCGTTTATCCAATCAATGACACTGACACAGCTAACATGCAAATAAGAACATTAACCCAGGGTTTAGGAATGTACAATGTGAAACGTCAGCTAACGAATACCCAGGATTAATTGTTAACCTTGGGTAAATTTTGAGCAGTGTGAAACGTGAAGCAAGATAACACAGGATTCCGTATACCCAGGGTTTAGAATGACCCAGGGTTAACTATTTCAAGTGTAAAAAGCCCAAATGTGTAGTCTGACATATTTCTTATTCACGACACAAGAAGAATTTAGGAGTCAAAAATCGCAGAATCTGACACGGGAGCTATCGTAACAAAAAAATATTGTGTAGTCTGAAGCTGGCATTAGTTTTGTGTTTTGAGTGGGGTAGACTATGTGTTATTTATACTTAGCTGGTCATTTTGATCTTTTGTTTTTTTCTTGTCCACTGACACTTTTTACAGCCAAAACCTAAATTCTTCTGTTTTTCTGAGGTGGAGTGCTGCAGGGTAATGGCTGGTGTTTACCCCAAGTCAGAATGTTCATCCTCAAAACAAAGTGCTTTTTGCTGGCCCACTCCTCCTGCTCTTGGGGTGAAGCAAAAATGCTATTTATTTTTAATCAGATCCTCCATTATTGATGCTCCCACTCCTCTGGGTTCTGGCTGCTGTCCTTACCATTCTAACCACATGTTCCTACTTCCTCCACACAATGTGGTGCTGTTGGCCTGTTAACAGAGGCAACATCTCTCTTAACCATGGCTCCTGTTTTATATTGTCTATTTTTAACTGCTCACTGGTTACTAAAGCACCTTAAAAACAGTTGCTTTACTCATTTCAGCAGTTGCTGTTGTTCGCCATATGCTCAAAGGCTGTCTTGACCTCCTTCAGGTTTGATTATTAAGTATGTGTAAATTTAGCAAAGGTTTTGCCACTTGTTAAACTGATGCTTAATTAGTACCACAGAGTCTCATTATTTTGACTCCCTCCTGTCTCTCCCAGGTGTACAACACTGCACTATGACCCCGACCTGCCATCCACCACCATAGTGATCACGTTCCACAATGAGGCACGATCTACCCTACTGCGCACAGTTAGGAGGTAAGGCTTGGACATAAATCCATCTGTTCCATTTTCATGCATATTTGCATATTTTTTTTCTTTGTGTCACAAAGAAAATGTACCTTTTAGCCCCCATTGTGCTACATAAAACTAGAAACTATTATTTCCTTTTACCTTATTCACTTTCAGACAAAATATGCAAAAATTGTATCTTTAGGGGTACAACTGCTTGTCACTGGGGAAGTACCCTCAAAGAGACATATTTGTGTTATTTACCCTTAAAAGGTTCATAGTAGTACCTTAAGGTTTACATTAGGGCTGTCACGATATTAGATTTTTCACACCACGGTTATTGTGGCCAAAAGAATTCACGATATCGATATATCGCAATATCTATAGAATCCTTGGGGGAAAAAATGTATTCAAATTCATTTTTACTTTGTTTATTTAGTTTTTCTTTTTCAGGGTTGCTGCACATTGAGTCAAATTTAAGGCTTTATAAGACCTTTTTAAGACCTGAAGAAATAAACATTAATACTAGCCTAGTAGCCTATACATTAGGGCTGTTACCAATCAAATGAAATCATTATCAACAAAATCCATCTTTGCAATACAGAGGTGACACAGAATGGGAAGTGGCATTAATATATTTACACAGCATTTACAATTTGTCTACATAAATTTAATTCAATATTTAAATATGGACGATATTAAATATTTCAATATCTAAATTAACACGATGTCGACGTTTCATGCTTTGAATATCGCGATTATCGTCAATACCGGTATATTGAAACACCCCTAGTTTACATGTTACTATTCTAACACTGTGTCTTAACCAGACGCGATGCGATAAGATTCCAGCGACAAACAATTTGTCTGTCTACACCAGACGTGACTATGAGAAGCGATAAAGTCAATCAAAAATATCAGCCAATCAGAAGAGCGCATGGACGGGCTCTCTCTGCAAGCTCCCGGCTTTTGCAACGAAATGGATAAGTACATACTCAAATTCATGAATATTACACCATTTTAACTTTATTAAAATACATACTGAGTTACTGAAACAATCTCTGTCATAGAATACACTTGTCTGTTCACAATGAGTTGACCGTTTGAATGTTCTTGTTTCCTTTTATTTATTTTGAAGATTTGAGGTGAATTGTCCATTGTTGCTTTCATTACTGCTATAAAAGACACACAAAATGATATTCAAACTCACATTAGATGCTTTTAACATGCTTTTAACAAGGATACCTTTTATTGCATGTCGCCGCATCGCGTCTAGTTAGGACACGGTGTAAGGCACTAATAATATCCACCTTTCAGGGGTGAATAAGGTACAAAGGTGCCCCTAAAGGTACTTCCCCAGTGACAAGATGTTGTACCAGTAATGGTACAATTTTTGCACATTTGTTCTGACATTGTTGGTGCAACTGTTATTAAAATGTTAATAACGTTAAAATCCACTCCACTTTCAATCCTAACCTTTGACCTACTGTAGGTTGATGGAGCACTGAGCAAGTCTTACTGTAGCTGCAGGTCAGGGCACGTCAATATAGCTTCAGTATAGCTTAGGATAGGTCACAAGAGACGAGGAGTCCATTTTAATCGTCAGTTCCTAAGCTGTTATTTTATTGGAGTAAAGCTTTGTGCATATTAAAGGTGCAATATGTAAGAATTTTGCAGTAAAATATCCAAAAACCACTAGGCCAGTGTTATATATTTTGTTTACTTGAGTACTTACAATATCCCAAATGTTTGCAACTATTTGTAAATCGTGAGAAAATTGCAATTTAGACAAGGGAACAACTGTTTTGATATATTTATAGACAGAAAACTAATTATTGTAATATAGCTCAACACGTTTATTTTCTTGATTTTTTTGCGAGTACCATGCTTTACCATGCCTTAGAGAAAAACACTGTTTTCTGAAGTAGCTAACATAGCATAATCAGATGCAGCTTTATTTTTAGTAACAGCATTTTCTCCATCATACAATACGTTTTAAAATGAATTCCATGCCATTTATCAACACAAGCCATCCAGCATTTATTAATATGATATTCTAAAATCAATCTATCTTACTGCAGTGTGCAAGAAGTGTCTCACAGCAGCCGCCGAGCGAACGCAGAGTAACGTTATAACATCATTTTCAACACACTCAAATGTATCTAATATGATAAATAGAGCTGTTTATCCTCATGACCGGAAAAGCGGAAGTGGAACCGGCGACTGTGGCATAATAAAAGTTCCGCTGCTCGCGGCTTGTGTTGCGCAATCGCTCCAACGGCCTCGTTCAGCTCCCACAACACTCGGTCCTGCTCTGCTTCATACTACAGTAATGTTAATAATCTCATCCATGGACATGATTTCTTCCCGAGTCCTATCCCAGTTGTTTTCCACCGTGGTGAAGACCACATGTCCCAAGATTCCGCGCTCAAACTTGGCGTCATCAAGCTACACCTTTGTTTTGAATAGGCCTCTAGCGACAATCTAGCAGACAGAAAATTTTACATATTGCACCTTTAAGAATATATTGAGACATTATTTTCCCCATCTTCTAATTACCATAATGCAGAATTAATAATAATGATATCTACATTGCAGTTTTACTTTTAATTTATACTTTTAGGTTTGTTAGTATATTTTGCACTGCCTTAAATTTATGTGGAGTTAAATAAAAATATCTGTTTTTCACTAATGAGAAAATAATGAATTTGTCATGAATTTTCATGAAAATAACATCACAATGCAAATATGTCAATTTTCATACGGATAGGTTTCATTTTCTTAATGGTCCTAGAAATATTAATGTTTAAGTATTGTCAAATACTCCAGATATTAATTAACACATGAATAAAAAATATAGATTCAAGCACCTGAAGTATCAGTGGAATAGTGATGTGTTTTCTGTATGCTAACTATAATATAAAAATTTAAATATTATTTATATTTTTTATTTGGGATGAAATATGACATGTTTTTGTTAGACTCAGCCAAAAACAGTTTTTAAAGCATTAGCAGTATCCAGGTGCAGTTTGGCTCTTGAGGCTGCGGAGAAGTGATGTGGTGTGAGGTGTTTTGCCCTCGAGTGTGTGGAATCTAAACTACTCTCATCACACATTAGTCACGGCAGCTCTTGTACACAACATAAATGACTTTGGCCTGCTTTTACCCTCAACCTTTGTTAAAGTTACCAGCCATTTAACAATAGCTTTGATAATAACGTCAAAATATCCTGTTGACTGACTAGATATGCAAGACACCTTGTTGTCAAAGCTGTATTAAACCTTATCTTTCTATGACATTTTCCCTGTGTGTGGAATCTCTCTCTCTCATGCACATGAACATGCTCAAACATCCCTTCACATGAACGCTCTCATAAACTAAACATTCACACAGAGTGGGTTTGAAGTTTAAACCCCAGGCAATTTTTGATGGGTGTTGTTGCTGACAGAGGTTATTACTACAGGGGAGTCCTAAGAGGTGGAAGAGACTTTCTTGAGCATTTCCTGGTTTCTTCAGACTCTCCTTGCGGCTACTTATCAGGCAAAGAGTGAGAGAGATGTGAGAGGAGGTATTCGGAGAGGCTGTTTGTTTTTCTTCACCCCTCAGGTATAGTGAGGTCAGAACAGACCTTGGCGACATCTACAAAACACAGGCACTATTTCCTCCTGCCTCAAGATGAGCAATTCGTACTGTAGACTAAAAAAGCAGGTTAGGAAATGGATAAGAAGGGACATGAATTGATTTGCCAGAAGAGCCCTGAATGAACTTTTAACATTCCTGTGTCAGTATGATTGATGACAAGCAGCTATGTTGCATTATTTGCATCTGAAAGCAGCACAGAGTTTATGCTAACTTATATAAATTGATGGAATTATTTATTCAGATTATTTAATATTTGTACGATATAGCTACTTTATTTTATAAATTGAATTAATTAATTACGTTTTTTAAAATCATTAAATCGTACATAGCAGGATATCTTTCAAGATGGCAATACATTACATTGGTCATATATGTTTTTTTATTTTCGTTTTTGTTCACTTATGGTTGTAATTTTGTTTTGCATAAATTCAGAAAGTCATTTTTGTAGTTTATTTTCTAGGGGTGTAACGGTACGCGTATTCATACCTAACGGTTCACGAGGCAAATTCCAAATGGAAGTGATCATCCCTATGCCCTATGTGATCATCCCTATGTGAGCAGGTCACACGCATGCCGTATGTAGCTGTTTGGAATGCACTTGGTAAAGGGAGCATTGTAATTTCCTCTTTATCTTCAGCTGGGATGTTCCCGTGACAATGCAGCACAGTGTCCGTCAGCAGATGTCGCTGTTTTAACGGCATAATTCTTTTTTCTTTTTTTCCTTTTTTTTAGCCTAACTGTTGCAAATAAAAACATACATTTTATATTTGAAAAAGTTTTTAAAATATGCTATATAATACTGTATATAAAAAGTAATATATATAAAACTTTTAAAAATATGGATTGTATATTTATTTATGCCGGCGTTGCGTTGTCAGGGGAACATCCCAGCTGAAGATAATGAGGAAATTACGCCACTCCCTTTGCCAAGTGCATTCCAAACGGCTACATATGGCACGCGCGTGACCTGCTCACATAGGGATGATCACATAGGGCATAGGGATGATCACTTCCATTTGGAACTTGCCCTGTGAACCGTTCGGTACGAATACGCGTACCGTTACACCCCTGTTATTTTCTATTAATGGCCTTTCTTGGACCCAGAAAGAAGGTTTAAGTTCAGAATATTACAGTATGTTTTTATATTAGTACAATAAACTATTTTATCGTATAAGATCAAGAAAAAAGTAAATTTTCATATAACTGCTTGAAAGTAGAAAATGAGTTGCAGTAACTTCTTTGTCAATGTGTTTTCCCAAGTACAGCACAAATTAGAGCCCCATTGACTTGTCCAGTTGTCTGACCCTGTTTTATAGTTAGGATTGGTTTCAAAGCCTCGGTTGGGCATCAAAGCCAATGCGCTATAATGGTCTAACCTCCTGCAAAGCTACCTACAAAACTAAAAATCAATAGACTGACATTCACTCCCACAGTCAATACAACAGTGATAGGAAACAGCAGAAGGTGTTAAAAGTGCTTTGATTTTTAATTAGTTTTTAAAGGGTTAGTTCACCCAAAAATGAAAATAATGTCATTTATTACTCACCCTTATGTCGTTCTACACCCGTAAGAGCTTCGTTTATCTTCCGAACACAACTTAAGATATTGTTAATGAAATCCGATGACTCAGTGAGGCCTGCATAGACAGCAATGCTATTCAAACTCTCAAGGTCCATTAAGGTACTAAAGACATATTTGAAACAGTTCATCTAAGGTCAGTGGTTCTTAATATTATAAAGCGACAAGAATACTTTTTGTGAGCCAAAAAAACAAAATAAAGACTTTTCAACAATAACTATGTGGGCCGATTTCAAAACACTGCTTCAGAGCTTTTATGAATCGAATCAGTGAATCTGAGTGCCAAAGTCACGTGATTTCAGCAGTTTAGCCGTTTGATAGGAGATCCGAATCACTAATTCGAAACAAAAGATTCATAAAGCTCAGAAGCTTCATGAAACATGAAACAGTGTTTTGAAATCGTATTATCTGTTATGTTTTAAGACGTGAACGTTAGGTTAACTGTTGGGAAAAAACATCTGATGTGTAACATTATATTAGATCCGTGTGATACAGTAGGTCTTAAAATTATAGGCTGTCTGTTTCATTAATGTTAATCAAACAATTGTGGAATTATGGAAAAAAAAAGTTGAATATATATATATATACATATATATATATATATATATATATATGTATATATATTTTTTTCCCCAATGGATATGGGCTTTGACTTGGTTTGTGTGTGTGTATATATATATATATATATATATATATATATATGTGTGTGTGTGTGTATATGTATGTATGTATATCTATTCCTGTTTGGGAGAAGACAGGGTATTTGTGGGGTGTTTGACTGGAATGATGATCTTAAAGCTATGCAGAGATTCCTAGTGAATTTGAATTGTGCATGGTTTACTTGTGTATATGTGAGCTTTTGTATCTGTGCACATGGGTAGTACAGGGAGAGCTGTGATGAATGTGTCTCACTGACTCAGACATGTGGAAACATACCTGTGAGCGTGAGTGCAGTGCAATCAGTCACCTAGCGTGAGGACAAAGAAAAGAGGTTTAGAGGAGGTCTGTGCTCTTCAACTGCACAGCACTGCATGTACACATCACAACAGCATCTGCTACATACCTGGCTAACAACATAACTTAATTTATTTATTTATTTCTGGCTCTTTTTTTTTTTTTGTGGTTCTGTTTTACAGTTTTATGCATAATATTATTTCTGAAGATACATTTATATTCAATCTAACAACATAATATTGGTATACAGTAGCTAATAAGACTTTCTCTTCAGAAATGGATCTCATGTGATATGTTAAACTGGATATGAAGTGTGACCCATAAAGAACTCAGCAGTAAGTTATGGTGTATGTTTTGAAATGAAATTAAAGTACTGCTGTATTCTTTTTCCTTGCAAATAGTTATTTGAGAATTTTCATAATGACAGCTTTCTGTATGTGAATAAACAATTATTATTACAGTTTCAGTATTTTAAATACAAATCTGTGTGACTATGTATAAAGACCAGTTTTTATTTTAGTATTATTTGTTAATACTATTATAGTATTTATTTATTTATTTTATTTTTTTAATTAGCTTTTATGTTTATAATTTAAGTTTTCATTTTTAAGTTTTAATAATTTTGTTATGTGCTTTTTGGCATTTTTATTAGTTTTATTAATAAGATTTTTTATTAATCAAAATACTTCTTTTTAGCTTAAATTTATTTTTATTTCTGTTTTAGTAATTTTAGTACTTCAGCTTAAACTTGATTTCAGTTACAATAGTAGGCAAGGCAACATTTCTATTTTTTGTTTAAGTTTTTGAGTTTAAGTTTTTCATCTAATATTTATATTTTATTTTAATACAATTGATGAAAACAATTTTTATGAATTTTAGTTTTAGTTAACATTAACAGCACTGATATAGACCTCAAGAAAGATTCATTTTATAGCCCACAGCCTAAAGAGATTTGTATTACGGTTTTCTGCTGGACAGCAATTCAGACAGTTTAAATTCTGTTTCTCTTCAGTGTGTTGAATCGGACTCCTGTGCATCTGATTCATGAGATCATACTGGTGGATGACTTCAGCGAAGATTGTGAGTAACAGCACTGTGTATTATAGCATATTTGAAATTATAAATGTTACAAATTCATATTCTGATGTCATGACTGTTACAGTTTCAATACATTTGATAAATATTTCAAATAAATAAATTCATTTAAATCTATTTTTTCTTTTCAGCAAATGACTGCCTTCTTCTCACCAAGTTGCCCAAAGTAAAGTGTCTTCGCAATAAACAGAGAGAAGGTAGGCCAGTGATGACGTCTCTAACATTCTCTCCCTCTGCCTGTGAATTAAATATTTCATTTTGGGCTGGCAACACGCCTGTTTGTAATACCATCCAGATTCTAAAAGCAGCTGTTTGCTTTTTGCCCGTGCACTGGTGAGTGTTTTTAACAGCAGGTGGTGCGTTACTGGGAGGGTGACTGTGAACAGACTGTGAAGAAGATTACTGCACATTGACTGAAGCTCTGGCCAGTGTTTCACACTTCCTTACATGTACCGGTTGCACAGGTGGAAAACAGAGCAGATACAGTTCCCCCGCCACGCACTCGTGCTGTCATCCGTATCTTTCCATTCCGATGAACAGATATACAAAGTCTAGAGGGTGACAGAACATGGATTGGTTGGCAAGCAGCTCGCATAAACATAGATTTAAACTCTTGATAAAAAAATAAACATCAAAAAATCCATTTTAAGCAGTTATTTCGATGTGCATCTAACTGAAAACACTGGTCTTAAACCATTATAGCAAATATTGATTTTGCCACTGCCGTACAGCCTGTGGCAGATTTTATGTCGGCCGTTGTTTGGAATGGCTGTCCGAGCCCCTAGAGATTGACTTGGGTTAAAATGCCCACTTAATGTTTAATGAAATCCTATTAGCACAGTTTAACAACATTATGGATGTTGAAAGGTTAAGTCATCTTTATGGCTGGTTACCTTTTTGGTAAATTAAGCAGGTCAAGCTTTACATAAATTTCCATGTCCAATTTGGATTTAAATTCCCCATTTAGTTTATTAGCACTATGCTTTTAATGTCACTGGGCCAAAATGCATTCAGACGTTAATAACTAGATTTTCATACTTTCTGAAGGTGATATGAGTAGGGCTTCCTTGTGCAAAATTCGCCGCCACAATGCAAAGATGTTATGGATGATTGCAGGGTGTTGCTATGTGTTCTGAGCAGTGGTATTTTAGTATAATTTATATACCATTATAGTATTTATTAATATTTTGAATAGGATTTTTCATTATTTTTCTTTTCAGGTTTCAGCTTAATTTCAGTTAAAATTGTAATAATTTTGTTATTTGCTTTTGTCATTTTTTTAATATTTCTATATAGCTTAAATTTATTTTTAGTTCAGTTTTAGTTTTAATATTTTTCGTGCTTGAACTTAAACTTATTTCAGTTAGTTGCAAAGGCAACATTTCTAATTTTTAAGTTTTTTAAGTTTAACTTTTTCATCTAATATTTATATTTTATTTTATTTCAGCTTTATTTTAAAGGCATAGTTCATCCAAAAATGAAACTTCTGTCATCATTTACTATGTTGTTCCAAACCTGGGGTGCATTTCCCAAAAGCATCATTAGCCAACTGGTTCTGTTGTTAGTTCAACGATTTGGTGTTTCCCAAAACCACAGTTTAAACAAACGTTCACAAACTGCATCACAAACTTGTGTGGTTTGAACGACATCTCTAGATGTGGTCAGAAGCATAGTTTCTAGTTTTTATAAAATGTGGACTTAATAAATCGTTATCTTGAGCAAAATAAGGAAGCTGACATTAAGTACAATCTCTTTTATTTCGAATACATACAAATGTCATTTACATCTATTAGTTTGTCAAGAGATTTAAAGCATTGTTTTTGAAGGGTGCGCATCTAGGTCTGTCACAATAGTTGATATATCGACTTATCGCACAAAATATGGACATGACCTCGATAATTTTTGGTGACGTGATATATTGCCCATTATGTTTACACAAAAATAAATGTCACTGACATTTTGCCGATCGTGCTGCCTCTGTCAAGTCGTCTGCTCTCCGAGGGGAAAGCGAGGCTCAGGCAGCTGCTTCATACACAGAGCTGACATCGTCAGGCGGAAAAATGCGCCATTCGAGTCGTCATAGTGTTTTCCTGACTACAGTCAGTTTGGAAGAATAAGTGCAAATGCACTCAGTTTCTGCAATCCACTGGTACAAATATAAACATGACAGCGCGAAATGGTGCACGCTCACTGCTAGTTTCACACAGGACGCAGCAGTCGCGAGTGTCTAGTTCGTTTTCATAGAGAACACGTTTTTGCATTCCACTGCGCCGTTTTTCCATGGAAACGTGTTTGTTTGACTGTTGCACTCGTGTCTTTCGCAGCATCTCGTTCATTACGCGGCGCTCAAGTTAAAAGAAGTTTTTCAAGCACGCCTCTAGAAAAACAGATACCTCAACAGACCATATCTGACTGCTAAATCTGTGTCTTTGTTCATATGGAAATCTGACAAATGCGTGCACTTACTTTACTGAGAAAATAAGGTCAGTCCTATCCCTTAGAAAAGTAATAGTGCAGCTCTTCTAAATAATCTGCAAATAGGATAATCAGTCATGTCCCTAGCTAGTTATGCACAAAAGTTTAATACCAGGGCTTTGAGGTCTGCTTCCTAAACCAAAGTATAAGCAAGCTCCACTAATAATGATAATATTAGTATTTAGTAAGAATAATAATGTAATATTTAGTCATCATTGTCACCTATAACGTGAAGAAAGTAACATTGCAAAGTTCTTATTAGTAATGATCATCCACTTGCTGCCCCCTCCCTGTTTATTCCAGCGCTCCGAGGTTCCATTACACACTGTCACACATTGTCGCTTAGACAGCATTGATTAATGCATAAAACCCCTGTGCAGCCAACTCTGTACAAGAGAAAATTGTTAAAAGGTTTAAGGCATTTAAACCCCATTGTCGCCCCGGAGCTACAAACAGGGTGTGCGGTTCTGCTATGTTAACTCTATTAGCTCTAGGTGAATGTAATCTCTGCCATTCACTAACTTTCTCTCTCTCTCTTTCATTGTCTGTCTTTCTTGCTCTCTCTTTCCTTCTCCATCTGCCCAGTGCATACACAGAGGGGCCACACTGGCCCAATATGCATGCACACACAAACACAGCCTGCTCTCAACAACTCTGTAGAGGGTACGCTCACCCATCTGGAAAATACAGCCTTATTGAGGATGAAATGGGATTTTTAATTGGCTGAAGTTGCCATGCAGCGTGAAACTTTGCACGAGCCTTGCACGTTTACAATTATTATGCATCCTCAGTCAGGCTCTACCGATTTAACAGCCTTGCCTTCATGGAAAAGCTTCTTGCTCTGATTCGATAATAACCATAAGGCTTTAATTGTCCCTTCAACTAATCAGATTTAAATGGCTCTTCTCATATCTTTTTCTGTGAATGAGATTGTTGGGATGAGAGTATTTTTCAGTTTAACAGGCTTTTCAACAGATGTAATGTGTTGCTCTGATGGAAAGCGAATTCTCCAGTGCTCCTGATCACCCACTCTGTGTTTGTTTGTGTGTGTGTTTCACAGGACTGATCCGATCCAGGGTTCGAGGAGCGGATGCCGCAGGAGCCGGGATCCTGACGTTTTTGGACAGTCACTGTGAAGTCAACAAAGATTGGCTGCCTCCACTGCTGCAGAGGGTCAAAGAGGTACAGTTTTACACTCATTCTTATTGTGACCATAATCTTTTGAGTATTTTTGCCTGGATTCTGTGGAATTGTCTCCTTTTTCAGTTCATTTTCAATGGGAGAGAGTCAGCAGGCAGAACGGAGGCGGCACTGAATGCGGCACCGCTTGCCAAGCACATGCAGGAAAATCCTGCCGCTTTGTTCTGTCTGTTAGCAGCACTGTCATTTCACATTTTAGCAGCAAAAATAAAAAAAAATGTAAACATTTTTAAACTTTTATTTAAAATATCTTACTAGTGCCAAACTATGGAAGTTTGTTTCCACCACTAAATTAAAAATTAAAAAGGTAATTGCAACTTTTTATCTCACAATTCTGACTTTTTTTCACAATTGCGAGTTTACATCACACAATTCTGACTTCAGTTCTCAGATTTGATAGATATAAACTTGCAATTGTGAGTCATAAACTCACAATTGCGAGAAATAAAGTCAGAATTGCAACATATGAACTATAACTCGCAAATGTGAGTTTATATCTCGCAATTCTGATTTAATAACACAATTGCAAGTTTATATCATGCAATTCTGAGAAAAAAAGTCAGAATTGTGAGATAAAAAGTCGCAATTACCTTTTTTATTTTTTGTTCAGTGGCGGAAACAAGTTTCCATACCCAACTGTGAACAGCACACGCTGCAAAAAAAAAAAAGTATTTTTTTTCTCACAACAATAAAATTATTTTCACAACGATAAAATGGTGATTTTATTCACAACCAATCACCATTTAGCTTTTATTGAATCAAAAAACAACATGGAGGAGAACTGTTGGTAATTTTTCTGAGCACTATGACACATTTTATGGAGAAATGAATTAATAATTTAGTTATGTTAGATCACAAGCAAAGCTTGCCACCTATCATGTGGTGTGTAAAATACCCTTTAACCTGTAATTCAAGTGTGAAGATATAACTCATATTTCAACTCAAAAGTGACAAGATTTTTTTTTTTTTTTTTTTTTTTACAGAGATCAAAATTAATAAAATCACATTTTTCAAAATTCATTTCATAAGCAGTTTGAAGTAGCTTGAAAGCCCAGAATTGCTGACACATCTCAAGTATTCTTTTCTTTCAGCAGGACTGTATTGTGAGGCATGAGAGCGTTGAGCGATGAGGTCAGAGCGTCTGGTGTAATGATGTTGGATGAGTGTGTGTGCACATTCACTCACTCTTAGTAACACAGATAATCCCAGCTCTCGCTGATTTTCCACCTCCTTTGTTGTGAAATCAAGCTGAACAGGCAGAGAGTCGAGCCATCCACATACCCTTTCAAATCTCTTGTGCTCTTTTGTCTCATTTTGTAATATTTTAATTTTTCAGGACCCGACCTGTGTCGCCAGTCCTGTGATTGACATCATTAATATGGACACGTTTGCTTATGTCGCTGCTTCCTCAGACTTACGAGGAGGTAAAAACTGCATTTATAATCCTCCATTCAATGTCCCACCGCTGACATCAAGGGGCGTCGGTCATAGTCCCCAATCAGCGGTGTCACCCAGAAACAAATCTAACAATTAGCTGTGATGAAAGCCCCGGCCTATCATCAGCAGTACACTTTAATTATCACCGCCACCGCGGTGTATAATTATAACTTATAAAAATTAAAGTTACAAGAAATTAGAGCAAAAAGATCTTCATTGATCTCTCTCTCTCTCTCTCTCTCTCTTTCTCCTGTCTCCTGCCGCAGGCTTCGACTGGAGTTTGCATTTTAAATGGGAGCAACTATCAGCTGAAAAGCGAGCCAAGAGAGCTGACCCTACAGAGCCCATTAAGTAGGTGAAGAGAAGCAAAGGGGATTTTATAAAAAAACATATGCTAAATGAGGACAGGGGTTTGATCCAACACCTGTTGGGCTTTGAGCTTCATGTTTAGCTTCTTGATTTTTATTTGTTTGCTGAAAGTTCAAATTACTTTCTGAAAAAATGTTTAAAAGGTTTATAAACAACATGAAATGGCATTCATGTTTAATTTCTGTGAAATTAAGTGAAACAGAATTTTAATGTAGGGTGGGATTTTTATCCATCAGAATTTGATTGTATCGTGAATGATATTTATTTATTTTATTAATGGTGTTTGTTAGCTTCACTGTATTGTTTGCATTTGGACTTAGGGTTAGTGGTTTGATCAAATTTCTAAGTATTAAACTAGCACAGTGGTTTTCAACTAGGAGGCCAGGGCACACTGGTGGTCTTTAGCAAGCTTCTAAGAGGGCTACAAGGTGACTTTAAAGTATTTAAATTAATATATTATTATTTACATATTAAAATAATCTAATTTTATTCTAAAATAAAATGTTAAAAAGACATAAAATCATTGCAGGAGGAACCCATATGTGACCCTTGACCACAAAAATCAGTCATAAGTAGCATGGGTATATTTTTAGCAATAGCCAACAATATGGGTCAAAATGATCAACTTTTCTTTTATGCCAAAAATCATTAGGATATTAAGTAAAGATCATGTTCCATGAAGATATTTTGTAAATTTCCTACCATAGATTTTCTCAATATTTAGATTTTTTTTGCACCCTCGGATTCCAGATTTTCAAATAGTTGTATCTCGGCCTGTCCTATCCTAACAAACCGTTCATCAATGGAAAGCTTATTTATGTATAAATCTCAGTTTCAAAAATTGACCCTTATGACTGGTTTTGTGGTCCAGGGTCACATATGTCCAGAATGTCACAGAGATTCTTTTCAATTGGCCCAACGAGCAATTACCTGGAAACGCCCTAGAAACCACTCAACACTCTAGCAACCGCATAGCAACATGCTGAAATCACTCACAACACCTTAGAAACTGCATAGCAATGCCCTGACAAAAAAAAAAAAAAAAAAATCAATTGGGTCTCATCTATTTTGAAATTTGTTTGATTATAATTATTTTGTATTAAATCTACATTTTAGTAAGTGAATAATTTCAGTCTCATAATCTGACTATTAGCACTTTGTGATTGGTGAGAATTGGCATGGTCTCAAATATACAGAGAATGAGAAGACTGGAGCCTCTTCACGTACATTGTGGGGGCGAGTTTTACATATGAAAGCATCACTTGCATTTTCTTCAGAAAATATAAAAATAAGTTGGTTAATATTATTTTCTTCCCTTGTGTGGCCTTGGTAGCACAAAAGAGAGAAGTTGTTCAGATGTGTAGATATGTACTACATTTTGATGAAAAACAATCAAAAATTCTTCAGAATAACATGGTGAAAATCATCCTTAGTTAGAGCAGGGGCATTTATTAGGAATATATATTGGATTTTAATTTCATGTTGTCTTTGAAGGGAGAAAAGGGCATTTGAAGCATTGATTTCCACTGAGAAGTTCAGCCTGGTTGATCATTAAGAACTGAAGAGTTATATCATAATTAAAATATTTAGTTGCTATAAAATTATTTAATTAATCATTTTTGATTGTTTAAACAAAGCAATATCAACATTTAAATCCTGGTTGTTTTTCCTTCTCCTCCTCAATTCTCTCTCTCTCATCTTGTTATGGTGTAATTCCCACTGTTCCTAGCACTCTCAGATGCTGTTGTAATGAAGGCTGTTAATAGCTCAGATAAGCAGGCAGTCGGGCTGAGAGAGGCTCAGATCCCGTCTGCTCCTGCGTGTGCTGTGCACCGGTGCAGTACTGTAGCCGACCTGGGTCTTTCACAGCCCATCCACCAACAGATGCAGAATAGATCGGTGATAACTGAGTCACTGAGAGCTGTGTGTGAGTATGTGGACACAGATGGGATGTAGTGGTGTGTATATCAGGATGATATGTGAGAGAGGCAGCACAACCATGACCCCTGACTGACAGCCAGTTGTTTCCCTGGCTGGCAAGAGTTTGTGTATGTGAGATATATATATATATATATATATATATATATATATATATATATATATATATATATGTGTGTATATATATATATTATACTCCAAATATTTGAACGCTAATGTATGTACAGGTAATTCATCCAAACACAGCAGGGGTGTGCAGTTAGGATGCAGGGTGGGTCTGGTGACACTTATAGTAGATTTATAGGTTATATTCTTCTATGAGTGTCCCATAACATAGTCAAGATCAATGTCTGTTCAAATTCATAAATGGTCCCACATGTTTGTGCTATGGACACCTCCAATCATGCCACTTGTTAAGGAAATGTGCACTGTTACTTTTCTAAGTGAACGGATTAGGATTATTACATGTTTTCAAGCCTGGCAATAACGTATGCATTTCATTTATTTGCATTCCTTTATCCTTGGAATTCATTTTATTGCATTATTTAAAATTCATTCGCTCTCTCTCATCTTTAAAACCCTTGACAGGTTTTTCCACTTTACACTCACTCAATGAGCCCAATTGTTGAAGCTTTTGGGCTTTGTTTCTGCCTACTAAAATGAGATGAGAATAGCTATGTGAAAAGTAAATGAATCTGAAATGAAAGTACGTGAGTGGCCCTGAGGAGAGGCAGAGGAAACGATGTGTCCTACCACTTCACAATGAGAGATTATGGCTGATGCAATTCAAATGCTTCCGATAATACCGGAGCCACTTCCTCCAGTGTCCTTAGCGCTTGAAGCAGCTGTCTGGGTACAGTGAATTTGAAGGGCAAGCTGAGCTTCATCAGGAGAATGAGAAATGGGCCACACACCACCACTTCAGTGACCTTTTATCCTCTTTCCTTGTTCCAAGACTCTTCACCCAAACCACATTCAAAAAGAAATGCTTTCTTACATCAATCCTGAGTGACAACAGTATTTTAGGCAGTCACCTGGATTGAAGTGTTTAATGTCAAGACTTAACGTTTCACTCTTTTTTTCAATCTTTCAACCCTCAGAACGCCCATCATCGCAGGAGGACTTTTTGTGATTGACAGATCCTGGTTCAATCGCTTGGGAAAATATGACACAGCCATGGACATCTGGGGAGGGGAGAACTTTGGTGAGTTATTACTATGAGTGCTGCAGTGCTTCCCACACATAGACTTTACTTGGGTGGGCCACCGAGGTATATTAACGGCCACCCAAGTATATCTGGAGACACATTTATGCTTTTATTATTTTTATCCTCTTATACTTTTGTATCTGCCCATCGATTGATTAACTAGTGGAAAATCTCCTCTCGCCCTACGTGTGTCGTACCTGCTCGATTTATGCTAAGCAATTGCTAATGAACTCAAGTTGATGAATTATTACAATGTCTACTTTATGGCCTTTATATAAAATGTTTTAGATGGTTGTAAGAATCTGAAGGATCAGCCCGCAATTGTGTAGACATTTCAAAATAGGAGTCCTGGTGTATTTTGGGCTTGTTTATAATTAAAAGTCACACACTACGTTTTTTTTTTTTTTCTTCTTCTTCTTTTTTTTTATGGGCATTATTGGTATTTTGGTTACACAATAAATTGTATTTAATTTGATTTCCATTTAATTCATATTAAATTATTGTAGTCTCCCCCACAGGAAGAAAAAGACTAAGGACATTATTTAACACGTATATTATTCATTATATAAATTTTACTAGTAAAATCTGTGTCCCATTCACTGAGAGAGACACTATATGACAGCAAGGAGAACATAGGAAAAGGAGAACCATTTAAATGCTGTAATTTTGCATAATTTACAATGCATAATAATGGATAATATTAGTATGTAATTAAATGTAATAGTATGCTATGTAATTCAAATTAATTTCATTAAATAAAATACTGTTAAAAAACACACATTATTTGTTTGTCACATGTAGTAGACCATTTTTGTGCCATGGGTAATAGGAGTATTTGTCACCCAGCTACCACCGCAAGTATATTTCAAACCTGTGGGAAGCACTGCACTGTATAACAGAATTAGACTTGAGCTGTTGCAGCACTGTTTTTTCAGACTCAAGTATGCTACTGTGCTCATAATTGCAAATGAGTGTTGGACACTGGCATATTTAGACAGGAGATTCCAGCCGTATGATCTAATTCTTGCCATGAGAGTGATGCCGTATCCTGGAGGGCTACTGTAAATCACATATACACATGTCAGCAAGTTATTTTTCTCTACATGACATAATATGCATATGCATTTTATACTATACATTTCTGCAATATACTGTCAGGAGAGCCATCTATCAATGTACACTACTGTTTTTTAAAAGAAATTCATATTTCAATTTTAAAAATATGACCCTTTTATGCGCTGTTGAGCGGATTCATAAACACCTCTGATTGGCCTTTGTGTTCACGCGCTCATCAGATATGCCTGTCATTGGGTACAATGATCAACGCACGGGAGTGTTTGAAAGCACACGGAAGTGTTTGAATTTGAAAGCGGGAGCAGGAGCGTTTGAATGCAGGCGTCTATCAGCGGACGTCTGCTGATAGACACCTGCTTTCAAACACTCCCGCGTGTATCTGTGTAAGCGCTCGGTGAAGATGTCATTGATGTCTATTTACAACATGTCTTTGAAACGTTGATCATTGTAGCCAATCACAGACATATCTGATGAGCGTGTGAACACAAAGGCCAATCAGAGGTGTTTACAAATCTGTTCAACAAGCACTCAAAGCATCAAATTTTTAAAATTTCAGTACTGACTTGGTATCGCAGTTGGTACTTTTGACAACACTAGCAAGGATGCTTTAAATTGTTCAAAAATAGCAGTAAAGATATTGTTTTTTAAAAAAGTTACTGTTATACTGTATTTTTGGTCAAATAAATACAACCATGATGAGCATAATGGTGAGCACGCTAACAGTAGTTTATGCTCTCTAATGCCATAATGTTTTTTAACTATAACACACTGTGATTGGTATTTATTGTTTTGTGTTTGTAGAGATTTCTTTCAGAGTATGGATGTGTGGAGGAAGCCTGGAAATCATTCCCTGTAGCAGGGTCGGCCACGTATTCCGCAAGAAACATCCCTACATCTTCCCAGAGGGCAATGCCAACACATACATTAAGTAAGAGTCAAGAGAAGTGCACATACTTATAATATTAATTCCTATCCAGCTGAGTTTTTAGTAAAATATTCCAGCTGATAAAGAATGTAACATTTTTATTGACATTAGTAGACTTTGTTTTGTCTTTGGGGGTTGTTAACCTGTAAATTTGAATATGTTAATCTTTCTTTATTTTTATCTCTGTTGAATGTTTTCCTATGTTATTTGTTGGATTTTTCCTGCCAAAGATAGAGATAATACTCCAACTTCTGCCCGGAAGAAAATCTGCTGTGTAAAATTTGTTTGCTTTTATCACGTTTCGCCTCTGGGGAAAAACCTCAGCATGAAACCGAATGAAATATTAAGAGCATAGCACAACATTCTTTCTGAATCTGAATTGCTATGCAGTGTGCTCAGTCAACAAAATCTGTTTCCTCATATAGTTCAGAGGCTCTAATGAATAATTGCTGAAGGCATTAGCTGGCTTTACTAGATACTCTTTAAAACCATGTCATTTTACATCTGTTAGCAAAGTTATCTGTTAGATACAGTATGTAACAATCAGATGTGGTTTGATTATGTGTAGTTTTTAGTGCATAGCCTGCAATAAAATGTCTTGAACTGTAAATAAATAAATTGATTAAAATGATCAACTACATAAAAGTAAATAAAATGTAAAGTATCTTGATATTAAATTCACAGTTACTGTATTACAGGAAGTGCTTTCTTGGAATTCCTCTTATTAAACCGCTTAATATTACGCTTTGTCATGGAATTCAGCCTGCTCTGTTTGTGCCATAGACATGATTGAGAGCTCAATTTGTGCAACTTGTTGAAAAGAATTGTGCTGTTTGTTTTCTAAGCAATTAGACTTTTAATGTGTAAAAAAACCCTCACTTACGGGGAGGGAATATTGACAGGTATGATCTTTTGACTTTGCCAGTATGAACCACCCAGAACACCCTTGCAGCTGCATAGCAATGTGCTAAAAAACACTCTGAATACCTTAGCAACTGCATAGCAATTACCTGACAAACACCCACAATACCCTAGCATGTTACTGTGAGTTCCACTTTTCTTCACAATCTATATCTTATTACAGTTGCAAGTCTTCAATACCTGGCTGTAAAGACAATATTTTTAGTAACTGTACTGATGAATTGGCAAGTCATCCTAATGATCTTCTTGAGGTTGAAGTGCGTATTTTTAAGGAAAGTTTTTAGCACACTTTGGTGTTCACATTCAATGCTCTTTGTTTCAGGAACACCAGAAGGACTGCTGAGGTTTGGATGGATGAGTTCAAACTGTTCTACTACTCAGCTCGACCAGCTGCTCGGGGGAAGTCCTATGGAGAGTGAGTGACTGATAGCATGTGTGTGTTTATGTGTGTATCTATAATGGGGAGGCATTAGGGAAAAGATTCATCTCTTATTCCGCTCATTCTCTTCCTCTCTTATCAGCATTCACGGCAGACAGGAGCTCCGCAAGAGTCTCAAGTGCAAATCCTTCAAGTGGTATCTAGACAATGTCTATCCAGAGCTCAAGTGAGTCAGTGTGATGTGTGTATTTGAGTGTCTGCGGGTGCTGATTGATGATTGTAAAGTGCCATGTTATTATTTAGCATGGCAGTATGGCCCCTCTGTGTCTAAAGCTGGCTTGTTGTAGACTAGCTGCTGTCCATCTGCTCTCATCTGTCTCAAAGGGAATGATTTTCCACCCACTATGGCAGATTTTACTTAGTTTTAAGGTTTTTTTTTTGTTTTTTTGTGAAATTGTTTTTTGTGTTATATTTATTCATTTGGCATTTAAAAGTCAACAAAAGTCCAGCATACATCACCAGAGAGAAGTCTGTTGTTTTCACTGGAACACCGGGTTATAATATTTTGATTAAACAAAACGAGGTCAAAAAAACATACATACATAAATGAATCATTCACAATAAGATCTACCACATGCATTTACAAAATAGATGGGGTGAATATTTATTCCATGCTGACTTTTTCATTTGCTACTCATTGCTTTCTATGAGAAACAATATATTTAAAGGATATAATTTGTGTTTTTTTTTTCTCTATGGGGTATTTATTATCTTTACACTATGGTGTATCTTTTTCTGAATGCAGAGTTCCTGATGATTCTGATGCCAAGTCTGGTGTTATTCGGCAGAGACAGAACTGTCTAGAGTCTCGAATAGTTGAGGGACAGGATCTCCCAGTGCTCACACTCGCACCCTGCATCATCACCAAAGACGTACCAGCAGCCAACCAGGTACAAGACTCTCTGGCATAATATCAGAAAAACATGCTTGAAGCATTAAATGAGCAGCTTTATTTTTCCTTATCAATCTCCATTGCTGTAGGAATTAGTGCTGTCTATGTTATCCTTTGGTTATTTCTATTTGGCATTCATAAATCTTAGTGTCACACCATAGAAATCTCTTTTTACCGACTTAAAGGATTAGTTCACTTCAGAATTAAAATTTCCTGATAATCTACTCACCCCCATGTCATCCAAGATGTTTATGTCTTTCTTTCTTCAGGTGAAAAGAAATTAAGGTTTTTGAGGAAAACATTCCAGGTTTTTTCTCCATATAGTGGACTTCACTGGGGTACAAAGGGTTGAAGGTCCAAATTGCCCTGGGCTCTACACGATCCCAGAGCAGGAATAAGGGTCTTGTCTAGCAAAACAACCGGTCATTTTATAAAAAAAATAAAAATGTATAAACTTTTTAGCCACAAATGCTCATCTTGCAGTGCTCTGCAATGCGCCACTCATTATGTAATCATGTTGGAAAGGTCACGCGTGATGTAGGTGGAAGTACCGCGGTAGGGTGAAAAACTCCATCTTATTTTCTCCTCCAACTTCAAAATCGTCAGGCATCGTTGTTTTACCTTTTTTTGTAAAGGGCATTTGACTTAGTCTTTGCAAATTCACTTTGTAGACACTGGATCAGTACTTCCGCTTACGTCACACGTGACCTTTCCAACCTGATTATGTAATGCATAGTGCATCACATCGCAGTGCAGGATGAGCATTTGTTGTTAAAAGTATATCATTTTTTGTTTTGTTTTTTAGAAAATGACTGCTTGTTTCACTAGACAAGTTTATTATTCCTTATTCCTTGACTGGGATCACGTAGAGCCCTTTAAAGCTGCATTGTAACTGCAATTTGGACCTTCAACCTGTTGAACCCTTTTGAAGTCCACTATATGGAGAAAAATCCTGGAATGTTTTCCTCAAAAACCTTAATTTCTTTTTGACTAAAGAAAGAAAGACTTAAACATCTTGGATGACATATAAGTATCAGGAAATTTTGAATTCTGAAGTGAATTAATCCTTTAAAGCATATCTTGCCTTTAAGCATTGTGGTCACATATTCTACTGAACAGTTTGGTCAAGATCAGAAGAGGAGTAAAGGTAGTGTGTATTTTTACTCTCACGCCAAGAATCAGTGACATCTCACACAGTTAGGCTACGACTCTGAGATGCTAGATTACATTAAATGCTATGCAACCAGGGGCATGTTGAAAGGGCAGCTTTTATAGCGGAGTAATGGGATTTAATTCAGGTCACATTTATGCACTGCTGTGTAATTATATTAAACAAAGAGGTGCCCTCTGGTCTCTGAGCAGCTAATCTGCCCTACTGTCACCCTTCATGGCTCCCTCACCTGCACATGAGCCTGGAAAAAAAACAGGGTTGTGCGTCATTCAGAATTGAATCCGGAATGGCTATTAAAGTCTATTCAGTTCCTGAAATTTAATTGAGGAAGCAGGATAGAGAATTAAAATTTGAATTTTAAGAAACAGTGACTAAAAATTAAACAGCAAATTTATTTGCATTTTATTGTGCCTTAATACTATAATTTAATAATAAACAATATAGGTTATTTTAAAAAGAACAATACATTATTTTAATAGTAATCAATGTTTAATAATTCAATATATTTTATTAGATTTAATAAATTAACTTCATGGACCATGATGGAAAAATTCAAAGGGAGCCACTTATTACATTTATAATTTGGTTCAACCAAAGCTATGAACTAATACCCATAAAGCCTTAGACCATCATTCTACCCAGAAACCTCTCTCTTGTTCCTCTGAGCATTGTAAAAAGTTTGTTTTTCAGATGTTTATTCTCTATAAAGCCCAGAGAAGATGATAGACAGTAGCTTTGGTGCCTGAACACTACAAAAGTGATTTCAGAGCACTTAAGTGTGTTCATAACACCACAAGAGCATGTTTCCCTGCTGCCTGCTGCGTGTGACCTTGTTAAGCGTCTGTAAGACTCACCAGATGGGAAGCGGTTCATCAGCATGGCTCACAAAAGCACATTTTTCCCACTGCCCTCGTGCGTCATTCTCTCTACATGTCTCAGAACAGCAAATTAGATCACCTTCTCAGAAGAAAGCAAAAAAGTGTCTGTTTTCTTCCAACTTCTCTCTCTGTTTATCATTTAAATGGAGCTGACTGATTAGAACAGACATCTTTAAATTAACAAGTCTGGAAATGCTCTAGCTTGTTTCCTAATCTAGTTTTCTAATAAACCTGATGCCATTGTATACTATGAATGTTGTTGGCTCTATGTGACGAATTGCTTATTTTCGTCTACTGTTAAATCGCTTTGGGTCAGAGAGTCATGCATGAATGTAAATGCAAACCTATGAAAGATGGATTGAGAAGTAAACCCATGGTATTACTGTTAAGAATAATTACAAATTCTTAAATGCATCAAAAATTAGGATACTTGCTTTAAAAACATTGAGGTTTATTTACTTTCCAGTCCAATCTGTCATGTAACATTTAAAACACCTGGAAGATCGTTTCTATTTACAGCAGTGACATGCAATCTATTGAAATCTGTGTAAGTCTCTAGAAAGAAAATTGCTTTTTCATTTCATTATATGTTGGTTCAGCATCAGAAAAGCCTGCTTTCTTTCCTGCACAGGAGTGGATCTACACCCACGGACAGCAAATCCGCCAGCAGCAGCACTGTCTGTCCGTCTCCACCACTTTCCCTGCCTCCCAGATCCTGCTCGTGCCGTGCAACATCAGCGACGGCAAGCAGGTACCTCCACTGCAGTCGCTCCAGACGAGAGCACAGGAGACGTCTCTGACAGACCATAAATCAGGCCGCACTTAGAAAGCTCCTGGAGGAACCCACTGACATCAGCTCTATGAGTATCAGTCCCAGCGTTAGACAGCCCCTCAGGAGAGGCTTTACTCTCAGGCCAATGTCAGCGTTTCCACATGTCACATTTGTCATATCAGTGTCAGGGAGTGACATGCATCAAACTGTAGCATCAGAAAACATCTGATTTGTTTGTTGTGCAGGGAGGCGTACGTATAAGTAGATATGTGTGAAGTATGAATGCACACTATACATAATATGCATGATATTTTATACTCTGTCCATAGCGAATGTGTACTTAAGCATGTGTTTATGTCTCCTGTGTTACTGCAGCGTTGGCAGAAATCTGGCACTCACCTGGAGCACCTGGCGTCTCGTTTCTGCGTGGACAGCGAGATGGCTCTGGACGGCATCGAGAGCAGTAAAATGCTGGTGATCAGCCCATGCGAACTGTCAGCACACACTCAGAGATGGGAGATGCCTTTCTCGTGATCCTTCCTCCTTGGCCTCTCCTCACCTTTCAGAGCTCAGCTGGAGTCAAAGATGGATTGAGAGGCAGAGAGAGCGAGTGTGTACTTCCAGGAGGGGCAACATCTGTGTCCTGCTGTTCTGCTATGTCCACTCCCTTTGTCTCTTCCGCACACCCCAGGTATGATGGGATTGCAGAATGTCCTGACTCACTGAAATGACCTCATTACTGTCGCTAATGCTACACTCTACATTAAGGGTTTATCTGACAAAAAGCAAGTGCTGTCTTATGCGTTATTGTTTAAATGTTAACTCTTAGGCAAAACAAATTTGAGTGAGCTTTATAGATAACCATGGAAATATTTAATGGTGAAGTGTGTAATTTTCTAATGGCAAAATATTTTCTTCTATCCCAGTTTAATATGCAGAGTCAACTATAAGTAAGCTGCTTTTCCCTTGAAGACACCGTAAATATCAAAACATTGCTTGTTAATTTGAGTATCCCGACCAGGCTTGCATTTGCCAAAAAAAGTGGACTTTAGAAATCACTGACACTAATGTTCTATATGATCAGCTAAGGCTCACAATACTTTAGGGCGATATTGTTATCTATTGTTAACAGTTGTTTTTGTTAAATGAAATAAAGCAGAATTAAATAATAAATGAAACTTAAACTTATTCTTTTTCAGTTAGTTGCCAAGACAACATTTCTATTTTTTGTTTATGTGCTAAAATTGGTAAAACTGAAATAAAAAATACATTAAAGCAAAAAAATTAATATTTAAAAAATAATAATAAAAAAGGCAAAAGCACATAAAAAATTAAATTAAAATGAAAACTGAAAATTCAAAAAACATTATTCAAAATATTAATAAATACTTTAATTACTCTGCTTTTGGGAAACGCAGCCCAGCCTGACATACGCCACGTACACACTGCAGCTAAATTCAGTTGTCACCTTTTAATGCTTGATTGCGTTTTGTACACACAGTTCAGTAAAATACGGGAGTGACAACCGCATTCTACAACCAAATGAACTCCCGAAAAATACAGGTAGTGACAACCGCGTTTACAGAAATTCTATACAGTGTGTAAGGAACCGAACTGAACAACTAGTTGTTAATGACATTAACGTGCATTGGAGATATGTCTCTCTTCTGTATGTGTGCTGAATCACAGGGAAAGCATTAACCTTTACTCATTCGTGTTGCCAGATCTTGCTAGAAAAATCAGTGAACAAGAACAAGCCCATAATAAACAGAAATAAATCCAAATGCTTTATTCTGAAAGTAAAACCAAAATAACGCAATTCATGTCTGCTCACTTTAATAACTCCATAAACCCGTTTGCTTTAAGAGACAAGCTTAAACAACAAGCCCAAAAACGCTTATAATGAGTGATCATGGCAACACAGAAAGAGCGTGCTCTGTGTGAAACAGGCTGTACAAGCATAAACAAAACATGACGCCTCCGTTGACTATGTTTAATTAAATTGCTGAAAATAATGAGTGTTTTGTCACTGTTATATTACTTTGGTCACAATAACGGATACCAAACACGAGAGACGCCGCAACATTGCTATGGTTTCCAAGCTGTCAATCATCGCATTTTCGAGAGCGAGTAGTGTTCGGTACACACATATAACGATAGTTTAGGGAATTCACTCCCGCATTTAAATGCGGTTGTCACTCCTGAAGCTTACAGTGTGTACGTGGCCATAGCAACAGTGGCTCAACCAATGGCGTGAGATTGAGGCAGGACCATCAGTTTTTCCGACCAATAAGTGCAGAGTTTTCACAATTCTTGGTTAAATACAAAGTTCTGTCATGAAACTCTAGATGGTGCAGGCTTATAGGTCCTTAACTCAACCTGCTTGCAATCACATCATTCTCTATAGGGCACAGCTGATTGGTTCCTGCTGTATCAGTAGCCAATGAGCTTGCGTGCTCAACCTTCAAATACTTGGTTTGCATTTGCTGTAGCAGTTGTAGCGAGCTTACAGAAACCCTCCACCTTCCCCTGCTCCACCTGGATAGATCTGCATATTGCTATATTGTACAGCAGCAGCATGTCTTAGTTGCTCACAGCAGCGTGTTGTGTATGTATTGGCAGTAGCAAGTCCCGTACTTGCCCTGCAGCAGTAGCAGCGATAACCAACAGCAGCAGCAGCAATACAGATCTATTATGCCAAGACCAAATATATCAACATTGTCATACCCATTACCATGCCAAAACACTTTGAGAGTTGTCATGACCGAAATACAATTAACATTATTATTTTAATGTCATAACTATGTTAGTGGCAAAAAAATTACACATTTTACCTTTAATTATGTAATCTATGTTGGGGGAACAATACTTTTTAAAAGTATATTTTAGAAATATACTTCTAATAGAAAGTAGACTAATTGTTACATGTTTTACTTTTTATGTAAATAAAGTATTAGTTACTATCTAGCTTTGAGCTCTAACATAACAATCAGTTGGCTGAGACTCCTCCTCTTCCAAAACTTCAGCGTTGTGCTTTGCTTACAGGGTTTTTGAACTTAAAGTGGTGGGTTTTTTTGCTGTGTTTGTCCTCTTGACAGTCTTGCAGTGTAGACAGCTTTGTTGATTTTAATGGGCTAGTTTTGCTGCTTTGTGTCGTGCCAGTGTAGACACTTTTTCACATCCAATGGGCAAGCCTACTCGACTGCATTTTGGGGGAAGGTAGTTTAGGTATTGTTATATTATACATTCAAGAATTATCACGTAACTTTACTCATTTTATCCAAAACATAATCTTGATATGTAACGTGTTATTTGTAATATGTTATCCCCAATTCTTTTTTGGTACAAATACGATCTTATGTTATAAAAAATACATTTATAAATTAATTCATAAAATTTGTAGTTATAAATTAAAATGTATTTAAATTATAAGTCAATTTCGAATTTAAAACAAGTCAGCACAAGATACATTAAGGTTGCCTTCAAAAATGCAACATTCAGTTCAGACATGATACTTTCCTACCTTCGGATACTACCTGATCAGAATATTTTGGACACAGCCTCAATTTAAAAAATTGATGAACCTCATATTAAAGTTTGACATTCATACATAATAACCAGACTAGCCTACCCAGTATCCTGTGGCTGTACCTTAGCTGATCTTCTCTTCTGTCTTTCTTTCAAGGTTCCCCAGAGTGTCAATCATACTGATGCTCTCCAAAACAGAGTTTGGCAGCTGGACACACACAAACTTGTGGGACACACACTGAGTGTGATACACACTCACACTGGAGAACAACGCACAACCTTTTTATTTCTGTTTCGCTTGAATTTACCCCAATACGAAGCACTTGTGAGATACATCTGCTAGCACATCGATATACAATAAATACCCTATTTTTTATTAATGGCCTGCTGCTTGCATTTATTCCTGGTCGTTGACTGTGTAAGTAAACAGTGATCCAAGTGTATTTAAGGTAGTTGCTAACATGATCATCAAAAGTAGACAAATCCCAAAAGGATTGCACAGGCAGTCTGCTTCAATTAGCATGTCAGCACAGCCTCATTAGTCCATAATGTAATGGCATAGCTGCTGCGTGCAGTTGCAGAGAGCAAACTTCTGTTCTGCAAGCAAATGAGCTCAAGATGGGCAGGAGTGGTTTGTTCTCACAAGCTCTGCGTTTGCTGCTGGCAAGTGGAGAACTGAGACTGTTTGCCTAGAGGATCTAAATAAAGCACAGCCACATTGCCACACATGCCCAGGCGACAGGACAGGGAGGATCCAATTACCACTTCCTCAGTCTGTCCTTCTTTTCTCATTAGAAGGCTGTGCTCTGCAGGAGCTAGGAGAATACTGAGACTCAGACGTGGTACAGCTCAAATGCCCTCATCACTTGCTGTAGTCTAGTCTAACCCGGCAATTACATCCAATTAGATTCTGCTGTTTTCTTACCTACAACTTCCTGATTTCACCACAGGTTTTTCACTACCAGCTTTGCAGAGTTTTGAAGCTTTAAAGAATTAACCATTGAGTCGTTACGTGATTCCTGACATGCTAAAAGTGTGCACTGAATTGTACAGTATGCACGAGTCTCCACATGCCTACTTTATTTCAGTAAGAATGAGTCATTATGAGGGAAGATCGAGATGAGAGGGGTGAGAGCAGAGAGATTTGTCTCAGACATGTTATCTAATGATTTGTGTAGGAGAGCTGCACTAGTCAATACAACGCAGAGGAGTCTATTTTTATGGAATCTCGGAATCCTGGTGGTTAAGAATATGTCACAATAGAATAGCTTCTTTATGATTTAAATCGTTATATCATAGAGATCTTTCTCTCACCTACAAATTGCATCAGCAGCACTGTAACTGTGGCATTTTAAAGCTGAAATGTGTAATTTTCTCTATGTTAAAATTCTTTTTATCACAGCTTAATGTGCAGAGACAATTATAAGACTTTGTGTTGATTTCTCTGAAATGTGTAATCGCTGTGGCTCTATGGTAGTGCCATCAAAGCGTTTTGTCGTTGATTTTTTTGGTCATTACAACCAGCCCAGTACATTAACATTGGCTCACTCAATAGAATTCAACAGTCGGGTTCCAGATGTAAAAATCCCATTCACTTTCTCCATAGGGGAATTGATTTTTAAAGGGGACCTATTATGCCCCTTTTCACAAGATGTAATATAAGTCTCTGGTGTCCCCAGAATGTGTCTGTGAAGTTTCAGCTAAAAATACCCCACAGATCATTTATTATAGCTTGTCAAATTTGCCCCTATTTGGGTGTCAGGCAAAACATGCCGTTTTTGTGTGTCCCTTTAAATGCAAATGAGCTACTGCTCCCGGCCCACTTTCTAAAAGAGGGTGGAGCTTTAACAGCTCACCCTTCGGTTGCTCAACAACAACAAAGCTGGAGAATCTCACACAGCCAGAATTACGATTGTCAGTAACGGTGTTCAGCCTTACATTGTTCAAACCGGAGTCGGACACTGATGGAGAGACTCAGGAAGAAGTTACAACTTTTAGAATGCATCTGAACGTTTCTGAATGGTTAGTGGATAAATTTATGTAGTTGCTGTGGAGTTGATTCAACTCATCAACTAGCATCTGCCGTCATGTTAATCTTTTTTGCAAATCCCGTATGGACGTCCACTATACATATACAGAGAACCATACACACCAGGTTAACGTTTATGATTGCTATCAAATGCTGTGAATGGTCTAATATTTTTTCCAAAATATCGCTGGGAGAGAAACACTCCTTTTTTAGCAATTGAGCTTGCCAGGGTCAATTTGCAGGCTATCCAAGCTAATGAGACTCTAAATATTGTTCTGTGCTCATCTGTGCAGCCAACAACAGAACAGTTAGCATGCATTATGTTAGAACTGGTACACCGTTTTCACTTGCAGGGACCCAATTATAGCACTTAAACATGGAAAAAGTCAGATTTTCATGATATGTCCTCTTTAATGATAATTTCTAAATTGTTAAAGACAGACCTACTGTCCGCTAGGAGGTTGTTAATCAATTGTATATGCTTTTTATATATTTCAACTTTTTTTAAAATGGCTTGTTTAAAAAAATTAGCTAAGTACACAACTTTCAAATACTTTTTTGCTTCAAATCAAAGTTTGTAATGTGGTTTACCTTGTATCTGGTTGGTTTGGTTCATGGTTTATAACTCTTCAACTAAGACTTTTTTTAAAAATCCCTATGGGAAAAATGAATGGGGAAAAATACTTAAAAAAGCAGACATTGAAAAAGTGGGCGGGCACAGATGCACTCTAAGGGTGTGAGTTGGGGGCAGGGCAGTTTTTCGTCCAATGACAGACAGAAGGAGTGGTTGGGAAATTGTTTATTAAATGGAATGGTTTATTATGCCTGACCGACTTGAACTTGTTTAGAAATTTGTATGGGGAATTCTTTCACCCTTATGCAAAATTCAAGATCATGTGGATTTCTATAGAAATAACTGGATTTCACCTGCAAAGTTTTGCTGAACGATGGCAAATGTAACCGCACCTTAATATTTGCTGGTGCTACTTCATGTGTATCGCATCACACAGACTCTCATACACACACAATTGCTGCCACCTTTTGTCTCAGTTATTGACTGTATAGCGCAAATAACCTCAAAAGACTTCAGTATTAATATTACTGTAATATAGTTGCATTGTTCGTCTTGTTGCCAGGCCAATTGTTTTGTACACACTTAATGTCTCAAAATGTCCCATGTCTTAAGTTTAAAAGATTCTAAACTTTTCATGACAGAGAGAGAAAACACTGCATCACCGGAGGGCTGAAGCTGCTGCTCTGTATTAGTCTGATAAAGACAAATTCAGTGTTTCTCTGATGCTAAATAGAGAGAGCAGCCCCTGCCACAACCTTGAGCATCATTCAAACATGGTGGATTAACTTCCACTGTATTGAAGGAAAGGGGCTTGAGTCCAGATAAAGAAACATATTAACCAGCTTTATTGGGTCTCAGTGGACAACAATTACTCCATCCTTGGCATCGCATGAAAATGAAATGTAATCACTGAATAACAGCAGCAGGTGTTTCATTCCTCTTGCAAGTTCTTGCAATCGACAGAAAGGCTTTTGTCTCCATGTGCATCCCTCTGTCTCTCTGTCTCAGAGAGATTTTCAAGACACATGGTGTGCGGGGTCATCATTATCCAGCTCTCAGAATGGTTATCAGGGGGCCACTAGCAAGCTGCCACAGTGGGTTATCACAGCCAGTGACCAAATAATTCAGACCTACATCCCTTACACTGCTTCACATTTGGACATTACACAATGTAAATAACATACAACCCTGAGGAATAATGAAAGAGCATGATGAATGATCAAAAAAAGAATAAAATAAGTTTAAAAAATTGATTATTTATATTTTTTTACCAAGTAAACATGATTTTAGCACTTTTTATTGTCTAAATGTTCATTTAAAGGGTTAGTTCACCCAAAAATGAAATTTCTGTCATTTATTACTCACCCTCATGCTGTTCCACACCCGTAAGACCTTTGTTCATCTTCAGAACACAAATTAAGATATTTTTGAGAAAATCCAAGAGCTTTCTGACCTCCCTATACACAGCAATATCATAATCAATTCCAAGGCCCAGAAAGGTAGTAAAGACATCATTAAAATAGTCCATGTGACTACAGTGGTTCAGCCTTAATGTTACGAAGCGACGAGAATACTTTTTGTGCGCAAAAACAAGACAAAAATAACGACTTTATTCAACAATTTCTTCTCTTCCCTGCCAGTCTCCTATGCTGTTTACACTGTAAACGCAGTGCAGTGCTTCCGGGTTCTACGTCAGAATGCCAACTCATTATTGGCTTACGCTGTATATGTGAGCACCACATGTGACGCAGGAGCCAGCCAATAATGAGCCGGCATTCAGATGTAGAACCCAGAAGCGCTGCACAGTGTTTACAACGTACAATGTAAAAATTGCTTGTCTCATATCAGATAAGCTACATAAAACAGTTAGTGCGTATGATTCCTGGGTCACAGGGGCGGACTGGCCATCGGGAGTACCGGGAGTTTTCCCGGTGGGCCGCTGGACAGTGTGGGCCAGCCCGTTGCAAAGTAAATATTTATGAAGAATGGATTATAGTAAATTTACGTAGTCTATATGTTCGCGCGGACGCGGCCCACTTGAGGCAAAAACTCTAATCTGTTTAGCGTGCTCAGTCTGTCTAAAAGCGCTCGTCAATGTCAAAATGTTTGAGATATCCAATCAAATCAAAGGAGGCGGGATTTACTGTCCACAGAAACCGAGCCGCGCCACACTTTTTAAGCATAATGTTAATGATAATCATTTCAATAATAAAAAAAAAAAAAAAATAGCATTTATATTTTTATGTTAGTAAGTGGTGTAAAAAAATTGGTGGGTTTTATGGTGAGGTGTGTTGCGGACCGTGTTATGGGCTGCTTTGTGCCGGAAAGTCCAGGGCCACTTTTTTTGCCCCAGTCCGCCCCTGCTGGGTCAACATAAGAGTATATATCTAGCATTTATAATTTTTGTGATATTTCATTATAGTGTAGGAAACTTGCTCTGCCTCTAAAGCAACCTTTATTTTTTTTTTCACCAAGCCATCTTAACCTATAGTCCTACTGTATAACGCCCACTTTTCATGATGTTCCAGTCATATCCAATCAGTTTGTGATGGATAAAATGAAGTCATTTTTCTGTGTGTGTGTGTGGGTGTGTGTGTGTGCATGAATATTCTGTTTCACTCAGTTACATTTAAGGAAGTAAAATGAGCAGTGAATACTGTCATGCCGGCCTCTAACACATTCAGATTCATGCGTGCATTTCAAAATAGCTATATTCAAAATCAAAATAGACACAAAGACATGAGGTATGTCATATGTAGCTGTTCTGGGAATAATGGTTCAATGCTGATAAAAGGAAAATCATTTCCGAAGTCATCTGAATTTAGGAGTAAACACTGAAATGATCCCTTGGCAGGCAGTAAAGAGAAAACATAGCTTGTCACTCACAAATGGAAGCCGGGCTGAGACTCCTATAGTCTGTATGCCCTCCATCAGTCACAGAGAGAAAGAGAGAGTGAAAAGATCCCCAGCAATAGAGCACTTAAACACTCCACTGAAGAGTCTACAGCCTCTGGCCACATTGCCATTTTAAATTCCACTAAAGTAATTGTTGGCTATTTGCAAAATCATCACAACTGTGCTTCTTAAGTAAATACAATTTGAAAACCATTTACATGATTTGAAATAGCTTCTCCATATAAGGGGCAGTCATATTAAATATTGATTTAGGAGAAGATTATTTTATAATTTTATCTGTATATTATGTGCCTCCGCTAAGAATATAAATACTCCATTATATTGTAGAAAACACATTTGTAGACAAACACTAAAGCATTACAGTAGTATTATTAATACTTAAGTCCTCAGAGGTCATAAAATACAAGTATAGAGCCAGTTTGAGAAATTCTGATATACAGCTGCTATGGATGACTGGATGGAGCGATTGACCAATCAGAATCAAGTATTTCAAAACTCTCATATAGTATGATATATGAGAATATGGAGCTCATACTTGAGGAGGAAAAAACACCTCAATTTATTCAGAGGCCCAAACTGAGCAAAAATATGAAATTTGGTGCATTTGCTAAAATTTATATGGCCAAAAAGTAAGATGAAATTCTGATAGCTTGTGATGTAAATCAATGAGATCTTTATAACAGGATAGCAGACTACTTAAATAAAACACATATAAATATCAGTTGTCACTAGTAAGATGATATTTAAATGTTTAGTTTTATGATCAAAGCTTTGTAGTTTTTTTTGTGGGTGCAAAAAAGGCCTTAAAAATTGGTATATAAAATATGATACAGTAGGTTTTATAGGGTTAAACGCTCGATTTGTCTTTCCAGAATCCTCAGCAGTATCATAGAGTTCTTTGTTTTTGCTAGTGAACAGTTTCTGTTATGAAGTCTCCCCTGCCAACACCGTCAACGCGGGTCTCTGTGCACTTGAGGGGGAGGACACAAAAGCTTCTCCACTGGGTTTGAGTGTTAGCATAACCCCACTGACTCCAAAATGCTAGTTGCTCAAAAGGTCAACAATGGAGGATCCACAGTTCCACTTTTGCTTCTGCTATGTTCAGCACTGCCAGCACCCACATCTCCCATCAGTCCACATCGTTTAAAAGATCAGGAACAGTGGGGCCATTATTGATTTTCTCTGTTATTGCTGAGTTCATGTCAAGGAGTTTGGCAGTGCTTGTTATGTGCTGGCTCCTTTGTCAACTGCATAACCCCGCTGATATTTCTCTCTGATATTGGAAGAAGGACGATGAAATTGCTCTGCCAGAGACAAAGGTCAAGGAAATTACTGCTGCAAGAAAATGTGAGATCCTGCCAAAAAGACTAAGATGAGCGGGGATGAATTGCTGTCATGAAATGAAGAATTGAGGATTTGGCAGTAATTTCTCCGCCTTTGTTCTTCACCCCTTCTTGCTGATCACTCTGCTTGTAAGCGCGTACGTTTTCCCCTCATTGATTTTGCCTCAGACTGTCAATCACTCCAGAGATGTGGGCGATTATCTTCTTTAAAGTTCAACCAAAAAAAAAATATATATATATATTCTGCTATTTTTTCAACTGCTATGTTGTTCCAAACCCACATGACCCATTAGAATCAAAATTAGATTTTTTTTTTTTTTTTTTTAAATGATATTTTTAAAGAAATTAATCACAAATTAATGCAGAAACTTAAAGACTGTATATATTAAATATTTGTTTAATGGCATCTTTTTATGAATGAATTAAGGCTAGTATCACTGATACTAATAATGGTACTTATGTCTCTATGAAACAGATTTTTTTTTAAAAAAACATTAATTATAGACATTCAACATTACAGTATAACTGAAAGCTATCAATTTCAACATTTATTAGGCTTTAAAAAAATAACTTTTAATTTAAGTGAACTTAAAAAAAATCACATAAACCCATTATAATAAATGTCATATTACCTGTGGCCTATAATATACAAAAAATGAATAGCTATCAAACACTTTACAGCCTTCTCTGCATACATTATAAAGTAAATATAGGTTAATCCTTATTAAAGCTACAATTTTCTCTGCTACCTTTGTTCCTTGATTAACATTATTGACAGACATCACAGCAAGGTTTATAAGGCTGCTTTGACTTTAAGACCTGGGCGATGCCGAACATGACGAGGATATGACGCGCACCTCATTTTCTCACAGCTCTTTAAGTTCATTTAATAAGTTAATTAACTCATTTAAGACTGCTCTTATGAGGATACTCGACAAAACAGGCATTTTGGCATAATTCTCTGTGTTATTGTTTGTTCGAGAGCGAAAGAGAACTCGATACTGGTGTGCGTCTTTCTGTGCAAACGAGTCGACACGACATTCACAGACAGAGCGTTCTCATTTGTCTTGTGGCGCTGGTTCAAAAGCATTTGGGTAAATAAGAGCGTGATCATATAATGTAAGGCTAGCCAAATTATGACAGAAAAAACATGAAAGGGTTATTTCACCCAAAAATGAAAATTCTGTCATTAATTACTCACCCTCATGTCATTCCAAACCCATAAGACCTTCGTTCATCTTCGGAACACAAATTAAGATATTTGTGATGAAATCCGAGAGCTCTCTGACTCCTCAATAGACAACAACTTAACCACCACTGTCAAGGCCCAGAAAGGTAGTAAAGACATTGTTAAAATAGTCGACGTGACTGCAGTGGTTCAACCTTAATCTTATGAAGACAAGAATACTTTTTGTGCACAAAAACGAAACAAAAATAACAACTTTATTCAACAACATTCTCTTCTGTGTCATTCTCTTACACTGTTTACATCCAGGTTCTACGTCAGAAGGCTCAGTATTGGCCAGCTCTTGCGTAAGAATCACATGCATGCGTCGCGCTGCTCATGTGATCAGCTTTGGCCAATTCTGAGCCGGCATTCTGACTTAGTACCTGGAAGCATTGGCCGTAGTGGTGGTTAAATTGCTGTCTATTGAGGAGTCAGAGAGCTTTCGGATTTCATCAAAAATATCTTAATTTGTGTTCCGAAGATGAATGAAGGTCTTACGCATGTGGAACAACATGAGGGTGAGTAATTAATGACAGAATTTTCATTTTTGGGTGAACTAACCATTTAATTGCGTTAAAAAAATGTTAACGCATCAAACTGAAAAAAATAATTGTATGCGTTAACACGCTAATTTTGACACTAATATATATATATATATGTATATATTATTTTTACTGTACACAGTGTACATAGGCCTACTTCTTCATACATACATACAGTATATGAATGTTAATTTCCAGTTTTGGGTGAACCATTTAAATTGTCTGTACAGGTGGTCTTGTTACACAGTGACCTCTGCAGAGTCTTCTCAATGTAAAATGATGACAGTATCAGTTCTATTTCATGTTTTAACAAAATTAGAGATGATAAAGAGTGTTCTGCAATTAACATAATAAGAATGAAAAAGATGCATTTCACTGATTTGTACCAGCTTCTTTTTCTGTAGCTGCCCAAATTAAATTAGTTAACTGCACAAGACCCTAAACTCTGGAGAAAAACCCCTTTTCATTCCCCATCAGAGCTCCTTCTAGAGTGAAATTAATACTGTCTTGATTCACCCTTGCATTACCTCTCTCTCGTTTTCCCTCTTTTGTAGCTCTCACCACCAAATTTGACTTTGCTTGATGTCTGAGCCGCAGTGAATCTTCCATGCTTGAAGCTTTTTCCCTTGCATGGCTGGCTATACATGTATCTTGTGCTTTTGACATCAGGTAATCTTGTTTTGCGGCAGACACGCTGTGTTGTGACATTTTATTGCGCAGACATGGTATTTCAGATGTGCAGCTGAGCGTAAGCCTTTTCTCTCTCGCTCTGTGTTTTCATCGCTCTGCCTCTCGGTCAGCCATCGATCTCCATTTGGCTGCTGTGGTTTAGTAATTACACAGCAAGCACAGGGGCACTAAATGAGTTGATTGCGCTTTGATGCCTCCTGGGTCCCTCCGACTAATGCGGTTTTCATGCGGCCTGATGTTTAACTGCTTAGGAACCAAGTCAAATAAAGAAATCATTTCATAATTGTATTATAATATGTATTATAAGTTAATTTATCATCCACCTACACATTGCCCAGTAGAGGAACACACATTCAAAGAGTTTTTTTTTTTTTTGATGAAACAGACTTTTTACTCTCTCATAAGATTACAAGACATGTCCAGTTGGAATAAAGTTTTGGGGCAATAATAATATTTTAAGAGCTTATTTTTAAAAATTGTTCCTGTTTGACTTTCTTCTGTGGAACATAAAGCCCAGAACACACCAAGCCGACGTGGACGAACTAGTGGCAATGAAAGCAGACTGCGGGGTTGGCTCACATCGGCCAAGTAGCACGACCGTTCTGCGCCTGCATAAGAAGAAATGCCTTTCCATACCAGCAGGTGGCAGTAGCTGAACAGCCAATCAGAATGATCAGATGGCCCGACTGACCGACGAGCTCCGACGCCGATTCAACATGTCGAATCCTCTGAAAAAAAGCAGACGAGGACCAACTTCAGCCAACGGTGTGGAACACACTGAGAAAACTTAGTCGGCCGACGAACAAAAACTGACCATTGGCTGACCGTCGGCTTGGTGTGTTCCGGGCTTAAAAGTAGATATTTTGAGAATCTTTAGTTACTATAATTCTTCCAAATATCTTCTTTTTTATTCTGCAAAAGAAAAGAAAATCATTGGAATGACATGAGAGTGGGTAAATTACAGCAGAGTTTTCATTTTTGAGTGAACTATCCCCTCTGCCAACTGGTTGCATGAACCTTTTATTCAGTATTGAAAAAGTGGACAATTCCGACAAAAGAGACTCCAGAATAATCCGCTGAAGAATGTTCTGTAACAGGAACTGTTCTTTCCTAATACCACCAGTAGACAATATGAGCATGTACAGCATGAACCTCTGTATGCTTGCCAGAAAACAAGACACTGACCTGTCAGACATGAAAGCTTTTTTCTTCTTTGGTGCTCCGTCTTCAGAACAAACATGCAATGTGTACAAGCACCTACAGATCACAGTTGCTCTTCAGCATTATGTGTCAAACTACACGTCCACCTTCTGTTCTGTGTGGTGGCTGCTGCACATCCCACAGGACCTGATGAGCAAGAGCTGTCGAGGAAAAAAATTTCAGTTTAAACAGCAGTTATAAAATCTTTCTCTATACATAAGCATATTATAATGAAACATACATATATTTATATATATACACACACATATATATACACTACTAAATCAGTCTTTCTATTGTTATGCAAGTTATTTAAAATGGTAAGCATCATTAACTGCAGGTCGTCACCTTCTTCATGAATGCTGATTCTGTTCTCTGCTGTTGGTAAAAATGTTCTCCGATTTAATTAGGCTATAAATTATAACTCATCCATTTAATGACATCCAAATGTCCTTTACGGCTCTTTTAAAGTCTTGCATTTGAACTCTATACACTGCCTCGTCCTTTAAGATCCCACTAACAATAAGACCTGTGTTGGGTTTAAATTAAACTAGGCAATCTTAATAACGTTTGTCACCTCTCACGGCGCACAATGGACAGAGGCACAATGGGTGAATAAATAACGTCTGCCTAACCACTATCTGCTTGACATTGAGGACTGTACTGTCATTTACCCCAGTCTGTCAGGTCCATCACATCAGCCGCTGCTCCACTCCTGCATTATTTAGATCTGCCCCATGAGTGCTAACTGACGATTTAGTTTCTATATATATTATATTATTATTATATTATATAAATATACACTACCAGTCAAAAGTCTGGAATCAGTAAGATTTTTAATGTTTTTAAAAGAAGTTTCATATGCTCACCAAGGCTGCATTTATTTAATTAAAAATACAGTAAAAACAGTAATATTGTGAAATATTATTACAATTTAAAATAACTGTTTTCTGTTTTAATATATATAAAGTAATTTATTCCTGTGATCAAAGCTGAATTTTCAGCATCATTACTCCAGTCTTCAGTGTCACATGATCCTTCAGAAATCATTATAATATGCTGATTTGCTGCTCAAGAAACATTTATGATTATTATCAATGTTGAAAACAGTTGTGTACTTTTTTTTCAGGATTCCTTGATGATTAGAAAGTTCAAAAGAACAGCATTTATCTGAAATATAAAGCTTTTGTAACATTATACACTACCGTTCAAAAGTTTGGGATGAGTAAGAATTTTTATTTTTATTTTTTTTGAAAAGAAATTAAAGAAATTAATACTTTTATTCAGCAAGGATGCATTAAATCGATCAAAAGTGACAGTAAAGACATTTATAATGTTACAAAAGATTATATTTCAAATAAATGCTGTTCTTTTGAACTTTCTATTCATCAAAGAATCCTGAAAAAAAAAAATATTGTACACAAATATTTTGTATAATTGTACACAATAAGTGTTTCTTGAGCAGCAGATCAGCATATTAGAATGATTTCTGAAGGATCATGTGACACTGAAGACTGGAGTAAATTCAGCTTTGATCACAGGAATAAATTACTTCATAAAATATATTCAAACAGAAAAAAGTTATTTTAAATTGTAATAATATTTCACAATATTACTGTTTTTACTGTATTTTTAATTAAATAAATGCAGCCTTGGTGAGCAGACGAAACTTCTTTTAAAAACATAAAAAATCTTACCGATTCCATTTGACTGGTAGTGTATATATATATAGTGGCAATTTCTGTGTGGAGTTTGCATGTTTTCCCGTGTCTGCGTGGGTTTCCTCCAGGTGCTCCGGTTTCCCCCAAAATCCAAAAACATCCAAGATAGGTGAACTGGAGATGCTAAATTGTCCATAGGTGTGTGTGAGTCCTAAGTCGTGTAATGGGTTGGGGAAAGACCTGGTGAACTACCCTGGAAAAATCATCGCCAAGAAAATTCATGGACAGAGATAGTAAGAGATGGCCCATAGAATCACTGAGATTCAAGTCACAGGCGATTCACATTCCAATCCAGAAGGGGGCGCACTTGGTAATGCTTGGTATATATTTACACACACACACACTCACAGTATATATATATATATATATATATATATGACAGTCTTTAAGGACATTCTTTAAATGTAGTGTGTAGTAAATGTACTATAATCTCTATTTTTCATTACTTTCTACTTTCTACATTACTTTGTTTATTTCACCTCAATATGGTATTCAGAGCTTCAGATTTTAATGAGATGTCATGATTCCATTATGAATACTTTTAGCTTTAAGCGTCTCCACTGAGATTTTGTGACCTGAATTTCTAAGTCAGTACTTACCTGTGATCTTTTAATAGCTTGAGCTTAAAGTAATGGATGAAAGGATGTGAGCCAAGTACAGAATCCGAAAAGATTTGAGAGCCATTCTCAGTGTGGAGCACCTCATCTGATGTCGCTCCCATGGGTTTGTGGGAAATCTCAAGCGACCCCCAGCTGTGTGTGTGGAAAGAGCGCGCTGTCAGATCAGTAGAACAGAGGATGTGTTCTTTCACTCCACCCATTTGGAAACTAGGACGCATGTTTCTCAAAAGAGCCCACCAGTGGCACAACTACACTGTTGTCTGTAGTGTCTCCAGGGTTTTCTCTCTTATATGCCAGGATCTCACATCATGTTGGTGCACTTTGCTGTTTGCCTTCAGTAAATCTGTTGGATTGATGTGCAAGACAGCTGCTGTTACTGTCCCTTTTGCTTCTTCTTAATGTTTATAGGCTTCCTGCTCACATTGGGTGCAAACTCTGTAATTTAGTATATAAAAAAAGATTTACTTATACTAGGGGTGTCCAGTCCTGCTCCTGGAGGGCCACTGTCCTGCAGAGTTCAGCTCAAACCCCAATTAAACACACTTGAACCAGCTAATCAAGGTCTTACTATACTAGAAACTTTCAGGCAGGTGTGTTGAGGCAAGTTGGAGCTAAACTCCGCAGAACAGTGACCCTCCAGGACTGATTTTGGACACCCCTGACTCCAAAGGGGTATAAATACACAGGGAAACAAGGAGCTAACGAGGAACAGGTGAGAACAATGAATCACTATGGAAACTGTGTGACGGTAAATGAGGATAACAAACAAGGCAGTTATGGAAACAAAAGCAAGTAGGAACTACACACAGGAAGTGAAACACTGGAACAAGGGGGACAGAAAAATACACGTCAAAATAAAAGTCCACATATCAAAACCGAGAAACACAAAACTCAAAGAACACATTAAGTTAATTAATATCAGGTCTGTAACATGATTAGCTATAAAAGGGATGTCTTAGAGAGGCAGAGTCTCTCAGAAGTAAAGATGGGCAGAGCTGAGTGTGTGAAAAGATTGTGGAATACTTTAAAAACAATGTACCTCAACGTCAAATTGCAAAGGCTTTGCAAATCTCATCATCTACAGTGCATGACATCATCAAAAGATTCAGAGAAATCTCTGTGCATAAGGGACAAGGCCGAAGACCTTTATTGGATGCCTGTGGTCTTCGGGCCCTCAGATGACACTGCATCACTCATCTGCATGATTGTGTCAATGACATTACTAAATGAGCCCAGGAATACTTCCAGAAACCACTGTCGATAAACACAATCCGCCGTGCCATCTCCAGATGCCAACTAAAGCTCTATAATGCAAAAAGGAAGCCATGTGTGAACATGGTCCAGAAGCGCCATCGTGTCCTAAGGCCAAGGCTCATTTAAAATGGACTGTTTCAAAGTGGAAAAGTGTTCTATGGTCAGACGAGTCCCATTCTTGTTGGAAATCACGGACGCCGCGTCCTCCGGGCTAAAGAGGGGGGAGATTTTCCAGCGTGTTATCAGAGTTCTGTTCAAAAGCCAGCATCTCTGATGATATAGGGGTGCATAAGTGCATACAATATCGGCAGCTTGCATGTTTTGGGAAGCACTATGAATGCTGAAAGGTATATAAAGGTTTTAGAGCAACATATGCTCCCCTCCAGACGACGTCTATTTCAGGGAAGGCCTTGTGTATTTCAGCAGGACAATGAAAAAACCATATACCGCAGCTATTACAACAGCATGGCTTCGTCGTAGAATTGACCTGCAGTCCAGATCTTTCACCTATAGAGAAAAACACGTCAAAGACGACCACGAACTCTTCAGCAGCTGGAAACCTATATCAGGCAAGAATGGGACCAAATTTCAACACCAAAACTCCAGAGACTCATCACCTCGATGCCCAGACGTCTTCACACTGTTTTGAAAAGAAGAGGAGATGCTACACCATGGTAAACATGCCCCCGTCCCAACTATTTTGAGACCTGTAGCAGGCATCAAATTTGAAATGAGCTCATTTTGTGCATGAAATTGTAAAATTTCTCAGTTTAAACATTTGTTATGTTATCTATGTTCTGTTGTGAATAAAATATTGGCTCATGTGTTTTGAAAGTTTTTTAGTTTTCATTTTATTCAAATTTAAAAACGTCCCAACATTTCTGGAATTCGGGTTGTATATATAATGTGTAAATAATATTCCAATGTTTTTGGAAAAAAATCTACAATAATTTTCAGTAACCCATCCATTGTATTTATCATATCTAATGCATTCAGATGACCTCATAGTCTTTCATAAAAATCTGATTCTCTTCATCAGGAAACCTGAACACACAAAAATATTTTTAAATGTGCCTCTGATGAGAAAATTATGGTAATTGTGAAGTTGTCAAAAATGTCAACATTTAAAAGGGGAAAAAAAGAATATCATCATGTAGAGGTACATTCAGATTGTGAATAAAAATAAATATAGCTCTTCATTATTCATGAGATTAAGATCATTTATGCAACATATGTTAAGGGAATGAGAGCACTAGACCTTTGCTTTGACACTAATTGCATCTGAGGTGATGGTTCACATTTGAAACGTGATCTTTTTCTTGTTTTTTGTTAAAGTTGATGCTAAAATAATATGGTCAGTCTAATGTTAATATATATATATATATTGATGTTTGCTAGCATAGGAACCTTTACATTTATTAATTTGGCAGACACTTTTATTTATATCATTTATATTATTTAAATCAAACCATGACCTTGTTGCTGCTATGATATTAAAGGAGTAAGACTATACATATACAGTATACATATAATGAAATACATACTGGAAGAACATATACCTAATTTTAATGGAAAGGAAATTCTGGCATGAACAAGGGAAAGTGTCCAGTAACTCACTATTTTTGCCTTCACTTATTAATGTGAAAATGTCCTGCAGTGTGACCAATTAATTTTTAAAGTACAAATATTCCATATAGTCTCTGAAGTGAAATTATCTGTACTGAAATTGTGTAGAAAGCTCCATCCTAATAATACAGCTCATAGTGGCAGCACGTGCATGCTGAAGATTGCTTCTTATAAGCACATTGGAGGCATCAACTAAACAGAACAAGGTACTGCAGGTGTTTTACTTTCCACATCGTAGTGAGCTATTTACCTCTCCAACATATTAGAGATTATTCAAATTGTGCATCCCAATTCATCCCACTATTCTATGCCGTTTTGTAGTATAAATAGTCTAGAGTAGTGTGTTCACATTGAAAATTCCACATAGAAAAAGTACACTTAATACCCGGATGATGCTCTTAATTAACTGAAAAAAATGAAGTGTGGGATGCTGGACACTTTAGGCACTCAACTGTCACAGCTTTAATTACATAGCTAAGGGGCTCTTATCATACTCCAGTGTTGAATGACAAAATAACCTCATGTATACACTACATAGTGCATACTGTAAGTACATAAGTGCATATTGTGTATAGTACGTCATTCGGGACACAACTAAAGTCTTTTTCTTAGATAGTGAACATCATCTCCTCTGTGCCGTCTATTTAAATGACTGACATTTCGTACTAGTTCCATTCCTTGCCAAAAATAAAATAAATAATCTTTTTTCAACACATGTCTGTGTAACAAATTTCCGTCTGTTTTGCACCTTTTGGCAGGTGATTCATGACTGCCTGCATGCAACTGGATTTTAATTAAAAACCGCCTCAACTCAACTGCCAGTGGAGCTGTTGTTTTTGAGAATATGAGCGTACACAACATCTAAAACATGTTGACAGCAGCTTGCAGAGAACTAGAACATTAATAAGGTTGTCTAGCTGTCTTGGCCACCATCTCAACATTGAGGGTCCAAAGTTTTCCCACCATGACAGCATATCTCAACCTGAGTTCTCCAGTAACTGTGAACACATTCAAAAACAGTGCACCATAAATTGGACGGAGAGTGGATTTGAAGAGCTGTTTGATAGGTGTAAGTCTTGACAGTAGCTATTACTACACAGCTAAGAGGTGCAAGGGAACATTCCTGGAGTGTCAGTACATACTTTCTGTCTGCTTCAAACTGCTGCTGGCTACAGATCAAGGCAGAGGGGTGGGAAGGTGAGGTTAATTGAAAGTGGAAATTGAAAGGCAATTTTATTCCTGGTTTGAAGAACAAAGCTGCTGAATACAATAAACAGTTGCGTCTGGGTTTTGATCAGCATCATAATCTTGGGCCATTCAAATCTATTCAGCCAGAAAAAATTGGGCCCAACATGAAAAAATGGCTTTTGCATGCTAATAAAGAGAACACTTGATTAATATTCATTTGCACAGGTGAGCCTATTGCGGTTTGATTTGGTTACTTAAAATCTGCATGAAACAGAAGTTGTTATAGTCTTTTCTTCCCTATTGTGACGGCTTTTCAAACAAGAAAAAATGTAGCGTGGGACTTGATTTTGTCCATCAGGAATTGATTGGATGGTTGTGGTTTGCTATTGCTGTGATGTCATGTGAGTGACAGGTTGTCCCGCCCTCACACCAGTAAACACGTCATCAGAGAAGAGATGCTGTTGCAAGAGGGAGGGGAAGTTATTCTGATTAAAGATTATGAGGCATATGATTTAAAAAATAATAATAATAACGATGTGCACAGATAAATCTTTTATAACAAATACTGCAGTATTCCATTAAAAAACAAATAAACAAAAAAAACAAGAATTGTCAAGTTTGATTTCATGGTGACTTTAAAGGGTTAGTTCACCCAAAAATGAAAATAATGTAATTTATTACTCACCCTCATGTCGTTCCACACCCGTAAGACCTTCGTTCATCTTCGGACCACAAATTAAGATATTTTTGTTGAAATCCCATGGCTCAGTGTTGCCTGCATAGCCAACAATGACATTTCCTCTCTCAAGATCCATTAATGTGCTAAAAACATATTTAAATCAGTTCATGTGAGTACAGTGGTTCAATATTAATATTATAAAGCGACGAGAATATTTTTGGTGCAAAAAACAAAAAAAAACATAAAAAAAGACTTATATAGTGATGGCCGATTTCAAAACACTGCTTCAGGAAGCTTCGGAGCGTTATGAATCAGTGTGTCGAATCATGATTCGGATCGTGTGTCAAACCGCCAAATTGTTGAAATCACGTGACTTTGGTGCTCCGAACCGCTGATTCAATACGCTGATTCATAATGCTCCAAAGCATTTATTTGCTTTATAATATTAATATTGAACCACTGTTCTCACATGAACTGATTTAAATATATTTTTAGTACATTAATGGATCTTGAGAGAGGAAATGTCATTGCTGGCTATGCAGGCAACACTGAGCCATCGGATTTCAACAAAAATATCTTAATTTGTGTTCCGAAGATTAACGAAGGTCTTACGGGTGTGGAATGGCATGAGGGTGAGTAATAAATGACATTATTTTCATTTTTGGGTGAACTAACCCTTTAATCATCAAATTCTGTTCTCATCTTTCCCTGTTTAATGAATGTGTAAAAAGTGCTATGAGTCAAACTGTTTACACCCACATTTTAAAGAAAGCAAAAAGACTAATTGTTTCATCTGTTGCTATCTTTATCGTCTTTAAGGCTAGGGTCATTTTTCTTGTGTTCTGTTGTGTTTGAAAACTAAAAACATGGGCTAAAATGACATCCAGTTGGCAAAGTGAGCTGCAAAAAAATGAAATTCTTCAGTTGAGTGCTTCAGAGGGGTTTGGAGACATTATGTTTCCACCCACTCTAATTGTGCTGCAAGCTGTCTGACTATTAGGCTTATTACGCAGCTCTCTAGAATACTGGATTCTGATTGGTCAGTTGCGCCAGCGAACTGATATTTTGAAATACTCATTGTCACCCATGGCAACATTCTATGTTCTATATATCATAATTAAGAATTGTTTTTAATATATATAAAATACATTTTCTTTTCTTTTTAGTTATTTTCCTTTATTTTTCATTTTTTTAACCCCTTAACTGTTAACATTTTGATAGGCGTGAAACTTCCAAACTTAAATGGTTGTAATTCATAAATGCTGTGGAATACAGACCTAAGGTTGGTCTCTTTTTAAAGATAACACTCAGTAGATTATTGAGCACTTCAAAAAATTAAAGTTATAGAAGTTTATTTATTTATTTACAAAATATTTTTTACTCTAAAATTACTATTGAATCAAAGCCATATGTCTAACCAAGATGTGTTCCAAATTTGAAGTTGATATCACAAAATTTGAAGTTCCTTTGAGATTATGTTTAGGTGCTATACCAAAAATAGCCACCGGGTGACACCCACATTCCATTGGATTTTTTTTTTTTTTTTTTTGATGCGCTCTCCTTTAACAAATTAATACATTTCTGTCACAATATCAGTTCTATCACAAAACAGTAGCCGAATATGGAACCTTGAGTCTCAGACCTTTTCGATGATATGTGTTTTGTCAAGATATATGACAGGAATGACCCATGCATTGCTTGCTTTGTTTTACCTCACTCCATTTTTCATATTAAAACACTGAGTCATTGTCAATTTCAAACATGGTTATTCTGCTGTACTGGAGGACCACTGAGATTTTTCCATTAATTTAATTAAATCTACAACAGAGAGGAAAGAAAATGCAATCTGCATGGTCTGTGGTCACAGCTTGAAAAGATTAATGGCTTCCAGGACATAAAAATAATCTAATAATAACCTTACATTCTCGAGAAAGAATGTTCTTATCCATGACCATGTAGCTCAAATGAAATAAGCAATCTGTGGCTTCTAGCATTTCCAACCTGGCAGTACGCCTTGTTGTAATTTTGTTATGGTTCTCCCAAGCAGCTGCTAGCTTGTGAAGTGATCTAACAGCAGGTTGGATTTTGTTTTGGATAGATAACAACAGTCTGTGGTGATGACTGCGGTGTGTTGGCAGTAGATGCTGTCAGTCCAGTGTATTCACAAGAAGTCAGAAAACAGAAGAACAGTGCAGTGTTTCAGAGGATGGACTTTGTTTAATTTGCTGTGTAGAAATGGCTGTTTACTCTCTTGTGTTGTGATGGCTTTTGTCTGTCTGCAACAAATATTTATCCAGTATCGCTCAGAAAACCTTCATAAAAAACTAGTTTTTATTAAACGGTCAGTAAAAGAATCAGAAGATCTCATTAAAAGTGGAGCCAGCTGTCTCTGGTGATAGTGTCTGCCTCCTGTGCAATCCAGCAGAATTAGGTCTTAATGAGTATGTAGATTGCTGTATGTAGAGGTGTCCATAAAAAGTCTTTGAAGTTTCCTGCAGAGAGCTCACCAGCAGAATTAATCAGATGAACTTCACACAACCTTCTGCATTGCTGAGAAAGGAAAGAGAGTGTAACATTGCATTGTGCCCTAACAGTTTAGGCAGTACATACTTTCATCAAAGAGAGTTTGGGGAAATTCCTATGACTAATTTTATTAGTTCGATATGAATGTATTCATGATGTTCTTCTTCAAGCTATTAGTGGCATACAATATATGTATCAGTTATAGTGATCATAAATAATTATTTATATTAAAATATGAATCATTCTTGCTAGCGACCTGAGGTATGTAACTGCATGAGTATATTTTTTCTGCTCAACAATAATTAGATCTCTGATGACTCAATAAGTGCAATTTACCTTTATTCTTCAAGGTGGCAATGTCTGATACACAATGATGACGTGATGTTTCGCTCATAATTACTGCAGGCATAAAACAAAAGAATACGCAAGTACTGAAATGGCTGAGCAATTTACTGCAGAGCATGTAGTGTACACAATCAAATATTAGTGTCACTGTCACTTGAAGGTGGATCTGGTGAAGAAGCTGTCAGCGATCAAAGTATTGATTTTGAAGATTTTGTGTCACACCCTCACACCACATGAACTTTCAGTTTGTTTGTTTTCATCTGTCTCATGTGCTCCTTTGTTCTAGTTTCCCGCCACAATCTGTCACCATGGACACTAATCTCATTCATCACAGCTGTTAGTTATTTTAGTTAATCGTCTGTGTATATTAGTTCAGTTCTGTTGGTGTGTCTTTGTTGGGTCTTGTATCTACGTGTGTTGAGTTGTGTTCCTGCCTGGATTCTGTATTCTCCCGTTGGATTATCAAGTAAAGACTTATTTGAGTGTTATCTTCTTCATCGTGTGTTTTATAATCAACCAGCACGTTACAATATGGTTGATATCATGAATTATGAGCCAGATGCTGAACTGGGGAAATGAGCTCAGATGATGACAGTGATGATGGTAAAAAGTATCTGCACAAATTGAACACTTCCAAGATCCAAAAGGTAATGAAATATGCATTATTTTATTCTTTTGTAACTGTTATTGAAATATCAAGAGAGTTTTATACTATTGTGGCAGTTAGAGATCCATCTGTGTTAGATATATAGATTCGGGTCACTAAAGACCCAAATATGTAATAATGATTGGAAAAAATTCATGCATTTAAGGGTAAAAAATGTAACTGCGCAAATGGAATTTTACATTTTTATTTGCAATTAATATGTTAATACTAACTAAAAATAGATTTTACAAAAATTAAATATTAGTTAAAAAAATATGATGCTGTATATTGGATTGATCAGTCAAAAAAATCAAGTCTTCTGAGATCTAGATAATAATTGATTCAAAAATTGTGGGATTTAATCATGGGAAATAAATTCACTTGTTTTATATTTTGTCCACACAACATGGTAACACTATGGTACTCTTGTGTTCAACTTGGCTTCAACAACTTTACTCTGAAAAGAAAAATGCTGGATGCTTCAAAGTGTGTCTGGCACTGCTAAGCAAATTAGCGGTTGTGATGAGTGGCAGTTAGTGGGCACGTAACACAGTAATTTGTGCTATTTTGTTGTGTTACCTCATAGTAGGAGGATCAGTCTGCTACCGACTCTGTCTGGCCAGATTAGACCTCTTAAACCCCATCTGATACAGCACAGCATGTACTGCTACACAAAGTCAGAGTATGCAGGGGAAGGGGAAGTCATCCAACCAAATAATAAAGTGTTATTGAGGGTGAAATGGGAATTTTAATTAGCTGGAGTCAAAAGTGCCATGTGGAACTTTAACAATGGTTGTGCACTTTCACAATGACACTGCGTCCTCAGTCAAGCCCTGTTGATGTGATTGCTCAGCCCAAACGTACCTCCTTCAGCCATTAAAGGCTTTATAGGGTAAAATACCATTATATTGCAGTTATCAAGATGCCACTACCCATTTATGAACTGAAAGGTCCATTTTTACTAATTACTAATTCGTGATTTTGCCAACACTTTCAACCACAGTGACATAGTAGCTAGAAGGATAGTCTGCTTAAAATGACATGAGATGGATATATATAAAATATATTGTCTGTACCAGTGGTTGTAGGTAAATATCCACCTCATTCAGTGCTCTGTTTTCTGTCTTATAATGTCCTGTTACTATTTCGATGTGATAAACGATGTGCGTAAGTGAACTGTTCGTTTGACCGATTAGAACAAATAGTGATTCATTCGCAAATCTGGCACTGTCTGATTCTTAACTTCACTAATCCACACTGCAATCTATTGACTGTCTATATGCAATATGCAAAGGAAACTAAAAAGTAGCCTAAGTAAATTTCCCACTTTATGATTTTAGACTCCGCTATATCAAGCACATGTTTGTGTATTCTTTTGAATTGGTGTGTTAATGTGAGAGACATCAGGGATATATAGAGAGAGAGAGAGACATCAAAAACAATGAATAAGATCTATAAAGTACACAGGCTCATGCTCGTCTTGTTGACCCATGCGGATCATCCTAGCGTTCATTGATTTTCTACTCTTTAGTTGTGAAATCAAGCTTAACAGACCTGGGGCAGTCTGACCAGCCCATAATAACCAAGGTTACAGTCACTACAAGGTCATGTGAGACAGATTTGATGCAACGACCCAGATCGCTTCTTCTCAATTAGGTGCAATTAAATACAGCAACAATCTTAAGTGCTTGTGTTGAGCTACACAAAGTTGAGCTTAGAACAACTACAATGCAATACTGTTTGCAGGCTACTTTCTAATCAAGGCGAAATGAAGGAACTTTGTTTTTGTTCATTTTTTTTTCTTTTGTGTGGAGATAAATTACTTGAAAAAGCCACAACACCAGTTAAACCAGTTCAAGCATATATTAATTTTTCATAACAACTATTACATGTCCTCATATGTTCCCACACTTAATTAAATTATTCAAGTGCAAGGACTAATGAGTATACCCTACATTAAATAATTATTAAAATTTAAATTATTTTGAAGCCCCAAAATGCAAGGAATGCATTTGAGTTATGATTCCAAAGGAAATGCTTAATTAAGGTTGTATTTTTTTTTTTTTATTAACTTCATGGGTTTACAGTGCAACAGTATCTTGATAAACTAACTGTCAAGAATAGCATTTATTTAATTTTATTTTTTTTAAAACATAAATCATATGATACTTTTTATTTTATAAATTTAAAACGGTATAATATAAACAAAAATATACAACAAAGTAATAATACACATAAAAATGTACAATTAGACCAGTTCAGTTACTCCAGTATCTTGTTGTGGAGCAGTCTTCCCTGGCACATTTAATACAAACGCATGTCTCAAAAATCCTGCACTTCATATCGTCTGAAAGAGACAATCTCACCATCTATTAAGCTCAAACAGTGCTCATAAAGAAATGTCATAGTCAATAGGGATAATAGCTCCTGCCTAGCTTAGATTGATCAGTTTAATTATTCATGCAGCTATAGCTCATGACATGAAAAAGATGTGGTGTCAATAGAGCTTCATTGATCTGCTGAGCTTCTTAGCTGCTGACTGCAGCAGAAACATTATTGTGTGAAACCGGTGCATTGTACCTATTTTTACATTTTGACTGCGCTTTAATGCATCAGTATGAAGCCATACACTTCATCTGACTTTTTAATGTGTTTTGGGACTGATGCGGTACAGAAGCAAAGTGTGCAAATGGATTTGTCCTTTTTGGATGTAGATGTTCATTATTCTCCTAATGCAGGCCAAAGTACTGGCTTTGATTGCCTTATTATACCTCTAGAAGCATAGCCTCAGACACATGCATGCGTTCTTCTAAGCTCACAATGGACTGATTCACAGCTAAAGACATTATCAAGCTGTACTTCGATAAATCTATGCATGAATTCTGAATCCTATGAAGCCCATGCTGAGAAACTTTTACAGAAAGCTACTGTATAGCAACTCCGTCAAAGTGAGTTATTAGGATGTGTGTAGGCCTATTTTATATCCTATAGCACTACTGCAGTTTTAAATTCAGATTTGCAAGCCTATCATGGTGGAAAAGCAGTTACTGCTGGCAATAATAGGTGTGACATAGAGTGACATTCATGCTCTTAATACTGAATTTCTCTTTTATTGTAGATGCATTAACAGGGGAGAGAGTAAAAGAAAAGGCTGTCTATCTGTAACATATTTTTAAAGGGTTAGTTCACCCAAAAATGAAAATTCTGTCATTAATTACTCACCCTCATGTCGTTCCACACCCATAAGACCTTCGTTCACAAATTAAATTAAATTTTTTCATAAAATCCGATGGCTCATTGCCCAGAAAGGTACTAAAGATGTATTTAAAACAGTTCATGTGACTACAGTGATCCAACCTTAATGTTATGAAGTGACGAGAATGCTTTTTGTGCGCCAAAAAAAAAAACGAATAATGACTTACAATATCTAGTGACGGGCGATTTCAACACGCTGCTTCATGAAGCTTCGAAGCTTAACGAATCATTTGTTTCGAATCAGTGGTTCGGAGCGTGTATCAAACTGCCGGTTATGCTTCGGTTACGCTTTTAACAAAATCATTCACTCAAAACACACCAGGCCAGATTCAAACTCAAGTTGCCAGCGTATAATTTCATTACATCATTTCATTCCACACTACCCACATTTCTGGTCTATCCTGATTTTTTTTTTTTTTTTTTTATCTGGTCACCTCATGTGGCCCACTGATCATTCAGAACATCACCTTCTCTATCCTCAATTAGAATGTCATCCATCATGGCTGTAGCACCAAATTCCCACTCCAGTCAGAGAGGTGACAAAGAGCTGAATTGTGGGAAGAGTGCCTGCGAGTGTCTGACAGAGGGAATCACTCCACATGAGTGCACCTGACTGGCAGGACGTCACCCTCAATCTCTTTACTGACAGAACTCCTTGAGCTCTTGAACAACAGCTCATTTGCATCAGCCTACATCACATTCAGAATGTGTGTGGGTTTTTTAAACAGATGTGTTGATATTAAGAGTTAATTAATTGTTTATATAAAAACTGTGTATTCTTCTGTAAGATTGATGTGGGTCCTTAATTATTTACAAGTTTTTCATCTCTCTCAGTTGAAGCTGTCTTGTTCTGTGTCAGATGAATTAATGTATCATTCAAGCATCATTCACTCACACATTTCACATGTTCTTGAAAGCAGCGATATTGCAGACATTAGTAACAACGACCAAAAACATCACACTTTTAAATAGCCATGAATATTAACCCTTACAGCCTTAAAGGGACAGTTCATTTATTTACCCTCATGTTGTTCCAAACCTGTATGAGTTTCTTTCTGCTGAACACAAAAGAAGATATTTTAAAGAATGTCGGTAACCAAACAGTTGACGGCAAACATTGTCTTCCATAGTAGGAAAAAAAAAAAATACTATGGAAGTTAATGGGTGCAATCAGCTGTATGTTACCAACATTCTTTAAAATATCATCTTTTGTGTTCAGCAGAAAGAAACTCATACAGGTTTGGAACAAGTTGACGGTGAGTAAGTTATGACAAAATTGGGTGAACTATCATTTTATCCCAGCTAACAGGGAACATTCTCAGAACTTTGGGTAACGTTCTGGCAAGGTTCTCTAAAATGTATTAACAAACGTTCTTACAGTGACATTAAAGTCATTTGGTATTTAATAATGTTCTCAAAACATTACCACAAAACTTTATTTATACATCAATCATGGAACATTCTTTCTTGAAACATTTTAATTGGACATTCATCATCTGTTTTTTTTTTTTTTTTTTTTGTTACTTTTGTATGTTCTCTGAACATTCCGAAACATAATGTTTGCAAAACGTTAAATTGGAATGTTCTCTTAACATTCGCATAACCAAGAAAATACATTTTTAAAGCATTTTAAAACATTTTGAACAAGAACATGAAGAAATAACATTAATGGCAACATAACATTTTTGTTAGACTTTATTTCGATGGTCCACTTTAGACATTTTACTAACTATAAGTAACTTGTCAACTACATGTCAACTAACTCTCATTAGAGTGTAGCAGAATGTTAGCAGCCTGTTAGGTTAGATGTTAGGGTTCGGGTTAGTAGAATAAGTTGACACATTGTTGCAAAGTTACTTATAGTCAGTAGAACATCTGTTGAGGGACCATCAAAATAAAGTGTTAGCAGATATTAAGCAGACAGTCTACTAATACTCTAATGTCTGGTAGTTGACTTATAGTTAGTAGAATGTCTTAAGTGGACCATCAAAATAAAGCGTTACCCATATTTTTGTTAGCTGGGAAAGACTTGAATGCCTTTAAAAATGAGTCGTGTCTTCATGCATTAGGATGTGAATCTACCACCAGAATAAATCATTTCTGCAGTTATTAGACTGATGGCAGAGTGAAAATTGCCTTCATAAAAACTGAAATCTCATCAACCACTAAAGAAGCACAATAAGATCATAATATAACCATCTAAAAGGCAATAGAGAATTTAGCGTAATAAAATCAGTGTTATTTCTAACATTGATCTTTTGCTGAAAGTCAAGGAAAATCGGAGCCACACATACAGCAGCAGGCCTCCACAGGAAGTGATTCTGGACATTGTGGGAACACTGAATTGCCTTAATGGCCATAATAATGTTCAGCTATTAGCGTAGGGCAGTAATATTTGATACAGGCCACACATTTACAGTGCTGTTCAATCCTGCTGCGCAGTGGACGGCAGTGCTATGATTGACCCACTAATCTGCCCGTGGTTCTGACCCACCTGCAGTTTAGTCCATCAGTCCATTAGCTTCCTCACCATTAGTGATCAGGCTGGGTGATTTTCACATCTCACTCTGTCCTCCTTTCAAATCCTCCATCACTCCCACCACCATACATTTGCATAGTATGCCTTTTTATCTTATTTTATCCATTTGAACACTATTCACTGTGCATTCATTTTGATTTTGTCTAACTTTTGATAATGAGTGTGAATGAAAAACTTGCAATCCTCCTAGAGGAAATTTGCTTAAATGTTGTTTGTATTGCTTAAAAGATGCTTTATTCAAAATCAACATGAAACAGCATTCACAACCATTTTAATTCCATAATGTGATATATTTCTGTCTAACAGGATTTTAAATGATAAAAAATGTAAGGTGGGACTTGATTTTATCCACTAGAAATTGATTGAATAATGAAAATAAAAAGAGCGTTGTGTCAGAGGCAGAGTTATATTTTGATTAAAACTTATGAAGACAAACATTTTTTCTTTTGGATTTTTACAGATGGTTCATTTCACAAAAAGGTCAGGAACATACAGTATATCAAAGAAAACAATTAATCAAGTAAAGTATATTAGCTTTGTCTGATATTTCTTCTAAAATCCCTTTAGAAGAAAAAATGGGACAGTTGTTGACATATCTAGTTCAGTCATGAAATTTTAGAGGGAGCAGGCTGATAGGTCCGTGACATGCAATCTGCAAGCAATCACATCATTACCACATGGCACAAGCTGATTGGCCTCTGTTGATCCTGCAGCCAATGAGATTGCTTGCTTAACATTTAAATGGTCTGGTTGTTTGCTGTGAGCTAGTCCAGAGTTCCTCTGAAACCCTCCACCTCCCCCAGCTCCACCTGCCTAGATCTGCTATGGGATTTATGTATATCTATCTATGCAGCAGCAGCGTATCATACATGCTCACAGCAGCATATCATACATGCTCACAGCAGCGTCTCTGTGTATCTATTAGCAGCAGCAAGTCCATACTTGCTAAAAGTGGATAGTGTGTGACTGAGATAATTTGGTTTTAAAAATAATTTACAAAACATTTGAGTTCATGTTGAGCTTGCTGATTTTTCATTGCATGCTGCAATATCTTGCAAATCTGTGCACAGTTTGAGACACTGATGAGGTCTCATCTGAAACAATGACTGGGGTGTTTCAAGTCTTAGTTACTGTAATCTGCTGTCTATGAATGCTGTCTGGAAGCAACAGTTGAGATACTACTGTAAAGAGATCTCATTTGTGATAATTCTTTTCAAACTGGATTATCCAGAGCTAGCCGCAAAACCCCCAACATCCAATATGGTAAATAAGACATTATTTTAACAGGACTGAAATATGCCTTACCGTTTATGCTATTAAACACTCTGTATGGCTTAATATGTGTATATAATTGGATCCTTGTGGAGCCACTCAAACTGTTAAAAGCTGCCAGCCCACATCTCAGCTCAAGAGGAGAGAGTGAAAAAGATGTTTGTTTTCCTATTAGTACAGTAATGCTACACAACCATGAACTGTTAGGAAATTGGACGTGTGACAAAATTACAAGAAGATAAATGGGTGGCAGATTCTTGAATTTGTGATACTATAGACAGATATATACTATATACAGATCGGCCCAGATAATTCAAGAGTGAATTGGCACAAACAGGTAGCAGGTCTGCATAGCCTTGTGAGCTCCACCAAAATAACAGAATCACACAAACGCACCCTAGATGCAATGCCTGGCGAACTCATCAAGATGTATGACACATTATAAATCAAGTCTGTGCGAGCTGCCCCTGAGATTTAGTCCTTAAATATGATAAGACAGATTGAGCTTTGCACTCCCTAGGTATCCACCTCTCTCTGCCACTTTATGAGACTGTCTCCTTTCATTGTTCCCTCAAAATTTACTCAAACACCTTCTGCGGTTTCAGTCGAGATTGCATTCCAATGGCTTAAAAGAATAGTTCACCCAAAAATTACATTATGTTATCTCATCCTCATTATTACACAGCTCTCTAGAATTCTTGATTCTGATTGGTCAATTGCGGCATTCCACAATTTCCTAATTTTTGATGTTGTCCATGGCAACATTAGACTGTACACCACCTGGGTAATGTAAACCGGTACTACTTTCCCTCAGATCACACCGCAAACTCGCACTTTCTTGTTTCATACAAATGCAGCTCCATCTAGTGTAATTTTCACAACAATCAGTTTTCATCATGAATATTACTGTAATATTGCTGCAGCATTCATCCCGTTGCTAAGCCGATTGTTTTATACATTGTAATGGATTTTTTTTTTCTTTGTGGAGGTTTTAAGATAATATGCCTATACAGGTAAATAAAATAATTTCATTTCAAATTATATTTGAAATGTAATTTCAAATTATATTTTATGTCTATGTATTTATTTATTGTGTGTCATATAATATGATGAATAATGAATAAATCTGGTCATTGTTGTAAAATAAATGTATGATATGTACATTTTTGAAAATGTTTGAAATGTTTCACAGAAGAAATTTTGTCTTAAAGGTTTGGAAAAATGTGAGATTGAGTAAATAATGACATTTTATTTCATTTTTGGGTGATCTATCCCTTTAATAACAGCTAGAAGAATTCCTGTAGAAAAACTTATAATAACTACCCAAGAAAAAAAAATGATAAAAGCACACTGTGGGTGTTTTTCATATTAAAGTCAAAGTTCACCCAAAAATGAAAATTCTGTTTTCATCTATTTACTCATTCATCTTATTCCAAAACTGTATGACTTTTTCTTCTTTGGAACATAAAAGAAAATATTTTGAAAAATGTGTGGGGTAATTTGGCCGTATAATTAAAGTCAAAGGTCACCTAAGCTGTATAATTACCAACATTCTTCAAAATACTGTCTTTTGTGTTTCTCGGAAGAAAGAAAATCATACAGGTTACAGGTGAGTAAATAAAGACAAATTTTTAATTTTGATATCAACTACCCTTTAATAGTCTTTGATAGACTACTTGTATAGCTTTGATACAGTGCACATTCCTGCTGAAGTTAGACACATTCACAGTGCTAAAGGCACAAAAGTCTTCTTATCAAATGTAACGAGTTACTTATTTTGCTTTGATCGTCCATTAGGCAAACTACTTTTGTGTCACAGTACTACTGAACAACAGTTGGCTGTTGTAATGGGGATTCAGAGAGCAATATGAACAGCCTCAGGCCTTCACGCACATGAAACAGAGCTCAGCAGAAGTGTGTCTTCGTATCTGTTGTGCTTCATCAGCCACTAACAAGGACAACAGTGGGGTACAGTACAGGTCCTGAATATTAAATAGACCAGTTTCAATTATCTTCCTTTTTCAATTATAAAAATTCAGCCCCTCATCTAGGAAAACGTGTCATGGTTGTTTGCTTCCATGTTCCTTTCATCAAAAATACAAAGGAGAGGAACTTGTTTCTACTCTCTATTACATAACGAAACTGCTTCACAGCATATTGCATTTATTATCAGACTCTGTCTTTTACCTCACAAGAATGTAATAATAATATGATCTAATTACAGCAGCAGTTTGTTTTCATTTGTTTCTCCAGTAATCCTATCTGTTTTAGTCCTCGACTTGAATTAAACTTTGAAAGAAAAGATCAAAACCGGTTTTGTGACTGAGAGAGACATCTAGTGGTAAAAGCATAGTCACAGTTTTCACCCTTTTATGTACTTATTAAGTGTTTGCCTATTAAAATTGCCAGTCTATGAGGTTTGAGGCAAGTAATATATTTTCGCTTACCTTTGCTGTTACATTATATCAGCATATTCATCCACAGCTTTATGAACTGGACAGTGAGTGTTGTTGTACAAATTTCTATTATTACAATGTTTATTTTTGTACAAACATTTTAGAATAAACACTCAAGAGGGAAAAAATGAGAACTATTTATTAACATCAGTCACCTTTATTTGGGATTCCCAGGTTAGTGTTTCGTTGTCTTATTGCCCCATCTAGTGGTGGTATGTTCTGTTTACACTCTTTGTACTCGTTCAAAACATGCATTCTAGCATTTTAAAACATGATTCGATGAAATGTATCATTTTCTATTTCCTGTTGATTTAATGAGTTTGTTTTTTATAGTGACCAAAATAAATTTCCGTAGGCTTTCTTCATTGTGGAAATATCATTAGTATAAAATATTTACTGAATCCTCTCATTTCCTCTGAAGTACGTGGTACCCTCACTATGCTGAATATTGCCTGCAGGCTTATCTTCTTTTAGCATATTTAATTTGTTCTGTCATGCCTCACTACAGTCTTTGAGTCCACCTCATAGTCTTTCTTGAAGTTATTACAATCAGCACTAAACTGAACACGCCATTATATATCTATAGGCATTATAATTGTCACATTCTTGGTGTGCAAGAACACGCAAGAAGAAGTAATAATTCAAAAGTCTTTAAAAATCAAACCAGAACGCAGAAGATCAGGAGAATACAGGAATAGAAAATAGCATGAACACATTTAAAGTAAAGACAATAACCAACAGTGAGCTGAACAAAACAGGAAGTATTTATACACAGAAGCAGACAAGAGGACTAAAGGAGACTGGTGTAATTAATTAAGTCCATGATGGAACCAGAGTGAAGATGGACCAAGGTGGAGCCGGAGGGAGTCTGAGTGATGGCAGACCACGGCGAAGCTAAGGGAGTGCAGAACCAAGGCAGAGCAGAAGGGCTGACATATTGGGGCCTAAAGGTTAGAGAGTCACACTTTTAAGCCGGAGGTCGCGGGTTTGAGTCTCAGTACCAGCAGGAAATGTAAGTGGGGGGAGTGAATGAACAGTGCTCTCTTTCCCAATCTCTCCCCGGGCGCCGCAGCAAAAACGTCTGCCCACTGCTGTCCACTGTTGTCCACTGTTCCGGGTGTGTGTTCACTATTGTATGTGTGCACTTGGATGAGTTAAATGCAGAGCACAAGTTCCGAGGATGGGACACCATACTTGGCCACACGTCACTTTAATCAGAAACCAACGAAACTAACAAGGGGACTGACAAGACTAAACGCAAGGAAACACAAGAAACATAGCCACATGAATGAAAACACAGTGAAATCTAACATAACCCGGACCAGGTCATCCAGAAAGTTACCAGAGACAGGTTGATGGGCAGAGAAATCGAGGGTGGGCAGTGGGTGGGGAATGGCTCTATGGTCCCCTGGTCAATGAGCCAGTGCTCCCATTCTGGTTCTAGGGTGGACTGCTCTAACCTGGACCTGACAGTAGGATCCGGCCTCAGGATGGATCCGGCAACCGGCTTTGGCTCTGGGGTGGGCTCTGTGGCTGGGACTGGCTACGGGGATGGAGCTCATGGTCCAAGGATGTAGCTAGCTCATGGTCCACGGTGGGTGCTGGCTCGGGATCTGTAGAGGACATGGGCGTTGTCATTTGGTCCATGGCGGAGAATCTCTCTGGTCATCCAGGGCCCTCTGGGCTGGGACGATGTGACTTATCTAGAGCAGACAGAGAGATGGCTACTGAAGGTAGGTCCTAAGAAGTCGAAGTAGATGGTATGGTCTTCCATGACTCCCACTGTGAGAGAGGATCCACAAACCCACAAGACATACTCCACAAACTCAACGAAGGCAAGGTGATCCTCACTCACCAGCAGCATCTGTCCTAGAATGTCATCCATTCCGCTCCAGAAAAGCTGTTTAAGGGTTTCATCATCCCAGCGCGCCTCATTGTAGAGCTCCAGGATGTCCTCTACAAATTCCTCCAGCATGCGACCGTTCTGTGAGTAACAGTCCATATTTTTACTTGCTTGAGGGTTGGTTATTCTGTCACAATCTTGGTGTGTTTTAATCAACATGCACGGAGAAGTACTAATTCAAAAGTTTTTAATAATCAAACCAGAATGCAAGAGGTCACAGGAGAATACACAAAATAGCATAAACAACTGACAGTGAACTGAACAAAAAAGGATAAACAGAAGCAAACAAGGGGGTGTAAATAAGACAGCCCCGCTTAGGAATTTTACGTTTCCAGAACTTCAACGCTGGTGTTAAGAATGTTGCCTAGTAACATTCCCAGTACGTTCCGAGACAGTCACAATGTGGAGTTCTTTTAAGGGTAGGGGGACGTTATTTGGCGGACATTCACAGAACATTTAGGGAACAATATTTTATTTGTGATGTTCTCAGAACATCCCTGCCGCCCTTGTCAAAAACTTTTTACTGAAAATTAGAGCTAAATTGAATAACAAAAGTGGCTGTTCAAACAAAAACTAATTTTTAAATGTCTCACAAAGAAATGCAGTTTACAGATAATTCTTGGATTATTATTACGAAACATTTTCTGTAAAATGCAAATTTCTTGCAGTAAGTCATTAACTGACAACAGCACATGCATGAGCTAATGTAACTAACCTACTGTATCACTGCATCAGCAGCTACATTACTGTCTTTAAATAAAGCAACATGCAGCATAACATCAATGTATCTGGCTCATCACTGACAGAAGCACAGGCGCTACTCTTCAGCACAATGGTAACCTCACAAAACTCAGATAACAGAAACAGAACACACTAACAGATCTCTCTAGATCTCAGCATCTTCACTTATTACAAACCAGTCTGACTTTATTTTTTTCATTCAAAACTTCTTAATGAAGTGTTGATGTTTTATTGAAAATAATAAAGTTTGAAGTCACCATTATGGAGGTAAGCGCTTGCTTTAGTTGGGTTCCTGACCCTTGACATCTTAACTCTATTTTTTTCTCCAATTGTGCTAACTATGTGTTTCATCACTGCAGAAATTATTCAGACAGGGTCTTGTAGACACACACAGACATAAAGATTCAACGTATGAACCTCAACAATGGTGACAAAATTTTCAGATAAACTGATTAACTCTGAGCACCACAAAACAAGCTACTAAAGTCACAAAAAAGATTTTTGTTTATTGTCACCATTGTTGAGGTTCATACACTGATTCATGATGTCTGTGTGAGTCTACAAGACACTGATCAAAACTCTGTCTTTATATTTAATTTAATATAAAAAAAAAAAAAAACAGTTAACACACTCAGAACTTAAACTCTGGAGAAGATCAGCAAATAAGAACACTCCATGATGACTGCATGACCATCATTAAATAACCAAAATCATCTGATCAGAATTCCTCTTGCTGTAACAAGCATATATTGGAAACTCAGCTAGAACAACCAGAGAAAGTCTAAAGTTAAAATGTCAAGAATCAAGAGCCCATCTAAAGCAAACGCTCACCTCCATAACGGTGACTTCAAACTTTATTTTTTCCATATAACATCACCATCTAACCTGTCACCTGGTAACGTTCCCAGAGCGTTCGGAGTTCTTTTAAGGGTTGGGGGACGTTATTTGGTAGTCCTTCAGGGAACATTCAGGACGTTCTGGGAATGTTTAGTGGACTATTACTATAGGAGGTTCTGTTAACTTCCCAAATGTCCTCTATGTAACGTTCTCGCACGACCATAAAATAAGCAAAATAGAGCAAAACTAACAAGGGGTTTATCAAGGCTAAACTGCAAGGAAACACAAGAAACATAGAACACAATAAACACATCAATGAAAACAATGAAATCTAACATAACCCTGACAATAATATAATATAGACTAATACAGTATATAGACTATATAATATAATAACCTGTTTGATTATAGGTGAGCACTGAAGAAAGCAGTGTGCTGAAACTTTTGCTCATGCTTGTCTAGCTTTTAATTCATTTTCACTTTGCACTTTTTCCACTTTGCAGTGTATAAAATAAAATACTTTTGCTAGACTTTCTCCGGTCTGGATCTAATTCAGTGTGCGGTTAGCAATTTCTTGACTTTTTTGGCTCTACACATCTGAAGCAAAAGAATGTTTACCTATTTGGAGCACAACAATTTCAACTATAACCTGTTTGAAATTTTACATGCTTCATTATCAAGTTTGTTGCTCTACAAAGACTTACCACTAGATGGACATTTCCAACCACACTTGGTTTACCTTTATATATTGGATATGATAATATAGTACAGTATGTATATGGGATGTTATGATTACATTTAAATGCTGATAAATAATGAATTGTTTTATATATTCATTACTAGAGATACATGCCATTGTTTATTATATTATATTATATTATATTAGATTAGATTAGATTAGATTAAATTAGATTAGATTAGATTAATCGTTTAAAGGGTGTTTTTATTCACCAATCATGATGTAAATAAAAATCTCTCTAGAGGAAAGCAGCAGTACCAACCATCACCATCCGCAACCATGGCGCTGCATCCCTGACTGTGCTCTTGTGCTCTGGGTGGGGCTTTGCCAGCAGTGGGGCATTTCCTCCAGGGTCGGGTTTCTTCAGCGCACTGGCATTTAAATCTGCTGCAGTGGGAAGCCTTTGGACGTCTGTCATCGTGAGTGAATCTGCTCTGCTGGAGAATTTCGCGCTCGTTTTCTTTTCTCTTTCAAATTTCCAACATTGTATCTCTTGCGTTCTCTGAATGGTACATTGTTGCGTTTAGCGGCGCGCGCTTTTATTCCAACAAAGCCTGAATGAAAATCTGTCTGTTTGGCCATCTTTTTGACCATGACATATACGCAGAATATTATGTAATGCATTATATTTTGTAATTATGGTCTAGTCTTGTCAGCATTTTGTGTCGTGAGTGGCCTAGAGACAAGGGAACCTTTTCAATGGACTCTTAAATACATCTACGTCAGAAAAAAAAAAATCCATTCATTTGAATACGGCTCGTTGGTGCATAAATAATTATCCAAGAAAAACAGAAATAATCGTGTAAGGTTGCCTATACTCGAGTTGCATCATGTTCAGCTGGTTGGGAACCGATGACAGGAGGAAGAAAGATCCAGAAGTCTTCCAGACTGTCAGTGAAGGACTGAAGAAGCTCTACAAAACCAAACTGCTTCCACTGGAGGAGCACTATAAATTCCATGAGTTTCACTCACCCGCTTTGGAGGATGCAGATTTTGACAATAAACCCATGGTTCTCCTGGTGGGACAGTATTCCACTGGCAAAACCAGCTTTATAAGGTATGATGTGTGTTTTGGCTCCTGTTAAACAGGTGCTGGTGTCCTGAGCACTATAAGGACATCAGTCAGGAAACTTTAAATCAAGCACTTCATAAAATATGTGATGAAGAATAAGTCATACATGCATAAACATTATACTGTGAGTACATGAGTAAGATGAAATGAATGTGTATGAATATATTTTTATATAGCCTGTTTTTTTTTTTTTTTTTTTTGCCATTTCTATTTTCATGTATAGTGAATAATGCAGTTTTAAGTAGTATTTAATGTAATATTTTTATTGATGTTATTCATGAGAATATATTCTAATAATTATAATAATATAATATTTAACAGGATACATGTAATAATATTTTGTGCATCACACGCCTAGTTTTTGTGAAACATTTATATTTTGAGAAGCTTCAGACAATATTCCGCTATTTGATTTGATTGAAATAGTCATCTCAAACACCACCTCTTCCATATTTTGTATATATTTGAATAATTGTAGCAATCTTATTTGTAACATCCAAAAGCGGTTTTTCAAGTTCCATGTGAGATTCCTCACAATCATATAAACCACAATATTTGATGACTTCAGTGGTACAGATTTATCATTCATCTGTTTACATGAGAATTTCTGTGTTCATTGAATACAGATCTTGATGGTACATGCTAAACAAAGTTTAACATAGTGCTGTAATTTTAGCTGAGACAGAGATAGTTAACTTGTAAACAGAACAGGCCTGGCTCCAGCTCTAAGATGTATCTGTATGACACAATGTCGCTGCTGTGGTGTGATGCTTGTCTACAGGGTTATTTAAGGCTTTTGGGTCCAAAATGAAGGCCAACAAACTACTAAAGATCCCCAGGCAACAAGAGACACTTACATTGACTCCTGCATTGCCATAGTAACTTGTCACTAATAGATCCCAGAATGTAGAAAATGTGGATGGAGACATCCATTTTAAAAGAAATCATGTGGTCTTTTTTCATTTTTAAGACTAACCTGAAGATTATTCTGACTGAGAAGTTAAATAAATAGCTTAAAGTTAGTACTTTGTAAGCAGGTTATTTGAACATTTTTGTAGGTCTATATGCAAACATTCTGAATTCTTTTTACAAGTTGTAGATTTTTTTTTTTTTTACAATTTTATAATGCTAAAATTTGATTTGAGTCAACTTTTTTTTTAGCCATGAATTACACTACTGTTCAAAATTGAGGTCAGTAAAAACATTTTTTTGAGAAAGAAATGTATACTTTTATTTTGTGCAAATGTGACAGTATAGACTTTTGCACAACTGGTGCACAACTGATAATAATAATAATAATAATAATAATAAATGTTTCTTGAGCAGCAAATCAGCATTTTAGAATGATTTCTGAAGGATCATGTGACACTGAAAATTGTGCTGAAAGTTCAGCTTTGTATCACGGGAATAAATTACATGTATTAAAATAGAAAACATTTATTTTAAATTGTAATAATATCTAAAATATTACTGTTTTTATTGTAATTTGTATTAAATAAAATGCAGCCTTGTTATGTTGACCATAAACTTCTTTCAAAAATATAAATAATGTACCAATCCCTAAACTTTTGAATGTTCCATTCATAACCATCATAAAATGTAATGTCATTTGCTGTAGTTAATTTAATCACATGATCTGGGATTTTTTTGAATAACTGGTCCATGTTTGTACTCGAGGTGAGTCTTAAATGTGAGAGTTAGGTATTGTCCTGCACTAGCAGAAACAAATGTGCCTTCTCATTTTCGCTCTGGCTTTCTTTCCTCCTGTGCATTATTCATAAGGGTCGTGAGAGCCTCAGTGGACACAGTGTCTGTTCTGCTGGCTGAACACATAACTATGAAAGAAAATATGCTCAACTTTCTCTGTATGTTTCCTGAATGTGAGAGAGCCCATGAAACACTTCATTATAATGTCATAGGAAGTTTCATGCTTAACATTGAATATTTTAACATGCTTGCATAATACAAAAGTGGTGCTCTAATTCATCTTCGTCACTTTGTTTTAAAAAAAAAACATTTAAACAACCATTTTAATAGCATATAGTTATTTTCCAACATAAAATTACACATTTAACTCATTACACAGTGATATGAGGGAGCAGTCATACTCCAGTCTTGTGTCACATGATCGAATTCAGAAATTATTCTAATATGCTAATTTGGTGCTCAAGAAACATTTATTAGGATCAGTTGTGCACCTTAATATATATATATATATATATATATATTATCAATTTATTCCATCCTTGCTGAATAAAAGTATTAATTTCTTTTAAAAAAATCTTACTGACCCCAAACTTTTGAACGGTAGTGTATATTGTGAGTCGTGGACAGATTTGTTTTAATTTTGTTTTGTGATTTCACAGGGTTACAGAAAAGCGATAGATAACTTCCTCTGTATTTGATACACTGGCCTTGGCAAAACATCCAAATGACGCCAGTTTTCCGTTTACACTCTTGTGTTACTGGTATAAACTGCAGCTAATAAGTTCTCAGCTGAGGCCAAGTGTCCTGTAGTTACTCAAGCTCTTTTTGACCTGCGCTGTATTCCAAACAGTCTCAGTGCCGTCACATGCCCACAGCAGGGTTTGTTTGAATGGCTCTGTGCTGAGAAGAGTAAACATTATCTTAGCAAACTCACATTTTCTATTAGAGTGTGATCTTAGCAGTGTTCCTTCAACAGCAGCAGAAATCATGTGAACATGGTCTTACATGAGGTGTCCATTACAGGAATAGATCCCAAAGTCTGAGAACACGTTGGAAATTTATTTTTCATTTAAACATGGAAGTAATCTAAGTTTTAGAATTTTGACAAATTTAAAAGAAAGAAAAGTTATGACATAAAATGTTGAAGTACTTTAATCTAAATGAATCTCTTTTTATAGATATCTCCTGGAGCAGGACTTCCCTGGTATGCGGATTGGTCCAGAACCCACAACTGACTCCTTCATAGCAGTGATGCATGGCAACATGGAGGGACTAATACCAGGAAACGCGCTGGTTGTGGATCCCAAAAAGCCCTTTCGGAAACTCAACGCCTTTGGCAATGCCTTTCTTAACAGGTGGAATTAAAACAAAAATGTTTTACTTCAGTTCTCAGGTTTATTGAAATGAAGGCCCATTTAAGGCCCTGATACACTCATGGCCAAGTTTTTTACGAAGAAGTTCGAAATACGTGAGCAGCGATATACTGTTAGTGAACATCCCGATGCCGCCTCCGCTTCTTAGACTAATGTCGGGATGTTCCCTAACGAACTTCGTTTTGGCATGATTTTGTTCGAAATGTCGTCACATCAGTTCGTTCTTCATTTTCGCTTGAAGTGTATATCAGGGCCTTTAGAGCTTTAGCCTGGGCTGAGATTGGCAGAAGTAACATGGTCTTCCTAAATCATGATGACATCACAGAGGGGGGCAGGCACTAGGCAACATTCCTTCTCATGATTGAGTTTCCTCATGCTGTCCGATCCACTGACCTCCTGTCACATGATTAAACCACTGACAGATAAGAGAACATCTTACCATCAAGCTCACCAAGCATATTAAACAGGCTGTCATTCACAGTCTGAAAATTACTCAACAGTAAAAGTGTGCATGATAGAGTGACAGTCCTTTATGAAACATCTCTAAGGATGCAATCGCATGCATGTGATTATTTGTGCAGGTGGTCTGTGCTGCACGTAGGACTCTGAGGGTTTGGCAGTCTGCTCTGCTTGTTGTGCAAATCAGCAGAAAAACTTGAGAAAATTGCCTCTTTGCCTTTTGCAATCGCAAAGCTTGCATGATTTTGAAATTTTTTCTTTTTTTGCAATTTTGTCAGAGGACCAGCAACACACACTTTTTAAGGGATAGTTCACCCATAAATGAAAGTACTGTAATCATTTACTCACCCTCATGCCAGTCCAAACCTGTATGACTGACTTTCATCTGTAAAAGAATATTTTGAAGAATGTCCATATGAAAATATATTGGGACCTCCATTGAATGGATAAAAAAAATATCATCTTTTGTGTTCCACAGAATTTTCATTTTTGCTTGAAATTCCTCTTTAACATCTGAGGTCTTTCTGCAAAGAAATGCTATTTTTTCTTCATAGTTTTATACAAGGAGGTAGTAAACATGCTCATGGGATATTACTTGTCATGCACCCTGTTTGGCTGTGGGTTTATGTAATTTGAAATGCTTGAGACAACTGCCCTGGTTTTCAGATATATTTTTAGATATGTATATCATTTATGAATGCACAAATAGCAGCAGCTCAGTGTACACGGTGTAAACTACTGCATATAATTACACATCATATTATTTGACAATACAAGCAAGACAGCTACAAATATGGTTATTTTGTCATTGGATTAATGTTTGATTTTGAGTAGTTTCTAATATTAAATAACTCTCCTGCTGGTCCCACTTTATATTAAGTGGCCTTAACTACTATGTACTCACATTTAAATTAATCATTTGATACAATGCACTTACTGTGTACATACATGTTTTTACATTGTACTTATATTTTAAAAACACCTGCATGTAATTACATCTGTAATTAATTTCTGTAATTACATTTATAATTACACTGTTGACCCATCCCTTACACCTTACCCCTACCCTTAAACCTACCCATACCACCAAAGCTTTCCCTAACCTTACCCGTATCCCACCTCGATAGCAGCAAAAGTGTTTTGCAATTCAGTATGAACCCAATAAGTACATTGTACTTATTTTTTGATGTAAGTACATAGTGGTTAAGGCCACTTAATATAAAGTGGGACCCTCCTGCTTAAAACTTTTATATTTGGCCTAAACCGCTAGATATTTTGTACTAGCGTGTGGTCTGTACATGCTTCTCTTCTTTCAAGTTGTTTGTGAAACTTTAGGTCCCTAGCTATTCATTTCAAAACATGACACACTTTTTCTGGGCCTAGTTCACACACTAAGCCGCAAAAGCCATGCACACAATTTTCTGGCTTGCTGTTAAAGCATCTCAGGGCAAACATTTTTTCCAGGCTATAAAAATGTAAAGTCGTACTTGCTTTTTATGCTTCACCATGCCCAACTTGGTCAAACTACAGGCTTAGATGGTAACAAAATTATGATTTATGGCACTCTGCTCCATGTATCTATGCCAAGTTACTGCAACTTCACATTCACAGTTTTTGGATATTTAGGACTTTTTAGTAGAGAGCTTGTTTTACTCCAGTGACACAAATGTATATTTTTTACTCTTAAAGAAAGAACAAGCTCAAGCTGAAATCAAGAATGAAGTGTAAAAGTGTAGAAAGTGGGATGAAGTAAGATTGCGGTGTCCTTGAGTGTGATTCCTGTTTGTTTGGGTTGGCCTTCAGGTTTGTGTGTGCCCAGCTGCCCAATCCTGTTCTGGAGAGCATCAGTGTGATTGACACTCCAGGAATCCTGAGCGGAGAGAAACAAAGGATCAGCAGAGGTAACCGACTGCCAAAATGCATGAACATGCATGTGCACAGAGGAAAATTTTTGACTGAACTAGGAGCTATTATATATACACGACTTTTTGGGGTTTGGGGTCGGTACTATTTTTAAATGTTTTCAAAAGAATTCTCTTATAGTCACCAAGGCTACATTTAGTTGATCAAAAATACAGTATAGCAAAAATACTGTGTTGGCAAAGCTGAATTTTCAGCATCATTACTCTAGTCTTTAGTGTCACATGGTCCTTCAGAAATCATTCTAATATGCTGATTTGGTGCTCAAGAAACATTTCTTATTATATCAATGTTGAAAACTAATTGATTAATTTTTAATGCATCCTTGCTGAATGAAAGTATTTTAAAAAAATCTTACTGACTCCAAACCTTTGAACCACAGTGTATGTGATATAAGATGCACATGCAGTTTTTCCTTGGCTTTCCCAAAACGTCTCAAATGTAATTAAGTGGGATTTGCCAAACCTTTATTTCATTATACGTTTGTTCTGTTTTGGTTTTTGCATTTAAATTTGTAATATTTTGCAGGAGATATAGAAATATTAAGGGTTAGATGTTTCAAGTTTCTTATTTTATACATTTTTAAGTTTAGTGGTTTAGTATTGTTTTGGTTGGTTATACCAGTCCTAGAATGTTTTCAAAGTACAACAGCATATCAAGGTCATGTGATTTTCAAATTTGAATGCTAGTTCTTGTTCCCTGTGGCATCAACTGAAAAAGATTTTTCTTAGGAAATTCGAACCACAAGACTTGATCTTGAAAATAAGTGATTATAATTTTTTCAGTATTTGTCTTTTGATTTTCTCATGAAAAGCACCAGCATGTGACGGTGTATTGTGTAACTGAAGTTTCAGTCTGTTTTTAATTGTGATGTGTTGAAAGTCTTAGAATATGATGAGGTGAGGCTTTATCAAAATGAAGGGTGTTGTTTTGGCTTGTAAACTAGATACAAAAGTAAATGGCCTCATAACAGGCCTTATAGTGTATAAAATAATGCATAAAACATAAAAGACAAACAAACAATAGTTTGAGTTGGCACCAAATTGAATATTTTTTCTTTATCCATAGCTGTATTTGTATCAAGGAATGGTTGTGCTTTTTTGCTCTCTGGTTTGCTGCTAGTGATGGATATCAAGTTTGGCAGATATTTTGATACTGATTTGGTTTTATAATACTAGTAGATTTTTTTTAATAATCTTTGACTCTTAAACCTAGAGTATGCAACGTTTTTTTCAAACTACCGAAAATCTTCAGCTTAAACAGCTATTTTCAGTTCCAGGCTGAATGGTTTTGGAGGGCCGAAATCAGTGACCGAAACAGACATTTAATTAGCGCTCCTCCAATGGCACGTTTTGACTGTGTTCAGCGTCTATTTCATGCACATAATGTGGATAAGCTACAACAGTTAAACTTAACAGTTAAGCTGTGTGTACACTAGCTCTGGATTGACAATATTAATTACTTGATTTTAATCAGTAATGATATGGTTCTAAAATCTTTTAGTCTGTGCTGTTTGTTGATGCGTGAACAAAGCTTCGCTAAACATTTGTAGCACGCCTGCCATCCAATAATCATAAAAAGATTTGTGCTTTGTTACTTTTAATATGAAGCAAAGTCTCCACTTTAAAATTCTGTTGATTTTATTATAACATTCAAACCACAAATGGACGTTTTGGAACTTTAATACGGTGCGACAGATCACTGTAGCCACCTCAGTGGATAAAGCGCACATTAAACAATCATCTCTTCCTCTTTACTTCTAGTTACAGATAGAAATAAACATGGGTGAACAGCAGAAGCAATGTTGAAAGATATATTACAAATTACCGAAATGAATCCTGTCTCATGTAATCACTCAATCAGTTCTTCAACCGGGGAAAGACGTCAATAAAACAGCTTGTAGGCTATACAATGTCACTTAACGTTTACCTCAAGCAAGCTATTCAGTATCTGTAAACTCATTAGTTACCAGCTAGAAAAATGTAACTCTAGAGAAGCGCATTTTGCTAAATATATGCACTGTATTACACTGTAAAAATTTGTCCTTTGAATTTACAGGTAATTACTGGCAAAAAAGTTGCCAATACTTTACTGTTAATTTTACAGTTCTTTGCAGTATGTTGCTGTAAAAATACCATGCACTCAATTAAAACTCGTCAACTAATTTCATTTGCAGAAATCGACTGCCTTAAAGTGTCTAAATTCATAAACTTATATTTATAACTAAATGAGCATATTATTCACTTGAACTTATTTCATTTGAGTCCACTAAAAAAAAGAAATAACCAAATTCATTAAAACTAGAAACATCAAATCATTTTAAATCTTTTGCAGATAACTGTTAGCTAATAACAGAACATGTGCAATTATAATTAGCTAAGAGATTGCCACTGCATCAGCAACATGCAGCATAACATCAATGTTTCTGGATCATCATTGACTGAAGCACAGGCACTACTCTTCTGCACAATGGTGACACAAAACTCAGACAACAGAAACCCTTTAAATCCCAACAAAACATTAAACACCAACATCTAGTGCAAAAACACAAAAAAAAACACTTCAATTCAACATTTACTCTGATCAATTATTGAGTTGTATTAACTTTCACTAATACTTCAGTGAAATTAACTTGTTTCATTTAATAAATTTGACTGTTACATTTTACAGTACATTGCTGTTTTTTCATGATTTTACAGAAAACTATATTATTGTTTTTCTACAGTTTGTTGCTGTAAAATTAATTTACAGTTTATTACTGTAGAAAAGTGTTTCGCTATGCGTGTTTATTCATCTTACACCTTTAACCCTTTAAACGCCACAACAAAACCCCTAGTGTTTAATGAACACTTATGTGTCCACACTACAGAGTGTTAGAGTAACACTGTTGAAGTTAATGAGATAATTCAGTGATTAATTAAGTGATAATTGAGAATTAGTGACAAACACCTGCTGTTAACAAGCAGAATCACTGAAGGAAAAGAAACAAGAACAGAAAAAAGACAATCAGAAACATAAGAACTACAACTGACTTCCAGCCACAGCCTTAGATGAAATCAACTGAAGATAAAAGAAGACATTAAATCGCTCAATATCTCAGCAGAGGAGGGTTAAACAACAAAAATAATATTTGCCAGCTTCACTTATTACAAACCAGATTGACTTTATTTCTGTCAGACATCTACAGAAGTTCTTATTGAGAACTAACAGATGTTGTTTCGTTTCGTTTGACGTTACCATGATGGAGGTCAGTGCTCTAGACACTTGACTTGTAACGTTAGTTTCTTTTTGGCTGCTTTAAATGTGTTTTTTTTTTTTTTTAAGACAGGTGTTATGGCACGAAGAAGCTAAGAGAAGATATAATAGTGTTGTTGGTTATGTTTTGATTATGATATGATCATTATGTAACACTGAACTTATCCAGTGTCAGAAATGTTTTTTTTTTTTTTTTTTTTTTTTTTTAATAAATTTACTTCTATATTACACTGTGATACTACAGCAAAGGTTGAAGCAGTGCTGAGCAATCAGTTAAGAATTTTTAAATTCATGATTTACAAAAAATGTTTAATCTACATCACAACTTAGATTCACACAGTCATCAAGAATCATCAGATGAATCTCAACAACGGTGACAATCAACAAAAACGATAAACAGATCAACTCTGAACATCATAAAACACACTACTAAAAGTCAACACAAAAACAACAGCAAAAATAAAGGCAAACAGTAAGAATTAAAGAAAATAACCAGGCAATTCAGCTGCATAATTTATTCATGCCGCAATGCATGCTGGGAGTCATGGATGATTTTAGTACTTTGCTGGTACCCAGCATGCATTGTGGTATGAAGCTTTTGATTGTCACCACTGTTGTGATTCATACGCCAATTCTTGATGTCTGTGTGACTCTTACAGTAGTTCAGTGTTTTGAGCATAAACTGTATTCAAAACTTCATATTTTCTGGTTGTAGCAGCGATGATGGATCTTATGCGTAGAATCACTGGAATACCATAATAAAAGTATAAAACATCACCTATATAACAACAGATTAGACTCTGAGATCTATATCAGGCCATAAAATGATGATAGCAAACAACATCTGATCACATTTTCTTTTTTGCCATAACAAATGTGTTTTGAAAACACACATATAACAGCCAAAGAAAAGCTAATGTTAAATAATCAAGGGCCAAGAGCACAACTAAAGCAAACGCTGACCTCCATCATGGTAACATCAAACGAAACAATAAAACAACATCTAAACCTCTGTTAATTCTCAATAAGAACTTCTGTAGACGTGTGACAGAAATAAAGTCAGTCTGGTTAGTAATAAGTGAAGCTGGTAATGCTGTTTGTGGAGTTGTTTAATCAGATCTTGAGAGATTTAATGTCGTCTTTTATCTTCAGTTGATTTAATCTTTTTCTGTTCTTGTTGTTTCTCTTTCCTTCATTGATTCTGCTTATTAACAGCAGGTGTTCATCAGTGTCTGAATTCACACACGTGTTTTCATTCACTCTCTCAAGTGGACTATATTAGTGAACTAATGTAGGGAATAGTGAATAAGGGTATAGGGTGTGATTTGGAACACAGCCTCAGAGTGTCGCCTTTGAGCGATGTTATTTCACAATGTATTCCTGTAGGCTACTTTCTCAAAAACGTCACATATTACCCAGAATGCATTGTCTTCTACAGTATATTACTGTTTTAATGGAAAACAGCATGTTACTGTAGAAATTTGGCCTTTTTTACAGCAATTTTTTACAGTGTACATATTCATTATATTTTTACTCAACCTGTTAGTGATGATGTCTTCATTATTTAATGTATGTTTGAATAAATTAGTCATGAAAATTGTCATTTAAGTGTTTATATTTCACCAACAAACTGAAGTAGAAACAATCCTGTTAAAGTTGATATAAAAACTGCCTTGTGTGCAATTTAAATGTTTGTATAACTCAGTTTATCTGAGTGTTGATTTATTAAATAAGTTTGATTAATTAACTGATTATTAATGCATTTTTTAATTTCGGTTTTTATCTAAGTGCATCCTAAATTTTCAGTTTCAGCCCAGAATTTTCATTTCGCTGCATCTCAACTTTCATATATAAATGTTGTGACATTTCAGTGATATGAAAGTTCAGTAACTTCTAGTTGAATTACTGTACAGATGGCCTTGTAACAACAGCGTTTAACACATGGTTACTTCATTGCTCATTCAGAAAACTCTATTGCAGCTGAGTGGCCATAGTATTACCGCTGGGCTTCCTGGCATCAGCACTTTTCATTTTACCCAGTCACTCCCCTTCCACCACACTGAGCCTCACAGACCCAACTGATACAGCCAGAGGATTACATACACTCATGTTTCTGAGGTCAGAGCCAAGAGCCAGGCTCCCCAAGGTCATTTCAGATGTGATTTCATAGAACAAATATTTTGTAGCTCACATTTGTGCAGAAAGTAGTAGTTGTAGGTTTAAAGGTAGGCACTTTAATTTGACAGTGAAATTAGTCATCATCTGACTTGACAATCACTTGAGCCTGCCCTGCTGTACTACAGCAAAACAGAAGTGTGTCATTTCTGTGCCATTAGATGCACCAAACAGATGCACACTAGAGTACCTACTATTTTTTCAAAATATTATGTGAAGTTTTATGCATTATGCAATGATAATCATTTCAAACAGTAGTATGCTACAATGTTGTCATATTGTATGTGACATACAGCAATCATCTCAGAAATTAAAACATTACTTTGCATCTGTGTGTAAAAAAAAAAAGTCTTAACTTTTAGTCAATCGAATAATGAGTCACTAAAAATGTGATGTTAATAGTTTACTGGAAAAGGAAAGTGAAGCACATTGCATTGTGGGTTACAGTATCCCATGTAGTGTGCTTTGGTTGAATACTGCACATTTCAGCAAATATACTCCACACATCTCATCTATACACATACATTTTAATTCTGTACATACACAGTATACACTACCATTCAAAAGTTTGGGGTCAGTAAGTTTTTTTTTTTTTTTTTTTTTGAAGAATTTAATAATTTTATTCAATAAAAATGCTTTAAATTGATCAAAAGTGACAGTAAAGACATTTATACTTTTATAAAATATTTCTATTTCAAATAAATTCCATTCTTTTGAACTTTTTATTCATCAAAGAATCCTAAAAAGCATATTAGAATGATTTCTGAAGGATCATGTGACACTGAAGACTGGAGTAATGCTGAACATTCAGATTTGCTATCACAGGAATAGATTACATTTTAAAATGTATTAAAATAGAAAACCGTTATTTTAAATTAATAATAGTTTACAATATTACTGTTTTACTGTGTTTTTGATGAGCACGCAGACTTCTTTGAAAAATATTTACAAAATGCGAACTCTGATCACTTTGGCACGGTAGTGTAGTATGCTATTCTTAGTGAATCCACAGTGTTTACACTCAGTTGACAAATGCTGTACTTGCAGTGTTTTTCAGGGAAACGGAAAAGTATTTCAACATCAAAATAATTATATTTTTGTTGTTGTTTAAAAAATAACAGCACTAGAGTAGACACTTGGTGCTAAAAGGGTTTTAAATTGACAGATAATGATTTTGGTGTGCACTAGTCTGTGGCTGTGTAGCTCTGGCTTTAAAGAGCTATTGATTGCAGTGAACACGTTGTTTGTGAGCTTTTAAAGTTGCCATTAAATTGTGGATTGAGTTATTTGGAGGGTTCTTACACATGAGTGCATGTGATAAGAGCAAGCAGTTTCTTGACAACTAATGGCACCTTCACACCGAACTGCATTCTGCTACATTCATAGCAGTGTTTAGCGATCTTTCTTCCTGCTTGAACACTGGATCTAAGCATGTGCTGCTAAAACGGCTATCTCTTTCACTTTCTCTCACCGTCTGTCTCTTTTTTTACGAATGGGAATTAAGAACTGAGGGGCTGGTTGCATAAACCGTTAAAGGCCTGTTCTCACAAAGAATGATAACTGTAATGATAACTATATTAGCATCCATTCCACACACCAGCAGATGGTATTGTTCTGTTTATTCTAAACGCACTGCAATTTTGTAATCTGCTGCTTTAAATGTTCAAGCTCTTTAAAGCAGGATGGATTCTGATTGGCTGTCAATGTTTTTATTATTTATCAGCTGGAAAAAAAATCCTTCTGAAAGTGATTCCATTGATATTGTTTCTCGGTGCCGTTATAGTTTTGATGTGGACAGTGCTATTCTTTTATATTTAGAACTATATCTTTATAGTTATCCTTTTTGGTGTGAACAGGCCTTAAGACTAGTCTTACAAGTTATACTTAATTTTTTTTTCTTTAAGAGTGTTCATAACTTTTTTTAAATCAGTTAAAACGTAGATTGGCCTAATCCATATAGATTCGTCTTACAATCTCTATATGAACTTTTTGAAGCATCAAAGTGGTAGTTGCATGGACTGTCAATGGAGGAACAGAAATCTCTCAGATTTCATTAAAAATATCTTCCTTTGTGTTTCAAAGACAAATGAAAGTCTTATGGGTTTGAAAGGACATGAGGGTGAGTAACTGATGACATTTTTTCATTATTGGAACTAACCCTGTAAAGAATCAGAGTCAGAACCAGATTTGTTAAATTAGCATCCCTACTTTTTTTTTCTCTCCAGAAGTCTCATTTACACGGCAGTGTGATGGTTGTATTTAGCAGGACGTAATGAGAAAATGTCTGACATGTGCCCTCTGTTCTTTCATTATGTCAAGCATGACTGTGGAATTTCTCCAGCAGTCACATGAGATGACAGGGAGGAACGTTTTCTCTCATATTCATGACTACAGGCAGCTCATTTCACTTCTTCATGTAGACAGTGGTTCACATATGCACTAAATTAAATCAGTAAGCCAAGATGTCTTTTGTTCCTGCATAGCCAGTAGGCTCTGTGAGATCTGTTTGTAAGGAAGATTCGGCCAGGTGTGTTCAGCCAGGTGCATGTGTTTATGCTTATACTCACTGTTTGTGTCTGTATTTAGCTGCTCTTATTGTCTTTCTACTCAGTCTTCGTCCCAGACGGCACACCCACAAGCCTTTCATGGTCATCATTTGATGCTTATTTCAAACATACACAACATAAAAACTGGCTGAAACTATCCAGTCGGATTCATTCTTGTGTATTCACTACTTCTGTAGTGTTTATAAAGAGCTTTACAGAAGACATGCAGTGGGTCCCAAGAGTCTGAGACCACATGTAAAATCTGGGATTCAAAGTCAAATTGAAACCTGGTAATAAAGTTTTAGGATTTTGAAATTTTTAAAACATGATGACATAAACAAAATGTTGATATAAAAATTAAATAAGAAAGATTAAACACTGAATTTTCAGCATCATTACTCGTCTTCAGTGTCACATGATCCTTTAGAAATCATTCTAATATTCTGAGTTGCTGCTCAAGAAACATTTCTTATATAATTATCAGTGTTGAAAACAGTGATACATTTTTTTCAGGATTCTTTGATGAATAGAAAGTTCAAAAGAACAGCATTTCTTTGAAATAGAAATTGTTGTAACAATGTAAGTCTGCTGCCCCTTTTGATAATTTTAATGCATCCTCGCTGAATAAAAAATCTTAATGACCCCAATATATAATCATAATTTGGCTAGGTGAGATTAACGCCTTTGCCTGACAGTACCTGCGGTATCACTGTCAGACTAACCTGACCGATCTAAAGCTGTAGAGCACCAGCACTAAAAGATGCTTCCTCAACCAGATCACTCCATTAATAACGTCTGTACAGTTCTGACAGCCATCAGCACTTTTTCATGCAACCCATTACAAGAATGGCATCTCACAGAAAGCATTATAAACTTTATCTGACAAACATCAACACAGCATATATTTGCTATATTGCCTAGCCTTGCATACTAGTATTAAAATATTTAATATTCTTTAAATTGATATTTTATTAAATATTGTATGTATTTTATATATATACTTGAAGCTTTTAGGCTTCTATCTTTTAGTTGTTTTCTTTGTTTTTTTTGCAATCGGGCCCATATGATCCTAGTTACTCCATTGCATAGAGAGTCATTAGTAGAGAATGGCCACTAGCTTCATCATTTATCTTATCATCGCTGTAATACTGTAGGACCCCTTATACCTTTCTCCCTCTCTTCTACTCCATTTTCAAGTGTTTGGCAGTGCAGCGTGTTTCTGAGCTTGCAGCTGTAAGGCTCTATTGACTGCGTGCCAGCGCTGCTCCCAAGAGCAGCTTTATCATTCCCAGCTCTCCTCTACCTCCACCACAGTCAGGTGCTGTGAAATAGACCTTATTTCCTTCAGGAAATACTCCCTGCCAAATCCATTCACTGGACTGGTTCTGTTGTATTATATGTTCAGCTGACTCTGTAACAGATGAGAGTGGGTCCAGTGTAGGTTTGTAGATACGCAGTGATCACTTAAATTGCTCTGTTTGTGGATAAGGTTTATTTAATGGCATTAGTGTTGTAGTAGAATGCTGTTAAATAATGCCTTGGCTCTGAACCGAACAGAGCTCAAAACCACACACCTGATGCTGTTTGTCTTTAATTAGAAAAAGGTTAGGGGCTCAGACTGCAACAATATGTGAAACAATTTGTAGCCTACATTGAAATTAATGAGCATTTTTAAATCCTTTTGACTTAATTATTGAATGATGAAAATTCTGCATTAAATGGTTAGTTCACCCAAAAATGAAATTTCTGTCATTAAGTACTCACCCTCATGTCGTCCCAAACCTGTAAGAACTTCGTTTGTTTTCGGAACACAAATTAAGATGTTTTTGGTGAAATCCGAGGGTATCTGATCCACACATTGACAGCAATGACATTGCACCTTTTGAGGTCCAGAAAGGTAGTAAAGACATTGTTAAAACTGTCAAGCGTGACTACAGTGATTCAACCTTAATATTATGAAGCGAAGAAAACACTTTTTGTTCGCAAAAATAATGACTATATTCAACAAATTTGTCTCTCCCCTGTCATACTGCTACGCTTTTCATTTTTACAAGGGCTCAGTATTGGCCGGCTGCTGCAGTATTGCGGCCAATACTGAGCTGCCGTTTGGACGTAAACACTAGTAGTCTGATTCACAAACAAATGATTCTTTAAGGTGGTTCTTTTCAGTGAATCAGTAACATCCAGCACAACCAATGTAATATGATTCATAAACAAATGATTCTTATGAGCTGGTTATTTTTTTAGTGAATCACTAACATCTGGCACGAGTGGCGTGATCTCTTATATCTCAAATATATAGCTCAAAAGTTGGGTTACCAGTTTGAATCAGTCTGAAAAATCTTTCACTGAACTGAATCCATAAGAGCGGTTACTGAATCAACATCTTAACTGAACTGAAAGAAATCATTAGTTTTAGTTATGTCCATATTGAACATGTCCATTGAAATTGTTTTTTATGATTGTTTTGATTATGCATGTTATATCAACATTTTTTTTTAGCATTTTTAGGATGTTGCAGTGCAGAAATGCAGCACAGCATCAACCAAAACCATTTCCCTTTTTCCCCCATGTTTTTTATTTATTTATTTTTATCTGTTCATTCAAGACCGTATTTCTCTTTCTAGTGCCAAGAACTACCTAAACTTTCACTTTTGTCATTCAAGAAAGAATTTGAGAAATTTCAAAATCTATCCTTTTTTCCCGTGTTACTGTAATTTGACATCTTTGTATCTTTTTCTTCCCATGAACAGTTGCTACAGAAGATGGCTTTGGTTATAGCTGCCTGCATAAATGTCCGTATGGAGGTATTGTAGATATTGCCAAACTACTGTTAACACCTGCAGCTTATTACGCCAATGAAGTTCCAGCAACACTCGACTCCAGACGTGCTGTGAAATCACAGCGCCTCCTTATATTAACACTTAGATCTGTCCCTCTTCAACAACATAATCACAGCTGTAATGCCAAGCCCAGTTTCAGCGCTGTTATTGTCCTGCTCTCAATGACACTGTCTCATGTGTCTGTTACTGTAGATGTTGTCTTTCTTAGATCTTTGAGTTTGCTAGTCTCAGTCTGAAGTTACAACAATACTGGATAGAGATCTATAAGTTGTTGAAAAGAAAACCACGCTATTGCAGTTGACAATAAAGCTTCTCCATGTGAAACTGCCAAATCGGAAGGGATGGTCCACCCCATTCCTGTAGACATGGGATCTTCCTGTGGAAGAAATGGCTATGTCGGCCATATTCCATGTCACTGATTTGAAATATTAACACACTAATTCCTCCCAACAGAACTTCCAACTTTGGAAATATACTCCTATTCTGTTGAAGTTATGCCAAAACCCTTTATAAATGTATAAATGTAGTGCACTGACAGTGTAACTCGTGCTAAGCTGGATGATGTTACAGAAGATATACTGTATGTCAGAACAAAAACAATGACAGACTGACCTAGCTCAACAACAGAGCTTGGTCTGAATCATCAACTTTTCTTTCAGACGCCTTTCAACTTATTGTTCCAGGGTGGAATATATTACAGTTATTCATAAATAGTTATATTTTTTTCCAACAGGTGTGTCCTAACTGTTAATTATTGAAACAGTAAAGCCAGAAACTTAAAATATAAAAATGAAAGCTAATGCAAAATATTAATTATAAATACTATAATAGTATATTAATATAAATATTATTTATATACTATTACTATAATATTATATAAATAATCTAAATATTATTAATATGTATTAATATTTTGAATAAGCTTTTATTTTATATTTTAAGTTTTCATTTTAGTCTTAGTAATTTTTTAATGTTTTCATCTTTTTTATTAGTTTTTTTTTTATTATTTCTACATAGCTTTAATTTTTTTATTTCAGTTTTAGTAACTTAATTCAGTTAGTTGCTAAGGCAACATAGTTTTTCCATCTAATATTTATATTTTATTTATTTATTTCAGCTTTATTTCAGTTGCTGAAATCAATTTTAATAGTTTTAGTTTTAGTAAAAAATAACAGCAGTGAACAGAGCAAATGTTAGCATGTAACAGCGAGGGGGAAAAAATAGAATGTTTTCCAGTTTATGAGTACTATATTTTCAAGGTTTTTCTTCTGTCAGTGTAAACTTTGTTTTCCTTAGCAATAATTTTCTTGTCGCCAGCACACAGTGTCCTAACTGGTTCCAATGGGATAGTAATTTGTCTGTCACCACTAAAAGCAAATACTGCACAATAACAATCTCTTGTTGAGGCTGATTAGGACACAGTGGCGTGGTTTCTGATTCATTTTAACTGTATTGCATTGGCATAACCTCTTTTTAGTCATCAGATCACCCTAAAATTAAGTCTTCTTTTATCCACTGTTACATTGCAGCAATGCAAATTGATTTGGAGATATCATATTGTGCAGTACAAGACTGATTAGACCATAGCATAAGGTTTCATTTGAAGGATTCTGACCCCTTTCAAAAAGTTGAACGTGCAGTCACCCAGATAATGTAAAAGCTAGTTTTACAGTCTTCCATAAGAGTCTGCAGCTCCTTAAAATGAGAGCCGGACTTAAAAAGTCACTCTGAATCATACAGATGGACTTTTGCCCAAAACAAATGTACAGTACTTAATGCAGACTTGATTTAGAAGTATTTGGAAATGCCTGAAAATGCATATATTGAAATTTAAAAGTAAAACAGTATTTTATATTACCTTGAAAAATATACTGTATATAATAATGTGGATATTATTGTTGTTGTTATTATTTAAACTGACTCTTAATATGAAAGGCATTTGCTTAATGCATCTAAATACATAATTTACTTAAAATATTTCTAAAATATTCTACATAATGTTGCTTTGGTTTAAAATGAATCATCATGCTGTCCTCTTGAATGGTGGACTTGCTGTTTGACTCACTGCATCCCCGGAGAGGGGGGTGAAGTTGAGCTGCAGAAGCCATTAACTGGCAGACATTAGATCATAAAAACCACAACAGGCCTGAACATTTTAACGATACTTGGAAAAGAGTCAGCAGCTTCAGTGCTATTGAGCGCAAGGTCTAACAAGGTCATTTTGCCCGTTCTGATTGGCCGGCTGCCACCCCGCTCTTGTGTGAGCATTCATGCGGTGCGAAAGCTTTGTGAACCGTAAATACTGGACAGGATATCAATCTCTTTTCCAATCTCTCCTTCAGGCTATGACTTCGCTGCGGTGTTGGAGTGGTTCGCCGAGCGCGTGGACCGCATCATCCTCCTGTTCGACGCCCACAAGCTGGACATCTCGGACGAGTTCTCGGAGGTCATCAAGGCCCTTAAGAACCATGAGGACAAGATCCGTGTGGTGCTCAACAAGGCCGACCAGATCGAGACGCAGCAGTTGATGCGCGTCTATGGCGCCCTCATGTGGTCGCTGGGGAAGATCGTCAACACACCTGAGGTGATCCGTGTCTACATAGGCTCCTTTTGGTCGCATCCGTTGCTGATTCCAGACAATCGCAAGCTGTTTGAGGCGGAAGAGCAAGACCTGTTCAAGGATATCCAATCGCTGCCCCGCAACGCCGCTCTTCGCAAGCTCAACGATCTGATCAAGAGAGCTCGTCTTGCTAAGGTAAACTTCTATTAAGTATGTCATGTAATCCAGCAAACAAATGACCCACCTGAGGTTTTACTTAAAGGTATTTGCATTTAAACATTGATAAAGCATTATAATTTGACCACTAGGTTTTCCTGGAAATTATTGTTTACTGAAAAAAAAAAAATTATTTACTCATCCTCATGTCACTCCAAACCCATTAGCTGTTATTTTTTTCCTTGAAGCTCAAAAGAATGAATTTTGGAGAATTTTTTTTATGCAGCTCTTTTTCATGCAATAGTTCCAATAACCATGGCTATGAAAAAAACAGCAGTCAGCATTATGAACTCTTTTTTGTATATGGGAAGATTCTCCTTTTGTTTTCAAAAAATAACAGCATTTGGAATGTTAAACAATAATTATGTCAAAATGTTCATTTTTGGGTGAACTAATCCTTTAAGCTCCAAAGTCTTGACAAGTTCTGAACCAAACCACTACTGAAACCAAAAACTGGATATGACTAACACTCTGCTCAAAGTCTGGCAAGCAAATTTTGTCTGAACAAAAACAGTCTCAACGCTTATGCTTTTATATGTTGATGTTCAAAGGGAAAATATTTGGTGTGTGAGATTCAGAATAAAAGGTCTCTTTCTCTCCATTTATTGAGTTGACATGTTGTTGCCGTTCCAACATGTTTTTGATGTGGTCAAGCATATAGCTCTAGTGTAAAAGTAATAGCAGTGTATGCATACACTTTGTGTGTTTACGGGTATTTTGTCTGTCTGATCTTGCAGACTTTGCAGAGTAATGAGGCCATTTTCCAAACTGTACAGTCTGCTGATGTGTCTTCTTGATGTTTGGCTACATTTTTTGTCAAGACTGAACTCATAGAAGATACTGGTTGTGCAGGAAATAAGCTACATCTGAAAAACTAGACCAGAACATGCAAAGAAAGTCCTTGACTTTGACTTTGATTAGTGGGGATTGTTAGATGTGCTGAAAGATGGGATCATGAGTTAAAATGTCATTCCCCATGAAGACATGATTAAAAATGCCCTTGAGTGAGCTAATAGTCTTCCTTGCTTTAATCACAAATTATAAAGTAGCACATTCATTTAAAGGAACGGTCACCCCCCCTATTTGAGCATAGATCTGAACTTAAATGAATGCTTTGGAATACAGACTTAAGGTTGGTCTCTTTTTTGAAGAAGACACTTAGCAGTTTATTGCAAATTAAAAATTAAAGTAAGAGCAAGTTATAAAAGTTTTAAGTTCACTGTGAAGTAAACTTCATTACAAAATAATTTGGACTGTAAAATTGCTAGATAATCAAAGTCATATGTAGGGTTGGGTATCATTTGAATTTTAACGATTCCGATTCTGCTTATCGATTCTGATTCTTATCAATTCGTAATTTAGATTCCAATAAGGAAAAAAAAAAAACTTAAATATTCACATGTATTCTAAGTCTTATTGCAAAACATTTAATTGTAGCTGAATACTATGAACAAAAATCAACAGGCTAAAGAACACTTAAACAAGGAACTTTTGCCTATGGTTTAAAAATACCATAGCAAAAACAACTAGACTAAGTAGCCTAAATTGCAAGCTTTATAAAGACAAGTAAACACTCAGTAATTAAAAAAGAACAAATAAACAAATTAGTAATTGCACAAATAAATACAACTGATAAAAAAACTGTTTTTAAGATTTTCAGGTATTTAGGTACAGAAACTATAATCAAATGTAAAATAACACTGCACTTTATGAATAAAATATAGGCTACATTACAAATATAGTTACAAAAGTTATTCAGTCAAGAACAGCGAGTGAATTTTCTCTTTGTCTTTTGTTGTTTTGATAATTGTTGTTATAGAGACGGCAGCAGGAATATTAGGCTGCTGTCACTTTAAGAGCAGCATGGATCCAATATACTGTTATGCATTTTCTTTGCCAACTGTTTACGTTCACTTAAGACATAAACAACTGTGTTTACGAGAATATTTTGACATATTTTTGTGCATTGTTCCATTCAAGTGCAAAAAGACACAGAAGAGAACTCAGTTCAGCATTGTGCACTATTCAGTATGAGATGCTTCTTTCCATGTGCTCGTTTTGGATGTGTGCGAGTGTGCGAGTCTTCTTTGCGCTTGAATGGTTTAAAATCACATTAAAATCAGTTTTTCTGTGTACTCGCTTTAGACGTGTGCAGAGCACAGAAAACAGCATGCGAGTCCTCTTGCACCTGAATGGTTTAAAATCACATTAAAATGCGCACACAGGAACCTATAAGCAGAATCAAAATGCACATTTCTTATCGAATCACCAGTTCCAAATTTGGAACCGGTTCCAAAATGGTTGTGATCCAACTTTGATGTTGATATCACAAAAATGTAGCCTGCTAAATGGTTTCAAAGTACGTTTTCATGGTAAAGCAATGTCTTTCACAGGATGAATTTTGAGTGTTTAAGCTTTTGAATGATAATTTATGATGATTACTCAAATATGTGATGCAATAAAAAAGTATCCTGCTGTAATGGCCAGATTCCACACTAATGTTTTTCAACAGCAATCCACCTCCTAGATATATAAAAGAACTGCGGCTCGGGTAGTTAAACATAAAGCTGTCATTTAAAATGACACTAAAACTCTCATATGTCGGTTCATTTACGTCTGAAATCCTTTATTATCCCCATCTGTACAAATGTTGCTCAAAACACAAGGGCTGGGCCAAAGAGATCCGCACTGGAAGAGGAAATGTTGGGGACTCTCGGCACTGGTCACTTATCAGACTCAATTTAGATCTCCATATCCAGCTGGATGCATTAAAAAAGAACATTTAAGTTCTCTCCCTGTCCCTCACCCAGATCATACAGATGTGCTTCCCCTCCTGTCATCATTTCTACAGTCACCTTCCTTCCACTCAGGGGCCAGGCCCCTCTCTGCCGCACATGACGATTTATTTAGTAGCTTGTGTGTTCTTACTACTATTCAGCTTCATAATGAACGTTTTAACACGTTTGAGCTGAATACAATGGACAAAAGCTACATCTTTTGTTAAACTATAAAGGCTATACAATCTAATAAAGCATGTTAAGAACATGTTCAGATCATATTTTAGACCCAAATCAAGAAGAAATGATTCAGCTGTATTTAAGGGCTGTTTTTGTACTATAAAAGATAAAGAAGAAAAAAATTAATTCATAATAATTAATGTTTTATTATTAAGATTTTTAACCACATTCCCCCCTACACATACAAAATAATTACGGAATGCAAATCCAATTGAATCATGTATTCCAGGGAACAAGTATTATTGTGTAAAAATGTTAATTACCATGAAAATGTCACAATAAAAACCCTTAATAGTCTTAAAACAGGTTTCAGTTTCCTACTGCTATTTATTTATGTATGAAATAAGGATTTTTTTTATTATACAGTAGGTTATTTTGAGTGTCTCAAAAGTTTGTCAGAGATTTTTTTTGTTTTATTTTATTATTTTTTTATTAGTTTGAAATACAAACTAGACATGCTCTTTGTAACTGTAGTCTACTGATGCTTGCTTTATAAACTTAGAAGGAGCTTTGTTTTTGTGCTTTCACAGGTCCATGCATACATAATTAGCTCCTTGAAGAAAGAAATGCCTACGGTCTTTGGGAAGGACAACAAAAAGAAGGAGTTGATTAACAGTTTGGGCGAGATCTACAGCCGCATTGAGAGGGAACACCAGATTTCCCCGGGAGACTTCCCTAATCTTAAGAAAATGCAGGTATGGTCAATTTAAACAGACTGATTCAAGAATGCTTCACTGGAACTTTTAAAAAGTTTTTCTCTAGTATTAGTAGGCACTTTTCAGTGCACATTGAAAAGCAGCATTTATTTTTCCTCATTATTTCATTCAAGTCCATATGACCTTTTTTAATTAGCAAAAGCTGTAGAAATACTTCAGCTTTGGGTGGACCGCATACCTTATTATTTGTCTCTATTATAGTTAAAAAAAATGATCACTTGAGTAAGAATGCTGTTTATATAATTGTTGCCTTTATGAAACAGCTCTACAAACAAATGAATATTGAGTAATACATGTTTTAGACAAAATGTGGCCAGTTGGTTTGTATGTTTCTTCTCCGCTAACACAAAACTATTTCTAAAAGAAGCCAAAGTATCAAGATTTTTATTATTCCAGACAGGCTGTTGCTGCTTGGCAATGAGTATGTGAGGAGAGTGGAGCTGTTTTACCCTAGAAATATCAACAGATGTTGACAGGATCTTTTGTTACATCCTACAAGTGTTTTTTCTTGCTTTCTTTCCGGCTGAATAGGAGCAGCTTCAGGCACATGATCTAAACAAGTTCCAGCCTCTGAAAATGAAGCTATTGGACAGCGTGGATGACATGCTGGCCCACGACATCGCCCAGCTTATGGTTCTGGTGCGCCAAGAGGAGACGCAGCGGCCCAATCAGGTGGTGAAGGGCGGTGCCTTCGAGGGTACCATGAACGGGCCGTTCGGACACGGATATGGCGAGGGAGCCGGTGAGGGCATTGATGAAGTCGAATGGGTGGTAGCACGTGACAAACCCATGTATGATGAAATCTTCTACACTCTCTCGCCCGTCAATGGCAAAGTGACTGGGGCCAATGCCAAGAGGGAGATGGTGAAATCCAAGCTGCCAAACACTGTGCTGGGTAAGATCTGGAAGCTGGCTGACATTGATAAAGATGGGATGCTCGATGATGAGGAGTTTGCCTTGGCCAACCATTTGATCAAGGTCAAACTAGAAGGTCACGAGCTTCCAAGTGAACTGCCTGCTCATCTTTTGCCGCCATCCAAGAGAAAAGTTACAGAGTAAGATTGATGGAATCGGGATGGATTTTGGAAAAGCGAATAGTGTGAATTTAGGTTGCAGTTGAATTATTGATGGCTGGACAACTATTATTATAGAAAAAAACAGACTCCTTTTGAAATGTGTGGTTTATGCTTCACTAGCAAGAATGGATTCGAAAATGATCCACCTTTTTTTTTGACCTGTGTATGTTTTTGTTTTTTTAGTTTTGTTTTTTATGAACAAGTCATACTGTCTGCAGTGTTTAAAATCGCTTTATGTGTGCTTTCAGATTTTACAGTTATATTTTTATGCCATAATTTCAATGTCGTATGTTCAGCTATCATGACTCTAACACCGTGTCCTAACCAGATGTGTTGCGATAAAAGATAAATATATGTAAAACAGCACATTTTGCCGATCACTTGGTTCCATTTCTGCTACAGTGCTTGCTAGCTTCGCCCACAATGAAATCTCATTGGTCCCACTTCACGTAACTTCATTCTTCTGATTGGTTGTCATTGTGTCATGTTGCATAGCTGTTTTGCGTTCAGTCGCATTGCGCCTGGTTAGGATGTGCTAAGATGCTTTATCAGTATATTTCACTTTCACATTCAATTTACACTATTGTTCAAAAGTTTGGGGTCAGTAATATGTTTTTGAAAGTATATTATGCTCACCATAAATATAGTAAAAGAAATACTGTGAAATATTATTACAGTTTAAAATAATTATTTTCTATTTGAATATATTTTAATATGTAACTTATTCCTGTGATGGCTAAGATGAATTTTCAGCATCATTACTCCAGTCTTTAGTGTCACATGATCCTTCAGAAATCATTCTAATATGCTGATTTGATGCTCAAGAAACATTTCTTATTATTATTGATGTTGAAAACAGCTGAACTGCATAATATTTTTGGGGAAAGCGAAAAACATATTTCAGGATTCTTTGAAAAACAAAGTTCAGAAGAACATCATTTATTTAAAATTGAAACCTTTTGTGACATTATTAATGTATTTACTGTCACTTTTAATCGATTTAAAGCATCCTTGCTGAATAAAAGTAATTTCTTTAAAAACTGACCTCAAATTTTTGAACTTTTGGTGTAGATCAGACTGATCTGTGTCTCAGGTGGGGTGTGAGACATCAATTACTGCAGAAAAACGTGAATTTTATTCTGAATCTTTGTATCAGTTGTTGTTTTGCGTGCACAACTGGTAAAATCTAACAAAAAAAAGCAAAATTCCTTTTATAACTAGGTGTAATTGTTATTCTCTTCTTGTTAAGGCGGCATCTTAATGAATGCGAGTCCTTTCTAGCCTGACCAAGAGACTGTTAAAACTGTATAGTCGTCATATCAGAAGACTCAGTGTTTAGTGTTTTGATGGACCTGTAGAGCTAGTATCCTTGTCAATAATATACTGTATATGTTAATGCTTAACATATCTAAACTAACTTGGGTTATAGGAGTGTTTATATAATTTCGGTCTGATTTCCAAAGGGAAAAAAAAAATGACGCTGCAAAACAGCTGTTACACTTTATTCAAATGATGTGAAACTTCTCTTGCTGAGCGTTTCTACGTTCATATGCTCATTGAAAGAGCAGCGGCTTTGGATCTAAATATGTATCGAGTCTTATTACTTAATTATATCAGCATTTAATGATTTAATGAACTCTTTAACTCTCTATCCACCCCTTGGAAGCAGTTTATGTAGAGCTGTCACATTTTCTCATGCAGATTTTTAGGATCTGAAGATGAATTGATAGGGCTTTATGCACTGAACTAAATGGTCTTCAAAGGGATAGTTCACCCAGAAAATGACAATGTCATTATTTGCTGGTATAATTTAAATACTGCGGATGACAACAAAAGGCGATATTTTGCAGAATAGTTACACTGCTCAAAAAAGCACCATAAAGAGTCATAAAAGTACTTTGATAAAACTTATACACTACATTCCATGTCTTCTTAAGCCACAATTTGAGTCAAACTGAAGTGATTATTTACTGAAAATTGCCATATTATGTACGTAATGTCATTTGGCATGTCATGATCAGTTACGAGACACACTGACATTTGGCATCACTGACATTAAAGGGATAGTCCTCCCAAAAATTCTGTCATCAATTACTCACCCTCATGTCGTTTCACACCTGTATGACTTACTTTCTTCTGTGGAACATAGAAGAAGATGTTTTGAAAAATGTTGTTTTGGTTTATTTACCAACAGATGCTTTGTTGTCTGAAAATACAATGCATGTCAATGGGAACCAAAACTGTTTGGTTATCAATGTTCTTCAAAATATAGTCTTTTGGGTTCAGCAGAAGAAAAAAATACATGCAATTTTTTTTGGTGGACTATACCTTTTTAATTGAAGACAAAAATCATACACATTTTGATGTACATGATTCAATAATGACAGGTTTTTTTTTTTTTTTTTGTGTACTGTTCCTTTAAATCTGATTTGATTTGAATGCCCAGTTGCTTATTTGATATATCTCCACTAACCCAAACTAAACCTCTAAAGTCCATTTAGTTTGATGAATTAAACCTATAATCAGCCTTGGTGCCTTGAGACACACCCGCCTCAATCAGATTTGTGACACTTGAGATGTATAAAGCACATTGTCGTATTCTACAATACCATTACACGCTAATAAAATAAACTGACATTTCATTAATGCTCCATTTACAGTTTGATGTGAGTCTCAAATGAAAAAATTCCAGAAGTTTTGCACATCAGATTTTTTGGGCCATAATGTAGGGTTGTGTATTTGTGTGTTTGACCAACTATGTACATGTATATGGGTGCAATATGGTTTGCAAATGTATTGTGAAGTAGTTTGTGTACTTGTGCTTATGCGAAGCACAGATGCTCTGTTGCTCATTGTTTTAACCAGTGCGGACAAACTATGTGAGACACTACTGTTCAGGGAGGTGGACATTATTCAACTAAATAAAGATATAACTAATTTAAAGGTCTTTTGTGTTCAGTTTTTTTGTTTGAGTCGACCTAACTTATTCCAGATTAAAATAATTAACTTACTCTTTACATCCTTGTCTGATTCATATGGAAAAAATGAATGTATTTTTGGCTTCTGGCTTCATGGTTGGTGATTTTAAAGTGCCCCTATTATACTATTTTAAAGTTTCCTAATTTTGTTTTGGAGATCTCCTACAATAGGTTTACATGCATCTAAGGTCAAAAAACAATTTTCTCATAACATACATTGCACATCACCTAATTTCTGAAACAGTCTGAAAACGGTTTGTTCAAAGATTCAGCCTCTGTAAACCCCTCCTTTCTGTGAGCCTGCTCTGCTCTGATTGGCATAATAGGGGCACTTTAAACAAAATAAATGACAAAAACGGTCTGTTTTATATATATAGATTTTTTTTATGAATTTACAGCGTTAATTCACTAAACAAAGTTACATTAAAATACCTGCAGTACTAATATTCCTTCAGTTTTCCCAAAACATTTCAAGTCTGTCTCTGTCTAGAAATATGAAAGACATATTGGTAATCATGCTAACCACAGGAACTCCCGATGGAGACGGCACATAATGTTTTCTGCAGATCTGCATTAACAGGGCCGTCTACGTGAGTGATGGCTTCCTGTTTGTTGCATCATGTACTGTATGTCCTAGGAAACGCAAGCACAGGGTGGATTCTCATCTGGTCATGTTCTTGACAGCAGGATATGATAAGCAGGGAACACCTGACCCTTCCTCACTACCGGTCACGGAATATTCTCTACAAGTGATGAAAATTGCTCACTTAAGGACAAACTACAGGGGTGTGGGGAAAGTGTGTACAAGATCATAAAACTTTGTATTTAATTGTTCAGACCACAACACTGAAAATTATATCCACTACTGTTCAAATGTTTGGGGTGAGTAAAATTTTTTGAAAGTCTCTTTTGCTGCATTCATCAAAAATACTGTCAAAACAGTAAAATTGTGAAATATTACAATTCAAAATAACTGTTTTCTATTTTAATATTCTTTAAAATGTAATTTATTCCTGTGATGGCAAAGCTGAATTTTCAGCAGCCAGTTTTAAAGTCTTCAGTGTTACATGATCCTTCACAAATCATTCTAATATGCCAATTTGCTCAAGAAACATTTATTTATTTAAAAAATAATAATAATAATCCTACCGACCCCAAAGTTATCTATCCAGGCCAGGTGATTCCACCACAAGAGCTGATTAATAACAGCAGCTGGAAGTGACCTATGAGATTTTAGAATTTATGTTCTCATAAAACATACTGCAGATTCATCAGGCATGTTTGCCAGGCAACATCTAAGGAGTGTTGGAACAGTGTGAACAGATAAAGTTAGAGCTGAGTGGCAGCAAAACCTGACATGTTTGGCAAAAAAAATTATTGCCTTTGGCTAAAAGCACCTCAGACCATCTGTAATGCTTGGTGATGGAAGCATTATGGTTTTGGGCTGCTGTTGAGCCTCAGGGTCTGGCAAGCTCGCATCACAGTCAACCATGAATTCCACACTGAACCAGAGAGTACTTGAGGGGAAAGTGAGACCATCTGTCTAAAAGCTGAGGCTGAACCACAAGTGGACATTGCAATAACAAGACAATGACCTGAAACACTCAAGAAAAGCCGCAAATGAACAGTTCAAAATGAAGAAATGAAGGGCTATGGAATTACCAAGTCATGGCTTACTTCTTTCTACAGCAGAAATTTCCCAGACAGCAAGTTTGTGCTAGCCCAGATCCGGCCCACATCTGCCACACAGTGTGATGATCTGTTTCATTTTCGAAGTCACCATAATGGTGACTGGTGTTTCCATAAGTTGGGCTCTTATAATAAGTTTGTTTTTTCTAGCTGCTGTAACAATGTGGCAAATGATTTTTTGTTTAAAAAAAATTCTTCATTGTGTGACGTCTTTGGTTATTTAAAAGCTCCCGGTTGAGACAGAGTGTTCGGAGTGGCGGATGTGTTTGATGTTTACGATTCTTGGTCAGGCTGCTTTTGACGTGATATACCCGCGATAAACAAGAAGAATGAGCAAGCTTCACCTACTGGATGTTGCGTGCTTCTTTAGCTGAAACAGCCACAAACATGCCAATAAAATGGAGTATTGAAAGAGATCACCCATATTCTTTTTTTTTTCTATTTTGTTTTTCACTGTAAAGCAGAACGTGTGTCAGGAGAACCTGCTGACAACATCGACTGTCCTCCACTTGTTTTTCTTCTCAAGTCACGTTTGATCTACTGTGAAATCATTCCTGCAATCAGAAAAAAATCAAACAAAACCAGACGTCACTGAATTCTCGTAATGAAACTAAACCACCATTATTGAAATGTCGTAATGGAACAAAACAGACCGTCATTGAAATCTCTTAAAGTCAGTTTTATTCCTTTACGAGATCTCAATGATTGTCAGTTTTGTTTCATTATGAGATTTCAGTGATGGTCGGTTTTGTTCCTTTGCAAGATCGAACAAAACCAACCAAGATCCCGTAACCAAACAAAACCGACCATCATTGAAGTCTTATAAAGGAACAAAACCGACCATCATTGAAGTCTCATAAAGGAACAAAACCGACCATCACCGAAATCTCAAAGTGGATTCGAGGTTTGTCGCCAATGATTTTTTCTCCAAAAAAATCCTCTATTGTGTAGTGTCATTATGATTGTTTAACTGCTCCCTATTGACGGCGTGTCCCTGATCTCAAATCATAAATATCAAATGCTTGATATTTACGACACTGGTATTTGGTCTCGCAGTCCGGTCAACTCATGTAGTGTGTGCGTTCAGAGGATTAAATTGCAAAAATTGGTTAAAACTGTCATTATGTCTGTATTCTTCCACAGTTTTAAAATTGGTTAAGATTTGAATACCATCTGGTGTGTTTCAGACCTTAGCTATTGATGGGTTCATAATCACTGCAAAATTATTTGTATCATCAACCTCATCTCATTACAACAATTGTATTATACATTAAATTATGATCCCTGTTTTACTATATTATGAAATCACACTGTATTGCAATTAAACAGTTAAAAAGTGAAAAATCAAAAAGCATGAGCGAAAAAAAATGAAGTACACAATGACAAACACAAATATGAGCAATCAGCGTATGAATCTCAACAATGGTGACAACAAAATATTCAGACAGTCAGATCAACTCTGGACATCACAAAAAGCTACTAGAAGAGAACAAAAACCACAGCAAAAAATAAAAGCAAAAAGTTAGAATTAAAGAAAATAATAGGACAATCCAGCTGCATAATTTATTCATGCGGTGATGCATGCTGGGAGTTTTGTACTATTGTTCCCAGCATGCATTGTGGCATGACACTTTTGATTGTCACCGTTGTTGAGATTCACGTGTTGATTCTTCATGTGTTTGTGTGTCATCTTGAAAAAATTTGTGGATGTTAGTTAAATTTTTTAACTGGTTTCTGCAATACAGCCTGATCTTATGTTGTAAAAGCAGACATTTTGAAGTAGATGTGTTAACTGCACCATACAATTGTTAGTGTTAGGCGACATCAGTTTTTCAGGGTTTTTTTAAAGTGATTATAAATTAGTCAATAGCTTTTGTTGTTTAATTTCATTTTGCTACTGTAAATGTGTTTTACAAAAACGCTGGCAGGAAAGACAAACCTATAATAAGAGTTAAAAGCCCAACTAATGGAAACACCAATCACCATTGTGTCTTCAAATGTCAATTTGTGACTTCAAATGAAAAAGAAAAAAAAAACAGTTTAACACCTGTTCATTCTCAATAAGAACTTCTTTTGATTTCTAATAGAAATGAAGTCAATGGTTAGTAATAAGTTAAGCTGGTAATTCTGTTTGTGGAGTTATTTAATCAGATCTTGAGAGATTTAATGTCTTCTATCTTCAGTTCATTTCATCTAAGGCTGTGGCCAGAAGTCAGTTGTAGCTCTTGCGTTTCTGTTTGTCAAAGTAAATTTCTGGGGATACACTGACAGATACTGCAGCTGAGAACATTTTTCCAGCATCACTCCATCTCCACCTTTACCCAGCAGGTACACCTTTACCCAGCAGGTACCAGTATCGATTAGACATTGGATTTTGGTTGAAAATTAAATTTCTTTGGTTGATGTCTTAACGTTTGTTTGATATCAAGGTCCAACATTAGGCAGATGTTAAATTTTGGTTGGAATAAACACAAAAAAAAAAAAAAAAAAAGGAAAAAAATGTGAAATCCATGGCAGTACAGGGTGGCAAAAGTTTACCATTAACTTCTTAACTGTCACGATCCCGCTGGCGGGACGCCTCCCAGCCAGCACACCCATGTAGGCCCCACATGGTTTAGCCCAAATGAAACCATTCAGAGTGCACACTACAGGCTGTTAAATGTAACACTGAATCAGTCTTGGAGTTAATAATATAATTAAGTAATTAATTAAGTGATGATTGAGCATTAGTGAAGATAGCTGCTGTTAACAAGCAGAATCAATGAAGGAAAGAAAAAATCGAAACACTAGAACTACAACTGACTTCAGCCACAGCCTTAGATAAAAGAAGACATTAAATCTCTCAAGATCTCAGCAGAGGAGGAATAAACAACTCCATATACAGAAGCTCTTATTGAGAATTAAGAGAGAGAGTTTTTTGTTCATTTTTTATTGAAATTTGTTTTTTTTTATATGTCACCATCATGGTGATCAGTGTTTACTTTAGTTGGGTAGTTTGACTTTCTAATGTTAGAGTTTCTCAGACTGCTGTAACTGAGTTTGTTATAGCAAAAAAGCAAGAGAAACCACGATCAGATACTGTGGCTGCTTCATGATAAGAAGATAATCATTGTGTTGTGGTTTAATTTACTGACCTTAGGCCTGAGTTTAATATGAACAAAATCTTGTTTTATTGTGATCTACAGAAAGATCCAGCACAGTGTTAATCAGAAAACCTGAATGAGTTTTAAAACACATGGTACACGAAACTACGGTGAGATTTACTCACAAACATACATCAAGAATCAGCCTATGACTCTCAACAATGGTGACATGCTTAATGCCGCAATGCATTCTTTTTTGCATGATGCACCCAAAATGCATTGTGGCATGAAGCATGTCACCATTGTTGAGATTCATACGCTGATTCTTGATGTATGTTTGTGAGGAAGTTTTGCAGGAGTTTTAAAACTCATTCAGCTTTTCTGATTAAAACCATTTTATTGTATTTCTAGAAGCGATCCCACACAAACTTAATAACATTTTGCTCATATAAAGCTCAGCCGTTAGATCAGTGAATTTAACCACTATATGACAACTATGTTTTTATCGTAAAGCAGCTGACAGTAGCTGATCACCTTTGCGCTTGTCTTTCTTGCCATAACAAACAGCTATAACAACCAGAGAAAAGCTATCACTAAAAACAGTCAAGAGTAAATCTGCCTAACCAAAGCAAACACTTACCTCGATAATGGTGACATCAAACAAAACTATTATCAACAAATCATCAACATCTAAACCTCTGGTAATTCTCAATAACAACTTTTGTAGAATTATGTCAGAAATAAAGTCAATCTGGTTAGTAATAAGTGAAGCTGGTAATTCTGTTTGTAGAGTTGTTTAATCAGATTGAGAGATTTAATGTATTTTATCTTCAGTTGATTTCATCTAAGGCTGTGGCTGAAGTCATAGTTCTTGTTGTTCCTCTGTCCTTCTGTGATTCTGCTCGTTATCACCTAATTATCTCATTAACTCCAACACTGTACACATATTCAGTGTTACATTTAACAGCCTGTAGTGTTCACACTGAGTAGTGTTCATTTCATTTGGGCTAACCCATGTGGGGCCTACATGGGTGTGCTGGTTGGGAGGCGTCTGGCCAGTGGGACCGTGACAGTTAAGGGGTTAATGGAACTAACGATTGAAGACGTTACAACTGACTTCAGCCACAGCCTTAGATGAAATCATCTGAATATAAAAGAAATTAATTACTAACCAGATTGACTTTATTTCTGTTAATATATCTACAGATATCTACAGAAGTTTTTATTGAGAATTAACAGGGGTTTAGATAATGTTCTGTTGAAAGTGTTTAGGTTGAAGTCACCATCATTGTGATCAGTGTTTGTTTTAGTTGTGCAGTTTGACTCTTGACTAAGGGGCTGTTTACACGACACCGTTTTCAACTAAAAACAGAAAACTTTTTAAGCATTTTGGCTGTTCATTTTTACATGACAACTGTGTTTTGGTGGCCTGAAAATGCAAACTTTTGAAAAAAGTAGAAGTTTTTGAAAACATTACTGTAATCATCTCTGTTTTGAGGAAAACACTGAAAACAATGATGGCTTGCACATGCATATTATGTGTTGAAATAAGGTGTTTTCTGTGAATGTGCAAGACTTTCAATTTATTAGCCATTATATTGAAATAACGAGAAGAATATCAAAATTTAGTAAACTGTAAAAATAAGGTAGATAGGCATGCACGAGGCGAGTGCTCTGTAAAGGAATGCATATATGTGCAGGTGCATAGTCTTTCTTTACAAAGTGACCAACCACTTGCCTGTAATACAGTGTTTTTAGTGATTTGCGCAGATCCGTGTGAATGGGGGTAGTTTTGATAATGTCATCTGTACAAAGACAAAACTTTTCCGTTTTTTAGTACATCATTGTTGTATAAACGTACCCTTCAGGTGATGATACAACTTTTTGAGCAATGTTGCCGGGCAATCCCCACTAGAAATTTTACGTTCCCAGAATTGACATTCTCAGAACGTCCCCACTGGTGTTAAGGACATTGCCTAGTAACTTTCCCAGTACATTCAAAGATGGTCATGTGGAGTTCTTTTAAGGGTTGGGGGACATTATTTGGCAGACCTTCACAGAACATTCAGGACGCTCTCTGATCGTTTAGGGAACCATATTTTATTTGTGATGTTCTCAGAATGTCCCTGCTACCCTTATCAAAAAAATGAATTGAAAATTAGAGCTAAATTGACTAACAAAAGTGGCTGTTCAAACAAAAACAATTTTTTTTTTTTAAATGTCTTACAAAAAAAAAGCACTTTACAGATAATTCTTGAATTATTATTATGAAACATTTTTTGTAAAATGCAAATATCTTGCAGTAAGTCATTAGCTGACAACAGCACATGTATGAGCTAATGTAACTAGCCTACTGTATCACTGCATCAGCAGCTACATAGTTACTGTCTTTAAATAAAGCAACGTGCAGCATAACATCAGTGTTTCTGGCTCATCACTGACTGAAGCACAGGCTCTACTCTTCAACACAATGGTAATCTGTAACCTTGTAACTGTGTGTTTCTAAAGCACATTTGTTACAAAAAAATTGCAAGGAAAAAAATGTCTGACCAAATGAATTCGGTTGCCTATTGTTGATGATTTCATCATTGTTATACAGTAGTCTTATACCCTGATATCTGATTAACATATTGTTTTTGTGCTCCTATAATACTGCATTTATCTGGCTTTGATATTTTAAAAGTTATGCAGAAATTATTCAGACAGGATCACGTAGACACACAGACATCAAGATTCAGCGTATGAACCTCAACAATGGTGACAAAATTTTCAGATAAACTGATTAACTCTGAGCATCACAAAACAAGCTACTAAACTCACAAAAAAGATTTTTGTTTATTGTCACCATTGTTGAGGTTCATACACTGATTCATGATGTCTGTGTGAGTCTACAAGACACTGATCAAAACTCTGGCTGTGTAATGAATTTTTTTTTTTTTTTTTTTTTTTTTTTTAACTCAAAAAAAGAAAAAATGGTCCTCCAGGATCAATGTTCCCCACTCCTGATGTAGATGTAATGCAGTTAATTTCAACTTAATAATAGTTTGTTATAGGATGCACTGTGACATGAAACATGTCACTGTTGTTGAGATTTATATTTTGGTTTAAAGTTGAGGTTTGAGTTTAGAATTACAATGTGGCTACAATTAATAATTATATAATTTGAATGAATCCCAGATGACATCAGCCAGCTATACAATGATTGTATTTTTATCATGTAGACCAGTGGTTTTGAAACCTGTCCTGGAGGCACCCCAGCCCTGCACATTTTGTCACTGCCCTCATTTATCACACCTGATTCAACTCATCAGTAAAAACAGCAAGAACTAAATTGGGTGTGTCTGATAAAGAAGACATTCAAAATGTGCAGTATAGGTACAGATTTTCTTTCCACAACAAACAATCATAACAACCAAAATAAAAGTGTGAAACTGCACAACTAAAGCAAATACTGACCACCATAATGGTGACTGAAATTGTTTGTTGTGTCAAAATTGAAGCTGGTAATGCTGTTTGTGGAGTTGTTTAATCCTCTTCTGCTGAGATCTTTAAAGATTTATTTCATGTGATAAGACTTGGTACTGCATATTAATACATTTATTGAACATAAGCCAGTGGTCCCAAACTCAGTTCCTGGAGGGCCAAATCCCTGCAGAGTTTAGCTCCAACCAGCTCCAACTCACACCTTCTTGGAAGTTTCTAGTAATCCTGAAAACCTGGATCAGGTGTGTTTGATTAGGGTTGGAACAAAACTGTGCAGAGCTGTGGCTCTCCAGGTGTTCAGTTTGAAAACAGTGATATAAGCAATACATACAGCACAATTATGTGAATTCTAACACTAAACATTTTTTACACATTTAGTTAACAATAGTACGCGCACACTTGCATGTACTAAACCATTCAACAAAAAAACAATCATAACCTTTTATATCTTTACATGAATAACAGTTGGTAAATACTTTAGCCTAATCACAGGCTCTACTCTTCAGCACAATGGTAACCCCAAAAACACAGACGTACCAGAAACAATTTTAAATTCCAAAACACAGATAGAACCTTATTGAACCAAGTTAGAGTTCAACTTTGTAGATAGAACCTTTTTGTTTTCTAAAAAAAATTGTCCTAAAATGCACACAACTTAAAAAAAAAAAGTCACATAATGTAAATAATTGTCACAGAATACGAATAGGCTATGTGAATAACTCAATTTTGACAAAAATGTCAGATAGAACCATATAACCTTAGAACCCATAATATTTTGCAGTATATTCACATATATTCTTGCTAAATAAGAGGGTCTATATAGTTGGAAAGATGCTTAAAGAAGCTCTGGCCTGCAGCGGTCAACCTGAAGCTTTCACTTGCACACCCACTGAAGCTAAGCAGGGTTGAGCCTGGTTTCCATCTGGATGGGAGACCTCCTGGAGACTGGGTAGCTGCAGGAAGAGGTGTTAGAAGGGCCAGGTCTGATCATCCTGTGTCCTAAGTGGGTCCTAACGCCCAGTACAGTCGCAATAAGCTGTGCTATAAAGGGTTAAAATAAACCCCAGAATATAAGGGGTGTAACCCTGGTGAAATCTAGTCCCTACAGCACATTCACATACCGCCCAATGCCCCAGTACAGTCGCCATAAGCTGTACTGAATAAAGGGTTAAAATAAACCTCAGAAATAAGGGGTGTAACCCTAGGGCAAAAAAAAACCCTTGCAGGTAGTTAGTTAGTTTCACATCATCAAAAATTATATACTTTATTTAGTTTTTACAACTTACATGAAAGCACTCTATTTTTTTTTTTGCACTTTTTTTCATTACTATTTTTAATGTTTTTGAAAGGTCTCGTGCTCATCAAGCCTGCATTTATTTGATCAAAAATACAGAAAAAACGTAATAGTGTGAAATATTGTTACAATTTAAAATAATGGTTTTCTATTTTAATATACTTGACTCCAAACAGTTTGTATATACAGTAGTGTATATTGTTACAATTTTTACAAATTGTTTCTATTTTGGAAAGATTATATATTGTTACAAAATATTTCTAACGGCACAAAGATTTAAATTACACACCATTTTTTAACTATGTCTGTAACCTGTGCAGTCTGAACCGCTCCAAGCGGGACACGAACCCGCGTAACTGGCATGGGAGGCGGGCCAACTAACAAGAAAACCAAAAGCCGCTGTCTCTAGCACACGTTTACCCTCCCAGTTCTCACTAGCTGGTCTCAGTTACAAGTCCACCTACGTCAATCTACTAGCTCTACTGTTTGGTTAATTTGTCGGACAAAATGGCACATTGAGCGTTATGATTGGTCAGATCGCCTAATTAATTCATTCACGCTGCTAAAATGCTTTTCTTAATAAGTATTTTTGTCTTATTTGAAGTACAAATATCTAAAAATTCTTGTATCAGGATGCATTTTCTATAAGAAAATGATATAAGATATTTAGTCTTGTTTTCTGGGGGGGAATCTAAGTTGTTATTTTTATTATTACACTGGTAGATAATTTTACTTTAAGTCTTAATGTAAACGGAAAACAAGATTATTCAGAGTGTCTATTACTGAGTGTAAATTTACACTAACTCCGCCCACCAATGTCACAGAATGTTCAAAAACGTGCGTTATGTAACAGCTACGGTAGCGTAGACAGTAACGCATAAAGCATGTAGAATTGGTTTGTGACGTGTTTGACTCGGGTTCGCGTCCGCCTTTCGCCGATCTCGCTCTTCTCCATTTTCCCCATCAGATCAGAAAGACATTTATTTTCAATAAAAATGAAGAAGTGGAAGTAGAGTGCCAAACAAGTATTTAATAATGATAAAATTACTTATAATTGTAATAAATATAATCATTTACACTCTATTATTGAATTATGTTAATGTACAATACTGAGGAGCAAATAGTATGTATCTGCCGGTATAAAATAGCATCTAATTACTATTTACACTTATTGCAAAGAACTGCTACTTTTACATATCACTATTTTCTATTTTTTTAGCATCTACAGCTATTTGCACTTACCTTAAATAGCATCTATCGCTAAAATACATGCTTTTTCCACAGTGTAAATAGCCGCTTGCTTCTTTTTCTAACCCCATTGGCGGATAATTTGCAAAATAAAAAAATGCCCTTAAATTATTTTTTTTATTTATTTAATTTTTTTGCATGTGGGATACCATGAAAATGAATATTAGTTCAATAACTTATATTCTGCCAGTTTTCACCTCTGATATTATAACTGTGATGAGAATTAAACTCGTATTGACTCGTATGTGGACGTCTTTTTGTCTGGTGCTGATGCCATGGTGAATCGTAATATCGGAGCTCCATTGATCATGGCTTTTCATAGTCGTGGTGCATGCACTTAACTCAGAGTCATTTGAACTAACTCAATTTGACTGTTCTGGAACTGAAAACTCATCTCAAAGTTGAAACCTCCTTATTGAAATGGGCCCAAGATCTCACAGAGAGTAAATATACTGTAAATATCCCCTGACCTTGAATCCTTTCCATGCTGAACCATTAAAGGAAGAGGAAGATTATCATGATTCGAAAGCTTTCAAACGTCCGGCTCTCTAGATAAATCCCTCAGGAAGAGGAGCACGCCATCACAGCTGGTTAGGGACACCACCTGTATCCCTGTGTACTGTATATGTATGATATATGTGCATGTGAAACAGTGGGATGTGTGAGGACATTGATGCATAAGATTTTACAAGTGACTAGATAACATTCTTTAAAAAAAAAAACACTTTCCAACGCTGGGCACATTAAAATAGCGTTTAATAGAATGAAATTTCCAGACTGAAAGGGACAGCAGTATGATACAATATTCAGTGTTCTCAGGGAGATACAGGACAGTGAAAATAGCAGCAGAAATTCATTCATTTTCATTTTGACAGAACTGTATATGGTTTTCAAGATAAGGAAATCAGAGAGGAGGATATACTGTCTGTACAAAAATGTGAACACTTGTTATCAAATACATGCTTTATTAATGATACTGATAAGATCATCCATGGCTAAAAGGAATGTAGCTGTAAAGATTGTCTGAACACAGATAGCGGAAGATATAGTAAAGATGAGACCATACAGCTCTCATTTCTGTTCTCAATTATTCCACATTATGCAACTAGTTCCATGTAATCTTTCTGGCAACCAAACAACAAATTTTGATCTGTCAAGTCAAATTATCACATTCTAAAGTGTGTTTTACACTGGAGAAAAGGAGAGAAAAATGAGTAGAGCGAGAGAAAACATTCTTGCGCATGTTTTTTTCAGGGTCATCAGGTTTAAAACTAGAATCGTCTTTTGAGTCTGTAAAAGTATGAATCAGTTCAGTTATTGAAGGAAATGTTGCAGGTCAGGCCTAATTTTCTATTAGTAAATAAATAAGTCCTCAAAGTTTGTTGAGAAAAAAAAGTCACATGGCATTTCATTTGAATAAATAATATATAGAGACTAATATTTCAGTGAGTACAACATTTTTTAATACAAAATTAGCAAGTTTTGCAACCCTTTACTGAAATTTGGGTTGTTTTAAAAATTTTCATTTTCTATCAATGAAAATCAAACAAACATCAACATTAAATAAGATTTACCAAATTAAAAAGTAAAATAATAAGAAACAATTCTATTTCAGAATGGGTAACAAGTAAGTGTTACAAGTAATAGGTTTGCAGATTTATTCTAAAATAAGTTGTTACGCAATAATAGCCAGACAGTTTGGCACCAAATGTTTGTTCATGGCTCAATAAACTTATATTTCCATTTTAAAAAAAAAGAAAGAAAGAAAGAAAAAAGGTAAACAAAGTATTCCCTATATCTGTGGAGAGTGCTGTTCACATTCCCCTTTGCCGAACTGAAAGGCTGTGTCACGTGTGTCAAGGTTAGACTGTTGTACTCATGAAAGCTCGCATCAAGTTGCTAATTGTTTCAGACATGAAGAGCCCTTGGTTGACAGAGCTGAAGATGAGCTGGCTGACAGCAATGCAGAGAAGTGCTGAACCCAGGGCATGAGGCCTCACGACTATGTTACTCAGCACTTAGACCCGAAGACACTCTCAAGTATATGAGAATGTCTCGTAGTATGCAGCAAACCTGATTAACCTGATTAAACCTGGTGTGTCTGCTGAAATGTCTATTTGCTGCTCTGCGCACTGAGATTTCCAGAGTGTGTATAGCATCTGCCTGTTGAAGTTAGTTTGTGTTTGTTTGATTTTGAAGAAAAGAGATCTGCGTCATACTTTACAAAGATGGTGTCACTCACAAACACCTACGGTGTGACTCATAATTGGAGTTTTATGAGTATTTGTCTCCCCCTAATGCATAAAAATGAGTAGCACATATAAAGCTTTTATTACAGGAGATTAATGATGCTTTAAGGTTTTTTTTCTTTACCACACATAAAATGTACTACTAATGTACTACTACTTGACATATAACTAACAAAGGTGTCTTTGGAAATCACACCTGTCTTGGTGACAGCTGGCTCTAAAATTGGAAAAACTGAGTTTGGAGAGAGGACTGCTTTTTTTTTTTTTAGCCAGTCAGAAACTAGTTATTCAGAAACTCGGAACAGCATACTAGCATACTACCTATTTCTGCCACAGAAAAATATGGTATAAGTAATACGAGTAGTATACTAGTATGCGAATCCAAATTCAGCATCTGTCTTTTACATATTTGGATTTGCTGACGTCAGGTTGGCTGATATGTCTTTGGGGGGCGGGGCTTTAAAGAGAAGGTAGGTGTCTTTGACTGACTGATGTGACATCAAAGTACAGTGAAAGAAATAATAGAAAAAATAGAAAAAACTGAATAATAATAGACAATCTTAGCTTAAATTTATTATTTATTTAGCTTAAATAATGTTTTTTTTTTTTCTTTCTTTTTTTCATATAGGGACATTCATTGCAGTTGCACCACCTGACTTTTGCAAAAAATGTTTACATTAAACAGGCTTCTACTTGGACGTTTGAATCAGCTGTTGCCTATGTTAGGAAGTTCACACATAGAATATTTAAATACAATAAAGAAGTTTATGATAAAATAGCATTTTCCTATTTTTACATTGGTTGTACCACCTGACATGGAACGTATACCAACCTACCCATACTTGAAAGTAGCTTTTCACTCTGCCACAAGAAGTAATTGGGGTCCTCTGGATGCTTCATCATCATGCTCACTGTTATTACCTTATCACTTCATAATAAAAGACCTATGCAGTTGTGCCACCCTGACATTTGAGAATATACAAATTCCCAGACAAAAGATTTTCAGTTATCTCAAAAGTTTTTGTTTATCTTTGTGGTTTCAAACATAAAATTATGCCATAGTGTTCTTATTATTAAAATACCATTGTAAGCAGTTTTTTTAGTCTGTTCATTTGTGCGGATGGTTGCACGACCTGACATTTCAGGGGTTTAAGATACCAAAACATAAAATAATATTTATGATTTGAATGTAATTATATGTAGTTATCCTAATTATTTTAAAGGAAATAATGCACTTGGACACAAAAATATGCACATCATGTCATTGACCCATAAGGGGAACAGTGGGAACAGACTTCAACACAAGAAGCTTGTTATACCAGAGCACACAGTTCTAAACAACCCAAAATAGCTCCTTTCCATATACAGTTACATTTGTACGTGCAGTCTAACATTGTGATATCTGTGGTTATGTATGTAGTTGTTCTCTCTTCCAAGTGTTTAGAAGGGAAAACAGGATGCAATGAAAATCTATCTCTATGAGTGAGCCGGGAGCAATATCCCTGTGGGAAGAGTGGGTGAACCTTGTCTGGCCATGGCTGCATCCTGAACTTATCTCCTCAGCATGGGTGAAGGACACACTAGGGCAGTGTCTTGTTCATCTTGGCTAAACGTACGACTAAACCCCCTCATGCCTAGATAGTCACAATGGTCCATTCATATTTATCACCACCCTCACATTACTGAGGTCCAGTTTGTTGTTGTTGCTGCTGGGTTTTTTGCATTTCTTCACATTTCCTGTTTGTAACTGATGATAGCTTGTGGCCTCATGAGAATCGCTTTGCTTTGTTGTTTGTAAAGCCTACACAGTGGTGTTTTAACCTTTACATAATGTCTTTTAGCCTGGACGTTTCTCTCATGTATTATTAATAAAATTAAATATTTATTTTTATTATTAATTTTAAATAATATACATATTTATTTTTATTGAAAATGCAATTAACTGTCTTCCTAAACGTACAATAAAAATACATTTGATTAACCCACTCCCATGATATTACACTCTAAAAAATGCTAGGTTAAAAACAACCCTAGTTGGGTTGAAAATGGACAAACCCAGCATTATTTAGAGTGTCTGGTATTGCTGTTGTTCTGAGTAGTTGCTAGGGTATCACTTTGGTTGCTAGGGTGTTCTGAATGGTTGCTAGGGTATTACTGTGGTTGCTAGGGTGTTCTGAATAGCTGAAAGTGGTTACATACTACTCAGTTGTTTATGATATTGTTCGTCCTTAGATATGGCTCAGTTCCCTCCTCAAATGCAAGTCTTTGGGGAATTTTTTTTAATTTGCCAACCAAAAATGGTCTGATCACTTAGAAAAGTATGTACTGAGTACATGTCATATTTGATCTTTTTAAAGCTATGGAACTGTACCTGGCACTGTCTTACCCATCACTACTATGCATGTCAGTTTGAGTGAATATCTGTTTTAGGAGATGACTTCTTCCCTCTACAGCCAACCAAAACATTGGTGACACATGATGTTCAAAGCCCTTCTTCCATGAAATGTCAAAGAGGAATTTCTACTAGATGTGCAATTTTATAGCTGAGCTCACACAGAGATGTAATGCACTGAAAGACTGACTTTTGACCTTTGAGGTGAGGGCATGTGTGGAGGATGTATAGGAATGATCGCAAAAGTCCCGCGTATATGGGCAAAGTTCAACACATGATTTTTCATTTGGCAGATTTACAGCTTGAGAAAACCAATGAGGTGATAAACGCAAGAGGGATAAATCAAGGAAAATATTGAAAATATGTTTTTGGAGAAGAAGGAGTAATCTGATATGTCTGAGAGAGATGGAAAGAATTATAAACCATTGCTGCTGTGCTCTGAGTACTTCTCAAATCTCCAGGGTCATTGTAACAGCATGTAACCTCTAGAAGCCAATAACTAGAAACATGACTGTTGATGTGTAGTGTTGTTTAGTCAGAAAAACACAGGTCGAAATTCCTCTGGGCTTTGTCTTTCTATATCAACAATACTTTATCAAAAGCAAAAGAATACAATTGGGTTGCATTGGTCATAATCTTGTTCCCAAATGAGGTTGAAACATATTCTAGTGCTCTTGTCAGGGTTTGTTTACATCTTTTTGAGAGTCTCATCTCATGAGGAATTTTCCCAAACTCAGCTGAAAGAAGTTCCAGCTGTGCACTCCTGGGTCAGAGCCCCTGCCCCTATATCAGGAGAGTTTCAAGACTCAATGATTTGTGTGTTTGGACATGATGTAGAAGATTGTAAAATATATGAAGCTAAATGAGAACTTTAAAGCAATAGTTCACCAACAAATTTAAATTATTTCATAATTTACTCATCCTTGTGTCATTCCAAACAACCACGCTGATTTGATCTGTGGAACATTAAACCACTGAGTACAAAAATGACATAATTTTCATTTTTGGTTGAACTATTTCTTGTAAAAATTCAGCACAATCTCATGGCAATTCATAACTGTTTTATGTTTGGCGAATTAGTGGCTAATTCGTATGAATTTTGTACGATCTCATTCGTACATTTTTCATACAATCTGCTTATGACCCAGTGACGAGTATGTTTAGGGGTGGACCTTCATGATTACTTTTTTTTTTTAATTATAGGTTATTGTACAATTCACATTGGACGAATTCTTACCTTGTAACATAGTTACCTGTTAGATCAGGTTGTACAATTTTCATCCTATCCCATAGAGTGGCTAATGACTGTATTATCTGTCCCATGTTCTCAGGGAAATGAAGAGCAAAAGCTGTACAGTGCATTAAAGGGATAGTTCACCCAAAAATGAAAATTCTGTCATCATTTACTCACCCTCATGTTGTTCCAAACCTGTTAGACTTTAGTTTATCTTCAGAACACAAATTAAGACATTTTTAATCAAATCTGAGTGAATTCTGTCCCTCCATTGACAGTCTATGCAACTACCAATTTGACGCTTCAAAAAGTTCATAAAAAGATTGTAAAACTAATCCATACACTCTCAAAATTGTACCTTTTAAAGTACCCTAAGGGCCAACTGTGTACTTTTAAAGGTACAGTTGTATTTTGCATTATGCATTTTGTTCACCAAGGAACAAAATTGTACCTCCACTGTATCTGTTTTTCTGAGAGGTTTAGTTCAAATTTTCTGAAGAGACTTGATCGCTTGATATGAGGAACAGATTGAATTTAGGCCTCTATTCTCAAACCTCAGTGGTTCTTGTGGAAGCTCAAAAGTGCTGCATAACACAAGAATGAACCCTATTGGTTCTCGCATATCAAGCAAGCTTGAGCTTCCATTTACCACAAGCTGATGAATATGTGAATAAAAACCTATGTGAAAAGCCTATGTCAGGGGTGTCCAAACTCAGTCCTGGAGGGCCACTGTCCTGCAGAGTTTAGCTCCAACTTACTACAACACACCTGCCTGGATGTTTCCTGTATGCCTAAAAACCTTGATTAGCTGGTTCAGGTGTGTTTAATTGGGGTTGGAGCTAAACTCAACCAGGACAGTGGCCCTCCAGGATCAGGATTGGACACCCTTTGCCTATGTGAATAATAGCCTGAATTAAATCTTTTCATCATATAAAGTGATTGTTTCTTCAGAAAATTTGGACTGAACCACTCAATTTATATGGATTACAATCGCTTTACAAACTTTTTGAAGCGTCAAAGAGGCAGTTGTCAATAGAAAGACAGAAATCGCTCAGATTTTATTAAAAATATCTTTATTTGTGTTCCGAAGATGAACGAAACTCATACAGGATTGGAATGACATGAGAGTGAATAAATGATGACAGAATTTTCATTTTTGGGTGAACTATCCCTTTAAAGGTGCTATATGCGATTTCTCAAATTCGTTGTTGAACACTGTTGATATTTGAAATCAACCCAAACAAGCCCACTCCTCTCTTCATTGCTCCGCCTCCAAAACTCACCCTCCAATACTAACCACCCAGTCAGTCTCGAACCCCAGCCCAATCACTGCTGGCATGTGAGACGAATACACTACCAATGACGCTAAACACCTCATTCTCTAGTGGTTGTCAGTGTACAGTAGTTTAACTGCACAACTCTCACTATCTGGCCACTGATACACACACAATGCGAGTGGATGTCTGTTTATCACAGCTGACGCGCAACAAAATGCTTCCCGAAAAATAAAGCGCAGATGATAAACGAACGACAAGGAAGCACAAAAAATGAACGTACAGTACAGTACACAAGAGTAAATGCAAAGTGTTCGTTGTTAGTCGCAAACAGCACAGCAGCTCCAGACAATCAAAACCCAGTGTTACTTACGTGAGAAGGAATCAAAGCAGCCTCCACGTCTGTTTTCAGGCCTTCCCACTTAGCTCTCTCCAGTGCTGGAAAGCTTTTCTAACATAGATGCGGGTGCTAAAGCGCTTGCCCAGTCATAAACCTTCATTCCAGTGATATTCTTTTGAGCTCTTTTTTATTGTGTCCCATCTCTCGTTCTGCAGGGGTTTTTTTTCTTTTCTTATTTTCAAATCTCCCTCTTGCTCATTCTCTCTCCTCGACCGTTATACGCCCCCTAATGCTGATTGGTTACACATTTGTTGTCAGTATCGCCCTGACTAACTTCCAAACAGTGTATTTGAAATAATACTGAATCCACTTTTAAGGCAATGGCTCTCAACCAGGGACAAAACAAACATTAAAATAAGCCGAAAACAACTAAAGATCAAGATATTTCTTATTTTAATTTACCCCTCCAAAACTGTCTTGAAAACGCCTGGATATATGAGCTTAATTTTAAAACAGCTATCGGTCTATTGTTTGTCAGAGTGATAAAACACTAAATTCAGTGCACAGTTGGGCAGTGACTCAGTCAACATTGGCATTTGCCAACAAAACACCTCTTACGGAGTTGTTTACCAGTCTCCTCTCCTCTTGGCATGGCATTTTTCTTGAACAGTTGTCTTTGTTTCATAATTTCCCACACTCTGATGAAACAAAATGGGGGCAGTAGGTATTTTTTATTTTTTATTTATTTATTTTTTTTTTTGTGGTTGTTTTTTTTTGCAGGGTAACTTTTTGCAAATTTCATTTGTGCTGAGGATGTGATGTTTCTTACAGATAGTCACAACCACAACCACATCATTTGCCTCAGTTGATCAGCAAATGTGCCTTAATATTACATATTCACACTTGCCATCAGTGTTGTTATTAGTAATTAAAACTAAAAAAAAAAATTTTAATCTAAATAAGTCTGAAATAAAATATATCAGATGAAAAACTTAAAAAAAAAAGAAATGTTGCCAACTGACTCAAAGAAATAGTTGAAATACTAAATAGAAATATATAAAAAATAAAAAATAAAAGTTAATTCAGAATATTAATACCTACTATAATAGTAAATAAATAATACTAAAATAACACTGTAGAGGTTTCCTTTCTTTCATATCAGTGTATTTGAGTCAATGACAGAGTGATCACATTTCTATCAGTACTATCAGCTAAACTTCCACAACAATGTACATGGTTTATTTAAAGATTCAAGATATCGTTGTCTTTTCTGAAATGCCATCTAGATTGAGTTGCCTTCTTACAATGGATGATAAGTTTAGGTTCACAGGGGTTTGATAAGAAAGAGACTGGTCTGTTTCTCATATGAGGTTCTTGCTAAATTGATAACAATTATGTACAACAATAATGAAAAATTGCATTCCTAAGACAGCACAGTGTTTCTGACAGCAGATATTATGCAAGTAGATAAGGAAAGGGGTTGAGGAAAGTCAAAAATACAGACATTACTCTTTAGAAAGGTACATATTCCTGTTTTCCTAAGCCTTTTATCAGCTTCTTGTATCCTTTGTAAAGAGAAAAATGGCCTTTAAGCATGACAGGATATGTAGGTTTTTTTTTTTTTAGACAGAGCCGTTTCATCAAAACAAAAGTGACTGATTCAGTGTCTATGATTATGTTTGACACTAAGGACTCCAGAATAACAATAGTTGGATTGATTTGTTCGGAAAAATCACAATCAGTCTTTATTTGTTTTGCGAATAAATTATATACAGTCTAATAAGTCAGTACACCATACTGGTGACTCCTAGCCTCATGGGAGTGTTAAGACCTTTTGTAATGTGCTGTATCTGTTTTTGTGAAGAAACATAGTTGCTCTCATAACAAGAGGTTTGAGGGCACTAAATGATTTCACATGCAATAGCGCTACTTAGTGGCTCGTCTGCTGAAATGACTCTTACGCAGTTCCATGATTCAAGCCAGTAAAGCTTCTTATTTTATTGCTGTAAGATATCCGGACATCTGGTTTTGATGTTACAGGCTGCTCATTTGTGAGTAAGATCAAAAGGTTGATGACTCTTGGTTTATTTTTACAAGTTTTGCAAAAAGTACTATCGGAGAGGTTTTGACACAAAAGTCAAAACTGTTTTTGGTGACACACAGTACACCAACTCTTCAAAGATCAAAGCTAATAGTGCGTCCAAGGAGTCACTGAAAAATGTGAGCGTAAAGTTGTATAGGACCAGGATGGAAAGTAGTTTAATATGATCGATCATTATTTAAATCCAACTGGTTCTATTCAAGGCAACAAAAAAAAAGAAGATTGTTTTTATATTGTTAATACGGTTTTATTGCTACACTATTTACGTTTCAAAGCTTCCATGTTTATGTCCGAACACCGGCTGAGTATTGGCCAATACTGAGCCGGCGTTCTGACGTAGAACCTGGAAGCGCTGCAACGTAAATAGTGTAGCAAAAGTCGTTATTTTTTATGTTTTTTTGATTTTGCGGACAAAAACTATTCTCGTCGCTTCATAATATTAAGGTTGAAACACTGTAGTCACAGTATTTTTACTACTTTTTTTTTTACTACTTTTCTGGACCGCGAATGTGGTAATTTTGTTGCCTTCAATGGAGGATAAAAAAAACTCTCAGATTACATCAAAATATCTTAATTTGTGTTCCGAAGATGAACGAAGGCCTTACAGGTTTGTAACGACATAAGGGTGAGTAATTAATTACAGAAATTTCATTTTTGAGTGAACTAACCCTTTAAGCCACGGAGTGGCGGTGGTGACGGGGCTTGACCCTTCATCGCTGCTTGCAGCTATATTTTATAATTGTATTATATAGCTCATTATTGGCCAGCTCCTGCGTCAGCATCACACACATGCGTCGTGGTGCTCACGTGAACAGCGTTGGCCAATACTGAGTCAGCGTTCTGATGTAGAACCAGGAAGCACTGCACTGTGTTTACTACATGAACAGCGTAGGAGACTGACATGGAAGAGAAGAAATTGTTAAATAAAGTCATTATTTTTGTTTTGTTTTTGCGCACAAAACGTATTCTCGTCACTTCATAAATTTGAGGTTGAACCACTGCAGTCACATGGACTTGGCCTTGAAAGTGGTAATAACGTTGCAGCTCATGAATTGAATCCAAAATATCTTAATTTGTGTTTCAAAGATGACCGAAGGTCTTACAGGTGTGGAACGACATAAGTAATTAATGACAGAATTTTCAAAAGTCAAATAGATTATCCTTGCAGTAAAATGTTTTGTCTGGGATTTTTAAAATAAACTTCATGTGGTAGCTTCTAAACAAGTGAAAAAATATTATTCAGAAATGTTATTTTATGTCAAACAATATTTGTATTAATTTATAAAAAAAAATATAAATTCAGTATTATTTAATAAGACTGAATCAAAGTCATTTTGAAGGGTTAGATCAGGTAGAAATAGAAGGTGCATGTTTGACAGTATGTAAATATAATAACTACTGTTATTAGTAGAAGTAATAAATATTGGTATGTATGTGAATACATGTAAATATTACTATATGTACATATGTATAATGTAAATCTATATTGTATTTATATAGAGATGGGAATTAAATGGCATTTCAGTAACAGGTAAACGTGGGGTTGAAGGGAAAAATACAATGTTAGTTCTCATCGACCTGACCACCCTCTGTGGTTCTATTTGAAGCTCTGTGGTTTCATATCTTGCTTTTGCAAAAACCCACTCCTGCATATGCATGAGTCAGGGAGGTTGAAACTTCGACTTGAAGCAAATACATCTATCCATGTATCAATATATCAGTGTAGGTAGATTCTTGAGATTTTTGCATACATATTTTGTCAGGTGACCTGTAATGTTATATTGCAAACTACGTCTTTATGTCAGTTGTACATACTACAGGAAATGCTGCGTGGCCCATTTAGAAACTAGTTATAAGGAAAACAAATATATATGCTGTAAATATGGCTCCATCTCCAACACCTTTACTTGTAACTATTATTTCCTGCTAGACAGGAAATTTGACTTTTTGTATGATGTTGTTATTACTTTGGTGTATTCTGCTTTATTTTGATTTACATTATATTTAGAGTCATGTTCTTTGCAGAGGTTTAATTTCCATTGTCACTTAAAAAAAAAAAAAAATTACCCTCATGTCCTTCCAAACCTGGAACAATATGATGATGACTTTCAGTGGAACATGAAAAAAGATACTTTAAAGAACTGGTTTTGTGCATCAGCGTTATTATCGTTAACTAAAACTATTGAAATATTGAAATAAAAGCTGAAATAAATATAAAAAAAATATTAGTTGAAAAACTTAAACTAAATGAAAATGTTGACTTGGCAATAAACTGAAATATGTTTATGTAGAAGCACTAAAATTATTTACTGGAAATAAATAAAAATTAAAAATAAAAATAAAAATGAAATAAAAATTAATTAAACTTAAAAAGCAATATTAAAAAAAAAAATATTAAAATGATAAAAGCACATAACAAAATTAGTATTATTAAACCAAAACTAAACTAATTAAAATAAAATTGTCAGTATCCACTGTATATTAAACATTTTGCTGGACAGTAATACTTCTACCCCTTTAAGGAACTTGTTTTATTCTGTTGTTACTTTTGAAAAGGATTTAATATTAATAAAACTATAATAAAATTAAAATGAAAAGTAAAATAACACTGTTTTCCATACAGTGATAGTCAGTGGGGTCCTGTAAGAAAAGTCATACCGGTTTGAAACGACATGAAGGTGAGTAAATGATGAAAGAATTTTCATTTTGGGATGAACTGTCACTTTAAAAAGAAGCATCCATCTTTGAGTAGGCCTTTACAGAAACAGGTTGTCAAATAAACTCCAAAGTGTATGCATTAAACACCAAGAACACTAAGAACAAGATACCAATGATTCTGAATACTGCTGACATGATATGATCAATATGACTTGTTTCTAGCAATATGAGTCACTAAATATCCTTCAAAACTGTCTACACTCTAAAAAATAATGTGTTGGCTCAACAAAAAAAAACAAAAAACAAAAATGAATGCAACAGTTTGCATGAATTATTTATTTATTTATTTATTACTTTTTTTTTTTTTTGAGTTATGACAACTTTGAGGGAATTTACATTCAACCAACAAGCTACATTGAGTTAGAGGGGGGCAGGAGAAATGGGTGCGATGTGACCACAAAGGGCACTTTCACATTCACGATCAAAGGGATGGGCTCAAGACCCCCCCCCACCACCACCACACACACACACACACCTACACGCCACTGTCCAGTACTGTCCAAAGCATGCTGGGAACTAAAAAAATCCACTGCCTAATTTCTGAAGTAATCAAAACAATTTCATTAAGTTACCACAACCTAATTTAAAAAAAAAAAGCAGAGTTTAAATTACAGAAGATATTAAGCTGATGTAATGATCAACATTATTATGTCAACAGAATTCTACAAAATAATGTTTGCAACTTAAAAGGTTTAATTAAAACAATATATTAGAATTAGAACTTGCAACCATGCATTTATTTAACTTGTGGTAAGAAGTCCCCTTAATTACTTTTTAGAGTGTATTGTTTATGTTGTTGTGGTGATGCTGTGGTTTGAATCACTCTAATTATTATTCATATGTATTTGTTTAGACTTCCATCTAGGATTTCATGCAGAAAAATACTTAATTGTGAAGGCTTAATGGAAATACAGACATCTGTCATTCTTTGATGGAATATCTCACTTCATGGTTATGCGTGGTTTATTTTATAAAGAAAAAGTGCAATGGTGTTCGAGGAGGTAATGTAATGTTCACCCAATGAAAAGAGGAGTAATAAAGAGGAGTAATAAAGAGGACACATACTGCTCAGAATAGTATGTGTGAAAAAACTAAAAGGTATGAAACGAACAATTTGTAACAATATTCAAAAAGAAAAATGTCAGTATGTGGTTTCATATATCTATGGTTAAACTGATTAGAAACAAGATAACAAATGGTGATAAAGCATAATTTATGTGGTATGAACCAGTGAGTAAGTGCAGATATTAACTGTGTTTAGATCACACTGTGTGCACATCTGTTAACCACACAAAACACTTTCAGCCCAACCACTTTTCCACCTTCACCGATAAGTAGAGCTCACTATTTCCTGCATTGAGCCCCAGACTCATTTTCCACCATGCATTTGCAGAAAGGGACTTTTCTTGCATTGCTCTGCACTTAAGAGCACGGGGTATCTTCTTGAGAAGATGCAACCTGAAATTGCATATGTAAGACAGGTTATTTATACATGGGGGTACTTATAAGAGTCCTTCATAAATGTAAAGACATTTTCTATGCTTTCGATGGAAAAGAAAGAAAAAAAATGAAATATGACAAAAGCAAAACAACTTAATTTCATAGGTTACCTTTGTCAGCAATTTAGACTAGATTCACAGAATTGAGGAAGGGTACAAAAGGAAGTACTACCTCTGCAGACCACATCACGGTTTTCCCCCCCCCGTGCTTGTGATGTCACTTGTTCCTCGTTGGCCAGAACCTATAGGTTTGTATAGTGGAAAGTACAAGCTCAACCCTATATAAAGCAGATAACATCAGTGAGATTATTATCTTCAAGACGATCGACCACTAATAAAGCAACCAGCAAATCAAGATCTGATCATCGACCGACCACAGACCCAAACATGAAGCCGCAGTGCATCTTCATCGCCTGTCTTGTGCTCTTCGCTTTCTGCTCACTGGCTAGCAGTGAATGTGCGTCTTTTTCTTTATTTCTCTCTTCTTTTTTTGTTTTGTTTGAATGACTGGCTAAAAAATAGACAATAGACAATAACAATTTTATGCATATTTGTGAAGAATTATCTAGATTTTTTTTAAATTTACCCCATTCATATATTGATTTATTTTAAGTATTTTTAATGCAATTTTAATTTTTTATCTCTATTTCTTCCTGCAGTCAGCCAAGGTCCCGATAAGTGCTGCTTTTCTTTTTCCAATATAAGAATCCCAGTAAAGCAGGTTGAGAGTTATCATATCACACATCTTGAGTGCCACAGGAGTGGAATCATGTAAGTATTAGAGTAATGTCTTAATTTAATGAAAATTAATATTGTAAATACATTGTGAAATCATTAACCATGTTCTCTTTGAAAATCCAGTTTCATCACAAAAGCTCAGAAGGAGATCTGTGCTGACCTGACAGAGAGATGGGTTCAGAGACTGAAGAATTTGGTGGACGCTCGCAGCCTGAAAGAAAATGGACCAGAGGGCAGCTCTGAGGACAGCTAAGATGTGAATGCGCTTACTATTGCATTGAACAATTTCTAAACTGTTTTCACATTTAAAAAAAATTGTGAATTCACCTTAACAATACTGTTAATCAATTATGAAGATTGTGATATATATTCAAAGCACATTTAAGCTAAAATTGTAATGTGAATCTGTTTGAATTTTAACATTACTATATACAAATAAAGAATATTGAGAAACACTCGATTTTGGTCATTTTTTATTTTATTTTATTTTTTTTTGAAGAAAAAAATATATTTGTAAAAATATTATACTGATAAAAATATAAAATTAAACAACAGTTTAATAGTATCAATAATTATATCAATAATTAATGTGAATATTGATAGTAGTGATAATGTGTAATAGTCTGTATTGTAATATTTACTTTAATAATAATAATAATAATAATAATTTCTTACATTTATATAGCGCTTTCTGGGTACTCAAAGTGCTTTACATATGGAAGGGGGAATCTCCTCAACCACCACCAATGTGCAGCATCCACTTTACTGTAAAATATCTTAAAATGCACTTATTACTACTTATTATTTTTCTACCTGATCTAATCCTTAAAAATTCATTCAGTCATATTGAATAATAGTGCAAAAGAGTATTTTGGTATAATTATTTTCACTTATTTACTGGTCATTTATGTAACCAGTTTTACAGATCCAATTAAGGTCTATTAGCCTTTCAGATGAGAGTACTTAAAAAAAAATTAAAAAAAATAAAAAACAGCACCAAAGTGGTATGGAGAAATCTGAGTCAAATTCTGAATGATATTTTTGTGTTATTTTAATGATCCACATTTTTTTGTTACCTGCATCATTTATATAACAAAAATATAATTGAAAATTAGACTTAAGTTGATCTGTACAACCTTTTTTATGTTGCCGTATAACATGGTGGTATCAATTTAATATTTTAATATTTTAATTATATTTAATATGTATAATTATATTATCAATTTAAGTCTAATTTTGAATTATAATTTTGTGCTACAAATGATGCATGATAAAGTGTTTTTTAGAAAGATTTTTTTAGATTTTTATTAGACACACACACACACACACACACACACATACACATATATATATATATAACGAGTGTATTTGACTTTTTACAGTATTACAATATTTTAATTATCTTTTCATATTTAATAAATTATTATTACTTTTTATTATTATTCTTACGTTTTTTTTTTTTTTTTTTTTTTTGATGATCAGTTCATGTATCATTCCAAAGCATTAAAATGACTCTACTATGTTCTGTATGAAAACACAAATAAGATGTGAGAGTGGGTTCCCTTTACCTTCTATTTAACTGCTGTTGTAAAGAACGATGCCACTGTCAGACTTCAAAAAATCATGTTGCCATGCAATTACGTCTTTTGCAGGCAAATCTTGCCATGGGCCCTAAAATGATCTGATACATACTTTAATAACACCTAGGCCTATTAAATTTATCCCTCTCTGCTAATGGAAATGTCAATGCCAGAATTAGTTTATGACATATTTGTATTATTCTAGATCGTAGTTCCAAATGTTTTGTTTTGATATTGTTGCATTACGTTTAAACAGATTAAACATGTAACAGCTAAAGCACATTTATCCACATGTGTTGTAGTTTATTGAAAATACATCTGTGCACTGCAGTGGACAGTGCATTAATTGTTGTAGTTGTTTTTGTTGTTATTAATAATAATAATAAAAATAATTATTATTATTAGTTCTAAGGCTTACTGTAAACTTTTTGTTAACCTAAACCTCTCAATTTTTAAGAAACATAGCAATAAGAAGCAATTTCAGTTTATATTATATTATATTATATTATTTTATAAAGGGCTTTATATTATAGACACAAATACAAACGTGTGTGTGTGTTGTGTGGACATGTGTTTGAGAGAGTGTATGTGAGGGTGTGTGTGATGTGGATAGTTTACTACTTCATGTAAAATAAATAATATAAAGCAAGAAATATGGACCAAACAAACATAATAAGTTTGCCATTTAAAGATAAGTTTCCCATTGGTTCTTTTGATCCACTGATCATCACTGTTTCATGAGCGTGCTGAGGCTGTCGGCAGCATTCATGTGGTTGGTTGTTACCACTGTGTGAAACTGTGGGTGTCTGATATTTTTTCCCATCTTATCCGGGCTTTTGACATTGTTACCTAAACAATGAACTCCTCTCCTTACAGATTCATTATCAATCCTGTTACTGTTCTTTATATCAGTATATATAATATATAGTTTATATATTATATAAACTGTCATTTTTGGTATTTAAATCTTATTCCGTAATAATCACTTACTCATCGCAATTGTTCTTGACATCATATCCTTTTTTGTCATATCCTTCTTCCTGGCTTGCCATGCTTCTGTTCTCTCTATCTCTCTCTCTCAGCTTTTGCTTATCTGCCTTTTAAACAAACATTCTTTATTTTTTTAACTTTTCTGTTTTATTTTTTTATTTTGTATTTTTCTTTATGCTGTTCTTTGCATTTGCCGGTTTCAGCGAAAACATTTTCTTTTAATCTCTTGCAAACTCTTAATCTTTCTTCCCTGCACTTCATTATTTCGTTCATTTAGTTGCATTTTTCTTTTTTTTCATGTGCAACCTCATATGTACTAGACCAGGGGTGTCCAAAATCAGTCCTGGATGGCCACTGTTCTGCAGAGTTTAGCTCCAACTTGCCTCAACACACCTGCCTGGAAGTTTCTAGCCTATAGTAAAAACTTGATTAGCTGGTTCAGGTGTGTTTAATTAGGGTTGGAGCTAAACTCTGCAGGACAGTGGCCCTCCAGGAGCAGGATTGGACACCCCTGTAGGCTACTAGACCATCATTCTTCTGTTTTTAATTTTTGATTCACAGAGAATGTTCTCTTCTTTTCCTTTCATCAGAGAGCCATGTCTTCTTTCATGTGCCCATTCAGTATGCCTTCTCTCTTTCTCTTCTTCATTTGGAGCCCAGACAGGCCCAAGGTTTGCCGTCCAGTTGCTCCTTATGACCACTAGAGGCCGCCATTATATCACAATTCTTATGAAGCACATTGATGTACACTGCAGTAGATGTTTTTAAAAAAGTCTCTCCACCAATGCTCACCAAGGCTGTATTTATTTGATGAAAAATACAGTAAAAACAGAATTGTATTGTAAAATATTAATACTATTAAAGAACTGTTTTCTATTTATTCCTGTGATAGGAAAGCTGAGTTTCAGCATCATTACTCCAGTCTTCAGTGTCACATGATGCTTTCAGAAAGAACAAGAATATAGTTTTGTTGCGTCATATTTTTGTTGCAACAGTAATATACAACAATTCGAAAGCTGTGTGGTTAGTATGGTTTAAAAAAAAGACATTAATATATTCAGCAAGGGCACATTAAATTAATCAAAAATGGCAATAAAGACATTTATAATATTACAAAAGATTTCTATTTCAAATAAATACTGTTCTTTTAAATTGTGTCCACACAAAAAATTACGCAAACTGTTTTCAACATTGATAGTAATAACAACCATTATTAAAAAAAAATTACAGTAAGATAAATCTTGACAAATAGGAATGGAATGTGTACTGTAAATCTTGAGAAACACACAGTGGGCACTTTATTAACTTTCTAATACTTTGCCTCCAGAACTCTCAAAAGTTTTCATGCCATATGAAACTGAAAAAGTATCTTTTCTGTAGTGGGTTGTGGGCAGTATTAGCCCATTATTTATTTATTTATTTGTTATAAATAAATAAAGGATATGCTTTAGAGCAAAGGACATTTTTAAAGTATCATAGTAGAACTAGCTAGAGACAACACAACAAGACCACAGACTTGAACATGAGGCTTTACTATAGTACATCATCATCAGTTGTCTTCTGCTCTTCGCTCTCTGTTCACTGACTGCCACTATAAGTGTCTTTTTTATCTCATTCTTATGAATGCAGACTAAAGAGAATTTGTTTCTAGAATATACAGGAGTATTAATTTGAAGTTTATAGGATAAAAAATAAAATTTAAGACACAACTGAAATAGTCAGCATGTTTAAGTATCATAATAAATATTTTTATTTTATTTTATAAAAACTGATGCATGGACCTGATGAACTGATTATGCAAATTTTGATTGTATGTTCAAATCATATATATATATATAAGCCAAATCATACAGAGCAAATGTTAACTCTTATATGTTATTTTACAATTGAATTACAGTATGGTCTTTTAATGCTTTATGGGTCTTAGTTGGCACATTCTAGTTGTTTGGATTGTGAAGAATGTAGTGAAAATGTTTCTTGCAATAAACAATAAGGACTTTTTTCTCCTTTTTTGTGATTTGGAGTTTGGTGATCAAGTGGTCATTTTTACAAAATCTAATAAGAAATGGCAACTACAAGAAAAAGTTCTGTTTGGAAATATTTTCAGATTGATCTTTAAACTGGCACAATTAGTGGAAGAGGCTTTCACTATCCTTACTCTAAATATAAACCTACTTTAACTAAATAGATTGGCATCTAGCTGTCATTTAACCAAATTCTTCTAAACCTAAACAAGTAAAATGTGGCCCTGTTCAAAATACAAAACTTACATGGAGTGGCAACTTATAATTGTGTTATAAAAGATTGTTTAAGTACAGAGGAGCTGGGCAGCTAAACGCCTTCATATCAATCACTTTTGACCAATAGAGCTCACTGTTACGTCCCTGTAGTTGTTTGTGCCTCTGTTTTCTCTCTCTCTCTCCCTCCTCCTGTCAATTTCTTAGGCACGCCTACACGGGACATCTATTGGTTCGGTAAGCTGTCCATCTTTATTACCTTGCGTGACGTCATGATTTCCGCTGCCAATCCTGTCTGGCGCCAGCGTTTAAAAGAGCGACAGGACGAACGTGAAGACAGCTTTGTTTTCCTGTGCCTTCGTGATTGTTGTTTAATCTGCCGTTTTGTTATGTTTAGTGACATTCTTTGTACAGTTTTGAATTGTCATCTCGTTTTCTTTTCGCCTTTTTTGTTTTCTTATCATTTGTTATCTTTGATATTGTGTTAACGATCTTCTCCTCGCCCCAGGGGAAAACTGGACAGATAGTATGTCACGTGACGTACACGTTGCAACACCCAGTGACTTTAATGTATAGACACACCAGTTTAGAAGTGAGCGCCACTTTGGTATGTTTTGTTTTGCTTAGAAAGAATAGGTAAGTTAGGGTGTTAAACACGCTGAAGACTTGCTTTTATTATTTTTCTTTTCATTAGTTAGGTTAGACGTTAAACTTGAGTTAGATTGGTTTTGTTTTGTTCTCTTCTTTTCTTTGGTGCCACTTGTGTCTCTTTCCCCAGATGATTTATTTGTTTTCTTCTATTGTTTATGTAAATATTGTATTATCTTTCCTTTTGCTATTTTGTTACTTTTTCATTATTATTATTATTATTATCTCATGCCTTTTTCACTGATTGTAAAATAAACTGTTTATTGGCAGTTTTGTGTAGCATTTTGTCTTTTGCCACCATCACCAGTGATCACAATCTCAATGTTGCCTCTTCTAACCCTAGACCAAAATTAGGAAGTTGTAACACTCACCATTTCCTGCATAGAGTACCTCAGGGATGACGTGTTTTTGTAGGCCAATCCGGAAGTTAGCGGCGCACAGGTTCCTAAAGCCTTTGCTTTTTTCCCATAGACTTTTGGAAAATCGCAAAAAAAGAGCTCTGTGTTTAACAAAGGGTTATGACACTTACATGTTTTGTCTATCAAGAGAATCTTTACAAGTTAACACAACATTTTATACATTTTGAAGCCTAAATAAAGTTGTCAGATATAAAAAGCTAACAGTAGGCTATAAACGGACTACAGCACACCATGGTCGCGGATCAACGTCACCACCACCAAACTTCCTCAAACTTTATTTAAAAACATGCTCACTGATTATGATCTGCGCTGTGTATGAATACTTATCCACTTTTTCATGAGAAATGCTGTCCAAATGTCCTGTTTGTCATGATGACGTCTAAAGTCCCCGCCACAGGAAGTAGTCCCTTTTAGCAACTTGTTAGCAACCGCCGTTTTTTAAGACACAAAGATTTAAAAAATCACAAGCGGGTTATAACTGGTGTGTTTTATGTCATCGAAACATGAAAATATTTAGAGGCTTTGTTAACCACAGACCTTATTTCAGGCGATTTAGCAAAAACCCATAGACTTTGGGCGACGGAACCGGAAGTCCTAAAATGCTAACTCGCTTCTGGGTTTTGCCTACAAAAACCTCATCCCTGAGGTACTCTATTGAGCCACAGATTCATTTTCCACCATGCATTTCACCTGAACATGCACACAGTCAAATAATGGGGTCCTTTATAAATTTAAAGACATTTTAAACATGGACTTCATATCAGCAATTTAAATTAGATTCAGAGAATTGGGAAGGGCTTCAACAGGAAGTACTACCTCTGCCGACCACATCATGGTTTTCCCCTGTGCATGTCATTTGTTCTTTTCTAGACACAACATAGATATGTTTAGTGAGGTGATCATACACAAGATGATCAGCCACTGATAAAGCAACCAGCACATCAAGATCTGATCATCGAGCGACCACAGACTCAAACATGAGGCCATGCTGTAACTTCATCTGTCTTATTCTCTTATTCGATTTCTGCTCACTGAATGGCAGTGAATGTGCGTCTTTTTCTCTTTTTTTTTTCTTGATTTTTCTTTGTGAATGTCTAGATAATCAACTGCTAGCATTTAAAATATATTTGAGGCATTTTCTATATCATTAAATGTATCTCCTTCATATGTATTTTTTTTTTTTATTTTGAACACAGTGTTAATTACATTGTAATTTTCATGTGTTTTTTTCTGCAGTCAGCCAAGGTCCCGATAAGTGCTGCTTTTCTTTTTCCAATATAAGAATCCCAGTAAAGTATGTTGAGAGTTATCATATCACACATCTTGAGTGCCACAGGAGTGGAATCATGTAAGTATTAGAGTAATGTCTTAATTTAATGAAAATGAATATTGTAAATACATTGTGAAATCATTAACCATGTTCTCTTTGACAATCCAGTTTCATCACAAAAGCTCAGAAGGAGATCTGTGCTGTCCCGACAGAGAAATGGGTTCAGACACTGAAGAATTTGGTGGACGCTCGCAGCCTGAAAGAAAATGGACCAGAGAGCAGCTCTGAGGACAGCTCATTTAGAGATTGGCCCATAACTGAGATCAGAGTCCCCAGTTCTAAATTGGACACAGTGGCAAAGTTAATTGCTTGTTATAGGCTTTTTAATATAATAATACTATTTTACTTTGTGAATGTCTTTTACTGAATAGAACTTGTAATCATATACTTTATTCAAAATATATTCAATGAAAAACTTTGTTAGGGGCAAATATTGACAGGAGGCCTTGAAATTACTTTAGCAAGCATTGTAAAAAGGACATCTCTACTCTATTGTATTTTGAAAGGAAAGCAGAGTCAATCAGAATGACAGAAACTGCACCACTCCAGCGACCAGAGGAAACAACTCTTGTCCACCTCAAAGAGTCAAATGACGGGTTTGATTTTGACAAAACCCAAGCAAATCCAAATACTGAGTAAGTAAAAACCTAAATTATTGAACCAAATCCCATTTTCCTGTCCCATAATCTCTTTCAAATTAATAGTACCTTGTGAATGTTTTTTTAACTGTAATGAAAGCATATTCAAGCCTGAAAAGTAAAAAAAAAAAAAGGTTAAGATACGCAAGAAATTTTAAGATGGAAGGAATCCGTGTCATGGGATGTCCAAATGAATCAATCTATGCATGATATATTATCAATGAGCTTTGTTTATTCTGTGCCTTATAGGTCTTTAGGAAAACAAGGAGTACCAACGATTCTCAATGATGCAAAATGTAAGCAAGAGATATTAAACTCAATGGTGTTCGTGTTTGTTGCTGTACCACAGAGCTGGGCCACTAAACACTTTGTCAAACCACTTTTATACATTGACCAAGAAACCTCACCATTTCCTGCATTGAGCCCCAGACTTATTTTCCTGCATGCATTTAGAAGAAAGGGACGTTTCTTTCATTTCACTGCATTTGAGAGCACAGGGCATCATCTTGCAAAAATGCAATACAGTAAATAATGGGGCCCTTGATAAATTTAAAGATATTTTGGATGTGGACTTAATTTTTCAAGTTACCTTTGTCAGCAATTTAGGCTGAATTCACGGAAGTGTAGAGGGGTATAATAGGAAGTACTATCACTTCATTTTATGGATCATTGAATCTATACCATTCATATATTGTTTTATATTGAACTTTTGGAACACAATGTTAATTACAGTGTATTTTTCATCAATATTTCTTGCTGCAGTCAATCAAGAGTCAATCAGAACGACAGAAACTACACCACTCCAGCGACCAGAGGAAACAACTCTTGTCCACCTCAAAGAGTCAAATGACGGGTTTGATTTTGACAAAACCCAAGCAAATCCAAATACTGAGTAAGTAAAAACCTAAATTATTGAACCAAATCCCATTTTCCTGTCCCATAATCTCTTTCAAATTAATAGTACCTTGTGAATGTTTTTTTTAACTGTAATGAAAGCATATTCAAGCCTGAAAAGTAAAAAAAAAAAAAAAAAGGTTAAGATACGCAAGAAATTTTAAGATGGAAGGAATCCGTGTCATGGGATGTCCAAATGAATCAATCTATGCATGATATATTATCAATGAGCTTTGTTTATTCTGTGCCTTATAGGTCTTTAGGAAAACAAGGAGTACCAACGATTCTCAATGATGCAAAATGTAAGCAAGAGATATTAAACTCAATGGTGTTTGTGTTTGTTGCTGTACCACAGAGCTGGGCCACTAAACACTTTGTCAAACCACTTTTATACATTGACCAAGAAACCTCACCATTTCCTGCATTGAGCCCCAGACTTATTTTCCTGCATGCATTTAGAAGAAAGGGACGTTTCTTTCATTTCACTGCATTTGAGAGCACAGGGCATCATCTTGCAAAATGCAATACAGTAAATAATGGGGCCCTTGATAAATTTAAAGATATTTTGGATGTGGACTTAATTTTTCAAGTTACCTTTGTCAGCAATTTAGGCTGAATTCACGGAAGTGTAGAGGGGTATAATAGGAAGTACTATCACTTCATTTTATGGATCATTGAATCTATACCATTCATATATTGTTTTATATTGAACTTTTGGAACACAATGTTAATTACAGTGTATTTTTCATCAATATTTCTTGCTGCAGTCAATCAAGAGTCAATCAGAACGACAGAAACTACACCACTCCAGAGACCAGAGGAAACAACTCTTGTCCACCTCAAAGAGTCAAATGACGGGTTTGATTTTGACAAAACACAAGCAAATCCAAATACTGAGTATGTAAAAACCTAAATTATTGAACCAAATCCCATTTTCCTGTCCCATAATCTCTTTCAAATTAATAGTACCTTGTGAATGTTTTTTTTTAACTGTAATGAAAGCATATTCAAGCCTGAAAAGTAAAAAAAAAAAGGTTAAGATAGGCAAGAAATTTTAAGATGGAAGGAATCCGTGTCATCTTATTATTTTTTCTAAAACTCATGGCATCTTGACATCTTCCCTTCTGAAAGGATAGCATTTGAGTTATTTGGCACAAGAGGAGCAACAGCTGTAGTCCACTTCGAAGAGTCACACAACTGGTAAGATTTTTACGTTTTCTGTTAACTCGGGTAATGCAGGGGCATTAAGAATATAATGAATACAAAAATCATCCAAATGAATCAATCTATGCATGATATATTATCAATGAGCTTTGTTTATTCTGTGCCATATAGGTCTTTAGGAAAACAAGGAGTACCAACGATTCTCAATGATGCAAAATGTAAGCAAGAGATATTAAACTCAATGGTGTTCGTGTTTGTTGCTGTACCACAGAGCTGGGCCACTAAACACTTTGTCAAACCACTTTTATACATTGACCAAAAAGCTCACCATTTCCTGCATTGAGCCCCAGACTTATTTTCCTGCATGCATTTAGAAGAAAGGGACGTTTCTTTCATTTCACTGCATTTGAGAGCACAGGGCGTCATCTTGCAAAAATGCAATACAGTAAATAATGGGGCCCTTGATAAATTTAAAGATATTTTGGATGTGGACTTAATTTTTCAAGTTACCTTTGTCAGCAATTTAGGCTGAATTCACGGAAGTGTGGAGGGGTATAATAGGAAGTACTATCACTTCATTTTATGGATCATTGAATCTATACCATTCATATATTGTTTTATATTGAACTTTTGGAACACAATGTTAATTACAATGCATTTTTCATCAATATTTCTTGCTGCAGTCAATCAAGAGTCAATCAGAACGACAGAAACTACACCAGTCCAGAGACCAGAGGAAACATCTCTTGTCCACCTCAAAGAGTCAAATGATGGGTTTGTAACCTAAATAAATGAACCAATTTGGTTCATTTTTGGTTTACGATTTGGTTTGCACTTATTACATTTTTCAACTACTTTACTCGAGTATTTTTATTTTGAGAAACTTTACTTTTACTTCACTTCACATTCCAAAGCATAAGATTGTACTTTTTACTCCACTACATTTCACATTAAAACATATTGTTACTTAAAATTTTAAAATGAAGAAATTGTCACAAGCTCAGAGACGCAAAAGCGGTGTCCGATTCGAGCACGAAATGATACTTTTCAATCATCTTGATAAATTGGTTCACAAATCACATCAAACAATTCATTTGTGACAGTGGAGCTAAAATTAAAGATTGCGTTTTGGTTGGTGGCCAGTTTGTGTGCAAATGTACATTTTTGACCATTGTTTTCCATTTTTGATGTCATTCTAGCGAGAAATTATTATTGTAGTAATTAAATATTCGCTTAGTTATCACCAAAGCCTGCGCTACATTGTTGTAGATCATTAAACCGTTATGCTGCCTTAGAAGTCTGTCCAAAATCAGTTTCGTACCCTACTTGGAGAGGGCAGAGAGGCAACATGTCAGCTGATAGTTTTCGGACGCAGCCAACAACTCCCTGATTCAATGATCCGTTCATAGCAAGTCTCCAGTGAACTGAATCTGACTGAAAATTAGCCAGGAACAGGGGATCCTCTGAATGCGTGCGTGACTGATGGCGAAAAGTAAGTTACTTATGTCGAATTTTAGGATTAATTATTGATACTGAAAATCATATCAAGGTCACAACTGTCAGCTGTTTGTGAACTAAATCTGCTGTTAAGGGCGATCTGTTCAAAGTGCAATATGAAAGATTTTTGCAGTAAAATATCCAAAAACCACTAGGCCAGTGTTATATATTTTGTTCACTTGAGTACTTACAATATCCCAAATGTTTCCAACTATTTGTAAATCGTGAGAAAATTGCAATTTTAACCAAGGCTCCGGGACGTGTGAGGAGTCGCCTGTCAATTGCGTCATACCCGCGTTACCCTCGGTTTCCGGTTTTATTTTGTAAAAACCATGGAAACACCAAAGACGCTTTAATATATTACACGTTTTAATAGACAAGGGAACAACTGTTTTGATATATTTATAGACAGAAAACTAATTGCTGTTATATAGCTCAACACGTTTAGTCTAATTGTTTAAATCTAATTTTCTTGATTTTTTGCGAGTACCATGCTTTACCATGCCTCAGAGAAAAACACTATTTTGTCAAGTAGCTAACATGCTGTCTAGAATCTGAAGTCCCGCCTCCGCCTACACTCCTACAGACGCTGAAGCCTTGGCTGAAATCGGTCATTTGCTCACACATTTACTAGTTTCTACATGGTGAATGGCACATAGTGCACTATATAGAGAATAGGGAACGATTCAGACAGTGTAAATATGCTTTTCTTTGACTCGAATGAAGTCCGTTTTCGCATTAGTGTAACATGAACTGCTGCAACGCTAGCAGTCTGCTCCGGTCCAGAGACACGAGAGCACAGAGCAGATCATATGCACGAGTCGGCACAGACCACAAAAGGTATCGGACCCATTTGAATTCTGCACAGAATGCTGTATATAAGCGATATAAAGGACATCATGAGGAGAAACGGTTAGAGATTGGAAGGAAACAGAGGTTTTACAGAGTCTAACGGCTCTGGCGAGCTGTAACATAAACGAAACGCTATTGGCTATTTAAAAAAAAGGGGCAGGGCTGTTTGATATATCACCCTGTCTTCCTGTTTCAGCTGAACTTATGTCAACACATTGAATAATGCTGCGTGTTCCAACACTCTTCAGTGGGCCTTCAGTAAGCCCACTAAAATGCTTTAATGCGGACCCATCCACATCAATGAGTCTACAGTGTAGGTTTTAGGTAAAAAAAAATACACCCACACAATCTTATTTCTAAATGACATTAATTCTCCTGTCTTTTCCTAACTCAACACACACTCCCCCACAGGTCACTTTTCGGCGTAACCTACGTTCGCTCTCACCCTCCTCTATCCTCTTTGGTCTCATCCACACTTCCTCCCCCTAATCAGTTCTCATCACTACTAACAATGCTACTGACACTCTTTGCTCCACTGTAACATCTTGCTTAGATGACTTCTGCCCCCTTTCATCCAGACCAGCCCACACCACACCCTCTGCCCCCTGGCTAGCCGACGTTCTCCTTGAGCATCGGTCTATAGACTCAGGGCTGCAGAGGGGAGGTGGTGCAAATCTAAAGATCCTACTGATCTTAGCTTGTATCAGTCACTCATCTCTTCATTTTCTACAAATGTCTCCAATGCTAAAACCACATACTCTCACAGTAAAATTAACAATTCTGCTGATTCTCGCATACTTTTCAAAACCTTCTCTTCTTTGCCCTCCTCCCCCCGCCTTACAGCTGATGACTTTGCCACATTACTCACAAATAAAACAACAACCATCAGCGCCTAGTTCTCCACACCACATACTGACAATCACTCTCGGAGGCAGAAGTTTCCAAACTCATCCTTTCCAATCACCCTACTACCTGTCCGCTTGACCCACTGATTTTTAGGCCATCTCCTTCTCAATTGTACCTGCACTCACTTACATTATTAATACTTCTCTTCACACTGGTAAATTTCCCACAGCATTTACCCCACTGCTTAAGAAACCCACTCTAAATCCAGCACTTTTAGAAAACTACAGACTGTTATCCCTTCTTCCATTCATTGCAAATACACTTGAGAGAGTTGTGTTCAACCAACTGTCTACTTATCTCACACAGAGCAACCTCCTTGACAACAACCAGTCTGGCTTCAAGAGTGGCCACTCAAATGAGACTGCCCTGCTCTCAGTTACTGAAGCCCTGAGACTGGCACAAGCAACTTCAAAATCATCAGTACTCATCTTGCTGGATCTGTCTGCTGCTTTTGCTTTTGAGAGACCACAAACATGATGATAAAAAAAATCATAGATTTAACAGTTTTGTTCCTATATAGTGTGTGGAGTGCTGTGATCTGATCAAGACAGCACACCACACATGCACTAACAGATTCCATTCACAAACAACCGAAATCCCGACTGTGAAAACGGGAAATCTTGCAAAATCTCTCATGGTCAAACATGATTTTAGAGTTAAACAAACATGGCATCATAGAGACAGTGTGAACATGGACTTTACATGTTAGAGCGCGAGCTGGAGGTGAGTCTCCCGTCAGCTCGCTCTCTAATTGGATATCGTTTCATTCCCCATGACAATCTACAGAGAGTGTGTGCGTTTGTCTTCGGAGTTCCCCCCACACAACAGTATTTCTGATCAGAGCCACACCGATCTCAAATCTTTGAGATCAGTGCGGCCCAACTTTCTTCTGAGCAGATTCAGTCACACTTAATACACATCACACCACAGGAAAATCTGATTAGATAATCTGTCGTACCATCAAGATAATCAGGACTTTACCTAGGATTGTCGGAAGGGGACAATTGGGCCCAAAATCGGCCTGATTATCTTGTAGTGTTTGGCTACCTTAAGTCTGCTACAAACTAATAGCACCTTGTGAATGTTTTCAATCAAGCATAGTAAATGATATGCGCATGCCATATTGAAATCATATTTAAGCCAAAAACCTTTTAGTTGAAAATGTTGGCTGTGCATCTCAAAATTATCCAAAGCCTTGGTGACTGTGGTTAAAATGACATCTCTCTTCCTTTCCTAAAGAATGGCATCAGAGTCATTTTGCACAAGAAGAACAACAACACTCCAGAGAGCAGATGAATCAGCTGTAGTCCACCTCAAAGAGTAATAACAGCATTTACGTTTGTGACATTTGAAAAGTATATAGAAAGATGGGGGTACTTAGAGAACATTTGGGCTTCCCAAATGAATTCAAAAATAAATCTATATCTTCATTATATACTATCAATGAGCTTTCTTTCCTCTGTTCCTTATAGGTCTGCTTACTTCTGCATACAGCCAGAAGGAGAATAACTGGTGAACTTCATACAGTATCTACAATATAATGACATAAAAGACCAAGTACTACTTTAACCTGTTTCAGCAGGTAAAAGAGTGAACAATTTTCATGGATAAATATATAATAAATTCTATTATGTAAATATGTAGTTATATAGTTTTTGCATGGTGCCTGAATGCTATTTTATGACATATCCTATAATGATACTAAAAGTAACAAAAAGTAGGACACTGAAGTATTGCAAATTATGATTTAAAGGTGCAGTAAGCTTCATTTTTGAGAAACACTGTCGATATTTGAAATCAACCCAAGCAAACACACCCCTCCCTTCTCTGCTCCGCCCCCAAAATGCATGAACATGCAATGCAAGAGTGGCTCTTTATAATAGCTGAAGCAAAGCAAAATAATGCTTACTGAAAAATAAACCAAAGTTGGTTGTCAGTTGCCAGCAGCACACCAGCTCCAGACAAGCAATGACACTCAAAACCAATCTGTTACTATAACATTACAACAACAACATGTCTTGGTTCTGTGAAACATAGCAAAACCAATCATACTCGCGTATGGAGCAGAAACAACACAACCTCTGCGTCCGTTTTCAGGCCTTCTAAAAATGTATTTAGTTACCACTTGTAGTACACTTGAACCCATCTTTCATACACTTTTAAATATACTCATCAGACAGAAAATAGACTTAAGTATTGCCCACATATTTTTATACATTAAATAATTCATTTCAAATGTATTGTAACTATATTAATATTCCCTTTATATAGTTAAGTATATCATATGTTAATTGTGTTTTGCTTGTAATTAATACATTTCTACTGGGCTAAAAAAGAATGTACTACAAATGTACTTGCTTGTATTTAAGTATTTTTTAGTGCATTCAAGTATACTTTCAAGTATACTACTTCATTAAAGTATAACATTTCTTCAAATCTCCCTCTTGCTCACTCTCTCTCCTCCCCCATCATGAGTGGACCCGCCCCCTACTGCTGATTGGCTACAAATGTGTTGTAGTGCTCGATCATATCCACTTTGAACACTTTCTCAGAAATTGCTTACTGCACCCTTAAATAATTGACTACTATATTACACTGACGTTTATACAGTAGGCCATATAAGATTACTTATGAGGTATTTATTTTTGTGTAAACACAATGTAAAATCCAGCCCATATACTGTAAAATACAATGTTTTTATACAGCAAAATGCAGAATGAAATACAGTACCATATACATATAATGCCACTAGCTTTTTAAAAAATACAAACTGGGTGAGAAGAGGGAAAAAATGTAGTTTGAAATAAATAAATGTATGTGTAATACACAAGTGAAGAGGCCAACATGTCAAAGTGTATGCATGTCTAATTCAGGCATGTTGGTTGGTTTATAATAACATCACTGCCTAGAGGACGGAAGTGTTCTTTTTCCTACTGTGGTTTGTCTTGCATATATATTTCTGAAATGTTTTTTTTTTTTTTTTTTATTAGAAAGGGTTTTAAGCCTTTGCAGGCCATCTCAATGTTACATATTCTATATATGTGTACTATTTAATAAAAGCTACAAACTATATCCAGCACTGTGCATCAAACAAAGCAAAGATACGTTACTAAACGGCTCTTTTGATTTACTAATGATAGCTAATTCAGTAGCACACTGAGGCTGTCAGCAACATTTTCTGAGGTTGATTGTTACTACTGTGTGAAACTGTGGGTGTCTGACATGTTAAGCCTCCCCTTTTATTTCATCTTTTCTTCAGGCATGCTCAAGAAATAGATTTTTTTTTTTTCTCTCTCATACTCTCCTACTTGACTTCTATTCAATCAAATTTTATTCTTCACTCTCTATAGCCACATGGACTAGAATAATTGTTCATTTAATTTGAACATTTATTCTTTAAAGGAATAAGGAATGACATATTTTTGTTCTTTGCCTTTGTTTTCTCTTAATGCTTGCTTGTTCTCTCATATCACTCTTAGTTTCTTTCTTTTAATTTCTTCCAAGATTTTTCTTTGTTATATTTTATTTTATATTTCTTTTTCAGTTTTCTTCAGGCCAGCTTGAATTTCATATTTCATACCAAGGTTCCTGTTTGCCCCTGCTGTTAGATGCTGGAACTGCACCATCTGGAACAAAAAACAAACAAAAAAAAAAACACCTTTCTCTTTTGACAGCCTGTTCATTCAAATTAGACATGTAACCTATTCTTTTGTTCTTTTCTTTTTTTTTTTTCCAAACAAACAAATTGTGAATAATGAATTATTTTATAGTAGACGTTTTACCAGTACCTACATTTTTGGGAGGTCTCCTAAATGTGTGAAACTGACTGAAACAGTTAATTAATGAACTGAATTCATTAATTAATTAAATTGCATGTTTCTTTACAATTTTTTTCAATCATTTTAGTCTTTTCAATAAAGGATATATAAGTCATCGTCAACCTTCAAAGTGAGTCAGTCTCTAAATCTGCTCCTTTTGATTCTTCATTGTATAGTTGAAGCTCTTGGATTTCTCTCAAAGAAATTCTTCCAGAGCTTCCAGACAGATCATTCTTCTATTCTTCTCTCATCACTATGCCATGCATAGGCAGAGTGTGTGTAAGGCTGGGTCTTCCCCTGGCCATGGACTCGAGACTAGTGTGTAATTTTCTCACTCAAACCACTGACTGCTGCTGCTTCTGATTGCTTTTAGAGGGAAAAGCTGCCCATGCATAACAGCTGGTCTATGATCAGTTTTCTCAGTAGTAATAGCACATTGGTGAAACAGAATTGGTGATTGATTGCGCTCTTGAGAGCGTGAAATGTTTCTATTTTTGCAGCGTTGAGCATGTAGCCAATCACAATCACATCTCTGTTGAGTTCTTGAACACAATGGCCAATCAGAGGTGTTTAAGTTAGAATCCCCTCACCACTCAAAACTCCAAAGTTTTTGTCAAGTGCTGAGTTGTGCATAGTCACAGATCCTCTCGTTATAAGCTGCAGTCCATAATTATTTATTTATTTGGTTAAAAATGATCCAAAATCAATTTTTGAGCAAGTACATAACCAGCCAGTATTCAAAACTATCTCCTTACCTTAGCCCGATTCACAATGGTAAGCTTGTAATAATGTTTTATAATAAAAAATAGCTACTGGTAGGTTTCAGTGGGAAATTCGAGCATGCAGCTGTTCGTCTTTGCGTCATTATGTCACGGCTGTTTACATAGAGAAGGAGTCTCAGCTAGTAGGCTATATAGCATGTGAGGATGCTGCTGGTAGCGGATAATTTATAACCTTTTCTCACAGCAGCTGGAATAATTAAACTTATCATTTGAAATCAAAATCAAATTGAAACTGAAATCTACAGGTAACGCTAATACACACTACGCAATGCTGATGTTGTTAACATTAACAATTTGAGAACAAAGTATAACAGCAATAATAATTCGCATGGTTTGACGTGATCCGAGCTAATTGATCGTTAGATTTAATCACCATTGGCAGCGTGATTGTAATGCTTTTTTTCTCAGTTGGTCAGAACAAAAGTGGCAGACATGTTACTTCTTCAGATTACATTTTCCGGTGGAAATTCTTATTTTGGTCATACTTCCAAGACATAGAATCTGTGATTCTGAAGTACAGTATCCACACCGATGTGGTGACTTACAGCAAACATTAGATTCATTCGTGCTGAGGAGCTATGCCGATGTACAACCCACGTAAAGATGATAATTCCGCAAATAACTCCAATTGCAGTTTCAAACAGAGATGGCGATAAAGAGGCAAAACTTACGGACAGCAGCTTTAACTTAACAAACAAAGTGTAGACCTGTATGTAGGCTAAATAAGAGGTTCATTGTGCAGTCAGCTTAATTGATTAGCAGAACTTTGTGAGATTGCGATGAATTGAGATGAGTGACAGCTTTTTTGTGATTATAAAGCTCTTAGCGCACTTTCTAGGCGATATATAATACATTCAGAATTTTTTGCTGCATAAGTTAAGGCAATGCCATGCTCTGCTCATTTAGCCTGTCTTCAGGTCCTCAAAATCTCATTGGAGTAAGTCAGTACCTCTCTGACCACTAGTGGCCGCCATTACATGACAATTTTAATACAATTCATTGATGTGAAAGCCAAAACAACTATATTGTCATGATATCCCTTATAATAGTAATAATAATTATTATTATTATTAAATACGGGATATAAGGAAAATGATCAACCATTATTATATTATATTATATATTTGTTAAGGTTGCTTTAGCAGATTACTGCAATTTTAGCCTATAAGCTTCCATATTTTTTTCTTACAGACTCAAAGCAACTGAAAGGAGACATGTGCTTTTTATTTGTCTGTCACAGAGCTGCAAATTGAATATTTCGTTCCAAAAAAATCAGCCAAGAGCTGATATGAGCAAAAGACTGCAAGTAAGCGTCCAACTGAACGAGACAGCTTTGATGTAGCAGATAAGACATGAGACCAGACAGGTGGTCACAAACACTGATGCCAGCCTGTGTCTTTTTTCTATTGCAGATTGTGGACAAATAGATTTGAAATGTGTTGTATTCAGACTTGACAGTCAAAATGCAAAAAAAAAAAAAAAAAAAAAAAAATGACACTAAATAAATTCCCCGATTAATTGTCCATCTTATTCTTCATCCAGCATATCTCCTAATTCAGAATGGGTCACATTAACATTATCACAATAAAATTGAAAAACAAGCATTAAGGGAATCACCTAGCTTTAAAAACAGACATTTTGACAAAATGACATCTAAATGCACAAACAGTTCTTTGTTCCTTTTGGTGGACTAAAGCAAGCTGCAATACATTTTGTGCATGCATCTCCACTTCCCCCTTCCCTTCTGCCAGAAGGGCCAGAGAAATATTAAAAATGAGATATGAAGTAATCATTAATATTTAGCCCACAGCCACTCCTGTCCCTCCAGATGGAAGACTATAACATGTTGTCCTATTATTACAATGCATTTGATATTTTTTTGGTGTCCTGATTTCTAAAACCACGTGGAATACAAAATGCACTTCAACAGACATGCATGACTTTTTACCATTTCGTGTTACACTTTTACAGCTGACATAAGAGAAAGATTTTATATTAACCCCATTTGGCTAGAATACCCTGTTGCTAGGTGACCTGACTGACTTTGGGATGGGGGGGGGGGTCACCCTTATGAATATTTAGCGCAAAATGTCCAACGACTGGTTCCTGTTTAAGCTTTAAAATGAAGCATCTAAATCTCACTGGTGGAATTGCTTCAGCCTTCAAAGACTGAAATGATATCATTACACAAAGAGTGCATGTGTAGGCTACTTAAAATGTCAAAACAGCCTGAACTGAAATCGATTGGCTGTTGTCATTTGGCTGTTTCTTTCCCCCCAAGGGCAAGAAATAAAGCAGGAACACATATCTACAGTGCAGGCTATACATTAGCTCATGCACCTCACAAACCTCAGACCTCTTTATACTTCAGCGGTTGGGTTGTCATGACCACCTTGAAAAAATTATACTGCAAACAAAAGAGTCTTAGCAGCACATTTTAAATAGCTTCCTTCAGGGTAAAAATAAGTACAAAAGCATCACAAGCCTAATTCCTGGGGTCCATGGACTGATTTGGAGATGAAATCTAGAGAATATGATGATGTAATACAGTCTTAGAAATAAAGATTCCAAAAGGGGGATTTTGCGGTGATCATAGAAGTTCTTAAAAGAACCTTTTTTCTTACTATAAAGATCATTTTAATAAACTAAAGAACCTTTTTAGTTTACAACGGAAAGATTCCATGAATGTTAAAGGTTCTTCAAGGACCCATCAATGCCAACAAAGATCCTTTATTTTTAAGATTTTTTGATAGAGAGCGAGCTGCTCTGGAATAGTACGCAATGACTTACTAATGGTTATATGAATACTGCATGAAATTATATTTAAATGAATCAAAATATCTTTATTATATCAATTATATCGTTTGATAATGTACTCACTTTTTTCAAGCCTGAAACATCAAGTTGTGTGCATGTTCAAATAATGGCACAAGAAGAAAAATCCACTGAAATAATGTATATTTTGCAGACTGTTGCCGTCTGCAGTCTGGGAAATGGCGAGTGTTCTAAGTATATGCCACTGCTTCAGACCCACAGCTGTTGACACAACAGGCCCAGATGGTTTTGATTTGCTGCTTGGTTCATTGTGACGGCTCTGGCTTTGGATGGCCTTTTCAGTCAAGTTGCAACATATCAGCATTTTCAAAGACTGTCAGTGACAGGCCATGGCTCACCTCAGAGTATCCTAGCAGGCATTTTTCCAGAGGTTAAACAAATTGGAAAAGGACAATAAAATTAAATGCACAAAAATTTAACAATATTTTGAAATATATTATCTTTAATGTATACTTTTTTTGCAGTAATAAACACCAGATAAAGTTCCAGATGGACTATTTGCCCTCTTTGAGCTTATTATGTTCTCATTGATCTCTTAAAGGGTTAATTCACCCAAAAATGAAAATTCTGTTATCATTTACTCACCCTCATATCATTCCAAACCTGTACAATTTTCGTTCATCTTCAGAACACAAATGAAGATCTTTTTACTAAAATATGAGCGATTTCTGTCCCTCCATTGACAGTTCATGCAACTACCACTTTCACTCTCAAGCATGTTTGTTTGACGCGTGAGAACCAATGAGGTTCTTTTTGTGTTTTACACAGCACGTTTGAGCTTCAGCAAGAGGCAATGAGATTTGTTCTCGTGTGTCAAGCAAGTTCGGTTGAGCCTCTGTTTATGTTTGCTGATCAATGTTTATATGTGAATAAAAGCCTACATTTAATCTGTTCATCACAAGCGATCATGTCTCTTCAGAAAATCTGGATTCTCGAATTATATGGATTAGTTTTACTATCTCTTTATGAACTTTTTGAAGCGCCAAAGCAGTATTCGAGTAGCTGTCAATGGATTTTATTAAGAAAATATCTTCATATGTGTTTTGAAGATGAATGAAAGTCTTACGGGATTGGAATGACACGAGAATTACAGAATTTTAATTTTTGAGTGAACTAACCGTTTAAAGCATTGCATAAATGTGAGATTTGATCACTAAGGATCCAAAAAAAAAAAAAAAGGTGATTATATACTGTATTTATAGTTACTACTTATTTTTTCAAGAAATATGAAAATGTTCAAAAGATAACAAATTAAAGTATATAGGCTAAAGGTATAGACTTGTGCTCTATTTTGCGTCATTTTAAGGCTCTTTTCATTGTTTTGTTTTTTTTCATGGAAAATACGTTTTTTAAAACTTATCAACTAGGTTGAATAAATGGTAATTGAATTTAAATTTTTGGGTGAACAAAACTGCTTTAAAATTGCTTATTAAATTCTGACAGCAAAACTACAGCTTTTACCGCCTATGCAGACAGTGAGCATAAACAAGTAGGGATATCCATAATATTAGAAACAATCGGGATAATCCATTAATAATCGGTCGTTTGGCTTCGTTAAAGTCACCACTGTGACTTTAAATCTATTGTGTAACGATCTTCTCATCTACTATGGCTGACTGACACAGTAGTAAGTGTGACGCCTACCGTTCACTGCGCGCACTCATTTCAAGATAAAGCTTACGCTCGTTCTGGAGCTGCGCCTGTTACTGCCCAGTACACACCAAAACAAGGATTTCAAGGTTTGTAATTAATTTAAAAATTGGGAAATGGACCAGAAAGACACAGAAATGAACGAAAAAGGAGTTTCTTCTCCTACCAGCGGAGTTGTTGTTCAAGTCAGGGAGAAGAAAGGAGCTTTACGCGCTGCCATCCCATATATGCCTTTCCCAGTAGCTGTCATCTGCTTGTTTCTCAACACATTTGTGCCCGGACTGGGTGAGTACGAGTAGATTCGCTGATTTCACCACAACCACCTGCGAGAAATAACACAGTGTGTATTCTGTATTTACACACGAAATAAACTATCCATTCCATCAACAAGTTCTTTCAATGTGCACTTGAAGTAATTTAAATTTGCTTTTCATCTTACATACACATACAATATATACCTAGATATAGCCTACTACATAGGGTATATTGCATTGTTTATACTTCAAAACAATTGTAATTGGAATGTCTAAATACTTTGAGCAACGTTTATTTGTTTCTAATTCATCTATGTATTCCCTAATGTTTTTTGTTGTTTTTTTTTCATTATGGTTTTGGTGAAAGTATATTTCACCAAATATTTTGTTTATGGGTCAATGATGACATGTTTATTTTTATATTTTTGTTCGGATCTATTAATTCACACTACAAAACATTAAAAATGCAGTTCATACAATGCACAGTGGATACGCCTACAATGAACATGTTTTCAATTTCTGAATTAAAAGCTATTTTTATCTTTTTGTGGGGCATGAAGTCAAACGTGGGTGGTACAATGAAGAAAAAAGTCTCATCAAAAAGATGAAATTCTCAAAAAGATCACCCTTGAGTAGGTTGGCTAACCTTGTATTACTAATTCTTTGGAAAATAAATGTTAAACCAGTTTTGTTTGTATAAAAGTGGTTTAAGCAACATGCAGAAAGCCATTTTGTTGACAAGAAAAACATAAACAGGAAATGATATCATGGTTAGTTAAAATTGTCAAATGGTAAAACCCAAAGAAAATGCTATAATATTTAGGCTTGTAATTAAAAAATGCATGATATTTGCAAAATAAGCTTGATGTGGAAATAATGATAAAGGTTTTTACACTTTAGTGAAAGTGTGAGAGAAATATGTTGTTACTTGTTGGCCATTTTATAGTCATTTTGGTTGGAAAATGGTAAACGTTTTTCAAAAATGCACAAAATCAATATGAATTAAAAGATTATATTTCTGACAGCCTGGCACATGTTTTTAAACTAGATTATTTAACGACATTTTCATTTTTCATCATCATGGACAATTTTAATTTCTCATTAACCCATAAAGCACTAAAGTGCACTTGGAGGATCTGGACACTGATCAGATCAAGTTTCTCGCTGACATTTAGGTCAAAATTCAACGGGAGCTGTTTTTATTTCAGCTCATGTATAATTTTTAGTGCGTGGTAACAGATCCATCATGTGCATCTGCGAGCATACCAGAACAAATAATCAAGACGATCATAAATAATTGCATCCACTCCATTACCCTGATTGATAACTTGACCTTTTCTCCTTCCTAGCTGGTCCATTCATCCATCTCGGTATTGTCATTTCCACCTTGATTCTCAGTCATGTTCGTTTGGTCTAAGTAATTGTTAATCTTTGGTATTTGGCCATGTGTGTGATCTGCTTGCGACCATCTCCTTTTATCCTGTTTTCTTAATTGCCTACAGATTGTGCTGTGATGCGATGCCGTCTTCAAAGAGCAAATGGATTGTCTTATTTCTTTTGAAGGATTCTAGTAGCACTGCATTAGACACATTAAAATCATCAGCTGTTTTGTTGGATACTTCACAAAGCATAAAAGCACACATCGCAGAAGAATATTGATCTCCTTTATGTCTAATAAGGCTGGGAAGCATGACCTCAGGGAGAAGGCACAATGTTTCTTTGAAATATGCTAGAAATTGTAACAAAATAATCATACTCTCATAAAAATACTCTTTACAATAAGATTTCATTTGTTAACATTAGTAACAAAGAGGACGTCTTACCGACATGTAAAGCAACCAATCACAGTTTGTTTTATTCGAATCATGTTTAGAGGCATGAAAATGTAAAGTCAAAGTCCCTACGAAAACAGACCGGCGTACATCTAATAAATTAGTAATTCAAGAATGTTGTGCAAGTTTACTGCAACAATGGTGCCGCAAACTTCACATAGGCTACTTTTAAAAATCCAGCGTTAATAATAAGCGTTCATTGTCAGTTGTAAACACAACGGCTTTCTTCTTCCATGAGGGGGTTTGGCATCACGATGGCTTTGTTTCCAGGAAAACCGTTGAAGAACGCAACACATAGGGGACACTGATTGGGACACTTTTTCCAAGTCATCTCAATGGCAAAAAGTGTCCCAATCACCCTTAATTCACCCCTACATCTCCTGGAAACCAATCAGATGACGCATTAGATGTTCAGCCAGCGGTCCGTGGGCATGATATCTGAGGCTGAGACTACTGTTGACCTAGTTTAGCTCCACCTCTGTGGACCTAATAGGTGGAGCTATGTTTAGCAATAGGGTTATGGGTAAGGTTAGGGTGTGGTTAGACCGTCTAGCTCCACCCATTATATGGTTGTCAAGCTCCACTCGCTGGCTCTGCAGTGATCAGCCTCACTTTATAATAAATACTACAATATTCTATAATAAATAAGAAATGTTAAGTTTGATTTCATGGTGACTAATGCATTAACCAATGTTATAAATGAGACCTTATTGTAAAGTGTTACCAAGTCTTTCAATATGAAAGCATTATGCTGAAACTTTACCTTGAACGCTTCTAATGTGTGCCATGTCTAGGTAAGCTGATACGTTTTGGCTCCTTCGTCTTTTATGGATCATGCAGTGCATGACATATCTCTCCTTTTTAACCCCACAGCCATGGATATTTACTCCTTTTTTGTGTGCTGGTGGATGTAATGATACTACAGCACCAGGAATATGCTGTTCCTCAAAGGCATCTTACTTTTGCTTCTGGGACAGAGCAGAGCTTGGAATCCATCTCTGACAGTTGCAGTTAGATTGAAAATACAGTAATCAACCCTGTGACCGCATCACTCAGCCACTTGTGGCCCTCTGGTGTTTATGTCAATATTGGTTTCATCCATCAGGATACCCCCACTGGACTCGTGCCTCAAGTCATCTAATCTTGCTGTCCACTTCAGCATAGCATTTCCTCCTCAAGTTTCGGCCAGTCCCTCTGGAGTCTGGAGGACACAGAGTGCTTTTGGAGGACGCAGTCCATGGGTCCGCATGCATTCAGCACGAATCAGTGCATAACACTGTATAAATACTTACAGAACGAAGATGCTTTCTACAGGCAGTAATGTGCCTGTCTCGTATCATCTCTGCACATGGGCATCCCAAGCTCCTGTCTGCTGCACAGTTGCTTATACATAAACTAGAGCAGAATATTATGACAAGAGAGCCCATGTTTGGATGACGATAATACAAGGGAAAATGCCAAGAGCCAAATGGGGCTCTCTTGAGCACACAGTCTGCGCTCAGGTTGTCAGAGACCATTACCACTCTAGTTAGTGAGTCATGCCTGACAACCTGCTCTCCTCACCTTTAATTGCAGATACTTTGCAAGGCATGTGTTGGGTGCCAGATCTAATCAAATCATGCTAATTTGCATGTGCAGCAACTGAGGGTCTTATTAGTAGATTTCATTTAAAATAAAATGACAAAGACCTGGGTGCTTGCTTATGCAGGGATGTTGCATGAAATGGATGTTTGACACTAATAAGCACATTTTTAACTCTTTCCCCACCAGCATTTATTAAAAAAGTTGCCAGCACCAGCATTTTTGATCACTCATAATACTATCATTTTATTCTAGCTTTATTCATTCTTTTTTATCAAATCTTGAATGTTGGTGTTTAATTTAAAAAATGAACAAAAATCTGAGAAAATCACGTTTTTGTCAAAGACTTTGTCCGGATCAGATTCGGAGTGATGATCAAAACATAGATTGAGTAGATTGAGTCTATCAGCACCCCCAAAGCTTGCACCTCTTTGTGAGTTCAACATTTTTCTCTGTAACATTAGGCAGTTTTGATTTATATGCTGTTGAATGTTTGATGATCATGTTAGCTTACTTGCGCGTACACAACTTCTATCCGCCCCGTCTGGTTTACAGGTCTTCTTCTTCGCTTGTTTTTGGATCTGGAGATGCTGTACTATTTCAGAAGATCCGTAACAGCACCCCCTACCATATAACACTGAAAACATGAATTGCCAAAAAAATCGGCAATGGCGGGGAAGCGTTGTGTCTTAAATGATTGAAAATCTCTTCAATGGCAGAGAAAAAGTTGCTGTGAAAGCTGTGACTACACTAAAGCTAAAAAAAACTTTGAATTGAGCATAATACAGAGAATTGAAAATGCCTTTTAAATTTCAATTCAGTTCCTGAATTTGAATTGAGGTAGCAAAATCAAGATGGATGCAATTGCAATTTGAATTTAAATGAAGTGAAATTAAAATGAATGTGAAATTTTTAAGATTTTTAACTAGAAATTAAACGGTACACTATGTAAGTTTTGGCCCTCTGGCAGTTAAAACACAACACTTCTTGTATTTTGCAGAAGAACATTGTTTTGGTCGTGCTTCGGCTCTGCGTGACTGTGCAGATGAATATGGTTATCCTACTGCTCATAAAACATTCACTGCTAGACTTAAGAGATAAATCCAGTTTAGATGGAAAGGATCTGAAGCTGACTTAAGACGTTACTGTAGCTATACCCATTAATAGACACGGTACTTGAAAATAAATTCCAGCACAGCTCTACAACAACCATAATTAAATGACCCTTCACAATAGATAATGCTTTAAAATGAACTCTGTTAGAGAGTTTGTTTAATAAAATACCTTACTCACCTGTTGAATAATAAAAACGCCATCTCTGCATCACTTTTACAACATTTCAAATCCCTCGTTCTCGCCATCTCCGAAAAGACAAGCCAATGTTGATTCTCGTTTTATTATAATCTCTGTTGTGTTCTCTTTTTTCCAGCAGACTCTCCTCTGTTAGGCGTTTGTTTAAAACGGGTGATTTGCTGGAGGTTCGAGATTTAGCGCGCTCCATGTCAACGTTTGTCGCTCGTTGTGACAACAAACCAATGCCACTCCCACACCATACACACGTCAAAGTAGCCGGACTTTAGCGACTTTTCTCTATTTACGGATATGCCGAGACACTCAAAGGCGAGTGACGTATGTACACAAACCATCCTGACAGGTCTTAAATATAAACACTTATACCATAGTGAATCGGGGTAAAACAAAAACATGTTTTGGAAGAAGGATTTTTGATGTATTGACTCGTTATTTAAATTTTTAAAAAAAAGTTACATAGTGGAACTTTAAATCTGCAAAGTAGATAGATAGATAGATGGATGGATGGATAGATAGCTGTTTAATTTTAGGCTTGCATGCTCATTTGCATAATTTGTTCAGGCATGCTAGAAAAATAAATATCTTGTTTGAATACAGCCTTTTTGTAGACCAAGAATGTAGCCTTTTCAAAAAATATATTTGGTTTAGATGTAATCAGATATGGATGGAATTTCATCTGAAGAAAGTTCTCAAGGTCTAAAAGTGGAAAACTGATCTTAATCTAAGTGGGATGTCATTTTACATGGGAAAAATGAAATTTTGAGGTAAACATGCTGATTTTAGGCATTTAATACATCCAAAGGAAGAATAATCAAGTATTAAAATATTCTAATAAGCTATCCAATTTAACACAAGTTCAGTAATAGAGGGAAATATAGTGAATATCATACAAAACCCTGACTGTAATCCTAAAATTAGAGTATCGTTTAAAATGTGAGGGTTGAAGAGAACAAAGGTTGACCACTTCAGATGCATTTAGCTTAAAAATCAATGCACAGTTTTATGAAAATGCTAAAACGCTAAATGTCCTGAATAATTTATTTTATAATGAAATGCTTTCTGCTTTAATTTTCCCATTTCCAGAAGATATTTAAGAGTGCATCACAGTGACCAGAGATTTACAGTGAAAACAAAACAGCATAAATCATTTCTTGGTCTTAAACTGGTTTAGCTAGTCGGCCAGCTGGTTTAGGTACAGACCAGCTTATGCTGGTTTAAACTATTTTTTCCCGCAGGGCAATTTAAGAGATTTGTGTTGCTCATGCCGATGCTATCCCAACACTCTTTGAATTGAACCTATTGCTCTATCCCTGCTCTTCTAGTTTCCATGACAGCAGATGCTAGCAGAAGCTTCCCTGCTTGTCTCCGCTAAGATTGAAAGAGGTAGATAAGCCAGCACATGAATTCATTCCAAGGAGGTCCTTCAAAGTGCACTTAAACAGGGGGAAAAATTAAGCCTGGTTATCATTTTAGATTACATTACTTCTTTTAGACCTTTAATAAAATGTTAAAAGCTTCTTGTCAGCCTTTTTCAAAGCAAACAAAATTCTGTCAGGTAGAGGACTCTTGTGTTTGACCTTAACTCAACTCTCTTGTGGATTCAAGCTAAAAATAGACTGACTGCAGAGGTCAACAATACAGTGGTGCTGGAATTTGGTGTTTTTATGTTACTCTTTTCATTATTTTAACAGCTTTGCAATGCAAATTTAAGCTGTCCATAATCACATACTTTCATGTACGATATTCAATGAAGAACTTCTCACCATTGAAGAAGGTGGGAATTATGAAATATTCCCAGACATACTACATCCACTAGCTTAGAATTGTACTTTGACCTGTTACAGGTCACCTGTATATATATTTTTTTAACGGACGTACATAGAACTGTGGAAATAATTTACTAAAGTGTTTTATTTAACCACAGGTAACAGGTTTCTCGCTATACCAATGCTTACTGTTCAAAAACTAATAAATTAATCATTTTATTCAGCAAGAATGCATTAAATTGATCAAAAGTGACAGCGAAGACATTTATATTAAAAAAACAAATAAATAAATAAATGCTTTAAGCAAAGAATGCTGAAAAAATCATGGTTTGAATATTAAAAAAATTATTAAGCAGCACAACGGTTCTCATCATTGATAATAACCATAAATGTTTCTTTCTGAATGATCATGTGACACAGAAGACTGGAGTAATGATGCTGAAAATTCCGCTTTCACAAGAATAAGTATATATAAAAGAAAAAAGCTTTGCAAATTGTGATAATATTTCTTTTCATTTTTTTTAAATAAATAAATGCAGCCTAGGTGAGCATGAGACGTCTTTCAAAAACATTTCAAAAACAGTGTTGTACATTTGAGCAGCCTGGATCTTAGCTTAGTTCTCTGCCATCATAATACTGCATATGCAGATAAACTTATGTAATATATGTGTGTTTGCATACATTACACTAGGGAAGTGTGCATACTATTTGGACAATGTTAGATTTGAACTAGTCTAAATCTAGATCTTGGACTAACCAACAAAAGGTCTAGGGCCAAGACCAAAAAAAAAAAAAAACGCTTCCCAGTTTGTGTAAAATATGCATCAGACAGTCAGTGAACAGACTGTACAGTAGGTGGGCGGTGGACGTGACTTATAAGGCTGAGACCCAAACAAAAAGAAAAAGTAAGAAAAACAAACAGGAAACCAGTGCATTAGTGTCTCTCAACAGTGCATTGAGAGAAACCACAGAGGATCTCAGACCAAAATATGAGATTTTCTTTTTTTTCTGGAGCTTAGAGATTTTTTTATTTTTTCCCCACAGTTCAGTTACAGTATTATACATGATTACTGGAATGAGGGCACATTTGGTGTTTTTGTGACAATAGTTTGCTTTGAGAGCAGAAAAATGGCTTTCAGTGCAGCATTTTTGGCACTGAGCACTGTAACTTTCTAATTTTATACAGACGGCCTCTTCACTCACAAAATGAGATGAATGGAATAACATCATCCAGAGACTGTTATTGCTTTGGTCTCATTTTTAATACAGCTGCACTGTGGCAATCAGCAGAGACACCCAATAACAAATTACACTGATGCTCTTGCTTCAGATTACATAAGATTTGCAGTATGATTAATGAACAAGTCTATATTACCAATAAACAGAGCTCCAAACTCTGTGGACTGAAAAATCGTATTGTAATATTTGGCAATAAAGCATCCCGAAGTTTAACTTTTGGGGTAATGAAAATGACTAGTGTTGTTCCCCTTGTGGATTTTTTCATATAGCAAAATGTTCTAGCACAATTTTTAATCACTTGATCTTCTTAAGGACCAGTCACTCCAAGTGAAATTGTCCCTTAAAATTCTGTATTAAAATGTGATAGTTCACCCAAAAATTAAAATTATCTCATGATTTACTCACCCTCAAGCCATCCTAGGTGTATATGACTATCTTCTTTCAGACGAACACAATTGGAGTTATATTAAAAAATATCCTGGCTCTTCCAAGCTTTATAATGATAGAGAATAGTGAAACTCAAGCTCCTCCTCTCTTATATAGAAATCCTCCAACATTTCTCTTTAATAATTCTCGTTTTAGACTTCTAATTCTTGACTGGCGTTTTGTTTTGCTCTCTCCTCTGCTCTTCCACGTTCGTCAATACGTCATGTGTCGGGTCAGAAGTCACTCTTCCGCCGGAACTTGACTTGCGTTCGGCCATTGCCAGAAGTCAGTTATTATAGTTTATAATTTTAAATATGGATAATTTTCATACAAAAACCCATCACTTTGCTTCCTGGAGCCGTGTGGATTACTTTTATGATGGATGGATGCGCTTTTTTGGGCTTCAAAATCTCAAGCCCCATTCACTAACATTATAAAGCTTAGAAGAGCCAGGATATTTTTTAATACAACTCTGATTGTGTTAGTCTGAAAGAAGATATATACACCTATGATGGCTTGAGGGTGAGTAAATCATGGGATAATTTTCATTTTTGGGTGAACTATCCCTTTAAATGAGCAGTATTGGTGCTGTGATTCTCATAAAAGACAGTGTTAACCCAAATGACTCTCTCTTTGAAAAGGATTGAACAGCCAGTAAATGACTGATGAGTAATCAGCATCTCACAGAATGGCTGAAAACTGCGATGACTGCAGGCAGTCAGACTTACTTTGTCGCGTCTCCTCGCAAGCTGTCTTGGCTCTCATCCTTGAGCTGTTATAAATAGAGGCCGCAGAGCTGTTGTGGCATTTTCAATTTCCGGTACAGCCCCTGTTCATGTTTTCTAGGCCTACCTTGAGGCTAATCCTTCACCTCTCTTCCAAAATGCCTCTGTTATACATCAAGCTCCCGGGTTTTAGTTGCTACCTGTAGACCAAACACAGTGTGCAATGTTGTATTTTGGAGGGTCAGTAAACTTGGGGCTAATGAATGTTTTTTATTTTTTTCCATATCCATCTGAAAAAAATATGACATTAGCTTATGCTAATTAGCCTCCACTAGCCTACAAGAACTTATGTTGACGTGACTCATGGATACCCTCAAAAATTATTTATATAATAAATATATACATTTTATATTTTATTTAATTATATATAATTAATTATATAACATAAAATCATACACTACTGGCTGCATTTATTTGATAAAAAAACAGTAATATTTTAAATTATAAAACAGTTAGTTCCTGTCCTTGATTCTGATTGGTCAATAGCTGTGTTTTATTCACGATAAAACATGGCTATGACCGCTTCACCCAACGGTTCTGTGTATCACTACACAACACCCTTAGCAACGTAAACTGTATGTTCTCAACTGATATTGTTCATTGAAGCTTACTGTATTATGTAGAAGAGTGTTGTAAGAAAGAAATCGATTTAGCGAGTTTATTACCTGGATTCAGATTTAGCATTTTTCTTTCAGGTCAGTCCTATGTTCATAATAAAAAATCTGTTTAAATGTCCTATGTATTATCTTGTCCTTTTAACAGTTAAGGGGTTTTCCATGACTGACAGCGCTAGTCAAAGCATTTATCAGTTGCGTCTTGTTCCATGTTCACAACATTTCAGTTTCCGCTTTGCGTCATGCCTAACAACGCCCTTCAGCCGTGACTTATTCACGATACAGCACAGCCTCTCTCGTACCTTATTGCTTACTTAGATGTATTCATTTTTATTTTAAAATTTTAAAATACATTTATATTAAATAAATTAATTACATTTATTAGATTAAATGTTTTCTATTTTAATATATTCTAAAATGTAATTTATTTCTGTGATGGCAAAGCTGAATTTTCAGTATCATTATTCCAGTCTTCAGTGTCACATGATCCTTCAGAAATCATTCTAATATGCTGATTTGATGCTCAAGAAACAATTTTTATTATCAATATTGAAAACAGTTGCTGTTTAATATTTTTTTGGAAAATGTGATTATTTTATTTTAAGATTCTTTGATAAATGGAAAGTACAAATGCAGCTCTATTCTACAGTTAAACATGATTTTTTTAAATAAAACTAATTTAAAATCACCCTGCCAAAGCATATACCATCGTTTAACATGCTTGGCACTAATAGTAGGTCTGTCATGAAATGGTTATTCCTTATTGCTAAAAATCAGTTTCTATACTATAGATTTTGAATAGCAGGTGTACCTCTATGACCCTACTATTGTGCTTCCTTTACATGTGAAGAGGGGGAGAGCATGTTGAAATGCATCTTTTGTTAAAGTGAAGGCCATTGAAGAAACTCAATCAATGTGTGCAGTCAACAAGTGATGAGTTCCTGAAAAATCCTTATTGAATGATGCATCCACAAGCCTCCATTCTGAAGAGACTCTATGGTCAGTGATGGGGAGAAAAGATAAGTGATTTTCATTCCTTGTAGCTAAACCAAAGGTCACAATGACTATTTATACCAAAAGTGCTTACATAACAGAGATGTTTAAAACATCCTTGAGTGCTAAAAAAAAAAGACAGCGGCACCTGAAAACCTTCAGAAGGAGTCCTCACATGCTTTCCTAGCAACATTGTCTCTTTCAGAAGAAAAGGAACTCAAGGGGATAATTAACCTCCCACACTGGCAATGGGGCACATGTGAGGAAGGCTAGGGAAAATTATAGTGATTGTGAGCCTAATGTGCGGGGACTAGGACCCCTACTGTATCTTATCTTCTTGAATCCCTTCTTCATAGAGAAAACGAGTTCGAATGTGTGCATGTCTAAATTACATGTGTGGCATATGCAAGCAGACATTTGCCTGCCTAATGCAGTTTGACAAGCAGAAGCATTGTTGACAGCCTGATGCAAGATCACACAGCTGATTTGCAATGCGAGCGTGTGTGTCTGATAATATGGTGGAGTGGGGCACAACTGTTTTAAACATTGATAATAATAATTGCTTCTTGAGCATCAAATCTACATATTAGAATGATTTCTAAAGGATCATGTGACACTGAAGACTGGAGTAATGATGATGAAAATTCAGCTTTGTCATCACAGGAATAAATTACATTCAAATTGAAAACAGTTTTTTAATTTTAATAATATTTAACAATATTACTGTTTTTACTGTATTAGCATAAGAGATTTTCAAAAACATGTATATAAGAATAAATATGTGTATAAGAATAAATATTTTATACATACATATACACACACACACACGAACACACATATATATATATATATATATATATATATAAAATATTAGAATATTAGTAGTAGTATTTGAATCATATACTTATATATGATTGACCAATGTCTGTTTTTAGAGGACTCTTAACAATTTTTTTCAGTGTCTTCTAATATAACATTATCTTTCACATGGCATTTATGGCTGGCTCAAAAAACCTTTCATGTACTGTACTTCCAGGGCTACATACACCAGTCCAGCTATTGCCTTTGAGATGATTGAGAATGTTGGCTCATATCTCCTCCTTGAGTCAAAGGGATGGAAAGAGAAAGAGAGAATGTTATTTTCCATTTCCTACATTCGTTCTTGGTTTCTTTGGTGTCCACTGTAAGCTATCTGCTTTTTGGGACAGTTAGTGTTGTTTGTATAACGGCCGTGGGAATAAGAACATTGTAAAAGGTTTTTTTTTCTGTCCCAGGTTCTGTCCCAGTCACTCTCTATAATAGCCAAACATTTCATAGCTCCAGACCATACTGTTGGCTAAAGGACAGGCTGTATCCGAGGTTAATAAAGTACATTTCTCACAATCAGTTTTGTGGGCTATGCTAATGTTCAACCACTGTCCTCCCCATTAAAATCTATTATTGTGATAACACTAATGCGATGCTGAACTGCGCATGACAGCACAGTGCAGCCTTCTCGCTCAAACTCTATCAGTGTAAATCATGCTTATCGGCCTTACAAATATGGAAAGCTCTTCATAACCTAATTGCTCTGGATTGAATGGGAATGGAAGAAATCTATGACAAGAGATGTCTTGGCGAGTTACATGCTGGTTAAAGGTGCTAAATGTAATTTTTTTTGACTGTACTAAAGCATAAAAATACATAATATGTTTTCAGATTTAGGAAACATGCTACATTTCTGCGACAAACAATGCTACAGCAAGTTATTCTACTTTGAAATGTGCTTTCCGAGTCTGAATGTCTGCATTTGTTTTGGTCTGTGTGATTCCGCCCGCTGCCAATTTACCAAATACTATTTCGACACCCCAAGTTGCCAGTTGCCGGAAAGCCATGGAAGCCATCAAACGAACTGGGTCAGAGATTGAGATTGCAGATTCTACCCAACCTAAAAGCCTTGACGTCCATCTTAAAAGCTCTGTGACCAGAGGCATATTAAATCACAGATAAATCAAAAAGTGTAAGGCTAGTCAGCTTCCATTGTCAATTGCGTTTGTTCCTGTTGAGTGTCCTCAATCTGGCAACCTGCATGAGCGTCAAGTCTGAGGAGGAGGGGATGGGGGAAACAACTCTTTCCAATGTTTTGAATTTGGACTGCAGTACCAATTTCAACCGCTAGCTGTCAATATTGCATACTGCACCTTTAATCCAAACTGGTCCTGCAGATCAGTGGAAAGACCCTATTAGAGCAGCATGTTAAAAAACACATACACCAAATTTGTAACATTTGAAGATTTACAATTCATAGGAATTTGAAGCAATGTACTTATGAAAAATAAACTTGTTATATCTTACTTATGTTTCATTGTTATTGTCTTGCTCCATCCAGCTATGTAAAGCCCAGTTTTAACCATTCAATCAATTAAAATCAAGTACTGTTCTACACTTTTTCTTGTTAAATTTCCTGTTTTACTTGTAAATACTTCAGATTATGGAAGTAAATAAGGTTGTGAATGCCTATTTATGTTAAAAATCTGTCATTATTTACTCACTTTCAATATATTATTTTTTTTTTTGTAAAAAATATAAATTTAATATCCAGTTTACTCAATGTACTCACAACAACAGTTAAAAACAAAAAGAAGCAGTCCATGTGATTTGTGTGCTATATTGCAAACAATCAGAAGTGTGAATACAGACCAAAATGTAACTTGTTATTTAACGATAATCTTTTAACCACTGAACAAACATTCATTTCAACCCAGTCCATAGATGTACGAAACCTACAGGCATGTCTGACAGTGACTGCTATTAAAATCACCATGTTAATTTATATTCAAGCTCCATTGTTAATATTTCATGCCATAATTATGTCTCCGTACAGAATGTACGATATATTTCACAGCATGATGAATGATATCATTACAGTGTGCGGTTTTAGGCTGAGATTAAGACTGAGGTCATACTGCTGGCGTTAACCATTTTAACCACAGAAGAGGTTCATATCGTCCCATGTTGACAGCATCTCACTGTATTTTTGTGACAGGTACATTCATCTCAGCCTTCACAGTTCTGTGCGGAGCGAGGACAGACCTGCCTGACAGGCACATGTGCTGCGTGTTCTGGCTGAACATCGCAGCCGCCTTCATTCAGATCGTCACTGCCATTGTCATGGTGGGCTGGATCATGAGCATATTTTGGGGAATGGACATGGTCATTCTCGCAAGTGAGTATGCTTCAGTAATACCAGAAGCAGGGTTATTTTTTTCTTGATTTATTTAATACTTTAGGTTGTTTTTAAAAGAATAGTTCCTCCCAAATTTACAATTTTGAGATTATTTATTCACTTTACTTTTGTTCCAACCCCCTATTTTATTGTTTATGTGGAACACAAGAGTATTGACCACTTTGATACTTTTATGGTGTTTATTTGGTTTATGTATTTATTTATTTTGGTCTTTGTCGGATTTGTGTTCTAGTAAATAATGTCTAAAAAATATATTTTCTAAAATTATATATTAATTTTAATCACACTATATGTACTTTAGGAAGACGATGGTCATTTTGATGATCTCCCCCGAAACTAGAACATACATTTAAAGGAATAGTTTACCCAAAAATAAAAAATTCTGTCATCATTTACTCACCCTCATGTCGTTCCAAACCTTGTATGACTTTTTTTCTTCTGTTGAACACAAAAGAAGATATTTTTTAAAAAGGTCTCTCTTTTTTGTCCATACAATTAAAGTCAATGCCATCAAGTGTCTTGAACTTTCATTAAATGGACAAAAACAGTTGAAACATCCTTCAAAATATCTTCTTTTGTGTTCTGCAGAACAAAGAAAGTATTACAGGTTTGGAACGACACGAGAGTGAGTAAATGCTGACAGATTTTTAACATGCGTAGTAAGTGTAAGAAAAGATGACAGGATTTCAGCAGTCATCCTGCTGTGGGCCATATAGTCAACTGTGTTCATGTTGAACCTCACGTTTCTCGCTCCTTATAATACCAATCCCCACCTTCCAGGCCAGTAGAAGGTGCCAAAATCCTTTGAACAATGACTATTAGAGCGGTCTGTTGGTAGGAGTGGATTGAAAGCTCTGCAGTAATTGTTCTGTGTAGGCGGACAAAGCGACTCACAGAACTTTGTTTCTCACATGTCACGTTTTTCCTGTGGAACAATTTTACTGTTATTGAATATTTAAACACAGGTTTGATTTTATTGTGCCTTTGCTGAATATGATCCAAGATTTCTTTTGACTTGCTTTTGTTCTGCATGTATCTTTTTATGGATTTATTTCAAATTTCTAATCTGTTATTTATTTATTTTACTACTTCACAACCTTTTGGAATGAAAGTCTCTGAAGGTAGGTGAACCTAATATTTGACTTTTGTCTTGTCACAACTCATATACTCAGACCTGTCTCAGATAGAACACCTTGAATATTATAAAACATCTGCACGCAATGACCACATACATACTGCAGCTACACATGAAAAAAAAAAAGTGTTTTGTTGTAAAGGCAGTGTTTCTTTGTTGTGACCTTTGTAACCTCAAGACCATCCAGGAGAGTATAAGGCTTTAACATAAAATATTTGAGTAGGCAACAAATGCTTAAACATGTGAGATGCAGCCCAAAAAATACGTTTTTAGAGCTGTACGATTAATCATTTAAGTATCGTTTGTGTAAAATAAATATCCATTTTTAAACAAGTTATGAAGTCGAATATCGAGCTTCCGGACCGCCTTCCGTATTCAACGTATGCAGAAAGTGTAAACCTCTTTTAGTTCACAAAGCTTATGCTACGTCATGCGCCTTACAGAAACTTACGGAAAAAGTGTAATTGACGAGACGCCAGTTTACACTTTCTTCTTGTATATGGAAGGCGGTCTGGTGGAAGCTCGATATTTGACTTCATAACTTGTGAAATATGGATATTTATTTTACACAAACGCATTGTTTCGCTTCAAAAGGCCTTTATTAACACTCCGGAGCTGTGTGGAGCACATATTTATGATGGATGGATGTGGATGGAAGTACTTTGTTCAGCTCATACTCACTGAACCCTATCACTGCCATTATAAAGTTCAGGTGCATCAGGATACTTATTAATATTTTTCCGATTGTCTTCGTCACAAACAAGAAAGTCATATACGCCTAGGATGGCTTGAGGGTGAGTAAAGGTTGGGCTAATTTTCATTTCAAAGTGAAATAATCCTTTAATTCAAATTATCATAGAAGCACTAGTATAAAAGTTTATAGTTCAGAAATAAACACTGATGTCTATTGTAGCGATCACAATAGAGTAAATCACATTTTTGAAAGTAACGTGGCGGATTGTATCAAATACATTGTTACACCAGTAGGTGGCGACAAGTGACTGTTAAAAAAAATGTATTTGTCATTAAATCATTCATTCAAGAGATTCGTTCAAAAACACTGATTCATCTAGTAATGAAACAAGTGAAGTCTTTTGGTGTGTTTGACTTCATGGAGCGCTGTGCAGACCAATCGGCATCTGACTTGAAGCAGTGCATGCCGGTTAGAAATTCTGTCCAACTTTACGTATGGCATCAAAGTACTGTAAGAGCGATTCGAGAGCAGATGGCTGACTCAGCTGATGACAACACTGTTTCTTCAGTTTGGCAAATGTAAGCGGCAAATTTCGCTAATTGGTCTGCGCAGTGCCACATGAAGTTGAACACACCTTTTATGAGTGAGTCATTGAATCATTCATTTAAGAGATTTGTTCAGAAATGCTGATTCATCCTGAAACAAGTGAAGTCTTTATGAGTGAGTCCTGGAATCATTAATGCAAACCAATTAAAAAAAGAAAATCATTCAAATTAATTAGATATTTTTAAATAGACTGAAGCAATTAAAATTTTGTCCAAACCTGTTATATGTTATATATGCAGAGACATAAGATGCCAAATCTCTCTACAGTTATCACTATGACAGTTATTCCAATTTTTTAACAGAATGGTAATTTAGCGGATTCACACTTGCATTTAAATGCGAATGTCAAAACATTGCAGTGTGTATGTGAGCATTATGAAATAGTACACTAATGAAAACCATTTTAAAAGCAATAAAAAAAAAAATTAAAAAAAACATGGCAATATTCTAAACACCAAAACATAATAATATATTTGATACAGGTCTGCTGTCCTCACAGTTTGGTCACTCATTTCAACCCATTATCACTACACATGCTGCGAGCTCGGCTTCTCCCATTCTGTTTATTCTGATCCATCTCGGATAATGTGCCTCCCACTACCTGCCATCTGCCAGTCTCCTCTCAGTCTGTTTGATCCACTTTTTGTCTATTAAATGCCAGTAGAACCATAGTGCTCATTAGAAAAGAAGCTTTGCAAAAGTGAGACTTCATACAGCGACTGCTACGATGCAGCACTATAACTCCTTCAGTCGCACGCTGAGGCCTTTGACAGGATCTTTCAGCAGCCTTGCCTTTGTGGCACAGCAGACTCGGAAGACAGTTTAAAGTAATTGTTCATCTCAAACATCAAAATCCTGTCATTTATTTCCAAACTGGCGTGATTTTCTTTTTACATGAAACACAAAAGGTGAATTTTTGAACAATATTGTGGTGAAAGGATAAGGAATGGGGCTAATATAATAAAACTGAATGAGAAATAGGGCTGTCAAGCTTCAAAAAGGATGCAGAAGCACCATAAAAATATATTAAAAGTAGTCCATATGACTAGTATACCATATTTTATTTAATCTGAACTCATACAGTATTGTTTCATTGTGTCAGTGAGAACCGGATCAGTCTGTTTTGTGAACAAATCATTCAGACTAGTTTTGTGGAATGGATCGACTGAATAATTGAAGAGTTCTGAATGAAAAGAGGACCACTTTCATGATACTTTTATGGTGATTTTTGGTCATTTGTCAGCTTGACAGCCCCAATCCTCATTCATCTTCATTACAATGAAAAAAGTGGCAGGATATTCTTTAAGAAAGAAAGGTTTAGGTTTAGAATGCCATGAATATTAACAAATATTAACAAATTGTGTGTGTGTACTATCCCTTTAACTAATACATTTGCCTTAAGGTTTGCATCACAGATTACTAAATGGCTTGCATGCAAAAAAAATTGGCTTGTTATTTGAAGCTTGAGTCTTGATCTTTTGAAAGCTTTAATGCATTGAGTCATATGCGTTTAAACCTGTTATAATGCAATGCTTTAAGAAGGTCATGAGTCATTAATCTATTCCCATTCTAAATCTCATTATAAATACTTAAAGATAAAGCCAAAACCTGTGATATGTAAATGCACAGATAAGACTACTGCTTGAGCTGAACTGCTGTAAAATGCAAACCCCAGTGAGGCACTTTAGAGGAGATATGTAAGAAAACTGAACTGAGTCACCCCTCCAGATCTCTCCGATTGATGTGTCAAGTGCCACTCGTATCAGGTGGTAGCATTGAGGATTGTTGGTGAGGAGCTGTTTTTTAATTTTGAGGAATGCTGAGGATGGTTTCAAACCTTTTTTAGGCTTTCTGTAAGAAATAAAACTGAAGACTTCAGATGCAAAAGCCTCTAAGTGCCATCTGAAATTTTCTTCTAAAATGAGCATTTTTATCAAGCTTGTATGTTTAGGGTCAGTAATTTCACTCTAATGTACCTTTTCTTCATAGGTACCTTTTCATTGCCATTAGAGTGAAATTACTGACCCTAAACATACAAGCTTGATAAAAATGCTCATTTTAGAAGAAAAATTCAGATGGCACTTAGAGGCTTTTGCATCTGAAGTCTTCAACTGTAGTTTGGTCATTCAGTTTAAATATCTACCTCATTTGACATCACAAAATGGATTCAATGTAATAAAATAATTATTCAAATAAATAACAGGTGTATTATTACAAGTGTTACCAGGTGTTTAGTATTATTTATATACTAATATAGTACTTATAAATATTTTAATTAGCTTTTTATTTTTATACTTTCAGTAATTTTGTTGTGCTTTAATTTTTTTTTTACTTAGCTTTATTTTTTTTATTTTTTTAATTGTAATAATTTATATATAATAAATGTATGTATATATATATATATATATATATAATTTTTTTTTTTTTTTTTGTGGCCCACAAAAAAGAATGTCATGAGTTTGGAGTGACATGAGGCTGAGTAAAAAATGGCTTTATGGATATATTTCATATTTGACTTTATGGATCAGGCTTTGAGGAAATTAGAACCTACAGCCTTTCAGTTACAAGACCAGATATTTAACCATTAGGCTACACAATCCACATTTATTCATTAACTATTCAATTCTCCCATATATTCTACTATTCAAAAGTTTGGGGTCAGTACAAATCTTTTTTTTTTTTTTTTCTTTTTTTTTTTAGAGAAATCAATACATTTATTCAGCAAGAACACATTAAATTGATGGTAAAAATATGTATACTGTTTTAAAAGATTTATATATGAAATAAATGCTGTTCTTTTTAACTTTCTATTCATCAAATAATCCTGAAAAAAATGCATCACTGTTTCCACAAAAATATTAAGTAGCACAACTGTTTTCAACATTAATAATAAGAAATGCTTCCTGAGCACCAAATCAGCTTATTAGAATGATTTCTGAAGGATCATGTGACACTGAAGACTTCTAAAAATTCAGCTTTTCATAACATTAATAAATTACATTTTTTATATTTTAAAATAGAAAACAGTTATTTTAAATTGTAATACTTCACAATATTACTGTATTTTTGATAAAATAAATGCAGCTAAGACAAACCAAGACCAACGTCAGGCCGTCATTGAGCATCAGCCAGCCCAGTTTTTGTGGTGTGCACCGTTGGCACTAGTCAGACCCCATTGGAGGCTTTATGGCCAATTGAGCATGTTGAATCTGCATCTGTTGGCGCCATTGGTCACTAGTTCTTTTACGTTGGCTTGGTGTGTCACGGCCATAAGAGGAAAAAAAAAAAAAAAACATTATAAAAAATCTTACTGACCCCATACTTTTGAATTGTAGTGCTACGTACAGTACCAGCTGTCTTGTGATTTCTGATATTCTTTTACTTACAGGCTACAGGGAGCAGGCCGCCCCTCAGCAGCTCTGATTGCTGTCCTCCAAACCTAATCTTGAATGTGCACCTTTCTCCTGTGCTGTCTGGCCAACATGTAAGGGAGCTTTGAGGCGGCCCCCACGAGGCCTGGGAGATCCAGGGGTTGATCACATGCAGATTTTCAGCCCAACTCCTGCTACTTCCTGTCCTGTCAGGTACTGCATAAAGGGGACCTGACTGTTGAGGGACAGTAGAAAGCATGAACATTGTGTGAATATCTCTAAAAATTCTGCAAACGTCTATCTGCCGAACACGTCCTATTCCTGTCAGGGAAAACCGATCTTAAGCGTACTTAACCCTGTAGTCTTAATGTATGTATTAAATTGACCAATATACACTATGAACGTTTTCAGTTTGTAAAAAAAAAAAATCTATTTGTTAAAGAGCTTTGAGGTGTCCAATGAAGTAGCTGAAGGAATCTTAAAGGAACAGTTCACCCAAAATTACTCACCCTCATGTTTGTTCGTGCAAAATCAAAATAAAATACATTTTGGATGAACTATCCCTTTAAAATTATGCTTCTCACAGAGCACTATGAATACATAATTACACTGAATACTTTTATGTCATGTGCATTACAGTGTCTACAGTATTTCTTTATAGTGTGCTGTGTTTTTATTACTTAAATTAAGCCTTATAACGCAGGAAGTGTGTATTTATCAATTTGTTTTATAAAATATAACTTGTATTCTACACGAATACATCACCTGTTATTGTTAATCTCTATTAGTCCTAATACCTGGAGACCACCAGCCAGAAATGTAACCTTTTTCTCCAGTAATTATCTGTTGTTAAGTAAAACAGCCAAGTATTGGTGAATCACTGTATGCCAGTTTCCATAGTGACTGGCCACTTCACTTCACTAAATGCGTAGGGTATGAAATAACGTAATTAAGAGTGAGTTATTTTTATGTGACCGACATAGGAGAAAGGCATGGCGCAAATTGAAATTATGATAAAACATTATGATTTAAGACTGACATTCAAAATTAACCACCAATTTCAAATGGCTGCAGCAACTAAGCAAGGAGAATTTGTGCTTTGCTGAGTGTGCGATACATTCGGAAAATTCAAGCCCTAAATATTAACTATTCTGAACTGGTTCATTGTGTTACTCACACTGAAGAGTCTCACATTTTATTGAGTCTCTTTTTTTGGATATTATAAATATACAGTTGCAAGAATAAGTATGTGAACCACTTGCAGAATCTGTGAAAATGTGCAAAATTGTAACAAAATAAGAGAGATCATACAAAATGCATGTTATTTTTTTATTTAGTACTGTCCTGAGTAAGATATTTTACATAAAAGATGTTTACATATAATCCATAAGACAAAGAAATAGCTGAATTTATTAAAATGACCCAGTTCAAATGTTTGTGAACTATTGATTCTTAATACTGTGTGTCATTACCTGGATGATCTAAACTGAGCTCTGTTCTTAAGAAAAAATCTCCAGGTCCCAAAAATTCTTCAGTTTTCCACCATCTTTTGCATATTTGAACCCTTTACAACAGTGACTGAATGATTTTGAGATCCATCTTTTCACATGGAGGACAACTGAGGGACTCGAACACAACTATTAAAAAAGGTTCAAACATTCACTGATGCTTCAGAAGGAAACACGATGCATTAAGAGTCAGGGGGTGAAAACTTTTGAACAGGATGAAGAGGTCCAAATTTTTCTTATTTCGCTTGAATATCATTTTTTTTCATTTAGTACTGCCCTTCGGAAGCAACAGAAGATACTTGCATGTTTCCCGGAAGACAAATTAAATACAATTTACCTTGATCTTCAAATTCCAAATGTTTTCACCCCCCATCTATTAATGCATCATGTTTTTTTCTGGAGCATCAGTGAATGTTTGAACCTTTTTTAAAAGTTGTGTTTGAGAACCTCAGTTGTCCTCAGTGTGAAAAGACGGATCTCAAAATCATTCAGTCACTGCTGTAAAGGGTTCAAATATGCAAAAAATGCTGGATAAACAAGGGACTCATGAACAACCATCACAAAACAAAAAAACAGTTGTAGATCATCCAGATAACCACACACAGTATTAAGAATCAATGGTTCACATTCTTATGAATGGGGTTATTTTAATAAATTCAGCTATTTTTTATGTCTTGTGGATTATATGTAAACATCTTTTATGTAAAATATCTTACTCAGGACAGTACTAAATAAAAAATAACATGCATTTTGTATTATCTCCCTTATTTTGTTAAAATTATTAACATTTTCACAGATTCTGCAAGTGGTTCACATACTTTTTCTTGCAACTGTATATAAGCTGGTCTCTGGTGTGGATGTGTGCTGTGAATGTATTTGAGGATTTGTTGTAAATATGGATAGAAAGTGAATTAGCTTTGTAAAGTCGTGTGCTGTTGTGTTTAGTGCGGCCTTTTTAAATACAAACATTATATTATAGTGCTAAGTCCAAAGGCCTAAATATATTACAGCCAAACATATGTTACTCAGCAGACTTACACAATGACATTGTCACATCTCTAGAAATGTCAGAGGTACCATATCTAATAAATTCTGCTTTTAAAAAGTGACATTTTGGTGTCTTGTTTCATTTTCTAATTACAAACTACTAGGAAATGCATCCAAAAGTAACTAATTTGGTGGCGTGATCAAAACTTGAAGCAATGTTTCTTTTTCTGCAATGGTGCTGCTCAAAATCCTGCTAATTTGAGCTCAATTAGATGTGTGGATATTTAATCTGTTTAATGTGAAGGTTTTTATATCATATCGTTTTTAACTACTTCTGGCCTGCCAGCCTAAGAAACAGAAAGCCCATAAAAAAAACATTAATGAAATTAACCAGGCTATAATGATAACAGGAACTGAAGATGTCCCTTGGTCACGACAGCTCACAAATCAGTATAGAGACATGTCTTAAAGGCATTTACCCAACTTACTGAAATTAACACCATTAAAAGGAGATGAGAGACTTCCTCTCTTAGAGAAAGATGAGGATGTTTCACAAACAAATATGTACTTTGGTACCAAATCGATACTTAAACAGAAAAAAACAATTATATTAGTCTTTCTACTGTATTAGTGACAGACAGAAAGAAACAAAGTTATCACGCAATTCTTCCTACAGAATCATTTTATTTAGCAAAAAATCTCACCATTCACTGATGCATCCAGGTCGCACTTAATCCATTATGTCTGGTCTAAAACGCAACTGCTCTCATGGTTTGCCGCAGGACGGCAAATGCAAGTAAATTTTCTGTCATCTTTGAAGGACTGTGATATGAAGAGTGTGCAAAATAACATTTTAGCAGTAGCTATTGTGCCGCATAATACTGGTATAAACATGAATATCTATTGGTTCAATATGCATCACATGGCTAAACATGCGATAAGTTTTCACAGTCCACACTACAATGTGAAAATGCCGTTTTCAAATTTATCCATTTTGGAGAGCGTCTTCAAAAAGCTTCATTTTCGTTAAAGTTGCAGTCCGAAGTTTTGCCTCTTTGTCGCCATCTCTGTTTGAAACCTGCAATTGCAGTTATTTGCGGAATTATCATCTTTACATGGGTTGTGCATCGGCATGGCTCCTCAGCACGGATGAATCTAATGTTTGCTGTCAGTCACCACACTGTTGTGGATACTACTGAAAAAGCATGAGGCATGATGACCATCAGAACAGACTGCAATGCTTTCCTCCAATATTTGTTTGCATAGTTTAATTCCTGCTTTGTATTGGAAGTGCATATGACTGAGTGCACAATTACTTCCTAGCTTAAGGGATGGTTTTAATGATAGCTGTGAAAGACTGGGGTTTAGTACGTCTGTCAGAAATGCTTTAAATGCCATCAGGTGAGCAGCTATTTTAGTTGTCTAAGCTGCCCAAAAATCCACAAACCTTAACAATTTTGTATAGAGGAAAGAAAACGAATCCTGTCTGGCTTTCCAAATGCCAAATGGTCTTACCTTAAAGGTTGCTCTTCGATACAGTAAATAGCATGATGTTTTGTGATTTCAGCAAATGTCAATACGGTTTTACTATAGGCAAAACAGTACACTGAAAATGAGAAGATGGCTTCATAAAACTTTTTTGAATAAACTGGGATTGACTTGACATCAATTTTCATACTGTTGCATTGTAGTTGAGCTTAATCCATCTGACAAACATTCCTTTTTTAACAAATATTTTTTGTCATATTTTCCAATTAAAAATAAAAACACATATTTACTTGAACACTGAGATATTAAGAGAAAGAATGCTTCAAAGAATACATATTGAAAATAAGTGCATTTTGTGTTCCTGCACTTTACTTTCATAAATGTAAATAAATGCTGTTCACTGAACGTTCTATTCAAGAATCCTGAAAAAATGTATCACGGTTACCACAAAAATGTTAAGCAGCACAACCATTTTCTACATTGATAATAATGTTTCTTGAGCAGCAAATCAGCATATTAGAATGATTTCTGAAGGATCATGTGACACTGAAGACTGGAGTAATAATGCAAAAAATTCAGCTTTGCCATCACAGGAATAAATTACATTTTAAAAATGTACTCAAATAGAAAACAGTTGAAATAATATTTCACAATATTACTGTTTTTACTCTATTTTTTTATCAAATAAATGCAGCCTTGGTGAGCATAAGAGACTTCTTTCAAAAACATTAAAAAATTTTAATATTTCTAAAATTTCGACAGGTACTGTATATAACTGAAAAGGTAAAAAATATTTAAAAAAAAAAAAGTCTCCTTTTTTTCACAGCGTAAAAGACATTATTTGGATATTTACAAAATGCATAATATTTACAAAATTGCATTTGTGCCTCCTTTTCCAAATAAGGGTGTTCCTTGTGCGGTTGGGCATGTATTCTATCATCACAGGCCTTTTCCCTGCATTCCTCTAGTCTCGCTGTTTTTTCTCGTCTCTCATGATAAAACCAACCGAAGGCACCATGAATAGTTTCAGTAAACAATTTAATGTTATGTGTACAGCCGTGCTTGTAAAATCAAACACTTTCATGATCTACATGCCAAACAAACTGTTCTGTACCATGAAGACTCTTATGAACCATACTGGGCTGGTTTACAGATGAGGAGAGATGGGTAAATAAAGAGATTCTGAGGTTTAAACTAGTATACACCAAGAACAAGCGCTGCACAACTGGCCCCTATTTACACAGACATCTTTAATCACTCCCTGTCCGCATCCTCTGTTCCAAGAAAACCACTATCGTGCCACTGTGCCCTCCAAAAAAGGTGTCAAGCCGAAATGAGCAACCAGTTGCAGTAAGACAAGGCTCATTTTAGATGTCCACCGCCTCATGTAGTAGACAAGAGTAGTTATAGTCAGCGGGAGGAATACTTCTACCCAAACAATTGGGATTGAATATCACAATGCTCAGTTTGTTAACACAAGACAACAATATAAATGAAAGTCAATAGCATAAACTACTTTCCACTCCTAGGGCCTAGCAGAAGAAGTACAAAATCAGAAAAAAATGTTGATTTTGGTCAAATTTGAGGTTTTCACAAAAACGAGTTTTCTGAGAGTTCACCACTCGTGCTTCCTCATTAGTCCAAGTCTGGTATCGTTTTAAAGCGCAGCATTCGACTTTGTGAATATTCATAGCGAATTTTTGATGGCATGAGTCTGAACCAATGAAATGTGATTTTCAAACTAATGCTGATGTAAACAAAACAGTCTTACTCGCGTGGACTGACAGATCCGAAGCACTCGCACAAAGACGCCTCAGACAGCACACAATCCTGATATAGGCCTACATTTAAACAGAATTACAGTACTTCAAAATATTGAAGTAAAATGTTGAAAAAAATGTTGAATATATACATGTTCCTATAGATATTTGGTTTTGATGAGATGTGTGCCAAATTAGGTTATATTAACAGGGATTTTAAGGTATGGTTGCTAGGTGATTTTGTTTTGGAGCCTTTAGAAGATGAACTTGATTTTTCTCAAAATTGCTGACTCGACTTCAAAAAGGTGTAGCTCAGTCATTTTTTGTCGGATTCCAACAAATCATACATCATTTTTAAGTTTTTTTTAAATAAAGATTGTGAAAATAACTCAAAATTTGCTTATTGTGACTCATTTTGTCACATATGATAAACAGATTGAATTTAGGCTTTTATTACTAGCCTATCACTATTTGTCTGAAAGCCACTAATATGATTTTGTTCATGTACTGTTTGCGGATTTATATTCATATTTTCACAAAATGTAAAAAATGTTGCACATGTTTAATAAACCTATTTTTTTTTTTTTTTGTCTTTTAATTGTTGCATACAATATAGTTGTTGAAAGAAAAGACTTTTGGTATTACTTGAAGACCCAGCAGATGGCGCTCTTAAATTAGCACTCATTCTCCAGCTGCTCACTACATGAACAAAAATGAAAAAAACTCAAAACAGCTGTAATAATATTTGATGTATAATAATGTAGGCTATTATAGCCTAAGTATAATAGTGATCAGTCCTTTCAGTTTCTTTGTATCCACAGGATACACCCACACAAATATACCAGTAATAATTTCAATCACTCATGTCATGTCCACTGAGTACCACAAAGTCAGCCAAACAAACATTTCAGTGCCAACATTTATAAACGGTTGTTTGTATTTCATATTTTTTTGCATCTTTTTCAATATTAGTCTTCTGAAATAACAAATGACATTATGGAGACATCATGGTCTGGATGTATGTTGACAGAAACTAACATCCCAACTACTGAAACCTCCCATTCCCAGACTGTCTTGGATGGCTGCCGAGGAATGCAGGAGATGCAATTCCCACTGTATCTATGACATCACAAACAAACAATTGGTACCTTTTCTTCAGAACATTCCACTGAAGTCCATAGGAAACTAAACTAAACATTATATTGCAACTTGTCAGCAGCTTGCTCAATGGCACCTCAGTTGTGGGTAATAAGAGTGGAAGAGAGCACTGTTCATTCACTGCCCCCACCTACATTTCCTGCCCGAGACTCAAACCCATGGCCTTTGGGTTACAAGACCGACTCTTTAACCAGTAGGCCACAACTGCCCAAAATAAAAATACATTGTAGGTATAGTAAAACATCCAAATGTAACAAACTGAATCAATATACTACAATATCTACAATAAATTAGAATGATTGTACATATTTATATACTTATTGTATTACGACCCGCTGGAATACTCACTTGTGATAGGTTAAAGGGTTAGTTCACCCAAAAATGAAAATTCTGTCATTAATTACTCACCTTCATGTCATTCCACACCCGTAAGACCTTCATTCATCTTCAGAACACAAATTAATATATTTTTGATGAAATCCGAGAGCTCAACATAGACAGCAATTTAATTACCACTATCAAGGCCCAGAAAGGTATAAGACATAGTTAAAATAGTCCACGTGACTACAAAAAAATAGCGATAAATAACCTTAAAACAATAATAAAATCCCTTCCCTGCACAATGTAGCGCTTCCGTGTTTACGTCCAAATGCCGGCTCAGTATTGGCTGACGCTGTACACGTGAGCAGCAAGATGCATCCGTTTTGTTTTTTGTTTATTTTTTTTTTGCGCACAAAAAGTATTCTCGTCGGTTTGGAACAACATGAGGGTGAGTAGTTAATGACAGAATTTTCTTTTTTGGTTGAACTAACCCTTTAATCGTCGTTTTCAGCTGTCAAATTTTCTGAATAATCACGGCGCTCATTTGGGCAAACGTTTTATAAATGACCGCCAATCTCGCCAGTACTAGGTTCATCTTTCTCATGTCACTCCGCGCTGTCTTTTCATATTAACGGAAGTATGGCGCCATCTATGGGCTCAAACGGTAACTGACTGGATTAAAAATGGCTTCGGATTGTTATGGAGAATGTGATCCTTTTGGTTGATCACTAAGAGTCCCCAAGACACCGAAAACATCGAAAGAACAAGGTACAGGTAAGACACATAATGCTGGATGAGAGAGAAGTTATTGTTGATTATTAATAATACAATAATATTGTGATTGTTGTTGCAGCGTTGGTCTTATCGCCAGGCAAATTGTTTTCTACTCTCTAAGGGGCTGTTTTTTCTTAGCTGCCATTCCAATCAGTAATGTAGACAATATTCAATTGTTTAAATAGGCCTATTTATTTATTACCAGACTATCTGTCCGTTCGTACGTAATAATGTCTACTTGTGTGTTTGTGTCACATTCTATTGATTAGTTTAATGTGTAGAACTAATTAAAGCTCTTCATTAATATGTTCTGTGTATTAATCATGATTCAATGCAACAGGTGAATGCACATTTGATCTATAGATAAAACGCTCTATTTCAATAAATCATTTGCCTCTTAAGTTAAACCTAAAGGCCTTGTCAGTAAGACAGTATTCACTTCTTCAGTGCAGAGAATAGTCGATACTCTCTCTGAATTATGACTAAGATTTGCCAAACTTCCAGTGTCTTCTAATCTGTCTCCTGAGTTCTGCCTATTCCTCTGAGCTGCTGCTCTGAAGTGTGACTTGTATGACTACATTTATTTTTTAGCACTGTGCTTTCTGATGTCAGCTTTGTGATGTCAGGGAAGAGTACTGCCATGGGTCAAGGGCTTCATACTTGAATGTTTTTGCTGTATGGTCCTTTTATTAGTATAGTTGCGTGTGTGAGGCTGGTGGGCGGTTGGCTTTCTGACTCTTGAACATGGCCTCACTCCAAGCTCCCTGCTCCCCAGGCTAATATTTCTGAGGCTCACTGCCAGTGGTATGAATCAGTCCAAGTATGACTAAATAAGGTAGTTCAGTTTATTCAAGAGAAGAAAACGCAAAATAAGCTGCTTAACCTCCACTATTTATGCCATCAGATAAAAATAGTTTTATTTGTGCACCCTCTGCTGCTCCATAGACTAATAGCCTACATCTGATCAGGTTAGGATAGATGGATTGCCAGAAATATGTAACCACTGCAAACTAGAGGGACACTAGGTGGCAACTATTCACTTTGAGAGAAAAGAACTTGCTTTAATCATTTAGAGTTATTTCCAGCATATCAGTTTGTTTAAAAGGGGTCCTATTATGCTTTTTTACATTTTCAACTTTCTTTAGTTTCTTAAAGGTGGTTATACACGGGGCAACTTTTTTTTGAGCAATGTCGCCAGGCAATGTTGCTTGGGCACTTTCCCATTGAGAATGGGCAACAGATTTCTATCTGGATACTTTAGATCAGTCGTTGGCCCTGTGTCTCACCTGGTTGCCCGTTGATGGCAAAATTGCTCAAAAAGTTGCCCTGTGTATCATCACCTTAGAGTTTTCTTCCAGTAATGTACATGTCACAATATTCCTCATTTAAATAATTATTGCCCAAGCCATACGTGTAACCCCTGTACCCAGGTCCTACTCGCCCCGCTCTGCGCAGACCTCGAACCTGGGTCTCCGGCGTGGGAGTCAGACGCTCTAACAAGGAGGCTAAAGGCTGCAACCTCTAGCGTCAATCGCTAGAACATCTCTTGAGATCAGAGGAGTGAGGTTTACTCGCACAGCAACTACTAGATGGCCTCTGTTACACTCACCCCCCCTAAACCTCACTCCCATCCAGGTCACGGCACCAATGTAGCCCCTCCAGTTCGCACTTGCTCGCTCCAAGTGGGACTCGAACCCGGGCCCGTCCGCATGAGAGTCGGACGTTCTAACAAGGAGGCTAAAGGCTGCAACCCCTAGCATCAGTCACTAGAGCTTCTCTTGAGATCAGAGGAGTGAGGTTTACTCGCAAAGCGACTACTGGCTGGCCTCCGTTACACTCACCCCCCCTAAACCTCACTCCCATCCGGGTCACGGCACCAATGTAACCCCTGACCCAGGTCCCACATGCCCCGCTCTGCGTTGGCCTCGAACTTGGGTTTCCGGCGTGGGAGTTGGACGCTCTAACAAGGAGGTTAAAGGCTGCAGAAATTTAGATTTCTGTTTGACCATCCAAGGATTACTTCATTGAATATGACCTCATCAGACTACATCAGTATTTATTTCCTACCAGACATAAAGCTTTTCTTTATCTTGTCTAAAAATAAATCATTAAATGCTAAAATTGGTAATTTTAAATTCTACAAGTGAATTTTAGAATCACAGAATTACACTGTACAATATTGAAAACAGATTTTTAAGGGATAGTTCACCCAAAAAGGAAAATTCTGTCATCATTTACTCACCTTCAAGTTGTTCCAAGCCAGTATGAATTTCTTTTTTTCTGCCAAACACAAAGATATTTTGAAGAATATGGGTTACCAAACAGGTTGGACCCCACTGACTTCCATAGTATGGAAAAAAAATCAGTGGGGTCAATGGGGTCCCATCAACAGTTTGGTTACAGACATTCTTCAAACTATCTTCTTTTGTGTTCGGCAGAAGAAAGAAATTCATACAGATTTGGAACAACTTGAGGGCGAGTAAATGATGACCGAATTTTAAGATTACGTTTAACTATGTTATTCAATTATTTATCAAACTTTTTAAAATCTCTATCACCAGATAAAGAAAAGCCAAACCATGTTTATTTTTTACAAGTTGTTCATTTTCTCCAAAAAAATTGTACAACCAAGCATACTTATGTAATAGCTGCATTAACATGGCAAGTGTACAGCAAGATAGAGACGCAAGATCTTAAGTTTCCTAAAACATAGATAAAGGTTTTGGACCACAGCACAGATATTTAGGTCACAGGAGCATTTTGATGTTGTGTAAATGTTCCTTGTGTTAAACAGGCTGCAGCAAGGCCTTGACCAACATAAATGCAACAGGGTCAAATGTCACTGGTTGCAGAGATTTATTTTTTTAAAGAGACAGAGCACACTCTGAAGACGTTTGCACATTTTTTACACAGCAATGAGCTTAGCTTATATTACAGTGAACCACTACATCACCAATATATGAGAGGTAAAGCCAAACAAACGAGAGAAAAAAAAACAAAACAATGCAGCTACATTTAGTGTTCTTGTGCAAAATGTAACAAAACTTAAAATATAAATATGAGTATGCGTATGACACCACTAGAAATTCCCACAATTTTTGACACCTCACAAATATGGCATGAACATCAAGGGCAAGGAGGAGGATTTGGTCAGTTTTGTTTGTTCTCTGTAATTCAGCACCATAAACAGCAGGGGAAGCCCTACTTCCATGTTTTAGCTTGTGTAGGGAGAAAGTACATCTGGCCTTAAGATTTAGTTAAGAAAAATGCAATTTGGGGTGAATAGACCTGATTAAAGCTGCTGTAAGTATTTTTTTTAATGCCATCAAATCCAAAAATCACTTTAGTTTCCAAACAAGTCACCTTTTTCTTTCATTTTTCCGGTTAGGTTTCAGTTTAGTGTCACACATCTTGTGGTACACGCCATAACAACATCATTATGATGGCAAGAAGAATGTTTCCTGTCAGCTTTTTTAAAGTAGCCATGTATTACAATCTATTTTTCATAGCAAGTGTTTTATTATATTATTTATATATATATGTGTATATATATATATTAGTGATATCTGACTGTCAGGTTGTAAAGTTTATGTGTAGTAGGCCTATTAAAAAATTACTTGCAGCAGCTATAATTTGACCCATTTCATTTTTCTGACCCATTTTAATCATGTTTAGGGAACTGTGGCTGCAGGATTTGAGAAAAGTTTCCACTCCACCTTTTGTCCTCTCTGTTCCTTTTGCATTCGTAAAAGGTCATTTAACAACAGCAAAATCTCATCACAAAAATATGATGGGTAAAAAAAAAAACAGTGTGGTGACATTTGGTTCGAGACCTCTCAATAACCCTTCTGCCTTTACTATGTGACTGGAGTGCGTGGCGTTGACGTCCTGTCCTGTAGGTCTGCCCTAGGTGTTCCTCGCCTCAGGATAAATCAACAACGACTAATCACTGATTGCGTTTATGCTGGTGTCAGCACATGGTTTCCATACTGACCAACAAATTAGTTTTTATCTCCAGCGATATTTTGCTTTGAGCATTATCTCATTGTTTGGGGGTATGCAGGGATGGTTAATTTGCATGGCAAATAGTCATGCAAACAACAATCACCTCTCTCAAACATGATGCGCTCCGAAGAGTGGCGAGTCACCATTCAGAGGCGCTGCATCAAGCAACACCCTCAGGCACTTTTCAAAGGAAGTACAACATTTCTTAAGGCTCTTGTGACAATCTATGTTTGAACTTGCGTGGAATGTTTGACATTTTTGGTTAACAGATGTGTAGATTAAGATCACAGTCTGTATTAATAAAAAAATATTGTAGCTCTTACAAAAGCTCTTATTTTAACCTTATTATAGTGACTCTAAGGACAGTTGGTGTTTGTAGCCCTTACATATTTTTTTTCAAATACAAAAAAAGTGCAGACTGTTAACAGGGAAATTGAAAACATACCTCAAGCATTGACATATTTTTAAACTGGAGCCACTTCCTGAGAAAAAACTTTGACACTCAATTATTTTGGGCACTTGGGCATAGGGCTGGGTAAAAATACTGATTTTCCAATTAATTGTGATCTTCATTTGAACAGTTCTGATGTAGATTCTTAATATCCCAAGATGACGATTAATCTTTTACTGTTTTACATTTGTGGCTGTAATATCAAATATTTGTACTGCGCTTCCCGTCCTACAGATGGCACTGTGTTCTGCTAAAATGACTCACTCCAAATCAACTCCCTGTTGCTTAATCTTCATTAACACAGCAAAAAACAAACAAACAAACAAAAAAAAACATTTTTAATATGATAATTAGCAATATTTCATAGTTTGTAGTCTGTTTTGTTTCCGGTTTTGAATGTGATGCAATACAAATGATGGCAAGAAATGTTTCTATTAAGGTGTGGGGTTGCACGCAAAAATTCAAAAAATTATCCAAAAACATACAGTGCGACCCCGTAAGACGCAATTTAGAGGTCTGAATTCCCATGGCACCTGACTTATGGGACTCCATGAAAATATAAATAAAATTTACTCATTTAGTTTTGTTTGAAGGTACAGAATATTTATCTACTGCGCAAAATAAAAAGTTTTTAGGGACAGAGTTGGAAACTCTCAATGTTTTTTTGGTATTTTATGACAGCTAGGCATCTTCCTTTTGGCTATAGAGGGTATGCATGTGACGCCACAGTCAGCCGGAGTAACTGCGGTTACGCCCACCGAGTGGAAAAAAGGTTTGGAAAAAGGCATGTCAATATCCATGGATCACTGCATCTTTGGTAAGTTGTAAGGAACATTATATTGAGTCCAACCTTTAGTTTAAAATGATAATCGTTTGTTTTACTCGCGTTTTCGCAGTTTCACTTATTAAATCCAGTCATGCAGCAGGCTCTTTTGCCACTCTGAGGGTGTGTGTTCCAGCGGGAAAATGTCGTCAATGCATACCCTCTATCACAGAGGTGCCCATCCCTGTTCCTGGAGATCTACCTTCCTGCAGAGTTCAGCTCCAGCCCTGCTCAACACACCTGTCTGTAATTTTCAAGTGTTCCTGGAGATCTGATTCAGGTGTGTTTTATCAGGTTGGAGCTAAACTTTGCAGGTAGGTAGATCTCCAGGAACAGGTTTGGACACCCCTGCTCTATAGCAACAAGGTGAGGTCTGAAGCGTCATATACGTGTGTGTGTGTGGGAATTGGAAAAAAATGGCCTATGTGGCCTATGGCCACAGAATCTTACTGGAACGGGACTGATCTCTGCGTGGGGGACAAAACTTATTCATTATAATGGAAAAAAAACATATCGCGAACACCAATATAGCCTGATTCCTGAAACAAGTGATTCTTATGAGCCAGTTCTTTTTATGAATGGTTTAAAAGATGAGTTACTAGTTGGTCTAAAAATTCCCTGCATAATTTACAGCATACTAGACAATATAACTGAAATGCATACCCAAATTAGATAAGAATTGTATTAAATCGGATTTAAGTTGAGAACTTGAATTGAGAGCTTGTGAATTGTAATCGAATTGGAAAATCTGTATAGATACCCAGCCCTACTTGGGCACAAAAATGGCGACTGAATTTAAGGAATGTCAATATGAAGAATTTAAGTATAAAAGCACAGCTTAAGACCATCCACCAAATGGGATACATTAATTTGTTCTACTATAGGCACTCAGTATAAATGACATATTTTAACACTACTTACATTATCTTAACAGGGTAAAAAACTATAAAACAAATGAATATTGTTAGAATCCTACAAATATAAATATATCTTAATAAACATCTAGTGGTTGATGTGATTGTTAGGATTTAACATTATTTATATAATATTTAGATTTTTGTTTCAAATAAGAAGTGGTGCCTAGATGAGAATTAAAAAAAAAAAAAAAAAAAAACCCATTTCTTTAAATTTTTCGGCAGCATCTAAAAAAAACCCCAAAATATTAAGATGATCATGAGTAAAACACATCTGCAAGTGCTTTACACTTTTCCATAACACAAGCATGTTGAAAAGAACGCACATAAAGGGAGTGTGGCTTTAAGATTCACCTGTTTGTTAAAGCGCTAGCTGCAAAGATCCTATTCACACATGTTCTGAACTAAAACACTGGCATTTACACTATATGTACAGCATCTACAAGTTTACAAACATACACACTCGTTTAAAGGCCATTGCGGCTGGCATTCTGTTTTAAGTTTTACAGTTTTCTTTTTTGGTGAGACGGGGCGATCGGTTAGGATAGCTTTAGGGGGAACCCAGCGAGGTCTTGAACTGTAGTGCGGGCGGCCCGCCCGAGGGCAGGGAGAGAAGATCGAATCCTCTTACTCTAGTGGGGTTTAGGAGCTAGCATATGGGAAATAATGTCTATGAGGTGGTCTAAGCCGTAGAGGTAGCCATCTTCTCTGTTACCCTCCACCCATGTGGCCCTGTGGCTCAGCTCCTGCCCCTCTGGCAACGGTGTGGTCTTCCCAAAGTCTATCATCCACACTTTTGCCTGCTCCCGTTTGTCATGGACGAATAATAGAGAACTGCCAATCACCTGAGCACGAGAGAGGAGAAGAGTTACACGTGCATGACACGGAAATGCCTTAAATGTCAGAGTCTGTTCATTGTGTGTCACATCTTTAAATGTTTCGTCACAAATACACTCGTAAACATGACACAATAGACAAAGATCCTGTTTCTATTATATTTGTGCAGCAAACATAGACTAACTTATTAAACAGATAGTTTTCCAGCATACAGTTTGTTTTTGTTATCTATTAATGTGAATAAACAAGGCTCGATGTTTGCATAGCCTGTTCTACCTCCTTAAATTAAAACAAAGTTGTGACACTGGCAATGCATTAAGTGTATCTAGTGTATTTGTCTTCAAAGTCCATTAGAAGAGGTTGTGTAATGCAAGGCATACAAACAAGCTGCTCTTCTAGCTTTAAGCATCCAGTGTAATCAGATATAATTACTTCAGAGCTGGTCTTTGCATAGATGCTATTGTGTATTATACATTTTCACATGCTCTTATCACATGGGTGCGTAAAAGGTTGCATTTATTAATTCCTCCATGGTTGTTAGTGTAGCTAATGTGTCTTAAGATGATAAACAAAAGAGTGACTGTTTACCTCGTGCGTTTTGAAAAACGGTGAAACTTCCAACGTGTCCCTGATCTCTTTCAGACGGTTCAGATAGGAATGCTTTGGGAAAAGAGACAAAGTATAAGCAACTATAAAAATACTCACAAATGTAGTGTCACAAATACTTATTCAGTATCATATTGGATGCATGTATAAAAAAAAACTATAATGTAATGCGAAAATAAGCCTTTTATATGCAGAATTAAATAAAAATGTCATCATTTTATTACGTACAAGTATAGTTTATTTTGTAAAAAAAAAATATATGAATTTGAGACTATATCAAGATATGGTTTTATATATAATACGTTATATATATTTAATAATAATAAAATATATATATATATATATACACACTACCAGTTTGGAATCGGTAAGATTTTTAATGTTTTTAAAAGAAGTTTCGTCTGCTCACCAAGGCTGCATTTATTTAATTAAAAATACAGTAAAAACAGTAATATTGTGAAATATTATTACAATTTAAAATAACTGTTTTCTGTTTGAATATATTTTATAAAGTAATTTATTTCTGTGATCAAAGCTGAATTTTCAGCATCATTACTCCAGTCTTCAGTGTCACATGATCCTTCAGAAATCATTCTAATATGATGATTTGCTGCTCAAGAAACATTTATGATTATTATCAATGTTGAAAACAGTTGTGTACTTATTTTTTTCAGGATTCCTTGATGAATAGAAAGTTCAAAAGAACAGCATTTATCTGAAATACAAAGCTTTTGTAACATTATACACTACCGTTCTAAAGTTTGGGGTCAGTAAGATTTTTTTTTTTTAAAGAAATTAATACTTTTATTCAGCAAGGATGCATTAAATCGATCAAAAGTGACAGTAAAGACATTTATAATGTTGCAGAAGATTATATTTCAAATAAATGCTGTTCTTTTGAACTTTCTATTCATCAAAGAATCCTGAAAAAAAAATAAGTACACAACTGTTTTCAACATTGATAATAATCATAAATGTTTCTTGAGCAGCAAATCATCATATTAGAATGATTTCTGAAGGATCATGTGACACTGAAGACTGGAGTAATGATGCTGAAAATTCAGCTTTGATCACAGGAATAAATTACTTTATAAAATATATTCAAACAGAAAACAGTTATTTTAAATTGTAATAATATTTCACAATATTACTATTTTTACTGTATTTTTAATTAAATAAATGCAGCCTTGGTGAGCAGACGAAACTTCTTTTAAAAACATTAAAAATCTTACCGATTCCAAACTTTTGACTGGTAGTGTATATATAGCATTTAAATCAGAGGTTGTTAATTGTGGAAATAAAAGCAAGTTTATCTGTAAAATCTAAAGCACATTTATCAGATGAATCACAGAGCATGTAAGTGAATTAGGATGCACATCAATTTTCAGGACACGCTGTGGACAAACATGGGGTTAAATAAATGTTCCACAGGAAGCCAAGGACGAGTTCTTTGGAACTGTTTGTCTATAAGGCTTAACTTTAAGGAAACACCCCTGTTACAACATGGGAATCCTGCCATGCAATATAATTTCTTTGTGCTAGGTGCACACATCCTATTAATATTTAAACCAGTAAGATTGCATTTACAGTACTTTAATGTAACAAGAATATGTCCTGTGTCAACAGCTGCATTATGCAAAGTGCTGTGTATTTGCATGTGTGTATTTCTCTGTAATATAATCAAGTTTGTGTGCATCATAAAGAGTGGTTTTCCCTGACAGCAGGTGAGCTTTCACTGCTTTCAAACATCTATAACTCTGAAGGGGCTGCACCACACGAAAGAAACCCTTAGGTTCACAAACCACCCTGGGGGGTAAATGAGAGAGTTTAGCTCCACCTGTCACTTGCTTCCTCTCTGTGTGCCAGAGGAGACTTTAAAATTGCCAGAAGGCCCTAAAGCACATAAACACATGAGCACAGACTTACCAGGATGTTCTTGTTTCCTTTGACGAAGTCTTGAAAGGCCTCAGTCACTTGTTCCCGCGTCTTAGTCTTTTTAAAGTCCCTGTTTACTGTTCCATCCTCATTCTGTACAAGGGGAAGGGAAGATTAGTTCATTGTGCCCATCAAAAAACAAAAAAAAACAAATGCAAAGTAGGGTTGTAACGGTATGAAATTTTCACGGTATGATAACAGTTTTAGAAAATATCACGGTTTCACGATATCACAGTATACGGTATTAAACAATCAATTTTTTATTATAATAAGTTAAAATAACCAATAAATGAAAACTTTTTTTTTTTTTTTTGGTTGAACAAATGCTTTATTATAATTTTATTTATTTTTATTTATTTTATATTTATTATAGCATTTGTGTGTTTTGTTTATCCAAATTTCAGTAATCAAAAGCATAATCAATTAAATTTAATAACATCTTGTGGATTAGATTAACAATTTGTATTTTAAAAAAAGACTTTTATTTTGATGGGATGTAGTAAAGAGCTTTGAGTTTCAGAGTGTATTTGACAATGGTTTTTCTCAAATAAAATGATGAAATGCTCATTAAGCGTTCTCTCAGAGTAGCTCTGGATATGTTTGTGTGTTCATGTCCTCAGATAGTGAGACGGCAAACACTGAAAACAAAATGAGTATTGCGCGTACTTAAAGGTTCAATGTGATATTTAGGAGGATCTATTGACAAAAATGCAATATAATATGCATAACTATGTTTTCAGTGGTGTATAAAGACCTTACATAACGAACTGTTATACCTTAGAATGAGCCATTTCTATCTACATACACCACAGGTCTCCTTACATGGAAGTCGCCATTTTGCGCCGCCATGTTTCTACAGTAACCCTAAATGGACAAACTACTCCACAGACCGCGTTTGCTGTCAATGACATCTTTGTCCTGTGTCGGCCACCGTAGCTTCTCTATGTGCTTTGAAAGGGAGTGGTGAGCAGTGGACTGAGTCGTTGGTTGCAATCTGCAACCTCTCCACTAGATGGTGCTAAAATTTACACACTGAACCTTTACGTATCTAGTACACGAAATGGCGCCGCTCATTCACACAGAGACACGCAAAACAAACAGATATATTTATACAACAGTCTTTTTGCGCTTTAATATTCATAGACCCTAGACCATGTCCCGATTTCATCTATTGTACAGCTCTGTTTTCATTTTATTCATCAATCCATTAAATTGCGCATTTTATGTGATATCTGCATTATACTGTAAATTCCATTTTCAACCCTAACGCAAAGTGACTGCAACTTTTTTGTTGCAAAACAATATTTAGGTTTTCATAAGTCATGTTTTCGTCATGTACAATTGTTACAAATTTTTTTGGACTATCATCTCTATCGTGTTTACGCTCACGTGATGTTGCTGTTCTGCATGGTCATGAAAGCTTATCGTTTACATGCATTTTTAAGCATTGTGGTTTAAAAACAAGTGATTTTTAAACCGTTGAAGTGCAATAAGCAGTGAAAGACAATTAATTTTGCTGTATGTATCGTCTGTAAGCTTCTAGGTTTTTTTTCTAGTATTCGTTTTTTGACTATGCTAGTATTCGTAATTTTGATATAATAAAATACTTATTTAAAGCAAAAATAACTATATTGTGATATATATTGTTATCATGAATAAGATTTTGATCATATCACCCACCCTAGAAAAGACTTTTATGTAGAGCAGCCCAGGGCATCCCCCATTCATGAAAAGAGTGAAAGAGGGGGAGAACCTGCCCTTTGTGCTAATGGAAAGTGCCAAAAGAGAACCTATCCTTCCCTATTCATGCAGGACATCTGCAGAGCTCTCATTAACGAAGATTTATTTTGGAAAATCACGACAGAGACCAAACATAAGCTTTCTAATCTCCTCTTGCTTGTCTTAATGGAATCACGGCCGCCTGGTTTTGCTTAATTAGCAGAAGGTTTTCTAACTTGTATTATGTCTTCTTGACATTTTCCATGAGGGTGTATTTACATTATTAGGACCGTGTGCTGTAGGCCGGAATTACAGAACTGAAATCATGTTGTGAGAGCTGCAGCCTGTCACTGACTGATGTTGAGCTCAAAGAACATGCCACGAACAGGCTGTGTGTGTGACAGAAACATTCAGTCGCAATCAACCTCTTGAAAAATGCCAATCCTGCCCCCTCATCGGAGTATGAAGTTCGGGATCTAATTAAAACGTGTGGGTTCGAGGTTACCGTGATTTCCCAGATAAAAACAGCACTGCGCTTCTAAAATCCCTATTTTTTACTCATGATTGAAGTTAAGCTCAATCAACAAAATTGTTGTGGCACAATGTTCCGTTCTCACAAAAAATAATTTTGTCTCAACTCTAATTTTCTTTAAAAAAGTAAAAATTAAGGTTACAGTGAGGCACTTACAATGCAGATGAATGGGGCTAATTTTGAAGGATTTAAAAGCAGCAATGGAAAGCTTATAATTTTATAAAAAGGACTTATATGAGTAATTCTTGTGTGAAAGCATGTGTATTATTTGAGCTGTAAAGGGATTATAATGTTTCTTGTGATAGCAATGAAGCAAAATTGAACATTACATTGAAAAGTTTAGTAAGCGATATTCATGTGTGGAAGCTTGTGTATTATTTGAGCTGTATTGTTTTAATCGTAAGTGTACAGTCATTTTTGGGATTATGTTTTGTCATGGCAAATGAGTAAAATTTATATCATGTTAACATGCATATTATGTCCTGTGGCTATACTTGTAAAACAGTGAGTATTTTAACTTTAATAAATTGGACTCATTTACTTCCGTTGCAATTACCTCTCTGTAACCCAGATTTTTTGCCTCTTTTTTTTAAAGAAAGAGATCTCAACTTGTTTTGAAACTGGAATATTCCTTTTAACCCAAATACTTAAAATTAATAAGGCAATATTTGACACACGTGTTAAACAATAGCTACATTTACATGGACAGCTTTTGTTTCAATCGGAATTAATTCATTCCGATTGATGAATTCAAACATAGTGTTTACATGAACGCTAAATAAAGTGATCAGGTTGATGTTCGCGTTTGTCACAAGCTTCAAATCGGAATTTTTGACATGCGCACACTGCATAAATATACAGAGTTTCCCGCTGTTAGCACATAATAACCATTCTCCTACATTGCTTCTTTATTTTGAAGAGCAAACTTAATTTTTATCTATTTCAGGTCCTAATTAGGAGACGAAGAGTACATGAACCGTTGTGCCGTGCAGTAAAAACGCCCCTTCCCACGTCTAAAACAAGGCATCTGTGGATGATAGCCCAAACACAGAACTGGTGGGACGTTGTCCTGCTCCACTTTACAGACGAGTGGAAGAAGAATTTTAGAATGACACGCCAGTCATTTATGACACTTCATTTAACAACAACAGCTTGCCAGCTACAACATTATGCCATCTCTACATCATTGCACACGCGCAGTCCTTTCCAGTTTCGGTTTTCAATCCGATGAAGTGTTTACATGTCCTGTCAATCAGATTAGAAATGTTTTAAACCACCCCTTATGATCCGAATGAAATTAATCAGATTCGGCCAATTCGTTCCGATAGACGTGGTTACATGTGACTTTTTATTCCGAGTATGCTACTGGTCCAATAACAATCGGATTATTAGCGTCCATGTAAACGTATCTGCTGATTATCAGGAAATTAATACCCCCAACATGACCCATAGGGGTGGGAATCACAGGGTACTTCATGATAAGATACGATACACGATACATGACTCATGATAATATCACAATACAGCCATTCTGCGATAATCAATATATTGCTAGACAATCCTATAATGATACATCACGATATCTGTCTAACAATAAACAAATTGCCTGTGAAAAGAAGGTTAAGTGAAGGTTTTCCAGACTTTGGACTTAAACGTGGCTAGGGCATCTATTATTTTACACGCACTGCTGTCCGTCATCCTGTTAAAACCTCTTTTTCTTAGGCTATATAGCTATAACTAGTTAACGGCTATGCTAACGGCACACTATTCACATTTTCCCTCATTCATGTGCCACCTCGGACGCTGGGAGCAGGGAAATCTATTAAGAGCGCCTTATTTTATTCATTAAAATATCAATATTTGGTGGATTCTCGTATCGCACGGTGAAGGACAACAATATATTGCCCTATCGATATTTTTTTCCACCCCTAGTACCCCATGAGAAACGACTTCATTTCAACCTTTCAGTTGAATGTGTGAAGATGAAAACACAGTGTAGTTTCGAAATTCAGTTGAAAGAACAACATTCAAATGAGGATGTTGATGATTTTTTATAATTTCACCTAATTTCTCTGCACACGTTTCCAGAGGATGTGTCATATGTTAAAGTTCCTTCAAAGCTTTCGTGACCGGGCGTCTCACCTTGATGCCCTCGATACGGAAGCCTAGCGTGGCGGTGGAACTGATGGTTTCCCTCCACTGCATGTAGCGCGGCTTAGTGACTGCTTTCTGTTCGTTTTCCTTTGCCGTGGGGGCTTCAGGATCCACCTCGATCATCTTCTGGTACATGTCAGCTCTCAAGCTAGGTTTCTTCCTGGCTTTCGTCAACTCCTCTTCCAGATATGTCCTGCAAGAAGGGAGAAAAAATGATCCACTGGCTCAGTTTCTGTCATTTAGCTTGTTGCATCATCAGTCATATTCTGTTGAAATTTGCAGTGCATACTAAAGTGTAGTTTATCTTATTAGCTAAAGGCATGATAACTAAATATTTATTCTTCCTTTATTCTCCAACTTGACCTTTCTTGGAAAACACTGCCGTAGAAACTGGGAAGCGCACTGAATTTGTGTGAATCTGAAAGCATTGCATTGTTTTGTTTGGACAGGCCAGCAAGGGTTCTGTTAATATCCTGACCATCTGGTTATCTCTATATTTGTCCATGGCCGCTGCCGTGATTCGGTCAGGCTTGCAACAGCAAACAAAGCAGTCCCAGGAACAACAGAGATGAGAAAGTTGAGACGTGAGAGTAGGGAAAAAAGTGATGAGCGATGGTCGATGTGTATCAAGGTCTCCCTGCACCAGCCACAAACAAGCACAGCTATCTTTCACCAGATTAGATGACACAGAGCTGCTCCTCTGCTAAATCTCTAGGGAGTGAGGTCCCTGTTCAAGTTCTTTTGTGCTTTGAATGTATAACATCTGTACAAATAATAGGTCAATGAAACTATTAATTTTAAAATAACATAGAAGATTTTCAGCAGCGGACGTGCTATTGCATAAGTGGAAGATAAGAAAAGATGAAGATTCAGTTTTTGCAGGGAGGGAAATTTTTGGCGTACTTAATTTTTGTTAGTGAATTATAGATTAATTCTCTCTTTTTCTATTTCTTATATTTTACACAAGAGATAAGAAATTGTTTTCAATTTGAACTCTTTCAAAACAGGATAGAAGAACTTATAAAACATTCTAGATTAGTTTCTAAGCACAGTAAAGTCTTATTTATGTACTATTATAGTATTTACACATATTATAGTATTTATTCATATTTTGAATTAGTTTTTGTAATGTTCAGTTTCATTAATTATTAGTTTTATACATTTTTAGTTTACTTTAATAATTCTTTAATTTTTTTTAAAGTTAAATTTAAATATAAATATATTTATGAAGTGTTTATTTTTTGTCTAATTCATAATATTTTGTTTTATTTCAGCTTTATTTCAATTAACAAAAACAATTTATAATCGTTTTAGTTCTTATACAATATACTGTATCTAAACTAGAAAAAGTATTAATTAATTTTAAAATTAAAATTTTTGAAACTGAATTTTTAAGGTTTGACAGTCATAGAGCATTACTGAGTGGTTGCTAAGGTGTTGCTAGGCAGTTGCTAAGGTGTCCTAGGTTGTTGCTAGGCGGTTAATGAGGTATTCTGGGTGGTGCTAAGGGTATTGTGAGTGGTTTCTTGGGTGTTAAATGTTTGCGGTGATGTTCTGTGTTTGTAGAGTGTTATAGAGTGCTATGTTGTTGCTAGGGTATTCTGGGTCAGTTTTAGGTGGTTCTGGGTTGTAGATAGACTTTTGTAAAGTGAGGCAGTGTAGCAGCATCGTGGTCAAATCTCAGAAACTGACCTGACGCCCATCTTGCAGTCCATGACACACGGTAGGTCAAAGTCTGCCAGCAAGTCCTCCATCTGATTGTACCTCTCTCCATCTTTCTCTACATCTCCGTGGTAGGCAGGAACATAGGGCTTTAGCACGTCTCTCATTAGCCTATCGAGACATTGCTGCTCACACTCACAGTGTTTCTTCAGGATGCGACCGTTAGCTCCAGCCTTGAAATTGCCTGAAGAGAGCAGAGGGAAACGAACAGCATTACAACAAGGTATATATAGTGAGCATTAGCATAAACTGTTTTCCTATGATTCTGTTTTTTTCTTTCAAATTCAAAGCAATTCACTATGCACTGTTTTGAATGTATTAACTGGCTTTGATTCATGAAGTGGTCATCTGTGCCTCCTTTTTGAGGCCTACCTGCATGGCCAGCCAGCTGGATCCAAGGGTACTTCTTCTTGAAGGACATCACAAATGGTGACCAGTGCACCATGTTCTTGATCTTCTTCCATGATTTATGCTGTTCAATGACAAAAACAGAGCAAGATGAATCCCTGTTTAAAGTTACCATGAATCAAAATTGGCAGTTGTTTTTTTTGCAGTGTTTATTCCAAATTATTTATCTGTGCACATCTTTTTTTTTTTTAAATTCATGTGCCCTCTTTATCTTTAATCAAAATAATTTCCCCTCCCTCTTGCAAAGACATCTCTTCTTTGATGACGTGTTTACTGGCGCAAGGACGGGACAACCTGTCACACCAACAGCAAACTACAACCATCCAATCAGTTCTCAATGGACAAAATCAAGTCCCATCCTAAAATTTTTTTTTTTTTTTCCTTGTCCAAGAAGTTTCACTTGGATATACCTCAAAATAGCGAAGAAAAGACTATTGCAACTTTCTTTTTATGTCGACTATGTTATAAAACTAAAACCACGATAGCAGGGTATTTTACACAACATTTTCAAGCTCTGTTGCATGCTGTTTTATGGCATTGTGCTATTTGAGAGTGTACATGGAATATTTATACTTTTAAAAAGTCATTTGTCACTACAGGAGAAAAAAAAAAAAGATATATATATATAATCCATGTTATTTTGAAATGCATTATGCATGCCTGTTGGAAGATGAGTAATTACTTGTATAATGAGATTTGGCAGGTGGGGTTCATTTTCCTACAACAAAATCCAGACTAGCACAACATGCAGGAGAATAAACAAACAGGTCTTTTGCATGTATTTACATACGTTTGCTGGCACTCCTATAGTGGTCAGTGCTGATTTCAATGTTTACACAGCTTAGTAAATTGCTTTATGTGAAGGATTTATATACAAAATACATTCAGATATCACACATAAACGAATGAGGAATATTGCGGTCGCATTATTTTCATGCTTGTTTTGAACCATTGAACGATTTCACCTGGAACCATCTCAAAATGTTCTTGCTCTGTTTGGAAATACTCACTCCCTGCAGAAAGCTGGCTCTGTTTTCTAGTTCGAGAGGAACTGCTCTGTTGAGCCATTACACTGTTATTCCACTTCACTAAATGTCCTTGAGCGAGAGCTCTTTAACTCTCCATGTTGGCATGGTAAACACATTCTTTATTCCACTCTCAGTGATAGATGAGGGGTTTCCTCGGGTGACCAGGGAAGCCTCTCTCCCCCCCAGAACAATTTGAGCCAGCTCTCCCAGGAAGAGCAGTTCATTGCTGGGCATGCTATGACCACAAATCAGCCTCCTTCCAAATCTAGAGAACCTGTTCGGCCAACAAACACAAGCCACAAAGTGCATTCAAAATCTGTTGAGAGGCACTTTGTCATGCATTTTGATCAAAAAAAAGGAACTGTCAATAGATTCAAGCATGAAAGAACCCTTACTGTTATAAAACACATTGAAGTCAAAATTAAATTACAGGGATTTGACAGTTGAGAGCTGTGCTTTTTTTCCTGAATTGCTATGACATCCTTAAAGCAATAAAATTCTGTAATTATTTATTCAGTTACATGTGGTTGTGACGCAGAACACAAAATTCTTATATTCTTTTTCTCCATATAATGAAAGTGAATGCAGAGGTTGTCAAGCTGTAAAATTAAAAATGACTTATCTTATCCTTGTGACTTCTGCATTATATTTTAGGTTTTCTGAAGCCACATGATAGTTTTGTGACTACAATTTAAGCCATTTTTTCACTGAAAATCTTCCTGTAGTAAATAATGTGAGTACAGTGGCTCTACCTTAATATTATAAAGCGACAAGAATACTTTTTGTGCGGCAAAAAAACAAAATAACGACTTTTCAACAATATCTAGTGATGGCCGATTTCAAAACACTGCTTCGAATATTTTGTTTCGAATCAGCGGTTCATGATTTCAGCAATTTGGCAGTTTGACACGCTGTTCGAACCGCTGATTCAAACAAAATATTCAAGCAGTGTTTTGAAATCGGCCATCACTAGATATTGTTGAAAAGTCATTATTTTGTTTTTTTGCCGCACAAAAAGTATTCTCATTGCTTTATAACATTAAGGTTGAACCACTGTAGTCACATGAACTGTTTTAAATATGTTTTTAGTTCCTTTCTGGGCACTGAAAGTGTAAATTAACTTGCTGGGAATAGCTGCCTCACTGAGCCATCGAATTTCATCAAAAATATCTTAATTTGTGTTCCGAAGATGAACGAAGATCTTACAGGTGTGGGACGACATGAGGGTGAGCAATAAATGACATTATTTGGGTGAACTAACCCTTTAAGAACTGGATCAGTCAGATTTTTGAATAAAATCATTCAGATCAGTTTTGTGAAGTGAATCAAACGATTAATTGAAAAGATTTGACTAAATCAATGTTGATTGTTTGTTCACAGACTGGATGTCAATTCTTCTGAACTAGAGTGGATGTCTAGATTTTTAGTGAATAAATTTTAGTCTGTTCCACATGCAAAAAATCACATGGCTTCATAAGATGGTGCATGAGTAATATTGGACCCCTTTTATGATACTTTTAATGATGCTTTTTTTGTCTTTTTGGAGATTGATACCTTAGTCCACATTCACTTACATGTACATAGATAGCATAAGAGAATGGCCAGTTTGAAACAACATGAGGGTGAGTAAATGAAGACAGAATTTTAATTTTTGCTATTTTTAATTTGAAATATTTCTGTAAGCTGAACATTTCTCCCTGTAGCGTCTATGCCGAAAAGGTCTGATTTAATTTAGTCTAGAAAGAGGCCCATAAAAGGTATGAACCATCATCTGAGAGCAGCAAGAGTTTTATCTGTCACATGAAGGTTGTCCTGTTCTGCTCCAGTGGAGGAAAACCGTTCCTCCCGCCCATAAGATGCTGTTAGAGAGGGGTCGGGAGCAGTGGCATGTCTATAAGGGCTGGTCTGTTTTGTGTGTTCCCTCCATGTCCCCTACCCTCCCTCTACTAGAGTCACCCCTAGAGACAATTGTGGAAACTCTGTGATCCAGGGGTCGCCACCGTTGCTTGAGAAAGTAGAGTGCTGATGTTAATAAGATTGTAAGTGTGTGAAGGTTCCCTTTGAGCCTTTTTATAAATGGCCAAAAAGCGAAAACAAGAATTCACATGCCGTATTAGAATATAGTGCTTTGATATAAAATTTTATTAATATTATTATTGTTATTAATATTATTATTACTATCCCCCCACCCCATTAATAATATTATTTAAAAAAATTTAGTGAGCAGTCTTCATTTAAAAAATCTTTGAGTGTATATATATTTTTTTTATTGCTTAAATGTGTCTGCTGACTAGAAGCAACATTGTGCAACTGTGGAATGGATATGGATGTAGAGGATATGCATGCTATAAAGAATATTGTTTCATGTTGTATTTTTTATTTTTTATCCATTATTAAATGTTTTAGTATTTGCTACTTTTAGGTTTAAGTAAACATTTAATAAAAAGTTAAGCAAGGAGACAATTCTGTAATTTATACTGTTTGTTTTCAGTATTCTCACGTATTTTCGTTCATTTATTTTTTGCATTCAGACAACATACCTAAAAAGGACACTTTAAAAAAATATTTTTCAAAATGTGCTTTTGTGTATGAGATTAATTTAATAATAATTATTATTACTTTTTATTATTATTCTATCATAGTGTGAAAAAATAAATAAATAAATAGACAAGCAATTTACGAAAGTTACTTAAAATACCTTTTTTCAGCACATTAGCTAAGATTACTGTATGTGATGAGGAGAGAGGTCTGATTGTTAAATAAAACAAAATAGCTACAGTATGCAGAGGTTCTGGTTAATACTGAAGCATTTGACTTGAAACAGATGCTGTCGGTGTGCTGTGGTTTGGGCCACTGCAGAAAACACTTAAAAACATAAGAATTGATGGACAGGTAGTGTTTGCCAGACATTAAGATGAGAAGACCACAGGGTCCTACCTCCCGATGACTACACAAATTAAAATTCAGTGGAAAAACAAAGTGGATCTGAGAGAAATTTCTATAGAGAGGGAAATATTCAGGATGTGGGAAAACAAAACGAGTGGAAAACTCGCAGGAAGAGATGGGAGTTGCAGACTTAATCAGAGAGCCACAGTCAGGTCAAAATGCCCACTGTAGAAATCAACAGCTTTAGATCATACAGACTTATAAATGTGTCTGACACAGTTGTTTACTTTCACAGCTTTGTTTCCATGAAAAATTGTGAGATTTCTGGTTGTAAAAACACCCAACCAATCAGCTTGATCTTATGTGTCTTTAAGCCAATAAGCAGGTTTTTTTTTTTTTTTTTTTTTTTAGCATTTTCCACTGTGATGTTTGGGGAAAATATGCAAAAAAAAAAAGTGTTAAACTGAGCTAAGAATACTGCACTCTTATTGATAGATGAAAGCATAATCATTAGTCAAAAATATTTAATAACTGAACATGCAAAGGGCCAGAATGTGATTTTACAGTCCAACTATGGAGAAATTAGAATCTATTACCTGCAACGCTTTGACCACCAGGATGATTGACGTGGCAAAAAAACCCAGCACGGGGACGATAAAATTCCAGATGTGCGTGAGGAAAGATGACATGGTAAAAATCTGTAAAATCACGCACTAGAGTGCTGCGTACAATCACAACGTAAGCTGGAATTTGAGTGAAGGAAAGTGCAGGGCAATGTGAATTTCTCATTTGTTTCCATACAAAGCATTCAAAAGCACAATTGGCCCATGCAAATATGCTGGTAGGCCAAGCTCAACGTGCAGAGACCACATTAAAACTCTATGCCATGCCGGTGAGGGCCACGAGCAATGCAAATGTTTATTGTTCTTCAAACTCGCCTGTAATTCTAAGAGTTTGGAATAGCAGAGGAATAGCTTCTATAACACCTGCCCATGATTTTGGTCCAAAGATAGTATATGAATCCATTGAAGACGAAATGTATTGCACATTTGTGCTGTAAAAACTTAATTTTTAGTACTTGAAAAAAGTTTAATTATTTTAAATCAGTGTTTTGTTGATGCTTTTGCTCTTTCTGTGACTAAATCGGTTTCATGCGTAGGTGTCTAATGGGTCTGTGGTGTGTTAGTCAAGAGGGTCAGCCATCTGAATGTTTAAATAATCTTTAAATAACTAAAGGACAGTGTCACCAGTGTTTTCAGACTGAGATGAGGTCAGCACCTTGTTTTGACATCACCAAGGTGATTTGTGAGAAACTGACTTCCTTTTCCCGAAACGTGATGATGAATGAAATATTTTTGTGACTGTTGCAGACCCAAAGACGAGAAAGATTTTCAGAGTGTCTCTTTCATTACAGGTATACAAGTTTTACTGGAAACAACCGAAATCTATTCACAATTTTAAAGGAATAGTTCCCCTAAACATTGTCATCATTTACTCACCTCCGTGTCATTTTAAAACGTGTATAACTTTTAATCTATGGTGGAACAAAAACTCTAAAAATAAATGAATAAAATTATATAAATCTTTTTTGTGTTCCACAGAACAAACAACCATATAGTAGCCTACATATTTGGAATGGGTAAGTAAATGAAGACCGTTTTCAATTTTAGGTGAACTATTCCTTTAAATTTTCATATAATATGCTTTAAACAGTTTTGAAAGTCATTCATAACTCTGCAACTTAAGATTTCATCATACATAAGAGATTACATCAATCACAATGTGTTTTAGGAGCTTAATTTTACTAGTAGGTAAATTTGTTTTGAAGTCATAAATAGTGTTAAGGTTTGATGCAAAATATTAATCTACAAATCTGGTAAACAAGCCTCTCTAGCCAGGGTAGCTTGCATAGTCAGTGTCTGATATTTGCATGCAAAAACACATTTGCATGGCTTATTTTGTGGTTAGAGAAATACTTAAAGGGTTAGTTCAACCCCCCCCCAAAAAATCTGTCACTTACTGATCTTTTTCTATGCCATTACAATAAATGACGACAGAAACTTTTGAACATGAAAAAGGATGCAAAAGCACGGCATGTGTGTTACATTCAAATACTTTTTGAGTCATGTGATAGTATTAAATAAGTAAGTTATTAATCTTTCCCTTGAATGAGTTAAACTCAAGAACTGAATCAGTTTCATATCTGAAAGAATCTTTCAGACTAGTTTTATGACTCATCTAACCTGATTCAGATTCAATCAGATTCAAAAGAATGATTTAATCACAAATTGGGCATTGCTGCTTCTCTCACATGAATTCTCATGACTGTGGAAAGCTAGATGTGAAGATTTTCAGTGAATAACTAATTACATTTCACATAAAGCTATCATACAATATATCATATGGCTTCAGAAGATTTGGAATATGCTTCACATTTATATTTTATGGTGCTTTTTATTGTTCTTCAAATCTCCTTTTTTATTCCAGAGAACTGGGTGAACTGTTTTTGTTTCAGTAAGAATGTTAAAATCAACTCCAGATGTAATGAACTGATGTGAAATTTATAGCACTATGAGAAAATTAAAATTCAGGTGATTTTGAAGCACATTCAAATTCAACTCAATTTTATATTGCATTCTGAATGTATTGAAGTTCATTACCTGGATTGGCTCTGCTCATTTTATCATAAGCATGTAAAACAAAACCCTGAATATTTAAAACATCAGTTTAAAAGAATACTCTTTTAAGTTTGTGTGGTGAGAATTGACTTTTTTAATAGTATTTGATGGCATGCACAACAGGGTCAAAAGGAGAACTAAAGGTGAGCGACCTCCTCTCTGATGATAAATGCAACATCATCTCAAAACCACAAAAGTTTCCGAAGGCAATGCACCCTGGGAAACACCAAAACACCTATGAGTTCAAGTAGATGTTTGCATGCACTGCAGCACCAGAAGACTATCAAGTCTTGCTTATTTTGCTAAAGACCACAAATTTATACTCTGTAAACATCAACCCGCAATAACAATCAAAGCAAAGGAGACATAATACTACGTAACCTTACAGTGAGCCTAATAACAAGACGTAAGAGTTTTGCAGTCTTGCCTTTGGAATGACAGAAAAATAAACTGTCCCGTAGTAGAGGATGTAAATGCGACCGCAGCTCTCCATTACTCATTTAGCTCCCCCTCCCATCTTAAACTCTTCTCCCTTTGCTATTGTATAAAGCCACTATCAATAGCTCAGGGTTTTGTTAATTTGGGCAGCGGAAGCGGCAGCGCCGTATCGCGAGGGGAGCACTCCATGGAGCTGGGTCGTGCCATTGTTCTGATAAGGGCAGGGTGAGCTATATCGAGTGTAAGGAAAGGGATGCCGCTCTTTACAGCGTCTCCTTGACCTCACGGGTGTTGTTAAAGTTTCCACTGAGCACTGAGGGAGGAAGTGGCTTTTAACCCCTTGAGAGGAACCTCTCTGCGAGACAGGAAAGTGCAGAGGGCTCTGAGACAGTATTTTCCACATCTGCAAGCAATACTCAGCAACATGGCCAAAGTGTTATTTTCTGGAGGCCACTATTAGCCCTTCAAGAACCTAAATGCATCCATGGTCAATGTAGCCAGCCTTACCACAAGCTTTGTCATGTTTTCTGTGTGGTAAGACCAAAATAAGGCAAATTATCATTGCAAATTATGTATATAGTAATATTAAAACAAAAACAAACAAGCAAAAAAATGGCCAGAAAGACTTTATCTAAATTTCAGCATATCTGGTTATGGCTACCAAAAATGAATCATATATAATGTAAATGAGTAAAGTATACTTTGATATTACAAGTTAAAATGAAATGAAATTAAGTTGTGACATGATGTTAAAGAGTGGTATCATTAGCTCATTTGAACTAAATTGAACTGCAAAAAAATCTTTTTGAGTGTATTATATTGCATATTGTTTAATTCCATTTTAATCAATAATCAAAAACAATATCAGAGTGGTGTAGATCAGGATACAAATATTGTGATCTTGAGTCTGACAAAGACATGAGGTTTGTTGGTTGTTTTACTTCAGGCTAGACAAATGATCTTCAAGTGAGAATTTGTATATATTCACACATTCATTTTTGAGTGTCAAATGTCAGCTAGAGTAAATGGCACTTTAAATTCTGTAAAATGCTAAAGCGTAGTGCTTTCATACAGGAAAATGTAAGACATTTAAGATCAGAATCCATATCTTGAAAATCCTGAGCAACAAGATTCCATTGGCAAGTCAGTTACATGTCTAAATTCCACCAGACCATGTCTGTTCGGAAAAAACATGCATGAAAAAATGGGTCAAAAAATTGGGTACAGCGACACTTTAAAACTGTTAGACGATATTAGAAGGATATACAGCTCAACACTTGTGAGAGAGTATTATTTAGCATGAATTCATCTTTGACAGTTGAGAACAAGACCGTCACGTTCCTTCATACTTCTGCCCTTTCAAAGTATGTCATAGCTGTTCCTGCTTGTCTTGAAACCGGTCTTTTCTCATCAATGACAGGAGAGCTATTTCACAGAAACGAGACCTCCCATTAAATTGCCGTTTTACTGCACCCTAATGTACACAAAGGTGTAAAGCTGCTCTAAGACGCTGAGCAGAAAGTTGTATCGTTTGCTCCTTGTGGGATTCATTGAAATAAAATACACCCTCTTCTTTACACATTTCCTTTTTTGAAGATGACGTAAAAAGGAGTAGGGGTGGGTCTGCTATGTAAGGGAAAATGTACATAACATAATAGCGCTGCTCCAAAAAAAAGTGAGCTGCCTACATAGGAAGCTACCCCTAAATAGGCTGCGACATAATTGTCATAGAACTTCATGTGACCGGGCTGAAACATTCTACATATGCAGCATCCACACAAATAGCAGCACAAGAGGCGTGAATGTTGCTAAGCTAATATTGTGATTCTCCGATAATCATAAAAACACACATAATTTGATTAAAATAATACATTTTTATATTGTAAAAATATAATATAAAATATTTAATATTGTAAATTTTTAATATACTATATATATAACTTATCCATGCTGGCAAATCATGGTGCCACCCAACGTGAATTATATGAATAATTTTAATAGCACGGCCATTCAAAACCTGAGGGTCAACCATGCTGCATAGTAAAGAGATCAACAGAATCAGATATTGGATACCAATCTTGTCTAAAGTGAAAATAAGCATGTCGGACAAAAAACAGATATGGTCAAAAGATCAGATCTGTGCATTAAGACTTGCAGTGTAAACACAGCCTGTGTCAGCGGTCAGTTATTCAGTTTAGTGGCACGAAATACCATGACTGACCAATTGGAAGTATTGCATCGGGCCATGCAATTTTAGATGTGGGTAAAAAATCTGATTTTTGTCCTATGTCCAAACGCATATATCCGATTCCCCTTGGAATTCCAAGCCGCCACAAGATGAGTAAAGAGATAGCAAAGATAGCTTTTTAATGTTGTATTATGAAGCAGATGTTCCTGTATGAGCTCACAATATTGAGGTGGAAAATTTATAAGACATTACACACACACACAGAAACATTCAGGAGCATAGAAACGTGTTTTCAACCTTTGCCCCGTGAATTGCATAAATAAAACAACTTCGATACTGACAGCTACATTATATTTGTCATTGTATTACATAGCGATGCTGCTAAGACGTAGGTAACTCTCTCTCTCGTTAACTTATTCAAATTTATTTAAATAAATGTAATCTTACCGCGCTATAAATTTCAGTTTAGAATTCTAGATCTAAACGAACTGTAGATAAAAATGAAAAATGAAAATTACCATTATTTACTGGTAACGGATGTGGTCAAAAGATCAGATCTGTGCATTAAGACTTGCAGTGTAAACACAGCCTGAGTCGACAGTTACTTATTCAGTTTAGTGGCACGCATGCCATGACTGACCAGTTGGAATTATTGCACCGAGCCACGCAATAAGGATAGGCACGCAGGTTTTAACGGGGGGAGGGAGTTGCAGGCCGTGGGTTACGCCTGTGCATCAAAGTCACCACTTCAAGAGAATCTAGTGAAGCGCAGGGGGCATCAAAGAAGTAGCTCACTGCTCATTTCCAGGAGTAAACCATTACACTCATCTGTTTCTGAGAAAGGCAGTCACAATAACATTCCTTATCTCAGCCAGCTGTGCTAAGAATGGCTCATGTCATTCTGTGTCTCTTCTTCTTTGTGCAAAATTAGGTTTACCAACCATGCAAAACGAAAAAAAAAAAAATTTTTAACTCCAAATAAAAAAAAACTGCAGCTCTTTCCTTCCATATTAAGCATAAACAACCACACATTAGTAGTAGTAGGGTGGTTTCCCCATATCGTGTTCTACAGTGCATACAAGTGAAGCCTACTATGTTAAAAAAAGTGGCCAGAGCAAAAAAAAAGGCCGGTGCACTTCCTGTCTGTTGCATATGAAACGGCTCCCTCCAGCAGCACTGCTGCAGCAAAGAACCCCAGCTGTTTGAACCAGGCATGCCTTGACGTCAGCTGGTCGCCAGGCAACCGTCAACCACAGGGGTGTTACATTTTCCATTGCTCGTAGCCTTCAGATCCTCCAGTGTATCATGCTACAGCACTTGTAAGCTCACAGTTGGGGCGATAGAATCAACCTCACACAAAAACTGTTTGTGCTGGGTTGGCTCGCACGGCGCTGCAGGAGTGTAAGAGTTCAGAGCAACGCCACTTTAAGACTGAACAAATACTCAGAGCTTGTTTTGTCAGTCTTTATCTGGTTGCTGAACATTTATACTTTATTCAAACAACACATTTAGTACATTTAGTTTTTGGCTTTAAAGGATTTTTTTGCAGTTATAATACTTTCTCCTGTCCTTGTTTTATTGTTTCAACATGTCAGCTTCTGGCTCAACCAGTAGTGTGAGTCTGGGGGCGGGGCTACCTGTTAGTTTGATTAATGGAAGATTTATTTAACCCTCTGATGCTGCTCGTAATGAAATGAATGTACTATATTTTAGTTCAATAATGTTTTTTATTTAACATTTTGTATTTTTAGGAATTTTTGGTGCTAAATTATATTTATGGAATAGTTATGATCCATTTATATTGCCTGTTAACCACTTTTTGAGCATATACCTGAAAATGAATTCCCCAACTTAAACTGTTGTAAATCTTGAATGCTTTGGAGCACAGACTTAAGTTTGGTCTCTAAGGCACTTGGCAGATTATTGCTGAAGTGAAAAAAGTTTAAAAAGTGAAACTTAAAAAGTTAAGGAAGTTTGTTTATTATTATGAAAAATGCACAAAAATTATATTTTTAAATTTTATATGAAATATATATTTTCCAAAACATGTTTTACTATAAAACTGTGAGAAAATTAAAGCCATAAATCTAAACAAGTTGTGCTCCAAATTTGAGGTTGATATCTGAAAAAATTAGTTTTCAGTAAGATTTAGTTTGGGCGAGGTACCAAACGTTTCCACTAGATGAAATTTGTCACCCATTCATTTCCAATGCGGTCATATTTTACTGCGAACAGTACAAATGTGCCTTTTTTTCAAGACCATTTAACATTTTCAAATGTTGTGTGTTTCTGTTCACATAGCAAGTGCCAATACAATTCCGATGAAGTAAAAAATGTAAAAAACCAAAACATAAAATTTCTGGGTCAATAATTACCGAACAGCACCAGAGGGTTAAATTACTTTTTTTTTTTTTTTTTGTTTAATCATTTTTAATTTTTTTTTTTTTTTTATTCAATTAATTGATCAAAGAAATAATTGCCAGATTAATTGGTTGAATCAAAATAATCATTTGTTGCAGCTCTAAAACCAATAACTAAATACCTATTGAGTAATAGTTTTAGCAAACTCACATCCGTTCAGACTCCCTTTCACTTTATAACGCTCACTTTTCACTATCCAGTCAATTCACTTATGACTTATGACTAATTAAATAATTTAATGCCATCTATGATACTGCTTTAACCTTTCCCAACAATGCAGCACTCATGTGAGTGTGTTTATTCAGTTAGCACAGTATGTATGACATGAACATGTGTGCCACAGACACTATCTCTAGAAAGCTGTCCGCCCACTTTCTGTTGCCTGCCGCCTACAGTGATCCACGGGCCTAGACATGTTTCATCATACCTTATTCAAATTTGCACATAAACTTTAAAACCTGTTGAGCTTACATTAGGGTTTAAACAACCATTAATATGCCAGAGCTTATTAAACTGCCAACCATTTTAATGTAACGTAACATCATTCCAATATTGACCTAATACAGTCAACATCAAGGGTTAGACCCTTAGACTCAAAGACCCTAACCCTACAAGCAGAACAAATAGAGCACTATTTTTGAGCTTTACATACCAGAGATGTGTAGTGCCTAATGCTCTAAAAATATTCCTGTTTTTACAATAAAGCAGTGGTTTTCAAAATGTTTTACTTTAAGAGACAGATTTTACACTGGACATCAAGTGGTACAACAGTTGTTAAGACATTGAAATTATATTATTATTTCCATTATTATTTTATTTGTATCATTTTAATTCCATTTCATATATTATATTTTTATATTTTATTATATATATATATATATATATTATATAGTTTGTGGGGATATATTGTTGTATTTTCTTTTTCCTTTTAGAAGCTGATTAATCCTATTTATTTTGCTATCCTAATATACATGATAGCTGCATTTTATTATTTCCATTTAACTTTGTTTTTTTACCTTGTGTCCCTATTAGAACAGACCTGCTGTAACACACCAAATGAGAACCACTGCACTGATGTAAACTAACCTGAATCATGCAATAATGCAGCTCAACGCTTTGGTAAGTAAACAAAAAGTGGCAAAGACTTGCAATGTAAATGCTCACAGCTTTGCTCACAGCAGGCTTGGTTAGGCCACACTTGCTGTTGGGTTTGCTAAAGCAAGTAACCACAAGCCTCTGTGCAGAGACAGACAGACAAACACACATGCACAAGGGTTCTTCCCTCATCTGATTGACACAGGAAAAGGAGACACCATATCAGGGGAGTTACTGAGCATGCAGAAAAGTGAACCACACCTCTGACTTGCACCGGGATAGTGTTATCTTGTGTATCTTATCTTCCTTATTGATAGAACTTGCCGCATAAACAACAACAGTGCGTTGCAACCGTGAGTTAAAGCAGCAGGAAGTAATAATTATTCTTAATAGTGGGGCAAACTTAAGCATAGCAAATGGTGCATTTTTACGCACTTAAACAACCAGTCGAGGTGCATTCCCCAAAGCACATCCTGGCGATACACCTTTAACCTGGTTGGAAGGAGGAAGTGCACAGAAAATTTCATCTTGACAAACTCATCTGTGGTATAGTTTCACTTTCTGTGCTATTCGAAAACATTTGGTGATCCAAAAAATGTATGAGTTTGCAGTCTCGCTGAAGTGAAATGTGCAACAGCTGTCAAAGGAACCGTGCTTGAGGGATCCCCTCTGCTGAGCACATGGGACGTAATTAGCAGCACTAAACCACAACACACCGCCATTAGCGCTTAAAAGGCAAGCCCACTGGAAACTTTTCTGGGTCGCTTGTTTGACTAATAGCACTGATAACAAGTTTGTGGTTTTTATCACTGTTCAATTTTTCCGAAGGCCCAGTGCAGCCCACAAAACGGAAACCATGCTGCAAATGTTTGTAGAGTAAAATGAATACAGATATGTTTATTGCTTATGAATTTCAACCCAGACCATGTTACTGTGAGTGGTGAGAGGCTAAGCAGAACAATGAAATGTGAGATAAACCTGTTTTGGAAGAAAGAATGAGATCATTGAAAGCATCTGTCTTGCCATTTTTAGAGTGATAACCCTTTGGAAAATTTCCTTGTGATACACTTGTGATCTCTCAGAGCTTGGAAACAAACGAGTGAATAAAAACTCAAACAACCACAGAATATTTCAACAGTCTAAGAACACAGTGTGAGCCAAAGGGCTTTCCTACAAGGCTGTCTAAAGAAAAGAAATGATTGTCTAAAGTGATGAACACACTGGTCTGAGCCAAGCCAATTTTTTTTTACTGTATATATACAAGAAACCATGAACTTAAGTCATCTAAAGGGCTTTTCACACTTAAATAGTTAACCCTGGGTCGTTCTACCCCGGGTAAATGGAATCCTGGGTTATCTTTACTCACATTTCTCACTGCTCGTACTGTTTCCATGACTGTCCAAAGTGTGTGAATTTAAGGCACGTGATTGGTTGTTGGTTGCTAAGCATCTAGTTGTAACATTCTAACACTGCATTGTAGTAGCCCAATTCTGTGCGAAAACCACGGACTTGGCAACACTGGAGCAGGGTTTCATAATCCCGGGTAAAAAGCAGCACTAACCCTGCATCTAAATTACAAGTGTGAAACATTCCTTTACCCGTGGTTAAAAGCGGTGTTTAGAACGTCGATAACCCAGGGCTAAGTGCAGTGTGATAAGCCCTTAAAAGTGTAATTTTAGAGCAACACATGCTAAATGAAATGGACTAAGCTAGGGATGTGCTAAGAAACTACATATTTATTTTGTTTACTGACTGTTTTGCCTTTATTTCAGGACAATGAAGAAGGTACATGAGCATAGGAGAACAGGACAGGGACATGACCTTGGACCGAGGTTAACCCAGATCCCTCTGTTTCACGGCACCATTGACTAATCTGTTGTAAGGAAACCTCCTGTATTATTATCCTGGTTTCAAGTTCACCCGTCCCCAATCAGACACAGGGGGGAGTTCACATACGACACGTTTTTGCGCTCTAAAACATCTAGACAGAGCAAAACATAATGGAATAGAGTGAGAGAAGAATCTCAAGATTTCTTTTTAAAAAATAAAAACATTTTTTTTAACCTGACAAACCATCTTGAAAACTCAACATTGTCAGAGCCATAAGCTTGTGGGCAGCACTCCAACATATAGCGCAGCTGTACCTCAGGCAACCCGAGTTTCGAATTCCTGGCTTGTGGTCCTTTCCTGGTCCTGTTCCTTTCTCTCCTCTCCTCTCCAATTGTTTCCTGTCTATCTCTATAGTCCCATAAAATAATCTAATAATAATAGTCAACATCACTAATCAAATAGACTTTAACACTTTTTAGCAGCAGTGCTTTAATTAGCGTTCTGACAGAATACTAATCGACTAGTCAATGAGTCAACAACTGTGACCCATCCCTAATGTAAGCTAAATATAAAGCACAAATCCTTATCATGCTCCATATTAAGGTTATAAACTTGTGCTAGTCTAGAGTACATTGTTTACACAATAGGGTGGCTAAATCTGACTTGTAAAGTGAGCAGTAAAAAGCTCGTTTTAATTGACTGTTCCCTGAATCTCAACCACATGTGTCTCTTATAGTATGTCTGCCCTCCAAAACCAAAGCAATTCCATTGTAAACGCACATGTCCGGGAACAGCAAAGATTCCATCGCAGAAGTTCAAGGTTATCAAGTAATCTCGCCCTTGTGATCACTGTGAATAGTTAAACAATCTTTTATGAGTGCTATCATTCCTCCAGATGGTACAATAGGATGTTTGCTCTCCTCAACTGTGTGTTTACAAGAAATAGACGTCACATAAAAGGGACCTACGGCATAGATCCTGTGTGGCGAGCAGAGCCACATTATTCTACAACTTGGTGTGAGGCTGGAGGACTGTGTGACATCCATGTCTAAACAATGAGCTCCTCTGTAACAGCATGCTAGCTGCAGGGTCTCTTGAAGCGCCTGCAAACGCGACATGCCTAAATAGGCGGGCCCACACATTCTCATGAGGGCAAGCATGTCGCATGTCTCCCCAGAGAATGCGTCACATGTCACTTCTGCAAGACAAGATTGTATAATGCAGTTGATTATCAGGTCTCTGCCTTTCATTTACTTATGAATGTTTTTGCTTGAAAAGCTACTAAAAAAACTTAACATACTGGTAAAGTATCTATATCCTTATAACCACTTCATTTAATGACAAATCATGAATAAATCTGAGAGTATGAAACTGTGCTGACTTTATACACCACTGTTTGTTCCTCACTCTGTTTTTGTACGTTGTTAAAAGGACGGCCAACAAAAGTCAGAGAAAAAAGTCCATCTGACAGCAGGACACAGAAGTACCTTTGTATGTGAGAATGTCAACAGTTACTCTGGGTGAATACAGACGAGCACTGAGAAGGAAAGTGCAAGGACAGTGTAAATGCACTGGAGGAAGTCGAGAATACAGATGAATTGTGGGACTGACCAGTATGTGTATCTCTTAAAAAACCTGTGCCCCTGACATCAATTTTGCCAATCACAGAAATTGCAGAGATCTAAAAAGCATTTCTGTTTTAATCTGACCATAGCAATAATGTCACATTTCATAAGCATTCCTATAGCTCAAACAGTAAAGCATGGCACTAGCAACACCAAGGTCATGGGTCTGATTCCTAGGGAATGCTTGAACTGATAAAATGCATTATTCAAAGTCGCTTTGAATTACAGTGTCGGTTAAATCCATCAATGTGAGCTATATTTGCTTCCCCAAATTGGAAACCCATCATACACTGTCTTATAGGATCAGAGTGCTTGTATTAAAAGTGTGTTGTTCGTGTGATGCTCGAGCTGTTGTGGAACTGGGTTTAAGTCCTGGTCCAGTCTGACTACTTTTCTGACTTCCTGTACATTCCCAGGAAAAAAAAAAAAACCTGCAAACAGCTTGTCACTGGTGGAAGTACTCTTTAAGTTAGTGTACCTTATTTACCCCTAAAAGGACTATAGTAGTACTTTAAGGGTACATACTGTATTATTACTCTAAGGCACTAATATGCACCTTTTAGGGGTAGATCAGGTACAAAGTTCTCTCTTTAAGGGTACTGGGTTTGTTGAACCCTAAAAGGTTGCATTTTTGCAATTTTTTCTGACGGTGTACTTTCCTGTCAGTTATCCACTATCCTGTCTACTAAAGCCAACAAATTAAATAAAAAAAGACAACAGGTTGACTTACCGCTTTCTGTTGTGTCTGCAGGAAAGCTGGGGACCGCTCCGGGTCGCTGGAGATGTCGTCCTCTGATTCCTCCCAGGACGAGGAGAATCCCGTTGAGGAGGCAGAAGAAGAGGACAGCTTTCTTATGGCTCTGCCAGGTTGAGGACTAACTTGGGGCTCCTTGCCCTCCCCACTGACCTCCATGCCGTGGTCCGTAATAATGACAGCAGGGATGGAGCCCAGCTCTGGACTGAACCCGTCAGACTCTGCCTGGGTTTCTGTTGGCTCAGCTCCCGGCTTTGTCAAACATGTCTCAGTCCAAGATGCTGAGCACTCTGGTGAAGTCCTGGAGTGATTGTCGGTAGGGCTGTCAGCTTCGCTCTTAATTCCTCCTGATGTGCTCTCAAGTGGGCCGCCCTCTTCTGTATTTGGGTCAGCCCTGTCCTTCTCTTCACTGCTGACCTGCAGCCCCTCCTCCATGCAGGAGAAGCGCTTTCCATTTTGCAGTTCATTGGGGATCCCTGTTGAGTGATCCTTGTTCTGTATTGCAAGTGTTTCCTCTGTATTCAAGCAGAGGTTGCCAATTTGGACAGGGCCAAAGTTCGGGGGAGTTTTCCTGGAAATCCGAGGGCTTCGTTGAGTCTCTCGGCTATGAGCCTGAGCCGATATTTGGGCCTCAAACAGGTCCACCTTCTTGTTCACCTCCACGTTCTGCAGTTCCTTGTGGCGCTCAAGTTGCTGAGCGGCACGCCGCTCTTCACTCTCCTGTTCTTCCTCTAGGCCGGACCCACTGAGTCTGCGCACTCGACTTCCCACATGCACGCCCAGTGATTCTGGCCGTCGACATGGTGAACATGCCCTTTGACAACTGGAACTGGTACCTGTTGGGAAGACAAAGGAATTGCCTGCAGACCCAGGGCTCAGGCTGCCTGGGCTAAAGGGACCTCCGCTGCCCCCCAGCACCGGGCTAAATGTAGAACGACTGGGCACTGGGAGCACAGGCCTTCCTGTCCGAGGGCTGCTCTTATTGGTCAGGTTGTTGGGGTTCATCATTATGAGGCTGTTCAGAGCATAAGCTGCCATAATGGCAGGCTGACTCTGTCCGTTTTTGCTCCCATTTAGGTCTATTCATCCAAGGTCCACTGTCCTTTGGAGCCAACCATCGTTAGGAGGGACCGAAGGAAAGCGGACACGTAGAATAAAATACAATCCCTGACTCCTTTCCTCATTCATATATTATGCCCACTACTGGTTCATCCTTAGCAGAGTGCTGAAAAGAAGCAGAAGAGATTTTAAATAGAAAATATCAAGTGGTAATGGTTATAGTACCGCTGTGCAAAAATACTGAATGTGCTAACTGATTTAACAAGCAAGACTGCCTGAATAATTACAATAAGTATGTAAGCTTTTCAGAAATGCAAAAGTGCCGATTTTTGTGGTCACCTTCTTCATGTTAATTTGCATTAAACACTTCTTCTGAAATACAGATAAAAATGTCTGATGTAAATGCTTTCTGTTATTTACAAAAGATTTTTATAATTGTGTTGGTTTTGATTGATATCAAGATGTTTCTGTTGGCCTCTGTGGTGAGATGCTGCCATATTAAAAACTTTTTTTTTTTAGCAAGTTTTGCTTGTCTGAGTTATCTTTACTAAATCACACTGCTTATTCTGTTAGGGGAGTCTACATATTGTGAATATGAACCCACAGTTCTAAGTGTGTCCGATAAAACACTTCTTTCCATTTGCAGAAATATAAACAAAGCTGATCAAATACTGGAAACGCTTACTACTAAAAGAGATGGTCAACATAACCTTTTATGTCTTGGCTGGAAAAAATAATGACTGAGGGTGTAATACGATACAGCTTCATGCAAAAATAATTTTCCACATACCATAACCCTCATATCACATTTAGTTTGTCTTGCCAGTCTATAAACGAAAAGATAATGGTGCACATTCTGAAATACCAAAAAAGTACCTGTCTTTTACTGTACTAACAGCGATGGTTGTGAGGCCTCAACCCCGCTGATGTTAAACATCTGAGGATCTTAAGGAAAAACAGTCTGTGAGGTATAAATTAGCTGCTTCCATTTATAGCAAAAGCTACGACATGGGAAAAAAGTCTTGTTTAACTGGTGCATTGAAATTTAATTAACTCAAAGGCTAAGACAAATTATTTCATAATGAACCAGAACAATTTCCTGCAAGTTTTCCAAGTGGGACTAATTATTTACAAATGATCCGAGGATCAACACACCCAAGAAAGAAGCAAAATATATTTGTAGAGAAACTGTTTGGTTGCAAATATGTAATTTTCATAATCACTCTGTAAAGATTCTCACCTTTAAACAGCTATATGCGAATTAAATCACCCACCTCTTCAGTATGGATTCGGTTGTTCGATTAAATAGTTATGTCTTTCACAGAGTCAAGATTAACATCACATGCTTTGACTAAGAAGTCAGGTAGGATGGACAGATTGTGCTCTGCATTTTAACTCTAGGGGAGAGGTCAAGGTTGGAATGCACCTCCTCTCTCTGAACCCAACCACCACCCTTTTAAGTCATTTTAACGGTCCATTATTGCTCTGACAATTCAAATGCATCTTGAGGCATCCCACGTCACTGGTGAAACACTACCACACTGTGTTTCAAAGCAAGTGTGATGTCTAAAATCTGTCCATCATCACAGAGGATCATAAAGCAGCAGAGGGCTAATGTGAACTAAAATGACTCAAAAAAAATTACTCTCGTGAGGCTTTAAAGCGTCTCAATAAAAGCCCTTCACTGAACAGCCCACTCTTTGGCATTCACTGAATTTGAATGAGCTGGAAAACACGTGGTGACTCTTATGAACTCAGTAGAAGCATTTGTCGCATTCTTATTCCAAGAAAAATTATATTCCATTGGGATTTTTTAACTAATTTATAAGAAGCACATGAATAATGGGAACATTAATGTGTAGTGAAGTATCTCTGGGATACAAATAATCACAGTTCTTGCAGAGCTGAAACACATTCATATGCATTCACGCCTTACATTGAGTGTATTCTTTACAGTTTTCCTATATAGTTTTTAAAATGTTTTCAGAACAGCGGTGCCGACAGCATAAACTTTCAATTGTCATCACTACTAGAGCTTTCTCAGCAAACCTATATGAACTCCGAATAGAAAATGCTTACATTATTACAGTGCCATAAACTGAACTAAACAGATCTCTGCTGCTCTCTCTATACACTTCGTTAAGTCAGATAGTTAAGTCTAAGTCTCCTTTATGTAGACATTTCTAAAAAGTGAACTTTTACAGCATGCCACACCAAATCGGATGCTTACCTACAAGTCTCCTTGTTGCAGACGCTGTTGTTTTAATTGTCCGAGAAGCGCGTATTTGCGAATTCGGGACACGTAGCAGAATAATAACTTGAGCTCCTCCGCTGCTGCTGCTACATTCCAGGAGTTCTTTCGCCAATTTAAATCAATGTAACTATGTTACAGTGTATCGCACGAGCTGCTCGACACCTCGCGTCAGAGCCGTATGTTTGTTTAATGTACAAAAGGCAGGAAGGAAGTTAAAATGACAGTGAGTCTGAACTCAACGGAACAGGCAGAGCCTCCCTGAGCTTTCACACATTGAGCACAAGGGGAAGAACAAGGCTTGATGTCGACTTCAGCTCAGAGGAGAAGAGCTCTATTTGATTTATTGCTTTATTTATTAAGCTTCTGAACATATGGATGTATGTGTGTTTGTTTGGTTTCTTGCTTTGCTTACACATATTTTACAAATATGCCAGTCAATAGTTTAGAACCACTTGACTGAATGTATGTTTTTAACTTGAGGCTTAAGCTTTAGTGTGTGTGAATATATATATATATATATATATATATATATACCTACACACGTTATAAATGTCATTGTCTTTTTGCAAAGTTATAAATGTCATATATATATACAAACACACACACACACACATGCTTGCTCAATGACATTTATAACTTTATGCAAAAAAAAAAAAAACTAATAATCTCACAATATAACTAATCAAGTATTCAGAATAATAGTTGACCGTAATGTTTTTGCAATATTTGATTCTTAATTTATTACATTTAGTCATATTCAATCCAGAATATATTTGCATCCTTGCTGTTAAGCATTATATTGTAGTTATATGTGCTGATATTATTAAGTTTTATTAAGTGTTACTTATTAATTCTTTTGACAAGCAGACAGTTGTAGTTTGAATGACTCACCAACAAGTAGATAAAGGGTCTTAGTAGCTCAGTGGGAATTTCTTCTCTGATGTATGGTTATGAAAACCATAAAAACAGGCCTAGACTCTGTCAAAGGTCAAAAAGGAAGATGTGAAGTAAGTTCATCAACCAGACTGACTTATCACAACAATTCCTGTTACTGCTCCCAGTGTACAATATGATAACATTGTTCTGATTTTCTTGCTCTCTCTCTTGTGCACTGATGACCAGCCCCACCAAACAAAGAAAAGTGTGTCATATGCACAAGTAAAATGGATGGAAAATATAATGCTTCAGTGGCCACTCTGATTTGAATGAGACGGGGTTGCTGATAGGTGGTATGAAAATTCATTTTCCATCCTCTATGATGGAGAGCATGATCATGTTCAGCAATAAGATTCCTTACTTCAAAGCGTAGAGCTGTCTCTGAGATCTTTCGAAGTTTCAGGATATGTGAGCCCTCAAGCCAGCCTAATTCATTTCCACCAACATTTCCCTATCAACTGCAGCGACTATAAAGTCATGACCGTGCAATCGTAGAGCATATGAATTTCAAATGAGTTAGGAAGAAATCAGCTACCCACATTAAACTTAATAACCATTAAGACGAATTTGAGAAGTTGCATTATGATGATCTTGCACTAAAACATGTTTGTTAAAATTACTTGAGAATCTGTTAGTATTGCATTGGCTGTTGATGATTCAACCTTGCAGAAGCAGAAGTTGAGAAATTCTCTATAAAGCTTCACATACTTATTATGAATATCGTTGCACCAATGAGAACGCTTATTCTGTTTATGTGTTTTTCATTATTTGTATGCTTACTAATGTCAAGTTATAGCTTACTGTATGTCAACATCATGTAATAATATGTTTATAATAATAATAATATGTTTAATTTATTTAGCGCCTTTCCCAAACTCAAGGACGCTTTACAAAAGCAGTCATTAACAGTCATTTCACAATCAATTAATCAGTTAAGTGGACAGTAGACATTTGCCCATTCCGGGGATAGAAATGATTGCAGTTGCATATCATGGTACAATTACGTACAGAAAACAGAGATACATAACTTAGTAACAAACAAAGAATAGTAGATGCAACTTAAAAACACAGAACAAAAATATTCAAAGAGAATTACTGATTTGTGTATAGCATGTTTGATTACATTTATGTTAAGAGTCCAGCTTTATCCAATAAAGCAAGGCTTCTTTAAAATGTAGGCCAGACAGCCATAATATAAGCAACATGGAACAGTAGACTAAACTACGATGAGTTTTAACATGTTATTGTTTATAGATCAAATTGTCTTCATTCAATTAAATAAGGAAATAAACAAATTAAAGTTCATGTTTATCATCTAATATTTGAGGTCACTACTCATCACAGAATCACAATATATATAAGAGACGTATTCCACCTAGTGGTAAAACGTAGGAAACGCACCAACATTTTACAATTTCTTTAAATATAATATAATATAATATAACATATTATATTATATTATATTATGTTATAATAACTACTTACTTGAGAGAGAACTTTTTTTAAAAAAAAAAAAAAATGTCCTCACAGATATAGTGGGTTATACAGTCCTCTGTCAGGCAGTATAAACATATGTATTTAATGATTCGTATATTTTTGTTCTATTCAAACGCATGCTTTACAGTTATTGTGAATTGTTTTTGGGGCAATAATCACTTCTGTTCTTACTGGTTTGGGACCAGCAGAAGATTCCTCCAGTGGATGGGGATTTTGAACCACTAGAGGGCAGAAAAGGATCAAGCATGGGCATGATGTTGTTTTGAAATCGAATTATTCGTAATTTCAATATTATGGTATTCATTCCTGCAGTAGGAATCGGTTTAATCCTTGTGATGCAACTACGCATGAATAAATAATAAGACAGATAAATTAATGAATTAATTCTATTCCTAAAATATTGCTATTGAAGCGCATCACGCACTAATTTAATATTGCATAATATTGAAAAAAGAAAATAAAAAATGTTCTTTGTAATGAGAGTTTTATATCATATGTTTGTCCTTTGTCAGCATATAAAGGGTCAACTTTCGTTGAGTGAAGAAGAAAAGAACCAATAAAATCGCAGATAAAGTTTCCACGCACTGTTCTCTCACGGCGTCGCGTCTACTGAGTAACCAATAGCAGCAGACTGGAGGAGGGGCCAAACAGCTCTGACAAACACAATTGAGAAGGGTAAACAGCTCTCGCCTCATGGACGCAGTTCCAGCGTACACAGAGAGCTGGACAGTAAAAACAGCGACGTATTCGCCAATTCTGGGGGTAAGTAACAATACATCCTATTTCTTAGACTGAGTAAACTTATATTAATGCATTTAAGTCTTTGAATGAAAATCTGTAATGTAAAGAGCGCAGATTGTTTTTAAGAAACGTGTACTTCACATTGCTGACGTGCAAAACACACGTGTCGTGGTATCATTTTTTGATCTGAATTCGAATAGTGTTTAATTTTTGTATAATGCAGTATTTCTGCATATAGATTGGGAAGGTTACACGTGCATTGTGCATGTGTTTTGATTCTGTCCACGTGGTCAAGGGAACATATAGTACTATTTTAATATCCCCTTAACCAAAGAACTCTTAACACGTAATATTCTATAATCTATTCATTACGCGGTTCATACTGTATGTGTGCAAAACTCTTGTCAAAGCACAAGGCCTGTTTACACTACACTTTAACTCCTCTAGGATTGCTGGTGGTATTAAGTGCCAGAAATCTTGCAAAACAGCAAGGGTTGGCACACACAGGTAGACTAGAGATATGGAATGCATGATATTTTTTGTTTGGAAAACGCACTACTAAAAAAAAAAAAATAAAATCTTAATCAGGTTTGGCTTGTTTTCCAGTGAAGTCATCTTTAAGATACATTTAATTTAAAAGCAACAGCTTATATCTTGAATTAAGTTTTTTTTTTTTTACCCCATTTATAAACTTGTTTAGCCTATTTGTACAGTAAAAATAAAATGCATTAAACACTTTTCCATTGTGGTACAAAATAAACTATATTCAATGAACCTAATATACTTTAACATGAATGATTTTGACTAAAGGGCACAATTAATGTGGCTTGTTTTGATTTTGCGTTATGGCTTCACTGCAAATGCAAATGATGCATCAGGGTTTTTGGGAAAATCGAGTGCCTAATGTATGTTTATTTACGTATATAGATTTATGAAAAGTTTAAAGTCTTACACAATTTTGCTTCTCAAGTACATTTATCTAATTTTAAGAATGTTTAGATATTTTTAAAGTAAAACAAGACCACAGTACTGACTACAAAAAAAAATGACTTTTTGCAGGCCATTTTGTGCAGTAAGACACAGCAAACTCAAAGATGTGTTAATGTGTTAAGTGATTGAAATAAAGGCAGCTGTTTTGAAGATCACCTCTTTGTAAAACCTGTAAGCCTTAAGCCAAATCTTTGTTTATAATCTTTTTTTGCAGAGCTGCTTGGATACTAAATGTCAGCATTGGCCTAGACTTTAAAGTAGATGACCTGACTCAAGGGCACAGTTAATATGGCTTGTTTTGATTTTGCATTATATTGGTTCACTGCAACTGATGCATCAGTCATTTGCCAGTTAAATCATAAAAAACCATTTTTAGAAATTCAAGTACTTTATTTATGTTTGTTTATATATTTGAATGTGTTAATGCAGTATTTTATATATGCTTATTGGTGCATTTTAGTAAATGGGTCAATGACGTGACAGGTATTTTTTTTGTCCAAAGGCCTTAATAATAATAATAAAAAACAAAGATATGACATCCAAAGTATGTAAGGTAGTACAACTAGATCTCTTTTATTGAATTCAAAAGGTTTTAATATATTTTGCTACATATAAAGGTATTTTAAAGATTTTGAAGTGTCAAAAGGTCATTCGGTTTAACCGTCCAAAGGCCAATACAGCCATTTCATTTGTGATTAAAATATATTAAAATGTAATAAATGCATTTTTTTTTTCTCTCTGGCTTGATTTTATAACATCATATATCAACGTAGTCCAAAACGGTATTAAAATTATTATGTGTAGAAGTCGTTGCTTTGTTATGAGAAAGAATGTCTGGAAAAATTAATTTCATTGATGTCATTTGGAGTAACCAATATAAAGGGACCATTTTGGATCAAGTGATGCGATCAATATCATATGACAGGATGTGACATCATTCAGACACACCTGCAAAGGACCAAATGGTCGTAAAGCAAAGTAACTCTCTTTTAACTATTTGAAAAAAATCATGTTTTCACTTAATCATGCGCATATCCTGAAACATCAGGTCATTCGGTACAACCGCTATAATACATAGAAAATGTTGTAATATTTTAAAAACTTGTACTAAATATGTGATTGTCCTTTTGCTAGGTAGCTAGCAAGCTAACTAGGTAGATATCGGCCTGTTAGCATTGTTTGAAAATATCGTCATTTGGTATAACCAAAAGTGTAATTCGGTAAAACCGAAATTTTGGTTAAACCGAATGACTTTTTTGGTGACACATTTTGTAAAATATGACAAAAGCAGTGTTAATTGATTATAAAAACAACATAATCTCATTGTTAAAACTAAATAAAACTTGACCCATACATTTATGACCCATATATTAATGCATTATTATATTTTTAATATGATTATTGATATATTTATAGATGTAATAATGCATTTAAACATTTATGTTTGTATAGTTACCAGCCATGATTGTGTCAACAATTTCTTTTTAGCATATTATTAACCAAGAACCATGTGTCACAGTTTTTGTTTCAGTAACTCACAACCTGACCTCATGCAAACAGAAAGAAAAGGGTGTTTCCCCTGACTAACTTTCTGATTGGCTGTGATTGTTATATTTTGTTTGGGTTTGCTTTCTAGCGTGGCCTCTTGGTGATTTCCTGCCACAAGGCCTATGTTTCATAGCATATTTCACAGACTGTCATCACTCAAGTTCCCTTTCTATATGACATCCGCTGCGATCACCTTGCAATGCACAGTGCTTTAAGAAAGGGTGTCCTAAAATGGCTGACATTTGTTGCTTGTCATGGTTATCTGTCTGACACCTCAGAGTGTGTGATGTATTAAGAAGTCTGTCCTGTTTCGGGGAGGAGTAGCCATTGTTTTAGCTATAAAGGAAATTAAAGTGCGTTGAAAGAGATATGAAATAGGCTATGATTGTCTGATGCTTTCTTTGAAGAACTTTATGCATAGTCATCTATGTTTGTACAAGTCTTTTTTTTTTTTTCCTGCATTTTTTTTTTTTTTTTTTTTTACTACAAAACTGTATCAGTATGTTACATTTCAACCATTTTTGTTGCCTTAAAAACATAGTAATACCATAAAAATAAATCGCCACAATAATATTAAGCAGTGCAACTGTTGTCAACATTAATAATAAGAAATGTTTCTTGAGAACCAAATCAGCATATTAGAATGATTTCTGAAGGATCATGTGACACTGAAGACTGGAGTAATGATGCTGAAAATTCAGCTTTGCCATCACAGGAATTAATTCCAAAATTTAATTCAATATTTTTAAAAATATTAAAATGGAAAATGACTGTTTTAAGATGTAAAAACATTTTGAAATATTTTATACGATATTTTTAATCATATAAATGCATCTTTGGTGAGCATAAGAGACTTGTTTCAAAAACATAAAAAAAATCTTACCGATCCCAAAACTTTTGATCAGTACTATGTTTTGCTGCATTATGAACTGTGCTGCAGTTGTGCCACAGTGGGTTTTCGTAGCTTAAGCAACATGTTCCTCCGTTAACAAACTGAACATTTATTGTTTGCAATAAGCATTGTCAGTTTGATATGCAGATATGTCCAGGCATGTGCAACCTCACTCAGGTATAACAACAGACTCCAGTTAGAATACTGGTGTACTGCCAGACCACACCTAGTTCACTAGGACTAAATATGTGGTAATCCACATACCCTAAAATGTGTTAATTTATGCCCAGGGCCAAGATCAGTGAGCTTGTTTGTAACTCAATGAAAATGTCAGTCACGTGGAATGCATTGTTTATCATGACTGTTGCTGTATGCTGCTATTGTTAATCATAAACGCTGCAGGAAGACTAAAGCAAATGTCTGGTTAGTTGCTGTGGCGCTGCAAGCCGTCTCACTATTGAGTTATCCACGTGTTTGTAGGGTTAAGAGCCTGAAAACATGTGCATTGAAGATATCCAGACTGTCTATGAAATAAAAGCAGAATAATTCCTTCCTTGTTTCCTAGTGTCATATCTTCCTGTTTTGCTATGAGGGATGATCTCGTTGTAGAATTAAGTATGGGAGTAAAACTGAATTTTGACCTATTTTCACACATGAAGTGTGTTTATATCCTGATTCGTTGCTCAAGGTCTTTTTGAGAGCGTTTTCCTTGTAGGCAAACCTTTACCTCAGGAAAGAAGCCAAGTTTAAGCCCTTTTATTTACAGGATAGTCAGTCTCTCATCCAACCCCTCCCCTCAGTTAAGCTTATTTGTGTCTGCGCTCTGAAGAATTTACTGGTACAGAATCACTTGTTTTCCACCTTGCTGCGTAAGTAAAGAGTATTTTATTGTGGCGAGCTGGCAGAATGTAAAATAACCCGTTAATCATGAAGTTTTACAGTAGTGCTTGGGCTGAATCGTACATTCATAGCTGCTCATATGCTTCTTGTGATTGACTCGGTGTCTGCAGACTTGTGTCATCGTGAAAACGTTTAACCTTTGATAGAGCTGCTGAGAATGGTGATAACAGCTGTTTTCTTGATGCCCCATGACACTCCGGTGTTGATTTTAAAGACTGTTTGTTTACATATTACACTCCCCACACAAAAAGTATCTTCTGTCAGCCACCTGTGTTGCTTTGGTGTCTCTGCACTAGCAATAAATATATATACACTTCCAATCAAAAGTTTGGGGTTGGTAAGAGTTTGTGTGTGTGTGTGTGTGTGTGTGTGTTTGTTTTGGAAAGAGTTATCTTATGCTTACCAAGGCTGCATTTATTTGATTAAAAAACAAACAATAAAAATAGCATATTGTAAATAATAAAAATAGTAATACTGTGAAATCCATTAAAATAGTTGTTTTCTATTTTAATATTTTTAAAATGTAATTTATTTCTGTGATGTCAAAGCTGAATTTTCAGCATCATTACTTCAGTCTTCAGTGTCACATGATTCTTCAGAAATCATTCTAATATGATGATTTGCTCAAGAAACATTTCTTATTATCAATGTTTATATAATGTTTATATTAATCAGTGTAATTAATGTAATCAACTAATGTTTTACATGAATTAAAGGGTTAGTTCAGCCAAAAATGAAAATTCTGTCATTAATTACTCACCCACGTGTCGTTCCACACCCATTAGACCTTCGTTTGTCTTCGGAACACAAATTAAGATATTTTTGATAAAATCCGATGGCTGAGTGAGGTCTCCATTGACAGCAAGATAATTAACACTTTCAAATGCCCAGAAAGGTACTAAAGACGTATTTAAAATAGCTCATGTGACTACAGTGGTTCAACCTTAATGTTATGAAGTGACGAGAATACTTTTTGTGTGCCAAAAAAACTTTATTCAACAATATCTAGTGATGGGTGATTTCAAAACACTGCTTCATGAAGCTTCAAAGCTTTATGAATATTTTGTTTTGAATCAGTGGTACGGAGCGTGTATCAAACTGCAAAAGTCACGTTAACCATTGAAACTTCGAAACGTTTCGAAATACTTATGACGTAACAAAGCCTCGTTTACTGAAATCACGTGACTTTGGCAGTTTGATACGTGCTCCGAACCACTGATTCGAAACAAAAGATTCATAAAGCTTCGAAGTTTCATGAAGCAGTGTTTTGAAATCGCCCATCAGTAGATTTTGTTGAATAAAGTCATTATCTTGTTTTTTTTGGCGCACAAAAAGTATTCTCGTCACTTCATAACATTAATGTTGAACCACTGTAGTCACATGAACTGTTTTAAATACATCTTTAGTACCTTTCTGGGCATTCTGAAAGTGTTAATTGTCTTGCTGGCAATGAAGGCCTCACTGAGCCATCGGATTTTATCAAAAATATCTTAATTTGTGTTCGAAGATGAACGAAGGTCTTATGGGTGTGGAACGACATGAGGGTGAGTAATTAACGACAGAATTTTCGTTTTTGGGTGAACTAACCCTTGTTATTATATTGGTAACACTTCACAATAAGGTTCATTAGTTAACATTAGTTAACATGAACTAATAATGAACTGCACTTATACAGCATTGATTAATCTTTTGTTAATTTCAACATTTACTAATACATTCTTAAAACCTGTTGACATTAATGCACTGTGAACTAACATGAACAAACAATGAACAACTAACGTTAACGAAGATTGGTAAATAGAGTAACAAATGTATTGCTCATTTTTAGTTCATGTTAGTTAATACATTAACTAATGTTTAACTAATGAACCTTATTGTAAAGTGTTACCATTATATTTGTGTGAGTTTTATTTTTCATTCCTTTTTTTATTTTATTTTCAACTACATAAACCAATATAGTGGCTTAAAAACGGTTGAGACTGAGGTTGAGGCTATTGAATCACTTCCTTCTCTCTGGTATGGTAGGTGTAAAGAGGAACCATCATGGCAGGCGACATGTTGTTGCTGATGAGGGGCTTAGCCAAGCTAAGCCAGGCCGTGATCGAGACTCAGGCCAGCTCTCTTCGCATTGGAGGGGTCCAAGCTGTGAGCCACAGCATGCAAATGACGGCTGAACAGGGCATGAGTGTGGCCATGCAGAAGATCCAGGTGGGTTTCCACTATAAAAAATATTAGTTGCCATTATAAAATGGATAGTCCTAGCTATGAATTTAGATTGGATGAGCCATGTTTGATGCCTTTGTGAAATAGGCAATGTACTTGCACCTGTGACCACGCATCAGTTGCCTTCTATATTAATTATTATGCAGTTGAGGCTAGAAAGTTGCAGGTTGCTACAGATCATTGCAAATGTAAACAGTCTACTGCTTATGTTAAGTTTTTGAACAATAATAATCATAGTAATATAAATTATTAGCACTACCACTCAAAAGTTAGGGGTCAAGATTTTTTAAAGAAATTAATTTTATTCAGCAAGAATGCATTAAATGGTAACGAGTTTAATAATGTACTAGTAAATGTTGAAATTAACATTAACAAAGATTAATAAATGCTGTATAAGTGCAGTTCATTATTAGTTCATGTTTACTAATGTAGTTAACTAATGTTAACTAATGAACCTTATTGTAAAGTGTTACCCATTAAATTAATCAAAAGTAACACATTTAAAGTGTTACAAAAATCTATTTCATATAAATGCTCCTCTTTTGAGCTTTTCTATGTATCAAATTATCCAGAAAAGAAAAAAAAATTAATCAGCACAACTGTTTTCATCATTAATAATAATAAGAAATGTTCCTTGAGCACAAAATCCGCATATTAGAATGATTTCTGAAGGTTCACTGACACTGAAGACTGGAGTAATGATTTTAAATTGTAATAACATTTCAAAATAGTGTTTTTACTGTATTTTGCTGTAAATGCAGCCTCGGTGAGCATAAGAAACGTCTTACCGACCCCAAAATGTTGAATGGTAGCATATATAATTTATTATAACAACGACAGTAGTTACATTGATTTTTGCATTAATTTCAACAATATATATTGTAGTATAATAATAATAATAATTGTATTATTTATTTAACATTGGTAGCCTTTACCATATTGTTTTTAGAAAATAGCAGAAGCAGCAGTAAGCCACCCAAAACTGTTTTTTGTTTTTACCCAGGCTTTTCGTGACTCAGGGTAATAGAGATACGTGCATTTGTTATTTCTTAATTAATTGCAGTATGGCTTTTGTGTAATTCAAAGCTCTCGATAATGGTGTTTGGTTGCACCTCTGTTGTTCTCAGGTTTATTTTCTCCACAGCACATGTAGGGTATAACAACTTCAACAATACGATTATGCAAATGAAATTTAGGCCTACCTGGAGATTGGATTACTGCCTGGGTTTCCAGAGCATAGGAGCGCGTTGTGTGCTGCCAAGCTATTTGTGCTATCAAAGCCTCTGGAACTGATTGTGCATTTCAAAGTGCTTTGAAAGTTTCTTATCAGAAATACATATCTCATCACTTATTCTAAAATGTATTACATTGTGTCTAACAACACCATGACTATATTCACAATATAGCATTAATTATAGCATTAATTTATTTCAGCTGTGGAAAAGAACATGAAATAACCTAATGATCATCTACTTTATTTTTAGGAGTTCACAGGCGGCCAGCAGAGCGTTTCTGATTTCAGCGCAGACGTGGACTCCAAGTATGACTTCACAGCTTCAGAGGAGAACTTTGAGAGTGCAGCACATGAAGGTTTGGACAGTGATTCAGTTTTCAGGGACGCTAACACAGGTGCTGCGCACACACGCAGCCAGGCCTCAGGGAAGTCAAAGCTGTTTGAAGGTTACAAGGACCCTACCAGCCAGTTTACCGGACAGACACGGTCATATCACCAGGATCACTCTTCTGTGGGAGGCATCACGGCTGAGGACATTGAGAAAGCCAGGCAGGCAAAAAGAGACGGCTCCAAACCACATAAACAAATGGTACAGGCGACCTTTTCCAATCCCTCATCACCCATGAGTAACTAGCCATTTGTTCCACCTATATATGTCATGCATTACAGAGGATAATAATAGTTGCTATCCAACTTGCTTGTTCCCCTAAAGTTAGTAGTTGGTTGCAGATATAGACACCTAGGCTAAAAAATAAATAAATTCATTGGATTTTGTTGAAGACCCCTTGAAATGTATTGATTAGTGCAGCTGGCTGGACATATCAGTGGGCTCATCCCTTTTTTCATTCCTACATTAAGTCTTGTTATCAATTGCTTGATTGGGAAAGAAAGCTAATAAATCCACAAAACACCATTTTTAAAAAACTGAAATTAAGAACATTAAAAATCAGGGCTCAACAATAAGGACTGCCCGATGGCCCTGGAGCCAGCGTGAACAATGCTCGGGACAGTAGACTGAACTATCGCTTACCCGATTGGGCCAGTGCTGCATTTTCACAATTTTGCAATTTGCTTGCCAATCTAAATATTCAAGCCCAACTCAGTACTCGAAGTGTGCGCACAATAAGCCTCAGACAGCATGCAAATAAGTTCTCTTTCACGTCTTCTTGTGATTGAATGGACATATTCTCACAGAATTAGGTCAAAATACCCATATTGGCAAGTATCCTCGTAAATATAGTCGGTTATGTCTGTGAATGTAAACAGTTAAATAAAACAAATAAAATGCATGTGTAACACCATATTGGATCCGGGCATTCGTTCTTAAAGTGACAGCAGCCTAATAAAACTGCTGCTGTCTGTGTTTTTAATGTTAATCAAACAACAAAGGACAAAGAAAAAAATGTCTCACTGAATAATTTTTGTAGGGCTGCAACAACTAATCGATTAAAATCAATAATAATCGATAATGAAAATCTTTGAAAATTAATGTCATTATCAATTAGTCGTGTCTGTCCACCGTGCACGAAAAACTTCCACCAGTCGTGTTAAATTACAGCACTGAATAACACATTTCTTTGGACAAAAGGCTGAAATATCTGTTGTTGGATGTTAAATTTAGGTTTAAAAGTCAACATGTAATTCAAGTATTTTATGAGAGTGGTAACTGTAAAGGGATAACAGCGTGTAACTTAGGCCTAATTGAATATAAATGGAAGACGTTTCCAGGATAAATGACAGTAACATAGGTTACTGTGTCCAGAATGAATTTGTGTTCCTGCAGAACTTTCTTATCGTTTATTATTATCTTCATTTTTAATGTAGGGATTTAAACTGTCCTTTTGCTTTATAGCTCTTTTGCACATATAGATATATTCACTATACTGTATATTTTTTTCATAGCAGGTGGTTCGTTTGTTTGAAGGACATCATTGGGCAGGATGTGAAATAATGTGTTTTGTCAAAAAAATAAAATAAAGAAAATCAGGCCTTTTTTATCAGATTAATCGAAGAAATAATCGGCCAAATAATCCATTATCAAAATAATCCTTAGTTGCAGCCCTAAACTTTTGTAACTTTAGTAAGGATTAATCTATATTTAATTTATACAGTGAAGACTATGCAATGTTATTTTACATTTGATTACTTTATTCAATTTCTGTACCAGAAAACTACTGTTCGCTGAGAGTTTTTGGTGTCATAACCTTATTTATTAAGGTATCAGGGGTTAAAAAAAAACAATAACTAGGCCTATGTTATTTTATTTTTGTGGTGGGGCTAGTGAAAAATTTTGTCAAGGCAAGTAAAAATTTGAAACCGTGTCCCAACCAGGCCAGTAGAAAAAAATCCTTAGTGTTGTTGAGACCTGAAATTTTTTTGTGTCCAGTAGTTTTTAAAAGGACATTTGTAATTGAAAGCACATAACACAATGATGCACTCTAAATGCCTGCTCTTTCCTGCTGTAGCTTAGTGAAAGAGCGAGAGAGAGGAAGGTACCGGTCACACGGCTGGGGAGACTAGCGAATTTTGGAGGTAAGGATATTTATAATTATGTATGTATGTACACTACCTTTCAAAACTTTTCAACAAACTTGAATTTTTTTTTTTAATTCTGTACATTCTCTTGAGATGAAGTAGCCTATTATCAGTAGCCTATAAAAAGACTGTTTTATTATACGATTGCCTCATGTAGGCAGACATATTATGGCCAGCTGATTATTTTACACTTGGTAATTCTCCTGTTACTGGACTCTTTCTTGGAGGAATAAATGAAGCATGGATGACAGTAATTAGGCATTTCTACAATGCCCATGGTAACTGAAAACCTTTGCTTTTGCCTGGTGCATCCAAACCAGAGAGCGAAGGCCACTTCAACTGTACTGTTTTGCATAGAGACTGTGTTGCCACCAAATATTTTGAATATATTTAGTATATGTTGTCAAATGCGTCATAACTTTAGTTATTTATGGATTCTGAAGGCCATTTTTTTGGATTGATATATTTGGCTTTTCAGGTTGCTGTCCTTTCTGGCACTGTTATTCGAAGGCCTGTTCAAGTTAGCCGCTTCTATATCCTCATACAACATGTCAGAGCCAGATTGAGGGCCCAAGGTTAATCTGCATTTTGACCAGTAATATCGTAGACTGCGGCTGCTGCTGCTTTGGATTATGGGACAGAGCTTAACCAGTCTGGGAATGTGAATCACCTGTTTCCCCTGAGATAGAGCTTCCCATTCTGCTCTGGGAGTGTGTAACTTTACCCGCTTTTGTTCTTTAAATGACAGCGTATTGGTTATTTCTCAGAGGACTAGTGCTGAATACAGTTACAAAGAATGAATGGCTGGATATGAACCCTAGACGAGTGTTTGGACCGAAAAGTGCTGTCACATGGGAAAATTAAACACTAGCAGTCACAGTTGCTCTCTGTGACAGGTTCGCAGCATTCTAGTTTTCCACTGACGTACACTAATTGAGACGTTAAAACATATCTACTATCATCTGCTGTTGGTGTGTGTGCATGCTGGGTGATATGTTGGAGTGTCTGTTATCAGATTGAACTCTTATCCACCACTGTTACAAGAAAACATCTTCTGACACCTCTTTACTACAAGCCTATTTGTTTATACTTGGAGTGACCTATAGGGTACTTCAACATTCTCTGAACCACCAAAGCATCATGGGATTGTGTGAATTTATAAGGGGAATGTGTTGACAAGTTTGTTTTTTTGTTTTTTTTTGTCCTCTATAGGGATCAAAGCTACTGAGTCTGTTCAAGATGTCTTAAGATTTATGTGGCATCTAGTTAGCAAAAGTGCATGCAATATGCTGCATGGGTATGTTAATATTATATAGTGTATAACTAAATTCAGTAGCCATAAACACTACTACATTCTGAATTATTGGTCAATATTAAACCAATATTTTCCATTATTAAACATTTATACTTTACATTTTTAAACATTTATACTTTTAAATTTTTGTATAATTTTATTATTATTATTTACAGTATTTATTTATTTATTTATTTGCATTTTTGTCTTATTGTGAATAAAATATGGGTGCACATTGTTCTAAATAATAAAAAGAAAATGAACAAAACTAACCTGGTATAAAATGACCACTTATTTGGTTCTTAATAGATATTTTGTTTCACCTAAAAGCGTGTCATATTAGAAAATTAAAGTTATTTTGTTACTCTTACTGACAGTAAATCACTTGGAGGAAACATTGTTTGTGTTTGAATGTTATGATTTGTTATATAGTTGTCACAGTTGAACTAGTTTTATGTGATGTGCATTTGACCTCTGTCCTCACCTTGACCTCACTCCTGGACATGAGCTATCCAGTTCAACAGTTCTCTGGCTCCCTTCCTTTAGCTCTCGTTGGATAGTTAAAGATGGTGATTAATTGCATCCAAGAATAGTATCCATCACTTTGGCAGGCTTTCGTGTGGTTGCGTTCTTCATCTCAATTTTAGTGACTGTAGATGGCCCTTGAATCAGTGCTCTAACAACTGTTTTTAAGCAGCATGTTCATGTTGTTTACCTTGTGTTTATGTTCAGAAGCATACCTCTCTGTTTTTGTAACATGAGACTTGGGCCCATAGTGTCCTTGGTCATGCTATCAGTATCAGGCAATCTGAGAGCGATCTAAACCACTTGTGCAAAAGAAAGTGCTTTGACAATATTGTATCCGAATCCAAATATTATTCTGATGTTTATAAGTTTCAATTAAGTAGCTATAAAAACACTACCATTCAAAAGTTTGGGGTGGGTAAGAATGTTTTTGAAAGAAGTCTCTTATGCTCACCGAGGCTGCATTTATTTGATCACAAAAATTCAGTGTATAAAATATTATCTTACGTAACATTATACTAGTCTTTTCTTTCACTTTTTTGAATAAAAAAAAAAACTGTCCCCAAACTGTTCTACATTTTTACCCTGTTCTTGTTTTTGTTTTGTTTTTGTTGTGGTTTTTTTTTTTCTTTTTCTGAATTGTGTGTAGACATGTGGATTAGTCTGTATGTGCACAGTGGAATGCACATGTTAAAGGGTTAGTTGATGAACGAAGGTCTTACGGGTTTGGAATGGCATGAGAGTGAGTAATTAATGACAGAATTTTGATTTTTGGGTGAACTAACCCTTTAGGTGTCTTTAAAAAAAGCAAATACAGTGCACCAGAAGTGCAGTTTTTGAGTACCCTGGCATGGCCCCTTGTGTTTTCCTCGAGTCTTAAACTCCTGCAGGCATGAAGAGACATAAAAACAGGAACCTGTTTAATCATCAACCTAGAACTTCCCCAGCAGGCTTGATGAAAACTTTACCAGGATAAGAGTTGGCATCAAAACTACATATGTTTCTGTAAGGTATGTTAAAGGGATAGATCACCTCAAAATGAAAACTTTGTCATCATTTACTCGCCCTCAAGTTGTTCCAAACCAGTATGAATGTCTTTCTTCTGCTGAACACAGAAGAAGATATTTTGAAGAATGTTGGTAACCAAACAGTTGACTTCCATAGCATTTTTTTTTTTTTTCCCACACTATTGAAGTCTGTAGAGCCCATCAACTGTTTGGTTACCCATATTTTTCAAAATATCATCTTTTGTGTTAAGCACAATAAAGAAATTCATACAGGTTTGGAACAACCTGAGGGTGAGTAAATGACAGAATTTTCATTTTTGGGTGAACTATCTCTTTAAGACTCCTGGAAAAAACAAAACAAACAAACACCAGAATGAAAACATGTCGGCACCATTTCTTGCCAGCTTACACTGAGGTGTTTACTTTCACTGCTTGATTTACAACTGACTTGAGACCCCTCCTAAATTTCTCAAAAGCGGGAGGGTTACATAATCATAAAATTACATAACTATTGAAGAAGTTTGCAGCAAAACTCGTTATTGATTCTCAGCTCTACCACAGCACATGTGCTGACCACAGTGGTTTGGAAATGATAGTTTTGGTGTTTCATTTTGTCAGGTTCACATTACACAGTGTCAGTGTTGTTGTAGGTACTTTTTCAGAAAGCAATCCGAAAGACAGATGTAAATACAGCTCTTTTTTTGTTTTCAGGGTGGAAGTGCTGTTTTGAGGTGTGAGATAATGACTGTTTCAGTATGTTTAACTTCTGTTCATTTATGGACCATTTCCTTATTTCCTTTTTTTTTAATCATTAAGAATAATTGCTTAAAGTCGGCATGAAACGGAAGTTGCGAGTCTCTTCCCTATTGTGACGTATATCAGAGTGAAACGGCTTCTTGATCAAGAACAAAAGTAGGGCAGGACTTGATTTTATTCTTCGGGAATTGATTGGATGGTTGTGGTTTGCTATTGCTGTGATGTCATGTGAGTCCCGCCCTCACACCAGTAAACACGTCACAAGAGGGAGGGGAAGTTATTTTGATTTAAAGATTCCAAAAAAAAAAAAAAAAAATGTGCACAGATAATTTTATAATACTGGAATATTCCAAAAAAACAAGAATCGTCAATTTTGATTTCATGGTGACTTTGATAATCTCTTACAGGTCTTGCTGTAGGTTTGGGAATTGGAGCTTTGGCAGAAGTGGCAAAGAAAAGCCTGAGATCAGAGGAGAAGAATGGTAAGACAATTGTATTATCTACTAGATTTGAACTTTATAGATACGTTTTGGGTCAGTACAATGTTTTTCTAATTATTAATCATTAGTCCATTTTATTGAAAGTGACTTACTAATCAGGCATAGCATGATTACAAGTGATAAACTGCATGCAATCAGAGTTGATTGTTTTTTTTTGTTTTGTTTTTTTGGACTTTAAACCATTTCATTAACAGAGAGATAGTGAGTGAGGAGACAGGAAAGAATAGGAAGGAGATTGTGGGTATTTAACCTCAAGTCACCCACATATAAACACACGTGCGCTTCTCACCAGAACCCACAACAGACTAGATCATAACCAATGTGCATCATCTGTAGCAATGAAAAGATCTTTACTTCCTTCGTCCTTTCTTTTAATACAAGCAGTACTTAAAATCTAGTATGCGTATGGAATTATTTACTCTTAGACAGGCGAGCGCTATTAATTGCTCTTTTGACTGTCTGTGTTTGCTTTAACTAGACTGCATGTATAAAAATATACACAAATTTAACATTTATAGAGCCTGTTCTAAAGTGCTCCTAAATTAGTCTGAGAGGCAGTTTTTGTAGCACAGACCATAAAATATTTATATGCATCTATGAAATTGGTATGGAAAAAATGCCAGTATATTATTGAAATGTATACAAATGTAAGTTTGCCACTCATTATTGGAATTATTTATTATTATTATTAACTTTGTTCACCACTTGTGCATGTAAATATGTGCACCCCTCCCATCATCCAGGATCTCTCAGCTCAACTTCAAATCTTCTTACGCCACAGAAAAAGATTTAGTCAGGCATACACACTGCCACTGTTGTTTTGCCATGTTTAAAGGCAGTGTGAAACAGAATTCGCAGCACGTCAGCATTGTGAATTGTGAATGAGTAGAGAGTTATTAGGTTTTAATGAAAGATTATGAATGCAAACTTTTATTTTATTATACATTTATGCATCTTGCAGACACTTTTATCCAGAGTGACATATTTTATTACATTCTTGCATTGGGCCTTATTCATGAAACTTTAGTAAATATATGAGTAAATTCTGAGTAATTTGGGCATATAACGGACCTTCCCAAAAACTCTCTTTTGGATTCACAAACACTTCATAAACATCAGATTTAATAATTAAAGGTGTGTATGTTAATGAATTCCAATCATTCGTAAATAGGGTGTGCGTGCACGCTCATTCACAATTAGCATAATCCCCGCCTAGGAGTTACAACTACGCAAATTACGAGTTTAGGAACGCTGTGGAATCTTCTGGACTCCCTTCTCAGGTTTGGCTCCAGTATATTGCATAAATGCAAAAGTGACTAATAGGCCATATGTCTAACAATAAATATTCAATTAACATGTGTCCACCAAAGCGTTTTTAGCCAGCTGAAAAAATGCCTGGTGCTCTTCTTAAAATGGACAGCTAGTGGCACTTGAGAGCACTTTGTAGGCGCAGCGTTAAACCAGCTGAGACACTTTGGTTGCTATGATTTTAAATATCCACAGCAACAACTAGTTACTAGTATATAATTTTGAAGAATATTACTGAATGTAAAAATGCAGTAACCAGCAATATTAACTTTGTTAATATTTTTAAAATTCATTGTTGTTGAGTCGTTGTACAATTAGGATTATTGGTCGGTGTAGTATTTGTCCCGCCCCTCCTCCATTGCGATTGGACGGCTGGGTAAAAAGTGACCGTGATGAGCGCTGCGTTTTTACCCAAAGTTGAACAGTTTTTAACTGTCCGCTACAAAAAAAAAAAAAGACAAGGCAAATGAACTTGTGAAATAGTATGGTTACATACTGCATCAAAATGCAGTGTCATCAGTTTGCTTAAAAGAACACAGAACCTTGGATGTTTTACGCACCATTTACAGGTGGTAGGGAGCAGGTGTAAATTTTACCAACATTCTGAAAATACAAACATTTTCATGAATCCTAAAATTTACATCAGAACGGCTTTACGAATGATTTACACAAAAATTCATTTTGCTTGTGTTTCATGAGGCCCATTGAACATAATAAATCAACCATTCACAAATCAAATTATGATCTCAGCATTGCGAGACCCTTACTGTGTTTTTATATTTCATTGTATTTTTTTTATTTTATTTTTTAATTTAATGCTTAAATTATTTTAGTAGTAATAAGGGTCAGTTTAGATTTTATTTTGTCTTTAAATGCAGTACATTTCTTATGCTCTGAATGAACCACTGTTTATTTTGTGGTAATGTCTCATGTTTTGTTTTGTAAATAAAAATATCTTTGACTTTTGCACAGTAACCACCATCGATACTGTGTTTTCCATATGTTATAATCAGTTTTCAGATTAGTAGATCAGTGCAAGTTTGATTTCTTTAGTTTTTATAATCTTTAATATTGGGTTACAAACTTTTCAGATTTTGACCAGTTTATTTAGTTTGTTATTTGGAACTACACCCTCATCTTTTGACTCCATAGGCATTAACAGCTCAAAGTGTCATTGAAAAATGCTTAAAAAAAAAAAAAAATCCTGCTTGCAACTATTAAAGGCTCAAATCTTACATCAAGAGAATGGATTCTTGTTACAGAAGTTATTTGCAGATATTTTATGGTTTAGCTGTCTACAGAGTTGCATTATGTCAGTCTGGCTGCATATCAGAATCAGAATTCTCTTTATTCGCCAAGTATGCACAAGCACACAAGGAATTTGGAATGGTTTCCAGGAGCTCTAGGTACTTGCATAGATGTACTGTATAACACAATAGAATACAGAGAAAGAATTAAAAACATGGTGTTAAAGAAAAAACAATGTAATATACATATAGAGAAATGCAGGACAAAAAGGAATTTACATTTAGGTCCTAAGTAGAAGGCCTGTGTACAAATTTACATGTTAAGTACTGTATATACAACTGTATAAATGTAAATTTGTATTTACATGAGACTTATTATTGCCTAATGCCTGGGTGGGATCAACACCATATGGGAACTGAGAGAATGTGCAAATGTGTTCTAAGGACAGCAGCCTGCAACTAGATCTTATCTATGTAGACACCAGCCATGCTGGATAATGATTACCTTTGACCTCATCATCACATCCAGGAATAGCTCTAATGTCCTCACAGAGATAATGAAGACCCTTATCTAACAGTTTGTGGGTTTTTGTTTACTTGGACAAATGGTTCTCAGCAGCACAGATTACCTTTGATGTTTCAAATGGCACATACAGGGGTTGTCTTGAGACTTTTGGACCTCTCTATATAAAAACATGTCTTGTTTTTTAAGCTGTATTTTCAGTCCAAAATGTTAACAGTCTTTTAATTTCACATAGGTGATAAGAAGGCAGTTCTGGACCACAGCCCCTTCCTTTCGGAGGCCAACGCAGAGCGTATCGTCAGAACACTGTGTAAAGTTCGTGGGGCAGCCCTCAAGCTCGGTCAGATGCTCAGTATCCAGGGTAAGAGAATGCTTTTTGTGTAACAACCGCCATGTTAGGCTAGGTCACTCCTCAAAGATTTGTTAGGACCATTAAGGTGTCCTCCTTGACTGACAAGAGCTCATAACCTGCGGCTGCTTCCCGTGTCAGCGTCGTTGTAAGTCATGGCCGCTCTCAGGTTAGGCTGGTATGTGATCGAGGCTTGTCTCAGTTTTACAGCCTGGTGATGTGAGTGACTCTGAACCGCTTAAAGAAAGGTGCAGAGAAATTGGAGATGCAATTTATTTCCTGTCTGATATGCAAATGTCTAAAGATAAAATAACCGCAAATAAACTTCCTGCGTTATTTTCCACACAGTGATGGAAAATGGATGCTAACTTTTCTGCATGCTGACAGTTCAAGGTCCTCATACCCTACCAGTTTAGACATACTTTAGACGTACTTAGACATACTAGTCACATTGCAGGAATTGCAAATTTAACCAAAGTTGCACGTGTTTAATTCCTGTCACACGGAGCCGTGCAGATGCACGTGAACACCGAATTGCGCTCACTTCCGCATCTATTTGCGCTTGAACGACATATACACGCAGAATTATGTCAAAATGTCCTTGTAAACAGCTGCTTATGGCTTAGGTAACCCAAACAAAGAAAAAACATGTGTATCATTAGTATCGGATCCGCGCATTCGATCTTAAAGTCACAGCAGGCTTGCTGCTTTCTGCGTCATGAATGTTAACAAACAACAAAATACAAAGAGAAAATCACTTTAACACAGATTAATTATATTCAATTTATACACTGAAGACTATGCAGTGTTATTTTACATTTGATTATTCATTTTCTGGACCTGAATACTTATACCTGTAAAATATAAAACACTCATTTATTTAATTTAAATCACTCCAATCGTTCTAGAATTATTCTTTCCAAATAGAGCTATTCAAGTAATCATATATCTTCATATATCTCAGAAAAACAAAATATTGCAATGTCAGTTTTTTCCAATATTGTGCAGCCCTAATCTGATGCACACATAGGCAGCAACATCCTTGTTTACGTCCGACATTCGGACGTAAACAAGGAAGCCTGCATTGCGTTCACTACATATGACAACGGTTCAAATTGTTGAATAAAGTTATTTTTTTGTTTTTGCGCACAAAAAGTATTCTCGTCACTTCATAACATAAGGTTGAACCACTGTAGTCACGTTTACTATTTTAACCATGTTTTCAACTACCTTTCTGGAAGTCAAAAGGTGCAATGACGTTGCTGCCTATGTGTGGATCAGATACCCTTGGATTTCATCAAAAATATCTTTCAAAAACATAAAATTATTATTGATTCAAAACTTCTGAACATTAGTGTCGGTAAGAACTGGTACTGTATATAACCAAATCAGACAATTTGCTTTCCAGTTCATAACTCTTGAAAAGTTGCCTGACATTTCCTCGCGCCCTTGAATCCACTTCTGCCTGTATTGACCAGCAGAACAAACATTGTCTACCTTCTTCTGTGACACAAATGCCCCTCTTATCTGTGCAAATATGTTGATTATTTCTGGTAGGCATGTGAGGTCACTCTCCCCCGCTCTGTGTGCATTAACGTGTATTTGAAAGCCAGAACGAAAGCATTTGTGTCACCCACTCAAGAATGCTGCGCATAGATCAATGCACCACGGCCTCTTTGCATGACATTTCCAAACCTCGGCCGCTGCTCATGCACTAGCCTCATGCACCTTGCCATTCTCATTAAGATTGGCAGGATTTTGTAAGCTGCAGATCGCACGACTGCCAGTGAAGGACAGCGACAGCACTGGCATCGGCGAAGCTCAAAATAAGCCCACAGCTATGCCAGAAACGTGACCTTTCATTCTACACCTCAGGAAGTTCTGAAAGGACTGGCACACACAATTTCCCATCAAGACATGGCGAATCTGCTGTGTACAGGATCTGTTTTTACAGCTGGAATGGAGAGAGACCTCTAATGTTTTATTACTAAAAATTCTCATACTACATAGTTTTGATGACTTCATTATTATTCTAAAATGTGGAAAAAAGAAATACACTACCATTCAAAAAGTTTGGAGACAGAAAGATGTTTTTTTAAAGAAATTTATTATTTTATTCAGCAAGAACACAATAAATTTATTAAAAGTAACAGTTAAGATTTCTATTTAAAATAAATGATGTTCTTTTGAACTTTCTATTCATCAAAGAATCCTGGAAATAAAAAAAGGATAACGGTTTCCACAGAAATATTAAATTATACAACCGTTTTCAATTTTGAAAATGGTAAGAAATGTTTCTCAAGCAGCAAATCAGCATTAGAATGATTTCTGAAGGATCATATGACACTGAAGACTGGAGTAATGATGCTGAAAATTCAGCTTTGCTATCACGGCAATAAATCACATTTTGAAATATAATGTAAAATAGTTATTTTAAACTACAATAATATGTCACAATATTGTGTACAGGATCTGTTTCTACAGCTGGAGTGGAGAGAGACCTCTAATGTTTTTATTACTCAAAAAAAGTAATGGATGTTACTGGAATATAAACCCAGACAGGGTGACCATCAAACTGTTTATTTGTGCAGTAATAACCACTGGATTGTACATTTATACTGCTTATTATAAATATCAAATAAATGAGCAAATGTGCATGAGGTATTGATTTGAGGTGAAATTATTTTATTTTGTAGACAAAGCTGTATTACGAGAGGCATACACACGACTATGCAGGAATTTGCTTGCTTGAGACAAAGGTCAATTGTGCAAGTATAGTGGGCATACAAAAATACGAATGCCGCAAAATTATCTGAAGTTTTTCTAATGTTGGTTATTGAACAGATAGGAATTACTGACGCTATGTAGCCCGCATTCCTCAGCCACAGAATCAGCTCAGAAAATGTGAGGTCATCAGAGTAATCTGGGTCAAACAAGTGAACCAGGATAAAAACCATGGCAACTGTAAAGCTTTTCTTTTTTTGTAAAGTTAGTTATGATGTACACATAGGCCGTTATGGAAAATCTTTCAACTTTCTCGCAGTCCTGATTTCTGAAGGAGAGGAGCTCTCACTGGGTCTGATTGAGCGGGTTATTTAGCTCTCGCACTCTCTCTCTCTCTCTCTCTGGCTCCTTAAGACTTGTTTACAGTGGTGTACATCTGTCACACAGTTCCTTCTCTTGAAACCATCTCTAAAATCCTGTTTACATGTATAGATTGACTTTGCAATGCAACTGAGTAAACCTATAACATGACAACAGATTTAATAAAGATTAAGAAACATGAAATGCGAGACTGTTTTGTATTATACAGTATTTGCAACCATTTTTATATGAATCTGAAGTTGAAAACGCAGGTGCTGTTTATACCTGGTATTGACATCTGCCTCAAGTGATCCAATCATAAGTGGGCAGCACTAAAAACAAACTGATCCAATCATGACCATATCACATTTGTCGTGTAAATATTAATGTGTCCTACAGTGTCAACTGTATAAAATAAGCCATTACAAGCCATTCTTTACAGTGACTATTATTCTGTTACTATTATTCCGACTATTATTCTGTGTGGGGTCAGCAAGTTTTTATATATATATATATATATATATATATATATATATATATATATATACACATTTGATAAAACTAAATAATTAATTCTTGATTTAGAAAAGCAGTGTAAAAATGTAAAAAATAAATAAAAATAAGTTTAAACTAATTAAATTTGAGTTAAGTAAAAAAATAAAATGATAAAAAAAAATATATATATATATATATATATATATTATATACTTAATGACCCCACACAGAATAATAGAAACAGAATAATTTATTTAGGAAGCAAACATTAAATTGATCAAAAGTAGCAGTAAGTCTTTTACGTTGTTACAAAAATGTAATAAATGCTGTTCTTTTGAACTTTCTGTTCATCAGACAATCCTGAAAAACAATGTATCACGGTTTTGACAAAAATGTTATGCAGGACTATGTTTTCAAAATTGATAATAATAATAAGAAATGTACTAAATCACCATATTAAAATTATTTCTGAAGGATCATGTGAAACTGAAGACTGGAGTAATGATGCTGAAAATTCAGCTTTGCATCACAGGAATAAATTACTTTTTTTTAAATATATTAAAATAGATAATTTATAGAAGTTATAGTGGTGAACACAAACTTCTTTCAAAAACCTTAAAAAATCTTACCGACCTTTGAAGGATAGTACGCTAATACGTCTGTACGCCGTTTACAGTTGACAATCACTTAATAGTAATTGTCACAGGAAACACATTTGATATTAGTAATACATGTAAGTGGCACTCTTGTCTCTGCTGAGCATTTGTGATCGGATCACCGAGGAAGGATGTTAATACCAGCTATAAACAGGACCATTGTTTTCATTTGGCATTTGTTGAAGAATAGCATTTATACTATACTAACATTTTATGTGTGTTTAATAATGTTTCAGATGATGCATTCATCAACCCACAGCTGGCCAAGATCTTCGAACGTGTGCGTCAGAGTGCTGACTTCATGCCCATCAAACAGATGACGGTACCATCTACTTAAAATACAAAATATTTGAATGTTTCACATCAGAAAAATTCAGTATTAAAAAAACTGCTTGTCTGTTGCTGATTGATCTGTGCAGAAAGCCTTGAGCTATGATCTGGGCCCGAACTGGAGGGATAAACTGGAGTTGTTTGAGGACAGACCCTTTGCTGCTGCTTCCATTGGTCAGGTCCATCTGGCCAAGATGAAAGACGGTCGAGAGGTCGCCATGAAAATCCAGGTTGGTTTTAGCCAGAAAATACTATTTTAAACTTGTTGCCGATCAATAATGCTTTAAGGTCGAGTTTACAGTTCATTTTCAATGGGACACCACACAAGATAAAAAGATTTAATCTTTTTGCAGCTGCTGTTAGTCAGTGACCAGTCAGAGTTGATTTTTCTATTAACAACCCATTTGTAGGTTTGTTTTATATTATATTATATTTTTTTGGTAACACTTTATTTTAGGGTTTTTTTTAACTAGTTGCTCATTGGCATGCATATTAATAGAATATTGGCTATTAATTAGTACTTATTAAGCACATATTAATGCCTTATTCTGCATGACCTTATTCTACATTCTTAATCCTACCCCATACCTAAACTTAACAACTACCTTACTAACTATTAATAAGCAGTAAATTAGGAGTTTATTGGAGGAAAAGTCGTAGTTAATAGTTTGTGTTCCCTATACTAAAGTGTTACCGATATTTATTTTTATTTTATTTTTATTTTTTACTGAAATAAAGCACATTACATTAATTATATTTGTTCATTTTAGTAGCTAACACTTAAAAGCAACATACAAATATTTATATTAATAGAATAATTTAGATGTTTTCTTTGTTAGCATTAAGCTGAAGCAGTAGTAGGATATTGTTGCACTTGCATTAGTGCATTCCACACCAAAATCACAAACAAAGCTTTTTGCCCTTTAATGGTGCAATAAAAGTCTCCAAACAGGTTAACTGAGCAACAACTGCTTGAAGTCCAAAGAGCAATTACCACTACCTGCTTTTGCAAACAATTGCGACCTGAATGTTTATGTTTAGATAACCTAAATCTGAATGTGTCTCCTCTCAACTTTTTTTAGTAAAACAAACAGTTTTGAAATGTTACAAAATAAGCTAGTTGCCAAGAAATGTTTGCAACATGGTCAGGACTGTTTTGCTGGAGGCGTTTGTTTGTAGCAGCCCATGTGTTCTTTCCCCTAGATGCTTTTATGGTTTGAACATGTTTTGGTTTACGAAATGAACTGCTTCTGCGTAATGTTTTCTGAGCCTCGTGTAACATACCTTTGGTTTCTGCAGTACCCCGGAGTCGCACAGAGCATCAACAGTGATGTGAATAACCTTATGACGGTCCTGAGCATGAGCAACGCCCTTCCTGAAGGTGATGACCTCATCACTCATGTTTAATAACTTGAATGCACATACATTTGATTTTTAGAATTTTAGGTAAATAAATTTCTGGAGATATATCCTGGTGGTTAGCGCACACGCGTCAACTCGGTCAGCTCAGGTCGTTTCCCAATCCCAAATCTGAGAGCATACACTACCTGTCTGCTATGTTCTTTAACTAAAAACATAAATGTTTGGGGTCGGTAAGAAATTATTTTATATATATATATATATATATATATATATATATATATATATATATATATAATATACTGAACAAAATTATGAGCATAACAACTTCGCACAGCCATTGAAGAGGAGTGGACCAACATTCCACAGGCCACAATTAACAACCTGATCAACTCCAGGAGCGAAGGAGATGTGTTGCACTGCATGAGGGAAATGGATACTGACTGGTTTTCGGACCCCCCTAATAAAACTGCACATTTTAGAGTGGCCTTTTATTGTGGCCAGCCTAAGGCACACCTGTGCAATAATCATACTGTCTAATCAGCATCTCGATTATGCCACACCTGTGAGGTGGATGGATTATCTCGGCAAAGGAGAAGTGCTCACTAACACAGATTTAGACAGATTTGTGAACAATATTTGAGAGAAATAGGCCTTTTGTGTACATAGAAAAAGTCTTAGATCTTTGAGTTCAGCTCATTAGAAATAAAATAAATTTTCTATTTCAATATTTTCTTTATAAAATAAATGTAATAAATTGTCACATGAATCTTTTTTAGAAGTCATTCTAATGCTAAGTGAGGCTTCTTTTTTCATAAGTTAAGAAGGTTCAAAAGAACTGCTTTTTTAAAATAGAAATCTTTTGTGACCTTAAATTTCTTTTCTGTCACTTGTGATCAATTGAATGCATCCTTGCTGATTTAAAAAAATAAATTTCTTATATATATATATATATGTGACACCCAGTTCTAAAATATTTTGGCTAGGAATATTTTAAGCTGAAATAATAAACTGATGAAATTTTACTGATTTTGAAACTCTTTCATTGACCCTATTCTTTCCAAGAACTTGGTGTCAGCGCACTCAGATCTATATTTAGTGTGTTTCAAACTGAGAGCTCAAGGCCTGTTGGGTCTTAGTGGGCTGATAGATCTCAGACTGCATAACTGACCAATGAGAGCCCATGAGCTGCATCATCGTTACAACAGCGCCACTGCTACATGATCAATGCCGGTTAAATATTCAGCTGTCAGAGAAGCCTAATCCTCCAAATATAGTCTGAACTTTCATTTAAGCTCGTAAATACCACCACAGCATTGCTGGTCCTTCTTTTTGCCAGAAGAAAGACATGACACAAAGCAGATACTCAAAATATGTTTCATGTCATGCCAACCTTTGTGAAAAAGAAGTACACTTTAGCATACTTTTAAGAAGAGTACTTATTATGGAAATAATATACTTAAAGGTGCTATATGTGAATTTTTATTTATTTATTTTTTTGGACTGTACTGAAGCATAATACCATACTATGTTTGCAGATATTTAGGAAGTTTACATACTTGTTTCTTCAAAAATTAATGCTACAGCCAGTTTATTCTACTTTGAAATGTGCGTTCCGTGTCAGAATGTCTGTTTTTGTTTTGGTCTGTGTGATCCCGCCTGCTGCCAATTTACCCAATGGTATTTCGACACCCCGGGTTGCCAGTTGGCGAAAAACACAGCCTACTGCAGCCATGGAAGCCAGCAAACAAACTGGGTCGGAGGTCGCAGATTTTGCCTGACCTAAAAAGCCTTGTTGTCCATCTAATAAGCTCTGTGACCAGAGGCATATTAAAACACAGATAAATTAACTCATCAACTTGCAGTGTACGGCTTGTCACCTTCCTGTTGCTTCGTTCCTGTTGCATGTCCTCATTCTGGCAACCCGTGTGAGCATCAAGTCTGAGGAGGAGGGATGGGGAAATAACTCTCTCCAATATTTAGAATTTGGACTGCAATACCAAGTTCAACCACTAGCTGTCAATATTACGTACTGCACCTTTAAGTGTGAACTGAATGTAATGTTTTGTAACACTTAATTGCAATTAAATGAAAATGTATTTGTTTAAATTTATATGAAATGCAATTAGTTGAATGTAAGAGTGCTTTTTTGCCCCAGGTAAAGGGATAGTTCACCCAAAAATGAAAATTATCCCATGATTTACTCACTCTCAAGCCATCCTTGGTGTATATGACTTTCTTCTTTCAGACGAATACAATCCGGCGTACGATGTAGGATGTAGGAGTATCGTAAGCTTAGACGCCTCTCGCGGTTCAAACAAATAGGGCTGGGCAACAAACTCAAGCTCCTCTTCTCTTATACTGAAATCCTCCGACATTTCTCTTTTTTTCATTTTAGACTTCTAATTTGTGACCAGCGTTTTTTTGTCCTCTGTACTTCCGCATTTGTCAATACGTCATGCATCGGGTCAAAGTTTATTCTTCCATCGTAACTCGTCTTGAGTAGAATGTGTACGGCTGTTTTGCCAGAAGCTAGTTTATAAATATGGATATTTTTCTTACAAAAATCCATCACTTCACTTCAGAAGGTCTTTATTAACCTCCTGGAGTCATGTGGATTATTTTTATGATGGATGGATGCACTTTTTTGGGCTTCAAAATACAGCACCCCCATTCACTACCATTATAAAGCTTGGAAGAGCCAGGATATTTTTTTTAATATAACTCTGATTGTGTTCGTCTGAAAGGAGATTGTCATATATCGTAAGTCATATACACCTAGGATGCCTTGAGGGTGAGTAAATCATGCTTAAAGCTTCTTTAAAGTACAACAAATGATTTAAAATGTACTGTAAATTAAAACTTTTAAATTTGACAGTATTACAAAGTGTACTTAAGTGTGTTAAGAAAAAGTCATGAAAGTGTGCTCTTTTTAAGTATACTTAAGTGGCTTTTTATTTCATTAATATTTTATTATCTGCAAGTACAGTTTTTTTTTTTTTTTTGAAATATACAATTAAGATTTGAAGTACACTACAAGTGCACACTCAATACAGTTAAGTGCACTTTTTTCACAATGAAAGTATACACACCCAGATTCCAAGAATTGTGAGTGCAACCTCTTGGTAAATCTTGAATTTTTTTTCTAAATAAACACTCACCTACTGACTCAACTCTGTGTCTCCGAACATGTAGGTCTGTTTCCAGAGCATTTGATAGATGTGATGCGACGTGAGCTGGCACTGGAGTGCGATTACATAAGGGAAGCCAAGTGTGCTCGGAAATTCAAGTGAGTGAACTAAAACAAGCTGGAGACATTTTTCTCACTGCTAATTCAGAGCATTCCATCATTGTATCCGTCAATTTACCCCTCTATAAAATCACGGGCGGTCTGAGGGCTCATAAGCGGCCTGCTGGCTCTTACAAGACATTTCAAGCAGCTATGTAACTGATATTTGAGCTAAATCTATCCTGTGCCATAACACCCTTTGAAAGGAAGGTTTGCGTACACGAAAATAAACATTACAACTGCTCAGAATGATTGTGCACTTCTGTATCCTCATATAACAGCTTCTCTGGAGCGTTGTGGCCTCAACACCGGGCTAAAAATAATCACTTGTCATTTTCAGACTAGCTTGTAGGCCAGGGTTTGAATGATTTTGATTTTAAGGAACAGTTTGCACAGTAACATATTTTAAATATAGCACAAATGTTATAATAACCATTGATAATAAGCCCGTACTCTACGTCCTGTCCTCTTCTGGGGACCCTGACTTCGCAGAGAGGGTGAAGAATGAAACATTCCAAGAGAGAGATAGTTACGTACGTATAGTTACGTACATGCTTTCAGGATGGGATGTGTGTCTTTTACCTTTGAGCAAATCAATGAGAGTATCAGTGTTCAGTAGATTAGCTCATTTTAAAATAATGTAACACGTTTGCTTCCTGCAAGTATTAACGTAGTGTAAACAAACATTGCACACACAGCCTTACATCCGAAAGAGCTGAGGAAATAATCTTCTAGAATATTTTCTCTTTGTCAGGTAGTCTAATTGATTTTATTGAACTGGTTCATTTGGACAATTAACCTTTTCACCTCTGTTGTCACTGTTGCTAATTTTACAGAATATATATTTCTCATGTATTTGAATAATTTCTGTTAAAGAGAAATTTGTGTGTGGTTTATGCTTAAAGGGTTATTTCACCCAAAAATGAAATTTCTGTCATTAAGCACTCACCCTCTTGTCGTCCCAAACCCATAAGACCTTTGTTCATCTTCGGAACACAAATTAAGATATTTTTGGTGAAATCCGAGGGTATCTGATCCCCACATAGGCAACAATGACATTGCACCTTTTGAGGTCCAGAAAGGTACTAAAGACATCGTTAAAACCGTCGACGTGACTACAGTGGTTCAGCCGATGAGAACACTTTTTGTGCAAAAAAAAAATAAAAAACGACTTTATTCAACAAATTCGTCTGTCCCCTGTCATACGGCTACACTATTTTCATTGCAGAGATTGTATTTATGTCTGAATGGCGACTCGGTATTGGCCGGCTCTGGTCATGTGAGCAGCACGTGAGCCCGCGTTCAAACATAAACACGGAAGCTATGCAACGACAATAGCATAGCAGTATGACAGGGGACAGACAAATTTGTTGAATAAAGCCGTTATTTTTGTTCAGTTTTTGCGCACAAAAAGTATTCTCATTGCTTCATAATATTAAGGTTGAACCACTGTAGTCACATCGACGGTTTTAACGGGGTCTTTAGTACCTTTGTGGACCTTAAAAGGTGCAATGTCGTTGCTGCCTGTGTGTGAATCAGATACCCTCGGGCTCAGATTTCATCAAAAACATCTTAATTTGTGTTCCGAAGACAAGGTCTTACGGGTTTGGGATGACATGAGGGTGAGTAATTAATGACAGAAATGTCATTTTTGGGTGAATTAACCCTTTAAAACAAGAAAAAATATCTGCCAGTAGAGTACAAAAAAGAAACTTTTTTTTTTTTTTTTTTTTTTTTTGATATTTGAAAAAAAAACAACGTAATTTTACATCTCAAGTAAAAATATACTGTTGATTTAAGAATGTTCTGGAAAACAATGCAAAAATACTGAGGAAGAAAATTACTTTTTGAAGTGCATAAGTGTCTATATGACAGCATTTTATTTGTAATTATGGTATTAATTTACTTCCTTTTGAGTTATTTGCATGTTTTCAAAGAATCTGTTGTCAAAATTTACAAGAAGAGTTTATTTGCAGCTAAATATTATTTTTATTTTTATTTTTTTTTTTTTAAGTATAATCTGATACTTACATATTACCTTGTTAAAAAGCCTCAGTATTGTTAGTAAATCTACTTCTAACATTAACTTTTAGTGTAGCTAGATACGTATTCAAATTGCTAGCTTGACTCATCATCTAGTGCTATAAACTTTAATTCAAAGCTGACTCACCCATTATTGCTTAGCAAGCTGTAATTTCAAGCTGACGTATTAAATTTTAGGCTCCATTCGGGAACTCCTCACGCCCAGAGAATAGCATCACAGCTTTTCCCACATCCCTCAGAACCAGACGTGTGCGTGTGTTCATCAGCACGTCCTGTCTGTGGTGCACGTGCGGGGTGGCATGCTTTTACGGGGTGGCTTGCTTGTGCTCAGTGACTCAGAAGCTTTGTGGTTTTTGGCAGGGAGCTTCTGAAAGATCACCCCTTCTTCTATGTGCCTGATGTAATCGACGAACTCAGCGGCCAGCACGTCCTCACCACCGAACTGGTGCCTGGGTTTCCTTTGGATCAGGCTGAAGGACTGTCACAAGAGCTGAAAAATGAGGTATTCACTGGTGCTGTTAAACCAGTAACCCTGTAAAGACTGACATATGAAGTAAAAGCCAGAAAATCACATTTTTAAAAAAGTTTATTGAACCTTTAGACAAAATATATATTAGGGCTGTCGATTTAACGCGTTAATTAGATTAATTATTTACGGTGAAAAATAACGCGTTTAAATGATTAATTATAATTAACGCGCCCGCCCCGCCCCTGACCTACGTAAGTCATCTGACATTTACAGTTGACTGATGACGAATATGAAGCAGGTAAACAACTCGCTGCGTGATAATGCCTGTAGAATGCAGTTGGAATGATCCTAAAATTCAAGATATTTGGTAAAAAATGCCCCTGTGAGTATTTATTTTATATAGTTAAGCAATATCACACGAGTGCTGTTTTATCAGAAGTTAACATTGTGTTATATTTTAGTCTGCTTTTGCTCAATTTTGCCAATGAAAGATTATCTATAAAGACGAATGGTTGTGCTGTGCGTCTCCGAGCAAAACACAGCGGTTTCGTTTTGTTTCTGAATGAATCCGCGTTTTGAGCGAATCAATCGGGTGAATCAATGATTCTTTGGCCCATTGATAAAGAGCGTAATTTACTTGATTCCTGAATGAATCAGCCGTTTGAACGAATCGAATGAATTAATGACTTAATGACTCGCTCATTAAGACATTTACCGCCACCTACTGGCAGTTTTAGATTCTTTTTTTAGAGTATCACTTCATAAAAAAAAAATCATATTTCCATATAAATAATAATAATAATTAAAAAAAAAACATTAAACGGATAGTTTACCAAAAAAATGAAAATGATGTCATCATTTACTCACCCTCATGTTGAATCAAAGAAAGTATTTCTTTCTAAAGCTACTTTTTGTAATGTCTCTTTTTCTTTTGGGTTTCTCAGCCAAATTTGACATGCAATTAATTAGATTAAACATTTTAAACGCTTGACAGCCCTAATGTATGTGTGTGTGTGTGTGTGTGTGTGTGTATATATATATATATATATATATATATATATATATATATATATATGTTTGTCTTTTGTTATCATATTTGACACTTCAGGCTTTAATGGCTCAAATAATATGATATAGGAGAATATGGATCTCATACTTTAGGAAAAAACAAGTTTCATTCAGAGGCCCAAAAAGAGCAAAATACGCAATTTGGTGCATTTGCTGATATTTATATGGCCAGAATATAATGTAAGTCAATGAGATCTTTATAACAATATAGCACACTATTACATAAATGCATATAAATATCAGTTTTCACTTTATGTCTCCCAATAATGTATCTTAGTAAGATGATATTTAAATGGTTAGTTTTATGATCAAATCTCTGCAGTTTTTATTGTGGGGGCAAAACATATAATTCATTTCAACAATTATGATTGAGAGATGTATCAAATATGACACATCAGGCTTTTGAGGAAGGTTCATTTGTACATTTTTAAAATGATTTTTCTAAAAAAAAAAAAAAAGTATGAATAGATAATCAAGTAAACCTAAGTTGCTTCTGTCCAGTAAGTGTTGTATTATAAAATTAAAAAAAAAAATAGTACTAACAATATTGGATTATGAATTGGCTGCTACCCTACTGGGCTGGAAAACATACTTTCATTTTAATTTCAGTTCTCCTTCTGTGATCTACAGTAACTTGCATATATCATACTGTTTAGTAAGTTATATAAGTAAAGCCACATTACAATTTGGTGTAGTATCATGCCACATTATATTCTATGACGTGTGAGTCACGTGGTCTCAAAATGTGCCCAGTATGAAAGCCAGTGGGCTTCCTGGAGCATTATCACCACCTGGTGGTGGAAGTGTTTTGTTGCATTAGTAGGGCAAAGTTGAAACAAGGTCATGTCCATACCAAAAAATTTAAGGAATGAATTTTAAATAAATAAAATGTGTTGACCAAACCCTGAATAGAGAAAATGGTGTACTTTAACATAAATGAAGGCAATAAATGTGACTGAATTTTTTAAACAGACCATATAAGTATGATTTAAGCCTGCATCCATTATGTAGTTTGTAAACAGTGGGAAATTTGTTTTGAGTTAGAACTGATCTATTACTTTATACTAAGTACTGCATATGCTTTAATGCATTAATAATGTGAATTTAAAGCAGTCCAGTGCAGGTGTCATAACAGTTTTTATTGATGCTCAGATCTGCGAGAATATCCTGACCCTGTGTCTGAGGGAGCTCTTCGAGTTCAGATACATGCAGACGGATCCCAACTGGTCCAATTTCTTTTATGATCCACAAACTCACAGGGTAAGTAAGAGTGTCATGATCATTCATTGATCTTTCCTAGTTGCTTACTTACACAACCAGTCAAAAGTGTAGACGCACTTTGTATACCGGAAACTGAAATATGAGAGAGTTTAGATTTATTAAATATTTGTTTTGTTCACTATGTTATTCCTATACTTTTATTTATTTCATAGTTTTTATGACTATTTTATATATATACCTATTTTTTACATACATTACTCCAAACTTTAGTGCCACATGATCTTTCAGAAATCATTCTAATATGCTGATTTGGTTGTCAAGAAACATTATTATCAGTGTTGATAACAGTTTTGCTGCTTAATATTTTTGTGGAAACAGTGATGCATTTTTTCAGGATTCTTTGTTAAATAAGAAAGTTAAAAAGAACAGCAATTATTTAAAATACAATTTTTTTTTTTTTAAATAATGAATTTGTTTATTATAAATTACATTATTGGTGTATTATATATTATTTATTTCAACTGAGCATTTTGTTCAGTAAATTAAAAGTATTTAAGTTGTTTTGACTTTTTTTCTGAATAATCTTTTTTTTTTTTATTGAATAATCAAGCTGTTCTTCAATCCACAGGTTGCTTTGCTGGACTTTGGTGCAACGAGAGGGTTTGATGAGAGTTTCACTGATCTTTATATCGAGGTAAACACACAGTTTAAAGTCCCCCGTAATCAAAATTTAAGTTTATTTTTTATCTTTTAGTATGAATATGTTAGCCTTAAGTCTGGTGTCACATGAACCGCAGCGCACACTGTCTGCTCCTGCACAGATCGGATCATATCCGAAAGTTAGCGCAGACCTATCTGAATTCTGCACCGAATGCTGTATTTAAAGCGATATGGAGAAGATTAGGAGGAGAAACGGATAGATATTAGAAGGAAACTGAGGTTTTACCAAGCTCAACAGCTCTGGCCGAGCTGTGATATAAATGAAACGCTACTGGCTATTTCAAAAAAGGGGAGAAGCTGTTTGATATGTCTTCCTGTTTCAGCTGAAATTACGTCAACACATTGAATAATGCTGTGCGTTCCAAGGTACTTCAGTGGGCCTTTTAAAAGTGAAAGTAAACAATTGTATAATATTTCCTTTCTTAAACTACCTTGCTCTTTAAAACAGATCATCAAGGCTGCAGCAGATGGTGATCGAGAAGGAGTGCTGAAGCAATCCATAGAAATGAAGTTCTTGACTGGTTATGAGACTAAGGTAGGAAAATACAACCCTGATATTTTGTGTTTGGGGCTTCACATACGAAAGTCATGTCAACACAACCTCTTCTCCTCATCCAGGTCATGGTGAACGCCCACGTGGATGCGGTGATGATCCTGGGCGAGGCTTTTGCTTCTGTGGAGCCCTTTGACTTCGGGGCGCAGAGTACCACGGAGCGCATCCACAACCTCATCCCCGTCATGCTGAAACAGCGGCTCATCCCTCCACCAGAAGAAACCTATTCCCTGCACCGCAAAATGGGCGGCTCCTTCCTCATCTGCTCCCGCCTGAATGCGAAGCTCTGCTGCAAGAACATGTTCGACAAGGCCTACAACAACTACTGGAGTAATAAAAAGAAAGGACCAAGCCAGTAACAGGGCAAACAAATGAAACTTTGATAAGCACAAAATAGCTCTGGCCAATCACTCGAATGTAAACAAATGGCACTTTTGTCTCGACTGACCCAACCATACCATCATACATGTTTGTTTTTGGATTTTGTTTTTCCTTCTGAGTGTGTTAATGGGAGATAATAGCCATGATTAATCATGGTCATGTGGTACAAAGATTGCTATTCAGATGGATGTATCTATGTGCCTACGGAAATTCCTATAACCTGGAAAAGTTCGTTAATCATCAGGCATGGCGATTTGGCTGTAGAACATTTCATAGCCAAGCCAACAGTTTTTTCCGGGTTGCTGGACTAAGTTTGTGAGGACCGTCTCCCTAAATCAGTATATTAACTCCAATGCGTATATTGTTTGAGAAAGCATTACAATGTTTATTTTTCTTTTTTCGGTTTGTGATGTGAAAGATGCGCACAATATAGGCCAAAGTATGATAAAGGGAAGTTCCTGAAGGAAAGGATCAGAAATCAGTGCAGGTTTTGATGCGCCTGCTTACGGTCACATATGTGTTATCTATGTAGGTTGGCTACAAGCTTGCTTGTTTTAGCCTGTAAAAACATGCAACTTCTCATAATGCATTTTAAAAAGCCAGGATATTAATCATGATGGTGTGAGGTATCACTTCTTTGATGCGTGAGATGTACATGAATTTAAATGTGCCTACAAGAAGGTGAGAACAAGAAAAAAGCGTTATGGCATGATATCAGAGCATTGGTGGAAAAGGCTTTTTTCTAATCTTCCTGCTATTGGCGTTCTTACTAAAAATTGTGATGAAATTGTCTGAATATATTAAATTTTTTGAATCAACAAACCAGTCATAACTGTTTATTAGTAGCCTTGTTGTTTTTGTCCATTCATATGACCATATAACAGACATGTATTGAATCAAAATATGTAACGATTAGCAGCTTAAGTGTTGCGAGGCGTGATCGTTTACTTGTACCGGTATAAGACCGACTGAAGTTTGGTAATTGCATGTTCATTTGCTGCACACCTCAGAAGACCCTGTTGTGAGTCATGGAAGAGCACGTTAACATGTTCCACAATATTCGCTTGAGAAGATGTTATATTATAGCTGGGACACACATAGTTAGGGCTGAAGGTATGGTACATCGTCACCAGGACTGTTGGTTTATCACCTGTGAAGATAAAATGAGAATGATTTAACATTTGAATTGTATTTTAAATTGAGCAAAATGATGCAAGAAGACTTAGTGTCTGTCCTTCATAGACATTGTTACAATGATATTAGCGTTTATAGACAAGTTCTCTAACCATTAAAATGCAACGCTTTCAAGGTAAACTACTGTACATTATACATCCAAGAAACCAAAGTCAGAATTGAAATTATTAGTTTATAACTTTCAATTGTGAGAAATAAACTTGCAATTGTGGAAAAAAAGTCAGAATTGTGACAAAAGGTTGCAATTACATTTTTTTTTTTACTTTTTTTATTCTGTGGTAGAAACAAGCTTTAATACAGATGTGATGTTAAACATTGTAATGAATAGTTACCTGGAATTTTCCTCAGTGCTTCTTCAATGTCAGTTCCAGATCGTGATACTACGGGACAGAAGACCAGTATCAACTGACAATCCCACAATTCACTCTCTGTAACTCCCTTGAGCTGTTTTAGAATTTGCATGTCAACTCCCAAGGTTCGGCCACATGTAAATGGATGCACTCTGACTGAAGGCTCTGCAAAAGAGAAAGAAATATATTAGGAGGGTGGTATGAAAAGTGGGCTCCAGAAGGTTTTTTTTTTTTTTTTTTTACTTTTAACTTAACCTGGATTTTATATAGAGAGAGATATACAGTGCTCAGCGTAAATGAGTACACCCCCTTTGAAAAGTAACATTTTAAACAATATCTCAATGAACACAAAAACAATTTCCAAAATGTTGACAAGACTAAGTTTTATATAACATCTAACTTATAACATGAAAGTAAGGTTAATAATATAACCGAGAAAAACATTTTCAGTTTTACTCAAATTAGGGTGATGCAAAAATGAGTACACCCTACTGAAAGTCTCTGGAGCAAAGTAAGTCTCTGGTGTCCCCAGAATGTGTCTGAAGTTTCAGCTCAAAATACCCCACAGATCATTTATTATAGCTTGTCAAATTTGCCCCTATTTGGGTGTGACCAAAAACACTCCGCTTTTGTGTGTGTCCCTTTAAATGCAAATGAGCTGCTGCTCCCGGCCCCCTTTTCTAGAAGAAGGCGGAGCTTTAACAGCTCACGCTTCAGTTGCTCAACAACAACAAAGCTGGAGAATCTCACACAGCCAAAATGACGATTGTGGAGTTGATTCAACCCATCGACTACCATGTGCCGTCATGTTAACCTTTTGTACAAATCTAGTATTTAACTGACCCTCGTTTGTGAAGAAGTCCAGCATAAAATGATGGCATGGCAACAACACTCTACTACAACAACTCTTCCAAGAGACTGAATTTTTACCGTTACTCACCAAAATGAGTCGTTATGGTCGGAAATTTCAAATCTGTTTGGGATGGGCTTGGAAATTTTCCCCTGCTTGAAGTTCCTTCTGTATCCCAGTGCTCTTTTCTAGCTGATGCCTCAGTGAGACTGTTCAAGACCTCAATGTATGGTTTCAAAAATGCCTGTGTTGCTTTTAGCTGCTCGTCCATTTCTCTAAAAGCTCGAAGAGACTCCTTCAAAACATCCTGAACTGCAGCATCATCTGGGACAAAGTTGTAAGACCACTATGAAACATCTCTTTTACAAAGAAAAGTCCAATGGTTCTCTGCTACAACTTAAAAAAAAAATTGTGGGGGTTATAAGTTACTCACTGCTGCTGTTTTTGTGCATTAAATGCTTCAGCGTTCCGGCAAATGTTTCTGGGCCAGATCGAAGTGAATCCTTGGAGGAAAGAAAAAAATATCAATAATCACAGATCAATACTATTATATGAACAAATACAGTGATCTTGCTGAGCTATTTGACATAAGACCATTGATTTAGCATGGCTAAAATACACCGATCAGGCATAACATTATGACCACTGACAAGTGAAGTGAATAACATTTATCTCTTCATCACGGCACCTGTTAGTGGGTGATAACAAGCAGCAAGTGAACATTTTGTCCTTAAAGTTGGTGTGTTCTGCTGCACTCACACCACCATGTAATTACCGTAATATTGAGATGACAACACTTGACATTATATTCAGAGCTGTTCACGTCCTCGGACTGGGAATTATGCGTTTATATGGCACCACTATCAACGCCCAAATGAATCTACAGCGGTCAGGTGGTACAGCGGCCATGTGGGAGCTTTCAGAAGAACGCTTTTTATGAGCCAGAATCTCGTAGTTACTGTAATTACGATATGGCGTAAACGCACCTTTAGAAGCAGGAAAAATGTGATGGCTAGACGACTAGGTCAGAGCATCTCCAAAACTGCAGCTCTTGTGGGGTGTTCCCGGTCTGCTGTAGTCAGTATCTATCAAAAGTGGTCCAAGGAAGGAACAGTGGTGAACCGGCGACAGGATCATGGGCGGCCAAGGCTCATTGATTGATGCACGTGGGAGAGTGAAGGCTGGCCTGTGTGGTCCGATCCATCAGATGAGCTACTAGAGCTCAAATTGCTTGAGCGGTTAATGCTGGTTCTGATAGAAAGGTGTCAGAACACATAGTTTGTTGCGTATGGGGCTGCATAGCCGCAGACCAGTCAAGGAGCCCATGCTGAAAGTGCCAACAGTGGGCACGTGAGCATCAGAACTGGACCACAGAGCAATGGAAGAAGGTGGCCTGGTCTGATGAATCACGTTTTCTTTTACATCTCGTGGATGGCCAGGTGCATATGCGTTGCTTACCTGGGGAAACACATGGCACCAGCATGCACTTGCACAGGATGCAAGGGAAGAAGGCAAGCCAGCAGAGGAAGTGTGATGTTTTGGGCAATGTTCTGCTGGGAAATGGCATGGTTTGAGGAGCACAACAATGACTTTGAGGTGGTGACTTGACCTCCAAATTCCCCAGATCTCAATCCAATCGAGAATCTGTGGGATGTGCTCAACAAACAAGTCAGATCCATGGAGGCGCCACCTCACAACTTATAGGACTTAAAGGATCTGCTGCTAACATCTTGGTGCCAGATACCACAGCACACCTTCAGGGGTCTAGTGGAGTCCATGCCTCAATGAGTCAGGGCTGTTTTGGCAGCAAAAGTAGGACCAACAAAATATTAGGAAGGTGGTCATAATGTTAATGTTTAAGTGGCCTCAAACATCCATCCAAAATAGCCTTTGGTAGTGGTTGGTTAAAAGTCATTGTGAAAAAGACTGTTCTGAGAAAAGGTCTAGCATAATTTGTTTGCATATGTCTCTAAGTTTGATATAATTGTATCTAATACCATAAAATTCCTACACTTAGGAGTGTCCAAATATATTTGGGGGTCACTGAAACTCAATACCAGCTTCTTGACTAAAGACATTACCTTCACTGTGTCTGTGATAAGCGCCATAATCGTCCTTCGGAGCTGAAAGTTGTTGATACCTGGAAAAAGCTCATTCAGATCCTCTCTTGTCAAAGTAAGGACTTGAGCATCATCAATGCCTGCGTCTAGAAACAGGTGGAAATAATGTAGCATGTCACACTGCAGGAACATCGGTTTAATACATTTATTTTTACATTTGTCTTGGGTGTGATAAAATACATGTCATTAGAAACATTACCATCAGGTGAGACACATACCATCTAGGACAGAAGACCCAGAGATTGCCTTGATTTGTTCTCGGAGAGCTCTGCCCTTCTTAAACATATGAAAATAAAGATTATAGTTAAATACTAACCCTGACAAAAGCACCATTTTATATACAGTTCCTTACTAGCACCTAACAACAGCGTATTTTGGATTATTAATATTAGTTAGTAGTACATGAAAGATTGCAAATGTTAGTTTATTGTACCTTTTCTTTGGTGAACCCAAATAGTGTGTTTGGATTCATCCACGACGTTAATCCACTGGAAAGCCAAGAAGACCCTACGCTGCTCATTTCTGCTGTATTGAAACCGAAAGCTGATGTTGATCAAACTAAATTACATAAATTCTGTATACAGACTGACACCGATTCAGTCAAGCCGTATCAGCCGCAGCAAAGTGTTACAACACAGGCGTGTCGAAATCTGATCTGGGACCTGTAGTCTCTAGCGATAGGTTGCTTTGGCGTGAGACCCGCCTCTTTTGGTGTGTGTTTGGGAAGGGCGCGTTCTCATTGGCTGGTGAGGAAAGGGGGCGTGTCGTGCATGAAGCGATCTCGCCGAGAGGACGGTAATGCTATAGCTACTCTTGGCTGTTTTCTGAACATTGAGTGTGGGATATGTCTTTTTAAATTTTAAGTTTATTGTATATCGATGTCATATGAATTCTTGACGGTCGGATGCATCAGTGGAGGGTTTATTTGACGCAGTGCCGTCATGCGTCCTTTTTTGGCTGGAAATATTGATGGGCAGTGACGGTGGCATTGGTCTTGAAGACTACAGTAATGCTCTGCAATAAAGGTGCATAGGGAGCATGCAGAATCTGTGTTGAAATGCAGGGTTAGTTCATGCATTCAAATGTGTTTTATTTTCAGATACCCAGTATCTGCTTGCCTTTTTGGGGGACATTGGATTAATGAAATAATGAAATTCCACACAGGAACTTACCTATATGTGACTTACTTATTTGTTTTTGATCATGATAAAATAATCATGTAATCTAGATAGGTGTAGATCCCTATCCATGTCTCTGTATCTGTCACTGATTTGTGTGTAATAGGATGGATCAGACCCAAGGTGACATGTCTGCCATATGTGTACCCAGCAAGAGGAAAATGCCAAGACCAAAACTAAACCCCCAAACACCAGGTAATTCTCCATTAATTTATTAAATACTAAACTTTGTAAACCCTATATGGCTTATTCTGAAGTGATTGCATTCCCAGATCATAATTATGTGATCACGAAGTCTGTTCTGATTAGATACATTTACATTTATGCATTTGGCAGACACTTTTATCCACAGTGACTTACATTGCATTCAAAGAACACATTTTAATCAGTTCTTGCTTTTCCTTGGGAATCGAACGAATGACCTTGGCGTTGCTAGCAGCACCACCATGCTGTACTGTTTGAGCTACAGAAACTAAATAAACTAACATTACAGGGCTGGTGATCTATTAAGTTTTGAGCTGTAAAGAAAATCAATTACAGTGACCAGTTTATTTGGTTTAAATCTATTATAAATCAATTAGGTGTTGGGTGTAATTCAATACTAAGTAATTAACAGTTATTTCTCATGTAATTGCAATAAAGGTAGGGTAGGCAATGTTTTTAATAAACACTTTTTGTTATACTGGTTGAAACTCTATTCACATCCTGATAGCAATCAATAATAGAAGTGGTCTAAATATTAAAAATGTACATATATCTTCTGTGGAAGTCTCAGGACCAAAAAAATGTATGTCTAGTCATTGCATAGTGACCGGGTGCTACCCACTGAGCCACCGTGTCGCCCCTTAAATGGCTTACCCTACCTTTAAATTCTGTGTAGACTATAGAAAAATTCTATATAAAACAATTGTGGATTTAACAACAAATGTATGTTTTTAATGTAACCTTCTCTCTTTAAATACTTTGGTCAGTTCAAGAATAATTTATGCAATTTTATATCATTTGTTTGAGAGAATTAAAAGAGAATTTCATGTCAATCCATGTATTGTTCAACAGGTCGAGGTTGATATGAGATTTAGAAAGTAATTAGTATTTATGTAATGTAATACTTTTTAGAGAGAGTAAATAGTACAGTAATCTAATTACACTGTTGAAGATGCAATTCTTAGCTAGTAATGAATTACTTTTTTAGAGTAACTTACCCGACACTGAATCGATTCAACACAATTGGTTGTGCTTTCAACAGATGTCATAAAGGATTTGGGAAAAGAGGCTAAAGGTAGTGGAATGAAACCATCCAAAGTAAGACCAAGCATCCTCACCTTGAGTTATGCATCAATATGCCAGTGTATATATAGTATGACCCAGTTGTTAGGTTACCCTATTGGAATTGTTTATTACTGTGTTCGAGGATCTGGTTGTTTTGGAAAAAACAACCAGAATCACAAACGCAACAACTGAGTCATAACATTTGGTAATTAATAAAATGAAACATGAGACCATCAGAACTAATTTCTTGCATTTCAGAATGAGGAAACAAGCTCTCAGAAAATAAAGAGAACTTACTCCAGAAAAAAGTGAGTTTCTTCTGTTCATTTGTGTGTTCATGCATGAAATTTAGTAGTAAATTTCCTACATTGCAGTAGTAAATTTCATATATAATACATATGGATATGGATTAATAATGGTGTCAAAACTTCATATCCTAAGGTATCATGATCTCCAGCCTGTGATTATGAGACCTACAGAGGATTCAGGCCATGAGTCATCTTGCAGTTCAGTTATTACATCCAGTCTGATCAATGGTTTGGAAAGCCAACCTATGCACACTGACAACACCAGCAGAATGATGGGGGAAACTGATGGATCCAGTTCAGATACTTTAATAGATACAGGTTAGTACAGACTCTCGCATATTTAAGTAGAATAAACGGATATATGAAGGTCTAGATAATGTCCGAAAGTTGTACAAGTAGTATTTATACCACAGATTTTAAATCAAAGAAGCAGAAGACGGAAGAAGCTCACCAGCCCTCTTTAAAAAAGTACATTGAGGAAGTAAAGCAAACAGGTATGACATTTTTCTCTGTTTTTCCTCAGTCCGCATGATAAACTGTGTAAAGTGCAGACTGTATCTTTTTTCTTTAACAGTACCTGTTATAGTTCCTGTTGCTCAGTTCACTCACAAGAATCAGATAACTGACAGCACGCAGGAGCAGAAATCATCTCAGTGCTCCAAAAAAGAGTCACCTGTTTATCCGCCAGGTAAATGAGGCAGTTGTTCAGGCTAAATGAAAATGGCACAAACCTGTTTCTTTAAACGCCTTTCTTTACAGGAAGTCAGGAGGAGAAATGGCAGCTGCAGATTTTGGCAAAGGGTAGAGCGAGCTGCCCAAAATGCAAAAGTGTTGGAAGAAAGACAGTGGATGGGTTAAAGAAGCACCTGGAAACCTGCAAACTGGTACACTGTAACAATGTTTATAAAAATATCATTGAAATTATTTTTTAGCGCTTGTTTGAGTTCTGAACATGATTTTGTAGAATCCTTTTACATGTCCACACTGTGGGAAACAACTGAAAACTTCAACTGGAATGAAGTACCACCTCATGGCTGACCACAACAACTTGGTTAGTTAGTTTTGTTTTGTTTTGTTGTTTTTTTTAATATATAGCAACATTGACAATGAAGAGGTGATGGTGTTGATTCAAAGATTATTTTGTTGTTGGTTTTTCAGCCCATTCCAGATACTGGGAATGACCTAGTTGACCAAGCAGTGAAGGAGAAACTGCGGAAAGTACTAAAGAGGATGGGAAAATTAAAATGTTCAAAAGAGGTGTGGCCATATTTTACAATTAAAATTACTTTACAAAAAATTATGAATGATTTAGTTCATGTTATAAAATAAATTGATACTGATACAGTGCTTTTATGTGTATAGTATATATACAGCGTAAAATAATACCTGTACAGCGACCTTGAGCTTGGGAAAGGAGCTTTATAAATAAATAAATAAATCTTATTACTATTATTATTAGCGTTTAAAGTACGTCACAGGTCAGCATATAAAAAATGGAAAGGTATTAGTAATAAACAAGAAATGAAAATAAAGTACACTACTGTTCAAAAGTGGAGTCAGTAAGATTTTTTAAAATAAAAAATTAATACTTTTATTCAACAAGAACGCATTAAATTAATCAAAAGCGATAGTAAAGACATTTATAATGTTATAAAACATGTATGTTTCAAATAAATGCTATTCTTTTGAACATTCTATTCATCTAATAATCCTGAAAAAAATGAATTATGGTTTCCACAAAAATATGCAGCAAAACTGTTTTCAACATTGATAATAAGAAATGTTTCTTGAGCACCAAATCAGCATATTAGAATGATTTCTAAAGCATCACGTGACCAGTGTTGCCAAGTCTGCGGTTTTCCCGCTACTTTAACACTGTTGCCGCGGGTTGTTTTTCATGTCCGCGGGTTGAAGCAACCCCAAATAACATGATATTTAGCCCCTGGAATGCGAATTTTACCAAGGGAAACCCGCCAAAAACACGGATTTTACCCCCCTGAAACGCGATTGGGCTAGTTTTGGGCTGGTTTTGAGTAGAAATTGGGCGGGTTTTGTTGTGAAAACCTGGCAACCCTGCATGTGACACTGAAGACTGGAGTAATGATGCTGAAAATTCAGCTTTGCCATCACAGGAATAAATTACTTTTTAAAAATATATTAAAATAGAAAAGAGCTATTTTAATTTGTAATAACATTCACAATATTACTCTTTTTACTGTATTTTTGATTAAATAAATGCTGCCTTGCTAAGCACAAGAGAATTCTGAGGATTCCAAAATCTTGTCGACTCCACACTTTTGAACAGTAGTGTAAAAATGAAAAATATAAAAAAGGAAGATAATATGAGAAAAATTTTATTTAATAATGACTATATAGCATTGTGGATGTTTAGAATTACTCCTGTTGTACTGTTCTTAACCTTAAATACCTTAAATAAGAAACAATGGTTTTTTTTTTTTGTTTTTTTTTAGGGTTGCACAGGAAGTTTTACTAGTATAATGGGTTACGTGTACCATATGAAGAAATGTGGCAAAGAGGCATCAGAACTGGAGAAACTCTTAATGAACTGTAAACACTGTGGAAAAGCGTATCGTTCTAGAGCGGGTCTGGAGTACCACCTCAAGAACGAACACAGTCCGGTAAATCCTCCTAACTATTATTCAGTTTCATGTACAGTACATATAAATTAACATTTATCTGTTCTGACATGATTGATTCTCATTCAGGCTGTTGAAGTTTCTGCAAATAAACTGACACAATTATCTGTTGCAGATGGCACAAGAGATTGAAGTAGAGGAGGTAAAGACACAAAAAGAGCCCATCCCAGAGCGTACACCAAGCGGACGGGCCAAACGCTTGTCGGCGCAGGTGGCTGTGTTCCACCTGAGGGAGATTGCCAGTGAGGAGCTGCTGAAGGAATGGCCCAAAAGGAAAGTCCAGCGTGACCTGGTACCAGACGACAGGAAGGTGCTGCTAAACCTATATATGTCAAACATGTTGTAATTGCAGGGCTGTGAAGAAGTCAGAACCTGTGTGAAGCTCTTTTTGGTAAGGCTGCATCACCTTTTGCATACTAAAAGGTTTTAGTGTCTCTGTCACAGAATGAATAACTATTGTGATTGAAGAATTGACATTTCATTCATTTTTAAGGCATTTATGGTATTTTTGTGTTCATGTAGCTGAAGTATTCTCGTCCAGGGTTGCCGGCCTTTAGCCAGGAGACTCTGCGCAAGTGGAAGAATGAAGTCAAACTGCATAAAAAAGTGCAGTGTCCCAACAAGGTGTGAACATCATGCATACTGTAAACTATTATTTCACCATTATGTTTAAACTTAAAGGTGCATTCATTAAAGTTTTGCATTTGCGGCATGAATGTAGGATTATGACAAAGGAAAGATTTTCAGTGAATGAATGGTTTGATGAACCAAATGTGAAATGATCATCTGTGTTTTCATCATATTAGGGATGTGACTGCTTCTATACCAGTGTATCTGGTCTAAAGGCTCATCTTGGGTTATGTACCTTGGTAAGAAATGACTGGCTATTCTTTTTAATACATTATACATAATGCTTACATTACAGGATATTTGGTATATTAGATGGAATAAATTCTTATATACTGACACAATACTATACACTACTGTTCAAAAATTTGGTGTCAGTAATTTTTTGTTGTTGTTGTTGTTTTTAAGGCTCACCAAGCCTGTTTTTATTTGATCAAAAATACAGTAAAAACAGTAATATTGTGAAATATTATTACAAATTAAATTTTAATATATTTTAAAATGCAATTTAGTCCTGTGATGGCAAAGCTGAATTTTCAGCATCATTACTCAAGTCTTCAGAAATCATTCTAATATGCTGATTTAGTCATATATATAACATATATTAGTATAATTATCATTACATGGATACTTATATAATAGGTATTCATGATACTTTTTTTTAACTGAAACTAAATAACGATTGCCTTTTTATTTATTTCCTGAATCAATAAGTTTCTATGGTTCTCTTATAATTATTTTTCTTGTCCATAATTGGATTTTCTCTGGAACAGGATTCATTTATGAAGAGATGGTGAAGCTTTTTTTTCTCTGCAGGGTGAATTTGAGACTGGGAAGTATAAATGCTTGATATGTAAGAAAGAATTCAACTCTGAAAGCGGAGTCAAGTACCACATCAATTCCATTCATTCTCAGGTAACAAAATTGCTTAAAAATTAAACTAAACACTGAAAACAAAAAAAAATAAAAGCCAATTCAAAATATTAATAAAAACTGTAATAGTATATTAAAAAACTAAAATAACACTGGGTAACACAATACCTTTTATTTTATTCTGCTTTATATCATAAAAATGTACATTTTATACCAAATATTATTATTTTACACAGGACTGGTTTGTTGTTCGGTCCAAGTCTAAGAGTTCAAAGTTAGATAAACTGCATAAGACTCAGCCAAAGGAAGATTCCATGAAGCCTCCAGACCTTCCCTCACCAAATCCAGCCCTCAGTTTTCCCCAGGTATCCAGCACCTGGAAGGATAGACAGACGTCAGCAGCGCCCATGTCAAGTGGAACAGCAACCACTGGAAAAGTGGAAATAAAGAGGAAGGAGGGGCGAAACAGACGGAAAGAGAAAGAAAGCAGACAGGAGAAAGACTGCTATGAGTTCAGCGGCAGTGACAGTCTGAGCAGTAGCAGCAGTAGCTCCAGCTCCAGCAGCGAGTCAGAGGCAGAGGACGAATGGGCCCTCAGAAGGACCCTCACAAAGTCTGCGTCCAGCCAGCAACCTGGAAGTCATTCGTAAATCATTCTTGCCCCATTTCCAAAATGGAATTTTTCCTATGTTTACATCCAAAGATTCAGGATCACATGATCCTTCAGAAATCATTCTAATACGCTGATTTGCTGCTCAAAAAAACATTTCTTACTATTATCATCAACTTTGAAAACAGTTGTATTGCTCAATAATTTTGTCTGATGCTTTTTTTCAGGATTCTTTGATGAATCATCAAAAGATCAGCACATTGTAAATGCCTTTACTGTCACTTTTGATCAATTTAATGTATTCTTTTTTTTTTTTCTTTAAAAAAAACAAAAACTTTCTGGCTCCATCATATGCAAACAGTAGTGTTTGTATTTGTAGGATGTAGAATTGTTTCCCTTTTTATTGACAGGAAGAGCTGCATATATTGAAAGGCCACAGCAAACATTTAAAAACTTTTCTGTAAGTAATATCACAATTTGACGTTACTATTTATTTAATTTTTGGAATGAAATATTTTATATTTTAACAAGTATATCTATGTATATTGAATGTAGTAGACCATTATGTTTATTTTTCTGTAAGCTCTGCCTCATGCGCTGCACCTCTAATAAGTTTTACAGTAGACCAGTGACCGACTTATTGAAACAGTTGCATGTTACAGTGTTCATGAATGCTGCTGTTTTTTTTGTGATATATTAAGTGTGATTCTTCTGACACCACAGACATGATACTCTGTAATACTTGGATTTGTGACAGTGATCTATGCTGCATTAGCCTTTTAGTATGAAGGTACATTGTGCTTCGAGGAAGTGTTCCTGGATGCCAGGGGAAGAAAATGAGTTTGTTGAAAACATTATAAAACAAAAGCTGTTGTGTTGATTAAAATGACACAAAATAAGTTTGTCTACTGGGATGCATCATTATTTTTTATAAGACACAAATCTCTTTAAAGTTTTAGAAAACTTCACATCTGTCTTTAAATATGCATGCACACATATGTAAAAAGTGGCTTACAAATGTAAAATAGGTAATGCTCCTTAGGTGGAAATGTGATAAACATTTAAATAATCAAGTCAAAAAATGTGTATATGTTAGCTTGTGACTATTTTTTTCAGCAATGTCACATTAATACAGAATATTAAATGTACTATTAATAATATTCAATTAACAGTTTTATGTGTGTGTGTGTGTGTGTGTGAGAGAGAGAGAGAGAGAGTTCTTGTATATGGTTTATGAGGACACAAATGTGTATAATGACATGAGTATTACAACATAAACATGGTTTCCTCTTCCTGTGTCCTAGTAAACCAAATGGCTTAAAAAAAAAAAAACATACTTTTTTTTTAAACACTTCCAACATATCCAGCAAAACCTACTATAAACCTACTATAAAATGTAAAATAAATACAACTAAAACAGATGAATTTTGCACAGGAGGGTAAATTATCTAAATACACCTCCAAAAGATTAGACAGCTGTTTTGTTACGCATACATTTTAAGATTTGAAGAAATTCACCAATACAGTACTCTACTCTGCTTGACCACATTGATACCACCTCGTGGTCAGGCGGGATCACGCACATATTTAAAACCTCTCTGGTGTCAGTGTTGGATAGGGGGCGGTAATGAGCAAACCAGGTCATAGGCGACCCTTAAAACATGGCGGCGACGGCTAGCTGATGTGTCAAAAATGCTTTAGCCGAAGAGTTTCATGGAAAAGCAGCTTATTTCTGTACAGCACAACTGAATAATAGTGTTTTAATTTAAATCGGGATCGGGGACATTGTATCCAGCGGGCGTCTGACGGCGGTGAGTCTTTCATTGTGTCAAGTGAGTTGGATTCGAACCCGCGTGAATCGAAGACCTTGTGGTTGAAGGAAAGAGTGGACGATCAGCCTGAGCCACTGTTAAAAGCCGTCAGTGTAGAGAAAAAGCCCATGTCTTTCCTGAGCTTTATGGGAGCAAGTCTTTCAGTGTTTCTTATTATAAAGTTATTTTTTTTGGAAGATAATTGTCTTCTGAAGGAGAAGCAACATCTATCAACTCAAGGCAGCATATGTAATTATTTTAAAATCCGTTTTGAGCTTTTTACAACGTAATATTAAATGTATATATTTATTTATTTTGCTGTATGAGATTTAAATTACTTGAGTGATTATTGTTTGGCATAACTGAGTATGCTCAGTGTAGCGAAGGCAAGTAGCTCTTCATCTTGATTTTGCGCATGCGTGGATTATTATAACTGAACAATTTTAGTGTCACACTAACAAAAAAGTAGCAGAAAAGTGCATGTCATGACAATACCAAGGATTTTTGGATACGTATTTTTTGTAATATCAGGGTAATTGATTAATTGTTGCTTGAACATGCTTTTATTGCTATTCTATTTTGTACACATTTGATTTTAATCCATTGAATATAAAAATGAACACATGTCTTTACTTCTAGACTGTGCTGGGAGCAGTTCTGTAAAAGAACAGGTATTAATGGCAGCAGCTGCTCTGAAGTTGGCCGAGCAGAAAGGCAAAAAAATGGGGCTGCCATGTGAAAAAAACACAGATGACCAGATTAACCATGAGAGTAAAGGAGCGACTCAGGATTCAGAGCCGCAAAAGATGGAGTCAGAGATGCAAATGTCTGGTAAGTGGCCAAAGAACAACTCAGGTAGTTTTATTTTAGTTTCATCAAATATATTTTTAATATTTTATTTCAGTGTTCAATGTTTATTTTATTTCAAGATACAATTTTTTATGGTTTTAGTTTTAGTTAACTATAAAACCCCTGCTCTTATATGAATAGTTTGTCATTAGAAAAGAGCCAAGTACTGCCAAAAGGCATGTTTGACCTTCATGGTGTGATTTAAATTGCTTTTGTTCTTTATGCCTTATAAATGGACAAATGATGAGATAATCAGAAATGGATCTAAATTCCACTGCGTTCATGAATCTTTTATTGTGACCGTCTTTCTTAGGACAGACACCTGGAGTTCCCCCAGCTGTGGACCAGGAAAGCCAAGTTAATGCCGAGGGAACCGAAAAGAAACAAGGATCTAAGGCAAAGACCCCTGCCAAAAGGAGGAAAAAGGAGACTATTCCACAGACTCCACAACAACATGACAATTCAGCAGTCTCTGATACTTCTGAACTCACTTCTAGCGGTCGGCCCAAGAGGAGAGCTGCTAAAGTGTATGCTCTCCAGTTTTATGTATACTATATATTGCAGTATTAAATATATCTTGCTCTAGAAAAATCAATGCTGTTCTCATCAGGACTTGAACTTGGTTATTCCACATTGGAAAACCGACATGCTTACCATTGAGCTACTCACAACGTGTCTTACATTTTGCGGAAGCAAAAACATAGATGGAAACAGATTGAAGGAAATGTGGCAACGTTTTTCAGCTCAAAAACCGTCTTCTTGCTTGCTAACCATCCATAGTCCAGTTTAACCTGACAATCAGTGTGTGATAAAATTGATGAATACACTTAATGTATTTTCTTTAGGATCTGATTTGTCCTGATCAGCTGCTAATTTTGTAATAATAGTCTTCTTCATCTCATTTTTTTCATCTTGTTTAGTGCTTTAGATTATCTTCACAACCTGACCAAGGATCTCAGCACTCCATCTACAAAAGATAGGCCCAAATCTGGTGAATTGGACAGCACCTCCCAGAAAAAGAATGCAGCAAAGGGAAGGGGGACGAAAAGGAAAACTTTAGATTATAACAGCGACTTGGATGATGATGAGGATTTTTCCCCAGGAAAGGATGAAGAGGCAGAGAGTGAAGATGAAGAAGATTCAGAGCCAGACTTCAGCTTGAAGGTGGAGCGAAAAAGCAGATCATCCAGACGAAATTATGTGAGTTTATAGTCAGATACTTATTAACCTTTTTTGCGCTTTTTGCTGACATGATTCGGTCTAATTTTTTAATTGTGCCCTGCTCAACAGCATTGTCTGCTTCCAAACGGCTTGGCTAACAATGTCATGGAGCCTATCTGGAACTGTTTTAGTAGGACCAAAACTTTGTAAGCTACTCACTTTCTACAAGATTATGTAAGAATAACCATTTTAGCAATTCATATTATCTGTATCACTTGTATCTTGATATTACTTGTCCTTCTTTTACTAAATGCTAGCCGGGATGAAAACTTCTCTCCCTGGGTATTTCCTGAGTGGATTCCTTCTGCCAAAGATTGGCATTTCCTGTCTAACAGGTATTAGTGTAGCTAAAAACCACATAATATCCATGGAAACAAAGAAATCGTAATTTTAACAGGTGTTTGTTTTGATTAACAGTGAGGCTGAAAAATATTTACCCCAAGAGAAAGAATCTGCCTCTTTTACCTTTACGCGGGAAAAAATCAAGGGAGAGATCAAACTGCAAACAGTGAGAAGGTAAGATATCATTTGTAAGCTTCCACTAATTCTCATTGGTTCTTGAAAATGGCATTCACAGTAGCTATTTTTCCATTAGGGGTGGGTGATATACCGGTAGACACAATAAACCGGTAGAGATTTTGGACTATTGTCTCTATTGTTAAGCTCACGTGACGTTGCTGTGCTACGCATTCACGAAAGCTTATTGTTTGCATACGTCTTTAAGAATTGTGGCTTAAAAACAAGTAATTTTAAATCGTTGAAGAGTAGTAAGCAGCAAAAGACAACTCATTTCGCTATGTGCGTGCAAAACTTATGCGCTCAGTTGAGGCGTATACATTTGTTAATAAATCCCTTGATGGGTAACAAAAAACTCATGTGACTTTGCCTCAACAGAAGATGTGATTGGATAACTTAATTTCACTGTTGGTTTGATCATTCTGAAATGTCTGAGCCAATAGTCTGTCATCAAAATTATTTGATAATGCATTTTCCCTGGAAGTGATGATTTTGTTCTCTTGAACACATGGGATGGAAATGGTGCATTATTCTCAAATGTTTCATGCAATATTCCTATTTTGTGCATAAGTATAATTTGCAACTTTGGATGGAAACATAGTTACTGATAGTGATTAAATCATCCCAAATAAATGACTCTGACAATTGCGATCATTGTCTCTTCCATACAAACATTTTTTAAAAATAATGTGATTGTTGCCATTATTAATATATGAGACATGTTACAATTAATTTTATCTAGTACAGGAATTCCCAAACTTTTTTTTGTTGGTCAATCCCCTTTGACCTAAAACATGTATTGAAGTATCCGTTGAGAGTTAACATTTAAATAACTACACATTCACATGTTCACGTTTCTCTGATGTTGATTATTTTTTTGGTTAATTAAACAAATCAAATATGTAATATTTTTTTAGTAAGTGTTTTATTTTTTATTCTTTTTATTTTTAAATTTAATTATTAGTACACTACTGTTCAAAAGTTTGGGGTCGGCAAGGTTTTTAATGTTTTTAAAAGAACTCGCTTATGCTCACCAAGGTTGCAAATATTTAAAAAGAAATACAGTAAAAATGTTATTCCTGTGATGGATTTTCAGCATCATTACTCCATTCTTCAGTGTCACATGATCGTTCAGAAATCATTCTAACATGCTGATTTGGTGCCCAAGTAACATTTCTTATCATAAATGTTTGAAACAGACATGCTGTTTTTATGTGGAAACTGTGACTTATCAGTGTTCGTTGATGAATAGAAAGTTGAAACGGTAGTCTATATCTACTCTCATGTAAAATGTCTGCTGATCTGCAGGTTTGAATCATTGCCACATCATTCTGAGCGCTGGGACGCTATGTTCTTTGTCGGGGGTCCTGTGCGGTCCATGGAGTGGTGCCCATGTCCTGACGGGGCAGCAAAAAGACAGTATGCCGCCATCTACTGCCACAAAGGCATGGACGACAAACACAAAATCAACCAGCTATACTCAGGTCCTGTCTTACTGCAGCTGTGGGACATCGGAGACCTTCAGTGTAAAAACAGGTGACCAAGATAAGACACTTACAGATTGGCTTTAAGAGAAAATATGTATGCTGTGTTGGGCTTTAGAATAAAATGGTAATTTATGATTTTTTTTTTTTTTCCCCTCACTTCAGGCCCTCAACTGCTCCTCATCTAGCATACGCTCTGGCTATAGATGACGGATGCATCTGGAATATAAGGTGGTGTCCTGCTGGAGTGTGGGAGCTGCCCTCCACTAGCAGAAAGGTAAGAAATGACATTAGACCAAGGAGTCTTCAGAAAATTTAAAGGTACACTATGTAACTTTTTTTAATCCTTCCTCTAAAACATGTTTTTGTCTTACCCTGATTCACTATGGTAAGCATATTATAAGTGTTTATATTTTAGACCTGCCGGGATGGTTTTCATGGGAAATTGCATACATGCATCACTCGCCCGTGAGTGTCTCGTCATATCCGAAAAAAGGAAAAAAGACACTCCGGCTACTTTGATGTGTGTATGGTGTGGGAGTGGCATAGGTTAGTTGTCACAATGAGCGAGAAAGGTTGACATGGAGCATGCTAAATCCTGAACCTCCGGGGAATTAACCGTTTTAAACAAACAGCAAACAGAGGAGAACCTGCTGACAAAAAAACGCGACAGAGCTTGTAATATAACGAGAATCTCCATTGGCTTCACTTTTCGGAGATGGTGAGAACTGAGGGATTTGAAATATTGTAAAAGTGACACAGAGATGGCGTTTTTAATTACACAAGTAAGGTATTTTATTGAACAGATAAATTGCCATATGTTGCTCTCTAACCGAGTTCGTTATTGTAGAGTTCATTATCTATTGTGAAGGGTCATATTCATCCGCACAGTCACAGAGAGCCAAAGCACAACCAAAACAATGTTCTTCCACAAAATGCATTCAGTTTTGTTTTTAAACAACTAGAGGGCCAAATGTTACATAGTGTACCTTTTTAAAAAAAAAAAAAAAAAGGTACATTTGTGTTGAACAAAAATTTATTTAATAATATGTAAATTACTGTGTTTTCATTTTTGTCAGGCTCCACAAATGCCTAGATTAGGTCTTCTAGCAGCAGCTTTCTCTAATGGAACCATCGGTGTCTACAGTCTTCCACACCCAGAAGCCCTTGCAGCACACCATCAAAGTAAAGGTGAGAGAATAGTGAAATGCATTCATTTGCCTGTGCTTCTCATTACTTTAATGGGGTCATATCAGGTCCACTTAAAATGCCTGTGCCAAGGACAGTCAAAGTTTAGTTTGTCATGACTATTTTAACTCTCTGTTTGAAACTTGGCTGTTTTTTAGAACAGGGGTGTCCAATCCTTCTCTTGGAGGGCCAACTTCCTGCAGCGTTTAGCTCCAACACACCTGCCTCAAAGGTTTTAGTGATCTTAAAGACCTTGATTAGCTCGTTCAGATGTTTAATTCGGGTTGAGGCTAGACTCTCATGGAAGGTGGCCACTCCTGATTGGACTCTCATGATTTAGAAACACTGAAACAGTGAATTCATGTGCAATGTGTTGTTCCTTCCAGAAGAGGGCAGCACATGACAGAATAGTCCCAAGCCAAGTGTTAAAAATGCATTTTTCTCATTAGCACTAAACAAACACTAATCTATCTCCCATGATGTCTTTGCTTAATTTTTACAAACATTGGAAAACATAGTTTAAGACAGAACCAACTGAATTTCCTGAAATGGTTTGGAAGGTGAATTTAATTGATTGATTTATTGATGGATGGATTGATTGATTGTTGTTATAATTGTATGATTTCATTCATCCATTAATTCATTTAATAATAATAATAATAATAATTTTTATTATTATCATTTTACCCTGTAAGTCTAATTACAATTTTAGTCAGTGTATTTTACAACAGGCTTTCAAAGTAATATTTTTTTTTAAAGCTATTCAGGCTCTTAAATGTGGATCTGGGGATTTTATTATATTTCATTGCACGTCTTAAGGCTACATGCACTGATAAAATGGCCAGCATAGGCTGATTGTCCCATGGGAGCTCATAATGCCCTTTCCTCAGGGAGTGCTGGGAACAGACTGATGACCTGCCATCAACTGCATCATTCCCTATTTTCCTCTTTTCTTTTATTCTCTTAAACACACATTATCTGTACTGTTTGTGTGTGTTTGCAAAAGATTGCCCTCCCAGGGCTTCTCATTCATCACGGTCACAGTGAGAAAGCTAGAAAAAAGGAGGGAGGGTCTAGTGCCTATGAGTTTCACTGCCTTCAGCCGTTTGATTAGAGGCCCCCCTTTTCACAGCAGTGAATTGTCGCTTATCTACGGTTATACTGATCGCTCCTGTTTTATGAGCTATTGACCATTCTGCAAGCAAAAACCATATTTTTCCAATGACCATTCAAGCATATCAGTGTTTCTGACTAAATGAAATTCTTTTTAAGAAACATGTATAGCAAGCATGTTATTATATTATGCTGTTTTTGATGTGACAGAATTCAAATTGCGTACACTGAATGGGATTGCTAATGGATAGCTTTCCACAGGTGTTATATACAGCCTTGGTTGAATTATAAAAATAACGAATGATGCCAATGAATAACAAGAAACAGTGTGTGTGTGAGTGTGTGAGTGAGAGAGAGAGAGAGGGAGAGATCTACCTCTAGCACTGATCTGCTGGTACTGTGTTTACTCACTGTATCCAGATGCCAGCCATGGGTTAACATGATGAATGCATATCATATTTTAATTGATTGTGCATACAGCCAACAATCCATCATATCTCAAGAGCAGATAATATATTTGAGTTATGTAGTGTACTTGTTAAAGATCAAGGCTGCTAATTGAAAGGTTGCAGGTTTGAACCCGGTAAGATGCAAAGCAAGTTTCCATACCACTGAGATTTAATTTGTAACTTAACATGGCAGAGTTCTTTAGCAGTCTTGTTTGACATCATATAAACATTTCTGCTTTGTGGCGTGCCTGACAGCAGTGAAATCATTCTCTTGCAGCTTAGTGTTCTGACTTGCACCATTTTATCATACGGTAATGAAAATTTTGTAATATTATGTTGTTTGTTAATAATGTTATGTTCTAATTAATATTAATATGAATTAATAGTAATTGCAATATATAAAATTTGAAATGTTGAATACAAAAAGTATGTTTGAATAGCATTGAATAATAATTGAATGACCTGTAATTGAATAAAAAAATGATCTTATTTAAAGGTGGGGTAAGTTTATTTTAAAAAGTGTTTTAAAAAACACTGTTTGGAAGTTAGTCGGGCCGACACCAAAAACAAATGTGTAACAGATCAGCTTTAGGGGCATATAACAGTCGAGGAGACAGAACGAGTAATAGGGAGATTTGAAAAAAAAAGAAAAAAAAAACTGCAGAAAGAGAGATGAGACAATACAAAAGAGCTCAGAACAATATCACTGGAATGAAGGGTTATGACTAGGCAAGATCTTTAGGACCTGCGTTAATATTAAAATGGCCTTCCAGCGCTGGAGAGATCTAAGCGGGAAGGCCTGTAAACAGACGTGGAGGCTGCTTTGATTCCGCTTCACATGTGAGTAACACTGGTTTGATTGTCTGGAGCTGCTGTGCTGTTTGTATTTACTCTTGAGTACTGTACGTTAATTTTTTTGTGCTTCCTTGTCGTTCGTTCATCAACTGCGCTTTATTCTTCGTGAAGCATTTTGTTGCGTATCAGCTGTGATAAACAGACATCTATTCTCACATTGCATGTGTAAAAGTGACAGCTATACAGCTAGTGAGAGTTGTGCAGGTAAACCACTGCTTACTGACGATCGCTAGAGAATGCGGTGTTTAGCGTCATTGTCAGAACACTTGCCTCACCTGCCAGCGGCGGATGGGCCGGGGTTCGAGATCGACTGGGAGCAGGGTGGTTAGGGATAGGGTGAGTTTTTGAGGTGGAGCAATGAAGAGAGGGGTGGGTTTATTTGGGTTGATTTTAAACATCAACAATGTCCAACAGCATTTTTGAAAATCTACTTACCCCACCTTTTAATATACACTGACAGTGAAGGATCATGTGACACTGAAGACCGGAGTAATGATGCTGAAAATTCAGCTTAGCAATCACAGGAATAAATTACATTTCGAAATATATTTAAATAGAAAACTGTTATTTTAAATTGTAATATTATTTCATAATATTACTGTTTTTACTGTATTTTTGATCAAATAAATGCAACCCTGGAGAGGTAAGAGACTAATTTCAAAAACATAAAAAAAATGTACAGACCCCCAAATTTTGAAATGTAGTGTATATGATACCGGCAATGTGTGAAAAGCAGGTATTGTATAGAATGCCTAGGGAATATATAGAATGCGTGAAGTTTGTAGGCAAAGTATGAAATGTCTTGTTTTTGTGATTATGTTGATTACTTTTCCTAGGCATTCTAGACATTACCTAGGTATTATACAGAATACAAGCCGGCTGGCCCTTTGGCATTGTATAGAATGCCTAAGAAATGTGTGAAATATAAACCATTTCATACTTTGCCTACAAACTTCACGCATTCTATATATTCCCTAGGCATTCTATACAATACCTGCTTTTCACACATTGCCGGTTATATATATATATATATATATATATATATATATTCTACCAGTCAAAAGTTTGGACACGGTAAGATTTTTAATGTTTTTAAAAGAAGTTTCGTCTGCTCACCAAGGCTGCATTTATTTAATTAAAAATACAGTAAAAACAGTAATATTGTGAAATATTATTACAATTTAAAATAACTGTGTAACAAAGTTCGTAAATATAAGGAAGGAAGAGGACAGGGTCGGCGTGACTGCTGACGGTGGCTTTATTGTTAAATTCTCACTCAAACAAAACACAAGTAACTTTCAGTAATAGAAACTATATCTCCAGACATGCAGCACTTCAGGCGTCCACCAGTCAGCAGTCCATCTCTCTCTCTTCCACTTCTGTTTCTCCTGGTGTTATATAGGCTGGCCAATTACTGTAACAAGACACAGGTGTTTGTTATTTGCACTTAACCCACTCACTCACTGCTCGTCTCCCAACTCTCTCTCCTGCTGCAGACTTCGTGGAACCACGCTCCCCTCGCCACAAACTGTTTTCTGTTTGAATATATTTTATAAAGTAATTTATTCCTGTGATCAAAGCTGAATTTTCAGCATCATTACTCCAGTCTTCAGTGTCACATGATCCTTCAGAAATAATTCTAATATGCTGATTTGTTGCTCAAGAAACATTTATGATTATTATCAATGTTGAAAACAGTTGTGTACTTTCTATTCATCAAAGAATCCTGAAAAAAAATATATATTGTACACAAATATTTTGTACAATTGTACACAATAAATGTTTCTTGAGCAGCAGATCAGCATATTAGAATGATTTCTGAAGGATCATGTGACACTGAAGACTGGAGTAATGATGCTGAAAATTCAGCTTTGATCACAGGAATAAATTACTGTATAAAATATATTCAAACAGAAAACAGTTATTTTAAATTGTAATAATATTTCACAATATTACTGTTTTTACTGTATTTTTAATTAAATAAATGCAGCCTTGGTGAGCAGACGAAACTTCTTTTAAAAACATTAAAAATCTTACCGTGTCCAAACTTGTGTGTGTGTGTGTGTGTGTGTGTGTGTGTGTGTATATATATATATATATATATATATATATATATATATATATCACACACACACACACACACACACACAGAGAATAAAATTGAATGATAAAAATCATCTTATTTAATGTTTTATCTAGAAAAACAATATTCTTATAGGGTTCTTAAGGCCATTGAAATCCTGGAAATATAATGGAATTTTAATCTGTGTGTGTGTGTGTGTTTGTGTGTTTTCCAGATCTAGGCAATTATAATACTTTTAAATAGATGTTATGCACATCCTCATTCTTATACCAGAGAATGAGTAATAAACTGTCCACTTATTTTAATACACTAGTAAACAGGCACCATTTCATGGCCGTCCTCACTATTTATCATTCAGACATTCAGCTTTTGTTCTAGGTTTCTCTAGTTATTGAGTAGTGATATGGTCCATTCTTCTGGTCCCTCAGGGGCCCTCTGTGTGGTAGACTCGGGCCCTGCTCCAGTAGAGATAAGAAGCCAACTGCCCACGTTCATTAATGAACCGTCTCTGTTTCTTCAGTGTTGCCAGTGTCTTATTCTCCCTGTTTGCAAACTTCTAATTCATTGATCCTACTCTAAGTTTTAATGCTTTCTTAATTACATTATCCTGAGGCCAGAAGAACTGTTTGGATGTAACAAATGCTTTCTTTAAAGACCTCTTTCTCTCAAAGGACTGAAGCTGTTAGTGAGCGTCAATTCTAAGTGGAGTCTTGAATTTAAAAGGGAATTTGAGAAAAAGAAATCCTGGTTGAATGTGTATTTGTTTTTAAATGAGATCTGGACTGAAATGGGCAAGGACTGTACCACGCGCATTTTATTTCTCTGTGTTGTGAATTCTGAAGGAATGGCTGGATATTGTTCAACTAAAAAAGTGCTGTATGACCTTTACAAGGCTATTCCTTCTCTCACTGCTCTGTTTTTTATGGATATTACTACAGAAATTGCTTCTCATACTCCACCAGTTTAACATCTCCACACTGGTTTTGGGATGGGTTTGGTTTTCTGTTGACAGGCTGTTCATGGCTCTGTTTGTGGTTCTTACGGGACTCGCTCTCCTGGAGTCTTTGGTCATTGACCCGGCAATGAGCTCTGGCCAAGAACTCTTTGCACCCTTAGGGAATTAACCTTCATTACTGAATGTACAATCCTTCTAAAAGACCTCAGACCTGCTCTTTGGCTTTTATAGTGTGTGTGTTTGTGTGTGTGTGTGTGTGTGTGTGTGTTGGGGAGACATTATGTATATAAATGAAAATCAAAATGTTGTGATTTTAATTTTTGTTTTGTTTTTATATTTTATAGTTTTTTTTTTTTGTTTTTATCTTTTTGTTTTTTTGCTTTCTTTTGTTGTTTTTTATTTTATTATTTGTTTTTGATGTCTTTTTTAGGTAATTTGTTAATATTTAGTTAATATTTAGGTTAAATATTAAGGATTTTTTTTTACATTTTACATTTTTTTGGTTTTATTACATTTTATTGTTACTTTTTATTTTGTTTTAGTTGTTTTTATGTTAATTTTATTTATTTTGTTTTTATTGTTTGTTGTTTTTATTATCATTTTATGCATTTTATTTTTTTAGTTTTTATTTAATAATATTTTGTTCATATTTATTGTGCAGGAAAGTCAAAATTGTTTAAATTTTTTGTTGTTGTTGTTTATCTTTTTATTTGTTTTTATATATTATTTTTATATATTTGTTTGGTTTTTTTGTACATCTCTTGTTTTCCTCTTCTTTTTTTCTTTTTCTTTTGGTTTTTGTTTATTAAAAAATTTGTTCTAATTTCATGCAGTTCATTTTATTATATAGATCACATGAACATTCATTTGAACATTTTCATACTGTAGATTGATTATTGTATTGTCTATTGATTTGAAAAGGACTCACAGTAGCAATTATAGACGTTTCAAAAAGCTAGTGATAAAACAGTTAACCACATTCCCACTTTCCATTATGTCCTCTGGTTCGGAAGGTTTATGGTAGATAATTATAAATAGGTTTTCTCTGAAGTGAAAGGGTGTCTCGTAAAAGGTGACGAGAGAGACGCTGACTCCTCCCTTCTCAATGGAGATAATTTACTGGCTTGTTTTCATCAGACAAGGATCTATAATTGAAATGACAAAAAAGATGCATCGCTACACAGTTGTTAGTATTTGAGGCCATGAATTTCAGCCCAATACCTGACACCCATATCCTCCTGGCCTGTCAATCAAAAAGACCTTAGTCAGCCTGGAAAAAGGGTCCCTGGTCAGGGCTGTCTGCCACGCTGCCAGAATGAGTGGATCAGAGGTGCGATGCTTTATCGACCTGATCGACCCATCACCGCTCTGAACGGCTCTGACCTGAAGCCATGCGGCTGTATATCACTTCTGCACTCTACTCCCATACACACACTCTGTTTCCATGTACACAGAGTCTGGCCATAGACACACACAGTTTCATACATGTGACTTTATTAAACAGCACTTCTCTTTTCTTTTATATTGTCTGCTTAATGAGAATATGAATAACTGTTTAGAAAACTTGGATTTTTTTTTTTTTTTTTTTTCAAGAAACACTGATTGCACCAAGTTTTTAGCAGATTAGTAGATTTTCTAGATTTTTACCACTGGCTAGTTTGCGGAGCAGAGATAGGTCTGTTTGTATTTAAGTATTTTTATTAAGTATTTATTTATTTTAGGGGTGTTGCTTTACGTTGCACAGTGCTGCAAGCAGTTTCACTGTAAAATCCTCTCCTAAGGGATATTTTAAAATGTATTTATGTAAATTCATCCCCTTAAAAGCACAACCACTACATTAATACAGATATAGACAGACATCTGATTAAAATTTTCAGATTTTTCAGTGTTTGTTTGTAGTACTGATTGTGTTAAATTGGTTTTGGTTTATTTTCAGTCATACAATGAGAACCAATTTGCCCAGTAAAGCGCTGTTACTCATTTCACAGGTGAAGAGAGTATTTTATGCAGGAGTCTGAAAAGATATAGTAGCAAAAACAGCCAGTTTGATTCTAATGGTCGAAGAGAGCAAGTGGTGACGATAAACTAAATTATGACTGTTTTTGAAGGGTAAGTTCACCCAAAAATGAAATTTCTGTCATTAAGTACTCACCCTCATGTCGTCCCAAACCTGTAAGACCTTTGTTCATCTTCAGAACACAAATTAAGATTATTTTTGATGAAATCCGAGGGTTTCTGAACCACACATAGGCAGCAACTTCACTGCACCTTTTGAGGTCCAAACAAGGTAGCAAAGACATTGTTAAAAGAGTCCATGTGACTACAGTGGTTTAACCTTAATGTTAGGAGAGAGAAGAAGTTGTTGAATAAAGTCGTTATTTTTGTTTTGCTTTTGCGCACAAAAAGTATTCTCGTCGCTTCATAACATTAAGGTTGAACCACTGTAGTCACATGGACTATTTTAACGATGTCTTTACTACTTTTCTGGACCTTGAATGACGGTAATTACGTTGCTTTCTATGGGGGATAAAAAAACCTCTTGGATTTCATTAAAAATATTTTCATTTGTATTCTGAAGATGAACGAAGGTCTAACTTCAGGTATAAGATAAAATGCACTGTATTTGACCCCTGCTTGTTTATACTTTACTTTACATTATTCAGTTAAGCACGTCATTTGATCCTTGTTCCTTTGATTGTTTTTCTTGATAAATGCACTCATGTGTTGAATAGTAATGCTCCTATCTATAAGTGCACAGCATTGAACACATTTATGTGTTTTCCAATAGGAGAAACCAGCCAAGCACCGCTGATATGCCGGGTAGGTCAATATCCACTCTGCCAGCATGCTTCTTATTTTTACAGATAAGACCTCAGTCTTTGTTTCATTCCACACATTAAGTGACATATTACACATTCATTGCAACTAACGTAATGGTAGAATGGCAAGAGATCATTGGATTGTTTGCTTGAATCTGACGTGTCGTTTTCACTGTAGCTCAATTTCACAGTTGAAGTGGCTTTTCACTAAAACTGTTCTGGGTATGGCTCCTCTGGGCCATTTTATGGGCTGTCTGCGTAACATTTTCAAGCATCCAAGAGATGATCCTCTGGAAATTAGCTGTCATGGTAGAAAGACCTCCTCAAACAAAATGGAGGATTAATCCAGACTTTTTTGGATAATTGCAAGAGGAAATAGCTTTATAGAAATATTGACTATTGAGCAAATTTTAAACTGTTGTGATTAACAGGTAAACCATGGAATTTAAAAATGTGATGTAATAAAATATACTGTATATTGTGTAAATATTAAATAATAATATTTTCATAAATATGGTTCTATAATTTCTATAGTGGGTTGTTTCTATACATTTTTTATATTTTATGTAAATGGGAATTTCTATAGTACATTTTTAAACTGTGCTCTAAAATATTAGTCTTTTTAGAAATAAATTCTTTATAAAAATAATTTCTAGCAATATTTGCTCTAATATTTTGCATTGTCATAAAACATTGAAATTTAAATAGAGCATAGGGTGTGCTCGGCTCTAAAATTGTTCAAAAACAGAGTAGAGTAGTCTTTATAAAAATAAAAAAAATGTAGGAAAAAGTCATGGAAATTCATTGGTCAAAAGCTCTGGGAACCCTGAATTATGTATACCATTAATTTTGAATTAAGAGTGTTAGATCAGTATTATATAACCTGTTTTATGGTTGTGTGTTTGCAGGTGAAGAAGGTTCTTTCTTTGAAGATGGGCTCCAACCAGGCAGATCATGAAGGTCAAAGCGGCCTGTGCTTTGCTATGGATTGGCTCCATGTCAAACCACATAACCTCTTGGCAGCTGGCTTCTATGATGGTGATTTCATATGTTTTGTCTTTAGGTCTATTTGTTCTTCTAGAGAGAATTGCAAAATGTAAATATCTTGGTATGTTGCCATATTTTACGTTTGTGATGTTTCACTTCACTTTCTTTTTTCCAGGTCTGGTTGGTTTGTGGGATCTTGCTACTAAGTCTACGCTACTGAGAGTCAGGTCTCCAGATGGAGTTGTGTCTCTCTACCCTTATCACTGTTTTCACGCCCACGACGAGAACATCCGAACCCTGAGCTGGTGTAAAGCCTCTAGGTGAGACATTACATTACATTACATTACATTACATTACATTGCATTACATACAGAACCCAAACTTTTTAACTGTAGTGTCTGTTTAAAAAAGGAGATTCTTGACCTTACCAGACTTTAAACTGTGAAATTTTTTGTTATGCTAACCCAGTGCCTCATACATGACATCTAATATCCTCCATTTCATTGGTATTCGTGGTGTATTTAAAAATTTATGTATGCCATTAGTTGTATGGGATTCATGCTATCAAACAGCCCGCCCATGGAGTTTTCTCATTTAGCAACAGAGAAGCAGTCTAGGTCAAATATATTTCAGCATCACACATCGTTTCAGCATCAGTAGTTTCAACAGCCTGTTCTTAGCATTTAGATTTAAAGCACTGTGACCTTATAAGAGACTGCTGTATGCGGCATTAGAGAAGTTAATTTGGAAAATGACACCCTATCCCACTGCCCCACAGGGGGCTAGTGAAATCAAGTGGAGATTTCTTGTGTGTTGAATTTTTTTTTTTTTTTTTTTTTCTTCTTCTTCTTCTTCTTGTGCTTTAGGCTCTTTAGATGTGACTGCTCATGTAGAATTCAGATATACCTAAACCTCAGAAAATTCTTGGATCCATGCATTAGCTCGTAAAGTGACAGCAGCATAATATACCTGCTGCAGTCTGTCATTAAACAATAAATGACAAAGGAAAATCACTCACTGATCTTGACTGAATAACTTAAGTAGTTTTAATAAGGATTAATCTATAAATAATGTGTACAGTAAGACTATGCAGTGTTATTTTACATTTAATTATTCAGTTTTTTGTTGAAGGCTATTACTTATCTGAATAACACTGTACATCATCCTGAAAAACTTAAAACACTATTTAATTTGTATCTTTGTTCTGTTGTATTTACTTGGCTGTTTTGTTTGTAATGAGTTTCTTTGTTCTTGTTGTATTGCTGATTGTTTAATTGTCTTATGTAATTATTTTGAGGACTTTTTCTCATATAGTGAAATTTCAATATTGACCAAAAATAATCTTGATTATGACTTTTGCCATAATCAAGCAGCCCTAGCATGCATTCAAGCGAGAGGGTTTGAGGCGGGATCAGCTGTCTCTTCTGCCCTTTTACTGTTCAGATGCTCTGAAGAGAGCATCTGGGGTCAGTAGGATTTAGGATTTGACAGTAAAGACTTTTATAATGTTACAAAAGATGTCTATTTCAAATAAATGCTGTTTTTTTTTTAAAAACTTTCTATTCATCAAAGAATCCTGAAACAAATGTAACACTTTTTCCACAAAAATATGAAGCAGCACAACTGTTTTCAACATTGATAAAAATAATAAATGTTTCTTTAGCACCAAATCGACATATTAGAATGATTTCTGAAGGATCATGCGACGCTGAAGACTGGAGTAATGATGCTGAAAATTGAGCTTTGCTATCACTGGAATAAATTATATTTTAACATATATTAAAACAGAAAACTCTTATTTTAATTTGTAAAAATATTTCACAATATTTACTTTACTTTTGAACGGTGGTGTAGCAAGATTACTGTGAATATTGTTAAAAATATTGATCTGTTTGTAATTGTGATGAAGAATTACATAAAGCAAGAATTACATGTTTTTTCTACTGTTCTTGGGCAGTAACTTGTTGGTGACGGTCGGAGATGATCGCATGGCTAAAATGTGGGATGTGAGGAAACCCTACGTGCCTCTTTTGGCAGTAAAGCGCTGCCTGACCCCTGAAGTGTACTGGCCCCTCTTTTGGAGCGGCATCCTGATGGCTCAAGAGTGTTGCTTTGCCACGTGAGTCCACAACATTGCTCTTCTGAATACATGATATTAAGTTTTAAGTCAGGCATAGTATTTATAATTTTATTAAATCATCTTTTTCTTTTGCTTTGTGTAGGTTTGGGCAACATGGAGTCCATTACTTCGATTCAGGTTACATTGGAATCAAGCCTTACTTTGTGTGTCCTAGAAAAGCCACGATTTGGGTAGGTGGAAGTTTCACAAGAGTGTCTCTACATGGTTTAATATAGTCAATGATCTAATAATGACAAAACAACTCTCTCTTTCAGAGCCTTTCTATGTCTGATTGGATAAATTCTTTTGCCATTGCGGACAATGGAGGGGATTGTTTATTTACTCTGCTTCCTCGAATGGATATTGACCCCAACAATATCAGACGACGGAGATTTGTATGTTTCTTTATCATTTATTGAATTCCCACATATTAAAGCTTTTAATTAACATTGACCATTTTGCTTAATCCCCAAAGTCAGTGTACAGGACTGACATGGTCCAGTTTGAACCTGGTCAAAGGCCTGAAGATGAAGAACAGGAGGAAGAGGAGGAGGAAATAGAAAACTCTACAAATAATCCTGGGAAGGAGCCATTGACCTACGAAGGAGCAGTCAAAAAGTACTATCTCCATTTTCATGACTTGGACCTGGTGAGAAACTCAAAAAGATTATTTTTTTGTGCAATCATTGTTTAATTTCATCATCGTTGAGCAGTTTTCTTCATGACACATGTGCTTGGGAAATGATGTAGGAAATCAGATTTTGAGAGTATTGAACTTTTGTTGCCACATAAGCTATTTTCTTTCACTTTCACCAGAGCTCTGCACCCACAAAATATTTTTTGGGAAAAGTAAAGGGGTGCACTGTAAACCTTATTGTCCTGGCTCATGAATATTAATTAGGTGATGTATTGTTAATATCCATAACTGATTTGCTGTAAAGCAGGTGGGCACTAGCCATATTAGGGTTGGCTGATGCTGTCGTTCTATTGGGCGGCTAAATTTTGTCTTTGCATTTCGACCAAACAAAATGAAGCTCTTAAAATTGAGTAATATTTGCCCAAAAAAGTTGGGTAAATTCCTGGAAGTGGGAGTGACATGTCCACCCCAGTTTTAATTAAGGCTGGGTCAATAAATCGATGCATCACGAATCGAGAAATGATTCTGGATCGATTCTGAGATTTTCCGAATTCATGGCGATTCTCTCTTGAATCAATTCTGAGATTTAACAGCAGATGGCACTGTGTGCTTTACAAACAGCCTAACTCTTCTTGCTTCCAATTCCTTACACAAACCACTTAAACCTTCTATAAAATAATCATTCATAAAGTTTGAAACGATTGAAGCAAATAACATGGGTGTTTGCAATGGACTGTTTACATTAATCTCGCATCATAAAAGCATTCTGATATGCAATTACATTCTCAGAATTGGCCGAATGCACGAGCGCTCTTCTTCATGAGCATTTGAGCATGCGGTTAAAAACTAGCCTAGAGCGCCATCTGCTGTTAAAAACTAAGCTTAGAATTTATTCGAGAGAGAATCGTGGTGCAATCTGAAAATCTCAGAATCGATCCACGAATCGAGATTAATCGATTTATTGTCCCAGCCCCAGTTTTAATAATAGATATGCACCTGATTTTCTGTGTGTTTTTCTGTGTATGAACGAAGTTGACTAGCAAGCATGGGATGGCAAGACCATGTAAAAATCCATTAGTGGCCTCACTAATGTGTGTGTATATGATAGTGGCAGTGTGTGTATGATCTGTGTGTGATAGCTACTGTGTACTGCAGCCTATTCCACAGATCATTACATGTGGACTGTGCAGGGGCCGTGGCCGGACTGGATTTATTGGCTTATTTATTTTCCCAGCACACCTGAGCAAGTGCAGGAGACACAGTCGAGAGCCCAGGAGTGCTGTCTGCGTGTTAGCGTAGTGGCACCCCTTTCTCTCATATCCCTCTGAGACTTATCCCGCATCTCATGGGTTATATGTTGATTAAATTAATGAAGGGTGCAGAACTTAAAGTCATAGCCGCCTGGAGGCCTACCCCCATCACAGAGATGCTCCATCTGTTCTGTCATCTCACGCTCCAGCGCTCCACCGCTCCACCCCCATCCGTCCGTCCATCCATGGCGCACTGCACATGTCCGCTTTCAGACCACAGTCTGGAGCAGGCAAGAGCTGTTTGAATTGGGATAATTGAACTCTCCTCAGTCATCCTTGCACGTACACACACATTCAGGCAGCAAAAAAACAAAGGTCTGAATGACAGCACCTCTCTGTGAACACTGTTGGATCAACTGCAGTATTTGGGAAGGAAATTTCATTTTTAATGCATTAATAGTACAGCAGAATGCTAGTAACACAAAGGTCATAGGTTTGATTCCCAGGGAATGCATGAATTGATCAAATGTATCCAACTTATTTTTCGACGCGGAAGTAAGGTGTTTTGTGAGTGTGACAACCTTTTTCTGCTGCTGTGTGAACATAGTCAATGATGCACTGTATCGTACACAAGTAATTCAAACTGTGAGACAGATCATTGAAACTAGATTTTCAGTCACAATCTTATGATATTGTGAGGTTTTGAACGTGACATGGATTGTAATGTGAAGTAGTTGCTGATACCCGTTATAATAAGTGGTGGTAACTGTACATTCTATCTAGTGCTTAGTCTTTTAACTTGAGTTGGTGTTCACACCTTGTTTTGTTTTTTCTATCTCTCAGGGGACCTTTGCTAAGTGTGAAAATCGGCCCATGATGAAGCACCTGCATCAAAATGAGATCAAAGGTGTCGCTAAAGTGGACCAGATGCCATTGAGCGCACTCTACAAGGTGAGATCACATTTATCTATACAACAGCAAACAAGCCCAGCTGAGGCCCTCGCTGACACCTATTAGTGTAGAGCTGTGAAATATCCTGAAAAACTGGATGCCAGCTGCACCTGATGCTTGTTTTATGCCAGGATGACCATGCTAAATCCCATCAGAATTTTTAGTAGTAGTTGACCAGCTACGAGACCACAGGTGGGGCTGCTGTAGACCAATCAAAGAAGAAAAAAAAAGAAGTGATGTACACATTCTAATATCTAAGTACTAACCATGTGATATAAGATTGTGACCCTAAATATGTTCCCCATAAGGTAATACATCAGCAGTCACCTTGTGGAGACTAAACCTGTATTAGCTGTATTGTTACCCGCATTGGGCAAGCTTTGGGTATGTAGCAGTGTCAGTGCACTGCTGTCTGGAGTATTTGCACTGGCCAGTGAAAGAGAGAGAGCGGGTGGTTTGCTGAGAGTTAAGCAAGAAGATGGACAGAAGCTAATGGCCTGTAAAATTAGGAAAATGTCACTCTGGATATAGAGTGGATGATGGGAGGAGAGCAGGAAAGCAGCCTGTGTAGATTGAGATGGTGGGTTTTTCTGAATAACACACTGCACAATGAAACATTTGATCATTTATGGTTAAAAAGATTGTAAGAAATGCCCAGATGCATTTTACTGATGTAATTATTTCTTTTTATTGCTCTATATAGTGTAAATTTGTAAGAAAATTCGACTAAGAAATTCAGTTTTGATTAGATTAGACATTCATAATGTTATACTGATATTATAATTTGTAAAATATGAAAAATAAAATATAATATAAAGTTGAAGATATATACATACATAATATATATTTAATATAAATTTATATATACATTTTGACTTTAATAATGTATTTGTAAATGTTAAAATTACCATTAACAAAGATTAATAAATACTTTAGAAGTATTTTTCATTTATTAACTAACACAGTTATTCGATATTAACAATGGAACCTTAAAGTGTTACCAAAATTTTATAGATGGATAGATATACACTACTGGTCAAAAGTTTGGAATCGGTAAGATTTTTAATGTTTTTAAAAGAAGTTTCGTCTGCTCACCAAGGCTGCATTTATTTAATTAAAAATACAGTAAAAACAGTAATATTGTGAAATATTATTACAATTTAAAAAAACTGTTTTCTATTTGAATATATTTTATAAAGTAATTTATTCCTGTGATCAAAGCTGAATTTTCAGCATCATTACTCCAGTCTTCAGTGTCACATGATCCTTCAGAAATCATTCTAATATGCTGATTTGTTGCTCAAGAAACATTTATTGTATACAATTGTACAAAATATTTGTGTGCAATATTTGTTTTTCTTTGATGAATAGAAAGTTCAAAAGAACAGCATTTATTCGAAATATAATCTTTTGTAACATTATAAATGTCTTTACTGTCACTTTTGATCGATTTAATGCATCCTTGCTGAATAAAAGTATTAATTTCTTTTCAAAAAAATAAAAATAAATTCTTACTGACCCCAAACTTTTGAACGGTAGTGTATAATGTTACAAAAGCTTTATATTTCAGATAAATGCTGTTCTTTTGAACTTTCTATTCATCAAGGAATCCTGAGAAAAAAAAAAAAAAGTACACAACTGTTTTCAACATTGATAATAATCATAAATGTTTCTTGAGCAGCAAATCAGCATATTAGAATGATTTCTGAAGGATCATGTGACACTGAAGACTGGAGTAATGATGCTGAAAATTCAGCTTTGATCACAGGAATAAATTACTTTATAAAATATATTCAAACAGAAAACGGTTATTGTGAAATATTATTACAATTTAAAACATTACTGTTTTTACTGTATTTTTAATTAAATAAATGCAGCCTTGGTGAGCAGACGAAACTTCTTTTAAAAACATAAAAAATCTTAACGATTCCAAACTTTTGACTGGTAGTGTATAAATAGACAGATGTATAGATAGACAGACAAAAAGACAAACAGATATTTTGTTGTGAACTGTAGTGTAAAATTTTTATGCAAAGTTTGCATATACTCCCTTTAATCCCAAACACCTTTTTGGAAATAAAAACTGTCCAAGGAGGAAGTTACAGGCAGAACTGGCTGTCTTCCAGCAGGAGAAGTGTTTATTGTTCAGCAGAGCCACATGCACAGAGCGATTAGAGCTCTGCTAAAATGCTTTATTGCTGGCAGTATAGAGCAGTGACCCACAGAGGACATGCAGGAACAGAAGGTTAAACAGACCTTTGTAATTACTAATTAATCTGAGTAGAGATTCAGACCATAAATATACATACACAGGGGCCAAAATGAACACTAACCAAGTGCCAAATGCAAGCTACTCGCCACTTAAGTGATGTGAATGATTCAAATCAATGACATGCAAACTGTCTACTTAAGAAATTTAGTGTTTTTACTCTCTCTCTCTCTCTCTCTCTGTCTCTCTCTCAGGTCCGTTTTAACCCAAACATGGATGCATACAACTGGATGTTGTCGGGCGGTCAGTCGGGTTTGGTGCGTGTGCACTGTGCACGTGGACTGAGCTGCTCTGTCATGTTCAAGCAGTTGCGTGAGGCTCAAGCCCAGTTCAGCGCCATGTTCCAGTCTCAGGAGTCTGATGACTCTGCCACAGCTGTTCGTCACAGCACAGCAGATACAGTACAAGTGCACTAGTCTCAGCTCTATCTTAAAATGGATTGTGTCGTCATAATAGGCTGAGACTTTGGGACTTTTATTTTTAAATGACTGATGATACACCCACTTTTACTTAACTTATAATGAAAGAAGCAAAATCTATTTTGATACAAGCCACTGTATATATTTCCGTTTTTATATTTTGTGCGTTTCGTTTTTAGCGCTGTACAAAGCTATAAAAGTTGTACTTTTGAACTGCTTTGCACTGGTTTATAGCTCAGACAGGAAGTCTGTGATGTTTTTAGGTTAGTATCATTATCTCAAAGTGTTGTCCTTTCCAAAGTATGTGTGGACAATTTCATTGTCAGCACTTATACCCATTTCGTTTATGAGGAGCTATATGCTCCGTTTCCTTCCTGTTCCAGTTCAGTGTTATATTGTGATCAAACAAGTCTTGACATTTCGTGTGAAAACCTTGGACTGGATCTTTGCTTTTTGCTAGCCTGCTCTCTTATCTATCATAGCACAATCTGTTGTTTTTACTTTTAGCATTTCTTTTTCTGAATCTCAATTTTAAAGGTATAGTTAACACAAAAATTTAACGTCATCATCACGTCCTTATAAACCTGTATGACTTTATTTCTTCCATGAAACAGGAAAACAGAAATTTTGAAGAATGTATTTGCATATTTTTCCATTTAATGAAAATGTAAGGGCATCCAAGCTCCAAAATGACACAAAAGCAACAAAATGTTTATATTCATCATTTTTCAGAAGCCACACATTAATTTTATGTGATGAGCAAACCAAAAAATCTTGCCATTCACTGTCCACATCTACATATATTCAAATATGCAGTCTTTAGATACAATATGTTAGTTCTTACATCAATGCAAGGTGACCAATCATTGACGATTACTTATCCAATCACAGTGCAGTATTGTAAATGAGACGAGAGCTACAGTGTAGGACAAAATTAAATGTGAATAACTTAAATTTGGATCTGTTTTTGTTCTATTGAAATATTTGAGTTGTATGGACTTTTTTTTTCTTCTGTAACTTTTTTTGACCGCCCAGATCCCCATTCACTTTCATTATAAGGAAAAGATTACATTAGTGAACATTGTTTCTGTTCCACAGAAGGAATAAATTCATCCAGGTTTGAAATGACATGAGGGTAGTCAGTAGATTGTCAAAATGTTCATTTTTGGCAGAACTATTGCTTTAATGCTGCATCTCGATCTTTCTTGTCCTTTGTTATTGTTGTTATTTTTATTTCCCCACCCCATTTAAAGTCTTTATTACCTCTTTTCTGGCTTGTGCATTCTTCTTACTCAGGTCTAGCCAGAGTTGTAAGGGGCATCATGGAGTCTGTTGATAGTCTGCATGCGAGTTATTGTTGTCCCTGAACCAATAGCACTCATTCGTTAGTCATTAAGATCAGATGCACCTTGATATCCGCCTCATAATTCATGACCTCAATTACATGTGAGTGAATATAATTGACTCCAGTGATGGGAATCTGGAGAGGTGCCAGTCAGATTAATGCTGCTGTGGTCACTCTGATGAGATTAAATAAGGAAGCTTATTATAATGGTGCTGTTTATGTCTGTAGTGGATTTCAATTTAGTGTGTTGATTTAAATATCTCAATCTCACTGTGAGGCTCTGGATATGGCTAGTAGATTTGGGATGTTTTATCTGTGAATATTCATGCTTTGTAAATTTATATTTCTTTTGTTCTGTTTACTGAATTGTTTACAGCTACCAAAAAGTGTAATTTTATTGTTTCATCATCTTTAGATAAAATTGCTTTGCATATTTACAGTGCCACTAATTATCAACTTGTGATGTAATTATTAATGTGGGAGAAAGCGCAAGTTTGTTTGATTTACATGATTTTATTACAGCTTACAAAAATCATACACGTTTTGTGACACATATAAAATTAAAAGCATGTAAAAATTAAATATCCATCATTAATTTCTGTTTTATATAGTGGTTTTATGTGGTCACATACAGGATAACTGTAAAACATTTACACACAGTACTTCTATAGACAGATAACTTTATACAAGAAGCAAGTTTATATACACATCCACAAATCTGAGGCACGACGAAAATAATCATGTAGATTATTTACAGTTTCCACAGAACAACATTAATGTCTTTCAATTCACGACACAAAATGCAGAACATGTCAAAAACATGACCAATGATGTACCATCCCATGCTCTGCTATCAATTTCGAAGCTTTCGTTAGGTTGAGTGCACCTGCATCTGAAATTGATTTTGGATTCATCATGTTCATCTCATCTTTTGAGTTGTGATGCTACGTGCGCAATATTCAAACTAGCCTATTGGACTTTTCCCAATTCTAGAAAATAATACCAGGATGGTGTTTTCCACTCCTTTGATATGTGACTATGACATCCTATAAGACGTGTTTTACTTTAAGGAGTTTTTAAAGTGAGGTTGCATCAACCTTAGATGCCTAAATACAGTTTAAAGTGATAGTTCACCCAAAAAATGAAAATGATCCCATGATTTACTCACCCTCAAGCCATCTTGGGTATATGACTATCTTCTTTCAGACGAACACAATTGGAGTTATAAGTTCACTCTTCTGCCGGAACTAGACTCACATGCGGACGTTGCCAGAAGCCACTTATTATAGTTTATAAAGTTGTAAATATGGATATTTTTCTTACAAAAATCCATTGCTTTGCTTCCGAAGGCCTTTATTAACCCCTGAAACCATATGGATTACTTTTATGATTGATGGAGGCACTTTTTGGGCTTCAAAATCTTGAGCCCCATTCACTACCATTATAAAGCTTGGAAGAGCCAGGATATTATTAAATATAACTCCGATTGTGTTTGTCTGATAGAAGATGGCTTGAGGGTGAGTAAATCATGGGATAATTTTCATTTTTTGGTGAACAATCCCTTTATGTGTCTAGTAAATGTGGCTAGAGCATATTTCTGAAAGCCTGCTAAACCCTTTAATAGAAATAGCTCCACATAACAGGAATAACCGACTTTCTAATCACAGTAAATAGTCTTTTACTTCACTGTGATTGCTCTAAATGTTCAATTTTATAATGTAGAACTTTGGCACACCAACCCACCAACATTATCAAAAATATACTGCTTATGCATTGGTCCTTTCATATTATAATTTGTTCGCATTCTCTTAGAAATGACTGTGATATTCAATTTTAAAATATATATTCATTTTATCAAAACAAATAGACAAAATATAGAATTTAATGAAGGTCTTTCAGTGAGATTGCGAGGTCCTTGGGTTGATCAGTTATGATTACTGGCCATCTAAATCGCAGACACGTAAAAAACAACAAAGCAACCATGCAAGCAAACCCTTAAAACTCTTTCACAACACCACAACAGATCACAATGGCTACATTTTATCAGTACACGCAAGCTTTAAAACACAATAATTATCTGTCAAGTGTGTCTTATATTAGCCTCAAATCATATTCAGTGTTATATTTATATAAAATCTTTTTATATATTCATTATATTCATTTATATATTCATTTAGGGGCTTTGAAAATTGTTACCAAAATAATAATTTTCAAAAACAATTTAAATGAAAACTGCAGTGAAAATGGAAACCATGTGCTTTGTTATTGTATGTTACAGCCATGACCTCCGTGTTGAACTGCAGAGACATGAGAAACGTGTTGCACCACTTGCTGGAATGTCTTAGAGTCATTACGGCAGTGTGGCGGCACCGAGATCAGAGATGGAAATCCTGTGCAAAAAGTGTGTGTATCTAGACTAGAGGCTATTCTGTTTCCCTGTACCTCAGCACAGACCACAGCTGGACAGAGCCTGAAGACTTGAGCATATGGAGGATGTATAGACTGTAGCATGATTGACTTTGACAAACCAGAGTGACCCACAACAGCATCCTTGCAAGGTGAAGTGTGTAAATTCTGTCCCACTACTAGCGCCACGTCACCACCCAATGCAACTGCAAAATTAATGATTGATTTCAAACAGGTTTCCCCTTCCTTATCTATCATTGTTCAAACAAATTAGTCACTGGCTATGTTTGGAATAGCAGCTTATTGAATACTGTGCAGTGTGTGCTGAATATACTACTGGTTTTCCCTTTTTAATCATTTTGTGTGTAAATGTCTTCTTTTGGCAGTTTGTTCAAATAATGAGTCAAGAATTAAATAAAATTGTATAATCATTCTATAAATACATAAATGTATTAGTATAGTTAGTATGTTAGTACTAATTAAATTGCATGTATAAATCAGCAAGTGGCGTCCAGTTATCATCTAAATACAATTTTAAATTGCATTTTAAATCATTTTGACAGACTGATCAAATAATAAGTCATGAAAATGATATACAGTAGGCTACCCAACACAATTTCCTCTGTGATATAATGCACATTTCGTCAATTATACTGTACACACAGATATTTGCATACTGTGTATAGTAGAGCTGCACGATTCTGGATAAAATGAGAATCACGATTTTTTGGTTTCAAATAGAGTAGAGATCACGATTCTGAATATACAACCAAACAAAATAACATGTAATTTACTAGAGGTTCTGACAAAATATAAATTGCTGACTCTAATTGCTGGAAAATGTTTGAATGAATTATTTAAAAAAATGGTTTTGAATGAATTCAATGACTCATTAATAAATACTTGTTTCATTGCTGGATGAATCAGTGTTTTTGAACGAATCTTTTGAATGAACGATTCAATGACAAATACATTTTTAAAAGTCAGTTGTCGCCACCTAGTGGAATTAGATGTAATTGATACAACCGTTATTTGACGTGCCAAGTTCGTTTCAAAAGGTAACGTAGTTTTCTCTATTTTGATCGCTATCGTAGACATCTGTGTTTAAATACTAACTTATATCTCAGTACTTCTGTGATAATGTGAATATTTGTCACAGAAATAACTAATGTGTGGTTCAAAACGGCTCTCTCTGGCTGGCAGCACGAACACAGATTTGAACGTTCCGGTATGATTTTGTCAAAAGTTTAATATACGGGAGAATCGTTGTCATTAATAAAGTAGGATCGCGTGGGTGATTGAATCGAGATCGCGATCTTTTTACGATTAATCGTGCAGCTCTACTGTATAGCATACACTACCGTTCAAAGTTTGGGGTCGGTAGGATTTTTTAAATGTTTTTGAAAGGCCCGTTCACACCAAGAACGATAACTATAAAGATAACGATATAGGTCTAAAAATTGTTCTAAATATAAAAGAATGGCACTGTCCACACCACAGCTATAACGATATAGAGAAACGATATCGCTGGGATCACTTTCAGAACGATTTTTTCCCAGTTGCGGAACGATAAAACACTGACAGCCAATCAGAATCCATTCTAGTTTAAGGGCTCGCGCATTTAAAATGGCAGACGACATTGCGGAGAAGTTAATCGCCGAGGTCCAGAAAAAGCCACCAATATTTGCCAAGTCAAACACCGTTTTCAAAGATACTTTAAAGAAAATGCATACATGGAAAACAATCGGTCATACCCTCTGAATAAATGGTGAGAAGTATTAACGAAATATGCCAGGCTAGTAAACAGTGTAAAATAAAATTACCTCAGGTATCCAGCGCTAGTTTCGACAACACTGTCTAGCTTCCTTTGAAGTTGCAGTGAAAAAGACTAGGCGTTGTTTTTATTCAATTAAATTGACTTCGTCAGGTAAATTCACTGTTAGTTTAGATCGATTACACTAGCTATTCACTCGAAACATAGCATTGTAACCAGCGCCTGAGCTTAGAATAACAGACTATTATTGTTCGTTGGTATGAACACAAATAGTTATCGTTATAATTATAGTTATCGTTCTTGGTGTGAACGGGCCTTTAGAGTATGCTCACCAACGCTGCATTTATTTGATCAAAAATACAGTAAAAACAGTAATATTGTGCAATATTGTTACAATTTAAAATAACTGTTTTCTGTTTGAATAGATTTTAAAATGAAATTTATTCCTGCGATGGCAAAGCTGAAAAAGAAAAAAGAAAAATTCTAACCCCAAACTTTGAACAGTAGTGCACACAATACAGTAATTGTAGCAAAGTAGTAATAGTATGCTATTCCAAACATAGCCAAATCCCTGCTAAACAGCTTATCAAAGATGGTCCTGCCCCAAAGTCACAGCATTGGTTGATTCAGAAGACCACTCAAAAGAAATTGTTAGGATAACCTCTAAATGTTTTACTTGTTCTGGTCTCTGCTCATGAAATTGGAATAAAGTATTTACATTTACACACTTCACTCTTAATTCATTCATCTGTCATTTGGTTTCCACTGTTCTTTCAAAAGTCGCACAAAGCCAAGCTTAAAAACCACAATTGGTCCTTAACTATCACAGCCAGTGAGGAAGAACAGAGTTAATCACCTACTTGCTTTTGCAAATAGCATTGTACCATGAGACAAGACATTAGTGAGAGATCTCCAAAAAAATCCATAATTACACTTGAGCAGAATCTCTTTTTAAGCCCTGCAACACCATGCCGCAGTTTGGCGGACATTCACATTGACTACAGAACCGTGCTGACAGCGGACGTAAGGCTGGCTGGGGCATAATAAACCCCATTCTAATTGTTTTTAAGAAAGTCACGTCAATACCCATCTTTTACCCTCCCAAGACCACGGACAGGCAATTACAGTACACTCCTGCAATAATGTACGATGCCAGGCATCCAAGCAAAGCCTTGCAAAGTCACAATAAAAAGGCTCACAGTGATGCCTCCAGGCCTCATATTTATGTTCTGCCGCTCGGTTCACTTTATCTTTGCATACAGTATGTGAAGCTAAACCACACCACTTCATTTTAAAGCTGTTCCTCCCATAAACCGATGCACTTTTAAGATGGCACAGTGTGAAATCTCCTTTTTATTTCCTTGGTAGTCGATAGAAATGCATTTGGCATGTACATATTCGTAATGATATGTAGATGATACATTTGCACAGTGTTTCCATTTCTGACTTGGACCCTCAATGAAGCTTAATATGTATGCATACATTTTAAACAGGCAGCCTCCCCTCACCGGTGCACTTGGACAACTTAGTCCATAGGGTCCTGGCACTGGGCGCAGTGGATCATGTCCTCACAATAAGGCTCCACTTGAATGGTTGTGCTGTAAAAGCCAAATTTGGTCTGAAGGAGTTCAGTGGCTTCCTTTAAGACACTCTGAGGGTCAGCATTCTCCTCTAAAATGAAGAAAAAACAGGTTTGTTTAGCCTAAATAGACGATTCTGTGCTTCAATGTTCATCTGACATGTTTGAAATGAATTAAAGGACGAAATGCAGAAGGATTTATTATCATTCTTAGATGCCATTTGTGCCTAGAAATTTTTATAAGTTGGGAATTCAGATACATATCTTATGTCAACTAATTTCTGTGTTTTTGAACTAATGTCCCCCATGGTCAAAAAGACTTCATAATTTGTATTATAAATAAATATGACTGTAAAAGCTTGATATTTTTATAACATCAAGGTTTTACAAAAAATGTAGATAAAATTCTAATTGATAAATGGCTACATGCAAATTGATATTTGACTGATATAATTTAAAGTCCCCCTGTGTTGAAAATCAGGTTTTTAATGTTGTTTATATGTCTATGTGATGTTTTTAATACGCTTAAAGACAAACCATGTGAAAATTTTTAAGTCAACAGCATTGCTGAGTATTTTCTCTGTTTACACGACACCGTTTTCAACTAAAAACGGAAAACTTTTTATGCATTTTGGCCATTCATTTACACGACGGCATTTTGGTGGTTAAAACGTGCAGTTCATTCAAACATACCTAATATCGCTATGGAAATACAAACCGGAAGTCAAAAGACAATGAGCGCAGCGCTGAAAAGGGGCGGGGCTACATAAGGTCTAGAGACCGGGCGCATTTAGGCCACGCCCACACCGGGGGGAAAACAACCCAACCGTCTCCATTGACTTTGTATTGCGTGAGGCTGCCTCCTTGTCATTTCTGACTTATAAGGTGTACAGCAAACGAGCTAAAAAAAAAACCCAGAACTAAGTTTTTATAAGCTACCGAACCGTAAAAGCCAGCCTTTAAGGAGACAGGAAATAAGACGTGAAGCATCAGCAGGAAGAATGGGTAAATTTTGGGATCCTGACACTCAGTATGCCTCAGTAAGCCTACGTGTGCAGTAAACATTTAGTCACTGTTAAGTCAAATATCCAAATGTAAGTTTTATATATTATATTTCCTGTCGCTGATTACGTTACCCTCCAGTGGGCGTAGTTCTCATAGTAATATGACATGTCGCGCTCTGTTTCAATCGCCTGTATCCACTTTTTAGTCGTTTTTTGGGTCGACAGCTTATAAAAACTAATGGGTTTTTGGTTCTGGGTTTTTTTTTTTAGCTTATTTTCTGTACACCTTGTCACATAGCAGCTTTTAGACATTGTTCTGTTTTTTGTTATAAGTCAGAAATGACGAGGCAGCCTCACGCAATACAAAGTCAATGGAGACGGTTGGATTGTCCCCCTCCTCCACCCCCGGTGGGCGTGGTTTTCAGATTATGACGCGTGTCGCTCTGTCTCCATCTAATGGCCTGCCAGCAGAATACAGCGTTTTTAGTCATTTTTACGGATTCGTATGAATGGGGATCGATTTGACAATGGTGTCCTCTGTACGCGAAAAACTCAAAAGAAAAACTTATCCGTTTTAAGCATATCGTTGTCGTGTAAACGTACCCTAAAACTGCAGTGATTTAAAGACAGTTTCAAAAATGTGCAGTGTTTACCAAATGGATCTCTGATCTCGTGCAAGTGAGTGGAGGCGGGGCTAATTAGCATATTCATAGATCCGCTGATACTAGGCTAAATGAAGCAAAGGCATAGCATTACATTCTAGCTATTTTAAGGCATGAAGACATTTTTTGACAGGAAAAGCGTTTAAATATGTAATTTTGGTGATCAAAGATGAGTTTTAAGGGACATTAAAATAAAAATTATATTTTATTTTAAAATAATGTTGCATTTCGCACTAAAATAAAACAAGATGTACCAAATAACATGTTCAGTAGATTTAGATAAATAATATTAATAATTTGCATAAGCAACAAGACAAATGAACATTAAAATAATATAAAATATAATTATAATTATAAAAAATATAATTGAGCCGTGAAGCAAGTGTTATTTCATGAACTTACCAATAGCTATGTGAACAGACAGCAGACTCTGGCCTATGGTGAGAGCCCACAGGTGTAGGCTATGCATGGCCTTCACTGCCTTCAGAGACAGCAGCACCTCCTTCACTGAATTAAACTCTATTCCTTTGGGTGCCCCTGAACACAGACACATGACACTGAGTTTACAAGGATAGAGGGGATTCATAGTTTGCATTTAAAGATGATGTGTGCAAATTTTTACTTGTTTATTTAATTATTTATTTTGACTTTTGTGGGACTGGATTGTGTTTGGGAAAGTCGTTTGGAAACAGTCATTATTTCTGCAATTCCGTTTGGTGTCACTAGGGGTGCAGACATTACACACTTCACCTTTAAATAGTGAATAGGGTTAGGGTTAGTTGCATAGTGTACTATCACTATGCAACTAAAAAATACACTGACATTGCATGCGTACTTTTAAGTCATTGAGAATAAAGCAACTGTAATTGTACTGTAATTTAGTAAATTATTTAATGCAAAAAATTACCCTCCATGAGAATGCGGAAGACATCTCTTAGAATGGTAATGGTGGTGCCCAGGACGAACACAGAGAAGAGGAAAGTGCAAATGGGATCAGCTATTTTGTATTCTGGCTGCGTTAGAAGTTGGATAGAGAACAGGAGGTACTGACGCATTAAAGAACAAAATCAGATGGTTCTTTGCAAAGTGTCAAATTGAATTAGACTACAGATCTCAGAAGAAACATTCTCCATTGAATTGCTTTCAAGAGTCGGGGAAAGAAATCAGTGTCCAATTCCTTATCATGGTAATTTGATTACTTAAAAAATGTGGGGTCAGTAAGATTTTATTTATTTATTTTTTATTTCTCTGATGTCAAAGCTGAATTTTCAGCATCATTACTCCAGTCTTCAGTGTCACATGATCCTTTAGAAATCATATGTTGATTGCTGCTCAAGAAATATTTCTTCTCATTATTATTAATGTTGAAAACAGTTCTGCTTCTTAATATTTTTAAAGGAAACCATGATACATTTTTATTAGGATTCTTTGATGAATAAAAAGTTCAAATGAACAGCATATAAATATTTTAAATAGAAATCTTTTGTAATATATCTATATTATTTGTTCAATTTAATGCATACTTGCTGAATAAAAAGTCTTAATATCTTTCATTAAAAAAATCGTACTGATATATAAATATCCATATCGTTCATTAATCTTTTGTTATGCCATTAAATTAGACAAAATATTTAAAGACAATATAATTGACCCTTTTGCTTATATAAATGCCTCTAAAAGGAACAACTTTCCATTATTTATAGGTCCATTATTTACACATAATATTCTGATCAATTGGCAAATGGAAGTTAATTACACTGTAAATGCCATAGTGTCTTTAAGGACTGGACAAAGGTAAGACATTTTTGAGGTGATTCTTTATGTTAGTGTTCATTTACCCTGAAGTAGATGATAATGGCGGCCACCATCACTCCAAAGCTCTGTAAGAGATCCCCCAAAACATGAATAAATGCTGCTCTGACACTGGTGTTCCCATGATTACCCAGGAGGCTGTGGGAGTGGCCATGTCCCACGGGGCTCATCCCATTCTCATCAATCTTGTGGTAGCCTGAACCGTGACTGTGGAAGGTCGTGGAATGGTGTAGAATATAGGCCATTCTGGAATATAAACAATAATGCAAACAAAAGCATATCAATTTATCGAAATTCTAGTCCTTACTGTTTAATTTAAAAAATGTAAAAAAAGCTGTAGTCTATAGTCTTCAACAGAATAAGATCTTATTGTACAGTATCTGTATGTTCCTTAATAAAGCTCTGAATTCTGCCTTTATTTCTAATAATTGAGATTTTATATCACAATTATGCCTGAAAAACTAAGTATTACTACTTTAGCTTCTCGTTATTCCAATGTTAAAGTCACCATGAAATCAAAATTGACAATTCTTATTTTTTTATGGAATATTGCAAAATTTATTGGAAATTATTTATCCGTGCATATCTTTTTTTTTTCAATTCATGTGCGCTTGTAATCTTTAATAAAAATAACTTCTCCTCCCTCTTGCAGCGACATCTCTTCTCTGATGACGTGTTTACTGGCATGAGGGCGGGACAACCTGTCACTCACATGACATCACAGCAATAGCAAACCACATCCATCCAATCAATTCCCGATGGACAAAATCAAGTCCCGCCCTACATTTTTTCATGTTCAAAAAGCTGTTTCACTCGGATATACATCACAATAGAGAAGAAAAGACTATCTCAAGAAAAGACTATCTTTGTTTCATGCCAGCTTTAACTCATTCATGTCTGTCTACTCACATGATGTTGACCACGACTGCACAACCTGAGGTGACGAGCATCACATGGCCTTCAATTTCATAATCATTTTTTACTATCCTCTCAATGGCAAGGTACACCAACACCCCAGTCACGATCCAGATGGATATTACAGATACCAAGGCTCCCAGAATCTCTGTGAGATGTTTATTTGAAACAAATATGATTTGGCATTATATGAATATTGCAAAGTCTTAAATCTGCTTTAAAGGAATAGTTCACACAAAAATAATGACTTAAATTTCAGCCTGCTTCTCATTCAAAGCTATCTTATAACTTCAGAAGATGAAGAATATAGCATATAAATTGTATGGATTTCTTTTGTGATATTTTTGTTGGTTTTAGAGCTTGACAGCCAGATGTGGTCACTATGAACTAATGTTGAATGAAAAAAGTTCTTCAACATTTCTCCTTAGTTACATGCATGGGTTTGGAACAACATGAAGGTGAGTAAAATTGTCTGAATTTTTATTTTTGGGTGAAATGTTTCTTTAATTTATAGGCATGATTTAAATTTAACATTTTCAGCATCAACAATGTATGTAAAATTCATTTGACAGGATTGAGATGGGATGGACTCACCTGATCTGTGCCAGCCAAAGTTCATTCTCTTGGTGGGTGGTCTTGAAGAGATCCACAAGGAAAAAAGACTGACCATCATACTGCCAAAATCCGTCAGAAGGTGAGCTGCATCAGTCATAATGGCCAGACTGTGTGCTAGATAACCACCTGCAAGAGCAGCAGAGAATAAGAATTGAGTAAGAGATGTATACTGTTAAAATTAATGGTTCCAAAAGGTTTTTTTGCAGCGATGCCATAGAACAGGGTTCACCAAACTCTGACCTGGAGGGTTTAGCTCCAACCAGCTCCAAAACACGCCTGGAAGTTATAGTATGTCAAGTTAAATCTTGATTAGCTGGTTCAGGTGTGTTTAATTGGGGTTGGAGCTAAACTCTGCAGGACAGCGGCTCTCCAGGACTGAGTTTGGTGACCCCTGCCATAGAGGAACCATTTTTGTTTCTCCATAGAACCTTTTGGTTTCTTTTTTCTTAGTGTGAAGAACATTTTAAAATCTAAAGAACCTTTTTCCATTATAAAGAACCTTTTGTGCAATGAAAAGTTTCCATGGTTCATAATCCACCATAGAGCATTCACTATAAATGTTATTCATCTCTTTATTTATTTTATTATACTCTGAAAACATTACAGAACACTTTGCAAAGTGAATAAGGTGCAAATAGTTTTTTTGAGAAAGCTTACACAGCAAAAATCTTTTGTTGTTTAAAAGAAAGAATGAGTCATACATATTTTAAAGTATTGCACTTGTGAATTCTGACAAAAAAAAGTGCTTGTACAGGCTGAACAAAGCTTATCACATTTTATAGATGAGTCAAGGATTGGTTGTGTCATGTAATTTTGTGCTACAATGACAAATTACTTAATCCATCATTTACTTAGTTGTGAAATGCAGTCAGAGCATTTATTGTGCAGAACAACTTTGCACTCAAAGACAAAGCAAAATAAATGGCTGGTTTTTATATACACAAGTTAAACTCAGTGTAAGACATTGCCACAACTTACAAACTGATTTTATTAGCCTATATAAAAGTAATGTTACATTTATGCCAATTCTTTAAAAAATTCTGGCTTCATTATTTAATAAACCCCATACTTTTTCTAAAAAGACCCAGTGTTCTTACCTATAACTTCTCCAATCATGAAAACCAGACAGACTATGGAGGCGATGTACAGTTTCTTCTTTGCTAGGAGTTTCTCATGGCTCTCATCGCAGGCTGCTTTTTTTCCATGGCAATGAGTTCCAACAGGCCTCTTCAGCTCGATGGCACCAACCATATCACCATTTCCCAAAGGCAGGTCTGGACAACTTTCTTTGGAACCTGAGAATTCACTATAAGAACAAAGCATGATGTACAGTGACACCATTTCAATGACTATTAAAAATCTTACATGTAAATTAGCCTTCACACACATACTGTAATAACCTAGTTGCTAGCCTATCAGGGAGTTAGGCAAGGAATAAAGGATGCAAATTTTACAACATCATATCATGTAAATCGCCTGTGGCCTGAGACACTGGGATAAGCTCTAGCATCCCTGTCCAACCCTACAGAGGATAAGCAGTTTGGAGATGGATGGATGGATGGATATCAAAACAAAACAGGGCAATCAAAACAAAACCATAATAATACAGCAATTCAGGCACTGGAATTTACAGTAAGTTTATGTATGTGTGTGTGTATATATCAGTATATATATATATTATTATATTATATTTAAATAAAAAGTATGTATTACATACATAAATAAGTTTTATATAAAAATCGTGTAAGTGCTTTGTGTCTGGGAAATACTGTGTACAAAGCATTCCACGAGCACCCAGATCAGCCTGAGTTTAAATCTGCTGACATGGTCGTTTTTGGCCCTTCTGTCTTATGTGTTGATGAGAGAGACGCTATGATGGGACTAATGGGGCGGAAAGCGCAATCTCGGTACGCATGAGATAACCAGAAACTGCATCACGCGCGCACACACATACACACGCGCGCGAGCGCTGCTGCTGAAATGAGGCAGTCGAGTGAAACACGGCGTCTGTTTAATCACCCCACCGGGACACAGACATGATACACTGGATGATTTTTTTTTTTTTTTTTTTGGTCATATAGTCCAACAAGCATACAGAGAACACATTGTTTTTAATCTCCTGATACTGTATGAAATTGGGCCTGCATTCTACTTATTTACTTTATAATCAGTATTCATTTGAAGCGTTGACTATTATTAAAATACAATAGTAATATAAGTGTGCTAAAATTAGGATGCGTGTCTCAGTTTGGCTTGGTTTATTTGTATTCAAATGGGGATGCAAACGCAGTAATCATTTTTCAAGTTATTTTTCTGCTTCTAATTTCGGAAAAGGAATAGGCCAATAAAAATTTGTGGTGAATATACCGTTTTTACAAAATAGCGTATAGGCAATGTAAAAATATAGAATATGTAGCCTAAATAAAAATGAATTATCTTATAATTTACTTTTACAGTAAACTATTTTTAAAATTTGAATTATTATTATAGTTTTTTATTATTATATTAGGCTATTATATTATTATTGGTGTTTTTAAGTAAAAACGCAATGTAGAAGTTTGTTAGAAGCATCACGTTTGGTTATAGGCTAAGTTACGTTTCTTCTTATTTTGTAATCATATATATTAGTTTGTTTATGTTGTTTAATTAATGTTTAAAGCTTTGTTTTAGTTTATTTTACCATATTATGGTGTTTTGTGTCAGTTGACATTTGCTAGAAGAATTAGTTGGCCTATTATTAACTTTATCATGTGGTTTTATTGTGTTGTGTAATGTCGGTTATACTACAGCATATCGATCTGTTTTAATGAGTACGCAGGTTCAATAGCATTTGTAGTCTGTTTGATGAGGCAATTCACATTCCTCCTCGAACACCTCTGTTCGTATTTTATAAAAAAATTTAAATTCATAAAATATCATCTTTTGTGGTAAGGTGCATATGGAGATGGTTACAGTTTGGCAGGAGGTTTCCGCTCTGAAACATGCTGTCGATGTGGCAGTGCAGCAGAGCATGACATCAGGGCCCTGGTTTGAGCACTTTAGCATACACGCCACTGGATCAACATAATGTGTTGTGCTGTGATTTTCTGTAATTGATATAAATGACGAGCATTTTGATATTTGAATATCCAAATAACGTATTTAACACGTTCAAAATCTGTGTTTAAATTAATGCATTAGTTTTCTTTTTTAACATTATATTATGAGGGTTGATAATAATAAATAATAATAAGCAAACCTTTATCACTGCGCAGCACGTGCATTTCTCCCTTTTCTTCTCTCTTAAAGACTTTTAAAGATTTGCAATTTGAAAAATTGTGACCCTGGACCACAAAACCAGTCATAAGGGTCAATTTATTGAAAATGAGATGTATACATCATCTGAAAGCTGAATAAATAAGCTTTCTATTGTGTGTGTATGGTTTGTTAGGGTAGGACAATATTTGGTCGAGATACAACTATTTGAAAATCTGGAATCTGAGGGTGCAAAGAAATCTAAATATTGAGAAAATCGTCTTTAAAGTTGTCCAAATGAAGTTCTTAGCAATGCATATTCACTCACAAAAAATACATTTTTATATATATTTATGGTAGGAAATTTACAAAATATCTTCATGGAACATGGTCTTTACTTAATATCCTAATGATTTTTGGCATAAAAGAAAAATCGATCATTTTGACGCATACAATGTATTGTTGGCTATATACCCGTGTGACTTATGACTGGTTTTGTGGTCCAGGGTCATATATAACAGAATACCGCCCAGGTATAGTAACAACATCCAATTCTACACAACATCTACTTCTCAGCTGCCTTTTTTTTCATGTCATTCGACATTTGTTCAGGTGACCTGTTGATACCACCAGTGCCATGATGTGCCATTATCTGAAATAACAACGTTTTTGTTAATGTAATGTGTCACCAAGCTAAATAGATAAGTGAACCTTTAGCCTATTTGTTTCAGCAGCTTCAGAAAAATGCTTCTGCCACATTCATCTACTGTAAATACATCCTGAGCTCTCCTCATTTTCTCCTTCAAGACCACAATCCAACTAATGCAGAAACGACTTCCACGGCAATATTATTACTAGCACAATCGGTTGTGGAAACTTTAATTTTGTCGCAGACAGTTTTCTAAATGTAGGATATCGGATTCAATAGAATATCATTGTTCTGTTCCTCGACATCATCCTCAATGTCACAAAAATGTATAAGCTATTTAAAAATATTTTCAACTTCTAGGCTATTTAAAACGCATTATGGTGTAGTTTTATGTCCGGCGCAAATTGTGATGTTTTAGTAGGTTATTATTGATGATAAACGCTGACGAATTTTCGTTACGTACCAGTACTCTAATTTATCTGTTATTTATAGGCCTAAAAATGTGCCAAAATACCGAGTAGCCTAACATATTTCTTCGCCTGACGAAAATCAAAAATGCATTTCTACCAGAAACTAGCTGTAGCCTGATATTTAAATGACACAATATTTAAAAACATTATTGATAATGATATGTGTATCATGTATGGGTTATCATTTCTGAGTAGGCTATACGTTTAATTTTATTGCTCTTTTTCATATTGACAACTCAAGTGCATCTGTCCATGGTGCTGAAACTCTTCTCTCACCTGCTTGCTTTATTTTAGTAGGGTGTGCAGAGGAAGGGAAAAGGGCAATATTTTTAATGTTTTATCTGGAATTTATTGCTTCAAAAGAAACATAATGAAAAGCTTATATCGTGTGTAATTTCCATATGGAAGTCATATAACGTTCGTTTTGCTCACTAAAGTTCCCTGAGGCCATTGCTCAAAAAGCAACTGTCCAAAATGAACTCAAGCATAGAAATTAATCTCTTAAATAAAACTATAAGCATCTCACGCACTGCATGCTTAACAGATGTGTTCAGAATAGATAACTAAGATTGGCGCATATGGTTTTCGATGTCACAATGTGGAAATATCAGACTCCATCTGTTCGCTGTGACAGGTCATGTTGAGAATTATTATTAGGTAATTATCAAATATCAAAATATTTCTGTTCTCAATAAGATCTAAATATTTTAAATGGGCATTTTATTATTAATAATAATTTTTTATTCGCCATAAAATGCTTCACAACATGGTTTAATCAATTTTCCATCATTAATTGTGCACATTTCCAGACCATGTATTTTCGAATCACACTAATATCTACAATGCAAATTGACAATAACAATAGGCCTAATAATAGATAAATAGGTCTATATGAAATAGACGAATACATAATTTTACCTGTTAAGTTTTAAGGAGTATATTTTGGCATTTCTTTCTTTGATGAGATGCGATTTCTCTGAAGTCGGTGGAGGATCCATGGTCATGTGCAGCTTCAGTGACCAGTTAAAAAAACGAATTAATAAAAAACCGCACCGAATATTAAAATATGCGTTTTAAATTAGACGGCAAAATAATAATTCTTCCAAGCCATTTTCGAAGGATTCAAAAAAATGAGTGAAAGCACTCATTGCATCAGGTCCACAGAAAGGAGAAAGCAGGATTCAATAATTCCGATGCTGTATGCGGAGCCGGCAAACTTGGCTGTGGGTTTTACATCGGATGGATGTGGTGCAGAAGATTCAGCAGTCCAGTGAACTAATTTACGAATCTTACTATGGCGAAGGCATGGGGTTATTAATATTCATGAGCTCAAGGGGGCCCTTTAAAAGCAACGTCATCATCACAAGCCAGTCGTTCGCCATTGGAATGCTAAGCAACATCACCAGGAGATAATTAGTAATTACGAGCTAAGCCTTTGCTGTAGTAGGATCCGTAAAGGGTGGCAGCGCTTGTTTTTACGTGAATGAAGTCTGCGTCTTTTGGGAATGAACGAGTTTGCCTTGTGTTTGGGGAAAAAACGTGTGCTGCGCAATTCTGGCTGCAGTGCAAATGGGTGTACGTGACTGTTGAACGAACAAGTTCTTTTCAATTCGAGGCGATTTGTAGCCTAAATAGGCATACAAAAAAATATAGAAAGAGCCTCATGACGCAACCAGTGCACATAAAACGTCTCACACAGTAAGCAGTAATGCTAAAACAAAATGTAAAGAAATTGAGGATGTTCATATTAAAACTACTTCAGCAGAAGTTTGGTTTTGCTAAATATATTACTGTAGACCTACCTATAAATAAACGTGCGCGTGCCCCCAGTTTTATTTTTTATACATATAAAATATATAATTGAATTATTCAAATAACAAGCAAATATAACGATAGGATCGTAATCTATAGTATTATATGTAAAGTAATAAAATAAAAATTAAGTCAAATGATCAAGCGTATACTATGCGCCACCGCATGCGTGACGCAAACGCACTTCCGGACATGCGTTTTTGCGCGTTCGCGGCACAAAACATGGCGATGACAATGAGCCAAAACGATGTTCAGGTGCAACAGAAAGAAGAAGGAGAGGAGGATGATCAATCGCTGTCTAGATCGGACAGGTGAGTAGATTAGGTGCCTGTCGAGCTCAGCTAATGTGCTAATGTGATCAGTAACTAATCAGGATGGCAAATAAAGAACAGCGTTTTGTTGATCAGTGGCGAGGGTACAGCAAGCGACACAAGTTACATAGTGTATCTGCTTCGTTTGGTCTTATTTTTTGTCTGGTTAAGATTTGCATACAGAGTGAGCAGCTTCTATTTCTGGAGCTGCTGGCGTGGCAGATATGCCGCTCATGTTAATGGAAAAATGAGTCGAATGAAGATGTATTGCAGTTAAATTTAAACCAGTATCCAGAATTAAGATATGTAAACATAAGCATTACACTTATTTTGAATGTTAATAGTTGATATTATCCACTTTTGTTTGTCAAAAGGCAAAACTAGGCTATAACAATGCTGTGCTCTATTTGGGGTTTGTTTACATTAAGGGTAATTGAGCATAACATGTCCGTTAGAGTTTTATGTGTGTATATAACCTGATATTGAGAAAATATGGATATTTATACATTTATAATGCATATTTCCGTTACCTTTTAAACACCTTTTGGCCTTCTTTGTAAAGGCCAGTGCCTATTGTGACATATTCCTTGTATTCTTTCCAAAAAAAGAATCAGCAAAACGCAAACAACATGTCACAGCACAGACAATAGAATTTCATGCCAACTACCCCTAATCCTCTTAAGCCTAGTCTGTGAATCAAAGCAAACATCCTGACCTTTTTTACAGCACTACCATTGTGTAATGGACTGTACTTCAAATTGATGATTCATTAGTGCTAGTGAGTGTCCAGCGTCTGTCCATGTGATGAGAGTCTTACTCAAATGAGGCTCCGGGTTTGGCTGAGCAGATGTGTGGTTTCCTGGACAGGATATGAAGAAAGGTCCTAGTCCCTCTACCACACTAACAGAAATGATCATGTGAGCAGCTCTTTCTGAGGGCATCATAAAGACCCAGATTTCCTCAAGCTCTCTATGAAACAGTGTTCAATAGCTATGCTCAGGTCAAATGGGGCCGTTCATGATTATAAAGGCATGTCTGATGGCAGCGTGGACACTCACACTTACTTCTTTGCACCGTTCAATGATAATTGATCAGGTATTGATGATTGTTAAGTGAACTTATGTGACATATCATGAAAATATTTGACTAAAGCAAATCCCATTGTGTTACTTTATAAAACATAATGTTTTGCATTTTTTTTTTGTCCTTATTTTGTGGTAGTGGCGAGGATTCTCTCGATGGCCTTATGAAACACAGATGTCCCCTTACGCCTTCGCTGTCGCCACGGAAACGGACCACCAGCCAAAGCAAAACAGAGCCTCCACTTCTAAGGACAAATAAGAGGACAATCTACACTGCAGGGCGACCACCCTGGTACAATGTTACTGGGACCACCTTTAAAGAAGCTTTTGTCATAGGTACAACACGCAAACCTTTACTACATTTAATTATTACAAATCAGTGTTATTATGTTAAGTGCAATGAATTATCACATTTGATAAAAGCTTATGAAAACATTGCACAATAAGTAAATTTTTTATGAAAATGAAATGGGTGTAATTTAGTTTTCATATTGTATTAATACTTTATTAAACTCATAAGAGACTCGGAGATTAGCAAGTATTGAATAAAGAGGCATAAATATAAAATGGAGTATGAATAAAAACTCTTAAGACTAATACAGAATTAATGTTTTTGATTTTTACCTGTTTGGAGAATTATTATCAATGTTGAAATTGTGCTGATTAATTTTGTGGAAGTTGTGATACATTTATTTCAGGATTCTTTGCTGAATAGAAAGTTCAAAAGAACAGCCTTTGGCTTTGATTTCTGAAATGGAAATATTTTGTAACATTACAAATTACTCTTCTGTCCCTTTTGTTTAATTCAGTGGAAAAAGTAGAAATTTCTTGGGAAAAAAAATCATAGTGACCCCAAACTTGTTAATGTATGTATCTTAAATCATGGTTTAAATCTTTCATGAAACTTTCCCAGAAGTTAATAGTATTGCAGGGTTTAAACTTTTGTCGTGTGAATCTGGCCTAAGAACATGAGCTCTCTCAGGACTGAGCTCTGAGGTCATTAGTATGCAATCTATTACTCACAAAGAGCCTGTCGTACGGGCTACAATTTCACACTTGGATGTGCTCCAGTCAATTATTCCTGTAAAAAAAAAAAAAAAAAAAAAAAGTCTGGTGTGACTGTCATCCCTGCTCGCTCGGTCAGAGAAACTAATAAATCCACCCAAGTGGAATGATCTTCCCTTAACAAAGGTCAGAGAAACAGGGAGGCAAGAGAGAGGACGTAAGAAGAACACTACAGCAGTTTTAAGTAACTTTAGTCCATAGGCAGAACAACAAGCAGCTTTTTGTTATTCCCACTGATAGTGTATCTCATTTTTTTTTTGTAGTGTTTTCTTTATGGCCTTTTATTCTAGAGATCTCTCTGATACTTAAAACTTTAGTATCTGAAAATGTAGTGGTCAGCATAATGTCTTACATGACTGGCTATTTTTGGGTATATTACTTTTAAGGTTGGGTGGATCCTGTTAATTTATTAAATTAATTAAATATTATATTTTCTAAGTGTCTCTAAAATCATGAATGTTGCTTTTGGGAACCTTGATACAAATTCATACAAGGTGTCTTGTATTGGTATTGGTATACAAGTTTCTCGAACATGCTCTTGATAAGGGGATTTGCTTGACAGCCATTTTTGAATTCAGATGTTACCTTGATAACAGCAGCAAAATTCATGGTTATGCCATGATTGTTGTGTCAAATAAATGTTTCCATTAAATATTTGCTCTTTGTGCATTTCTGGTGTGTCCTTTAGGTCTGTGTGGAGGGAGTGCCTCTGGGAAAACCACCGTGGCCAATAAGATCATAGAGGCTCTTGATGTTCCTTGGGTTGTTCTGCTTTCTATGGACTCTTTCTACAAGGTACTTTTTAACTGAGTTAAAGAATTCATCTGCTTTGGACTTCCTGTCCTTTTACGTGAGCAGTTTTCACCAATGACATTAGGGCTGCATGATATTGAAGAAGAGTGCGATATGCGATAACTCTTTAAATAATGCGATATGCGATTTGATAATGTACAAAACAGAAATTGAATAAATGTAAAACTAAAACTGCTTAGTCTTCACCGTATTAATTAAATAAACACTGATTCTTACTAAAGCTATGAAAGCTATTCAGTCAAGAGCAGTGAGTGATTTTCTCTGTCTTTTGTTGTTTGATTAACATTAATGACGCAGATGGCACTGTCACTTTAAGAGTGAATGCATTGACCCAATGTATTGTTACACACGTGTTTTCTTTCTCAACTGTTTACATTCAATTATGACATAACTGGCTGTTAACGTGAATACTCACCAAAATGGGCATTTTGACATAATTTTGTGTGTATTTGGCAATATAAGCTGCAGAAAAAAACTGAATTCAGGATCGAGCACTGTCCGAGAGGCAGCTTTTTGTGATTGCGAGTACTGCATTGAGAGATTTTTTTTTTTTAACATTATGCATATCACACGTATGTAACAGTCACGTGTCCCATCTGTTCTCTGCTATCTGCGTCAACCTAAGATTGACATTATGTAACTTTTTGAAGTATTAAAATCATTCAGTTATTACAAGCCATTGCGATATGCATGTTGCAAAATATGTACATTTGCGATATTTTGATACTTTCGATATATTTTGCAGCCCTAAATGACGTTTCATCAGTGATGTTATTGCTCCTAGTTTTATTTGCAGACCACTGTGCCATTAAAGTGCTCCAAATGGAACTTCTTCATGTGTTGAAACTATTGAAGCATTAATATCATTTGCTCCTGCTCCTGTTGGATGTGCTGAAATCCTATAAGGTCTACTCATCAATCCTTATTTGATTTAATAGCATATCCTTCAGCCTATTAGTGGTCTAATTAAGTGGTTCAGTCAGTGAATCTGTTTCTCTCTATGGTGGGAATTCTACAGGGCACTTTCCTTGAATAGTACCCTTTTTTGTTATTGAAAACAACATGTCTGCGCCACCGTAAAAATATAATCTTTAATTGCTTAATTTTCCACTTTCCACTCCATCTAGCGGGCATCTGCGCATCTATTGGGCTTTGTTTTTTTTAAGCGCTAAAGTCACTCGTACATGCGCTGTTGTACATGCACCATCCGCTCAGACAAAAAAATTGGGCTGCACGTGGACAGTATGTGCAGATGTCTGCGGACCCTCCTTTTCACGCAAATTATGTCATGTGGACCGCTGAGGAAAGGCCCGAAGTATACTTTGGGCTTTAGTGTTATCGTATTTTTAACTTCCTTTTCTTGCCGACTTGCAGGTTTTGAGTAAAGAGGAGCAAGAGTTGGCGGCCAGAAACGAGTACAACTTTGATCATCCTGATGCCTTTGATTTTGAGCTGCTGGTAACTGTGTTGAGAAAACTGAAAAAGGGCAAAAGCATCAAAGTGCCAGTGTACGACTTCACCACACACAACCGTCGCAAGGAGTGGGTAAGCATGTGTGTGATAGCCTGGTTAGTATGCATGAGCCTATATAGACTCATGAATACTACTTATTACCTTGTTTTCCCCTACAAAATAAAGCTGTGCAGTTTCTGCATCACCAAGTAGAATTGCAAAATAATGTTGATGTCTAAACAAACATAGCGCAGCATTGTGTTATACTTTTTGGGGGGGAAAAACCTACAAACAGTTTACTTACATTTGTCTTTGCTTATTAAGCTGGGATAGGAGAATGTTTTTTTTGTTTTTAACATAGAAGAAATAAATTGCTTTAAGTGTGACGCAACAATGTATGTTCTATTTCTATGATGCCAAATTGTGGCAGAAGAACATTACCATAACATGAATAACATAAAATATCTTTCCTGCATATTGATGTTAATTTAGATGGATTTACAGTCTAAAACAGATTATTATATCATTATTATCTCTGTATTGATTTAACTCATATACTTTTATTTTAAAACAAAACAAATCTCTCAAATTACAGACTGCAGATATCAATCTTTGAAATATGAGTGAAAAATTTGGTACAATGTTAAGGCTTTCATTTATTTATTAGGCAACTTGCAATTTCATCCCTGATAGAAATAAAGCAGTACCAGTTAAACCACTATAATTACTACTTTAGACATGATTATTTAGGGACTGTGCTGCTTTTATTGTCTTCCTAAAATTTAAGGTTCAGTTTCTCCATAAATTGGTTGTAATGTTGATGAGCGATAAAGGGAGATCTCTGTGGCATATACAGTCCACATGTGCTGATCAATACAGACCGAGTGGCCATTGACGGGAAGCCTCATGGTAGTGCATCTGTCTTAATGGGATCATGACACCATCAGGGTTCCCCTCACTCTGAAGCAGGGGAGCATGGAGGAAATGCATCACTGCACACTTCCATAGTCCCTCCCCGCACTGCCTCTGTTTCTTAACATCATATTTGAAGTGGAAAATAGTTTTAGTCCAGAACAAGCACTTCAAGGCATTTTTCTGGGTGCTTTGTGTACCTTATTTTTAGATATTTTGATCAGTTAGGGTATAAACCAGGTTTTATATTAAAAAGCTCAATATAATTAGTTAATTATATGCCATAATTGATTGAATATTTAATCAATGCATTTCCTTGTAATTTAACTTATATCGTATCTGGTCATTTGATATTCTTTATGTTCCACTGTGCAGAAAACCGTCTATGGGGCCAATGTTGTGATATTTGAGGGAATCTTGGCTTTTGCCAACAAGGAGCTTTTAAAGGTAAGTCTCATATTAAACTTGTCACACTGGACCTTATAACAAAGTGTCAGCTATCATCTTGAAGTGTGGTTTGTGATATCACAAAGGGAATTTAGTGAAAGATAGAAAGAAGGGAAGAATAATGGAAAGCTTCATAGCCTGATATATAGAAGAGCATCATGGGAGTCATAAAGCAGAGAGGGAAAAATGGAGGTGTAGTAAAAGATAAGGTCAAATAAAAAAAAAAGGTGTGTAATGGTAGGAAGAGACGAGAGGGAGTATTACGTATTATATATTCCCAAAGGTTAGTGATGGATGCTGAATGACAATAAAATGAGTTTTTTTCTTAAAAGTGCTCTTCTGCATCCATGCTGAATTCACTGTTATATTTTCCCCAAAATTGTTGTATTTTGCATGAAGAAATTCTTCAGTTCTTCTCAGTAGCCTACCATAATGCTATATAAAAATTAAAGATTTAAATTATAAAGTAAAAGTATGACTCTGCATGATGGTATTTGATGTTGCCTTTTATTTATGCTGATTTTAAAAAAAAAAATTGCCTGAGCATGATGGTTTTATTACTGTATTACAATCATGAGAATGAGATTTTTTATATATATATATACTGCAATTAATTAATTAATTTTTTTTTAAAGAAGTCTCATGATCACCAAGGCTGTATTTATTTGATCAAAAAATGTAGTTGTTTTTCAGGGTTCTTTGATGAATGTGACATTCAAAAGATTTGAAAAAGAAATCTTTTTAAAACATAAATGTCTTTGCTGTCATTTTTGATCAATTTAATGCATCCTTACTAAACGTTTTTATTTCTTTACTGATTACAAACTTTTGAACGGTAGTGTATAACATTTATTCTTTTTTTTTTTTTATTGTGCAAAAATTACGGTCTTAAAAGTAGGCTTTATTATTATGCAAATTATATTGTCTTAATTTTTTCTTTTTGAATTTGGGGTGAAATGATCCTGGAAATTTCACACAGTCTGGTGTGTCTCTGCCTCTGAGTAATGGACCTCATTCCTTCAACCCGACCAGGAAGATGAGATTCCCTCTCTACTATACCATCTCTGTCTCTCTCCGCAGCCCTGCATATACATGAATACCGGTTAATGGTTAGATAATGAGTTCTAGTTGTCTTCTATCATTTAGGGGAGAAACTGCATCTCTGGTTGAAGAATAGTTTTAAAGCCTGGTCCTATTAAAACTGCACAAGGACTGTCCTCGTTTCTCCATTTCCCTCTTCTTATGTTCTTTTCCTCCTGCATACTGTTGTTTTCCTCACACATTGAAGATGACTGATTCTATCTCTCTTTAATGGTGAAGGTGTGGACTGGCTACAGAGAGTGAATAGGTGGCATTTATCTACACCAGCATTGACTGTTCCTATTGCCGGGTTTCGATTCTTCCCTGTGCGGTAGTGTCCGGAAATCTATACAAATTAAAATGGGAGTTATTGTGTACGCATTGGCAAAGCAGTTCGTCCTGATGTGATTTATGAGCACCGTGCAGCAGACTGATTGAACAAACGGTAGACGTTTTTGCATCTGTCGGCTAGTATAGATCAGGGTTTTCAGTTTAACTCTCTCATGGCAGGTCTTTGTGAATACAGTGACAGCTCACATCCATTATTTCCTTTGAGAGAAATTCGTTCAGGAAGGATGAGAAATGACTTCCTGTCCTTTACAACTTGAAATACACTTGACCTTTTACCCCATTCATATGCGTTTCTTGGACGCCTGCACACAAAGGCTTATTCTGTAAGTTATACTTCACTGTTTTGGCAGGGCTGCTGGCACTGCTGTTTAAGGGTGTTGGATTGTTTATCGTTACCCTGAAATTTAATGCCTTTGCCGTATCTTGTCGGCTCACTGAATTATATTCATTTTCAGCGTCAGTGTCAGCACCAGTGGTACGTCTTGGCTAGTTGGCGTCACACTGCACTACATTGCTTTGATTGATCCTGACTTCTACTTTGCTGAGCCGCTTTTTAAAACATCCTATCACTTCGCTCCGTTGAAAGATCTGATGTGTGTTTTCAGTAACTGTTGAGGATAGGTAGTAGTAGGTCCTGGACAGATTGTGCCTGCCTTGCAAAATTTCTTTACTTTGGACTGGAGGATAATGAGAATTTACCTGATGAGCCAAAACATTATGATCACATGTTGGTCCTCCGCGTGCTGCCAAAACGGTGCAGACCCACCAAGGCATGGACTCTACGAGACCCCTGAAGTTGTCCTGTGGTGTCTAACCATTCCTGAACGATATGTGCAGTGTGGCTGGGTGCACTATGCTGCTGAAAGAGGCCACTGCCATCAGGGAACACCATTGTCATGAGGGGGTGTACCTGGTCTGCATCTGCAACAATGTTTTGGTAGGTGGCATGTGTCAAATTTATGTCCAGATGAATGGCCAGACCCAGGGTTTCCCAGCAGAACATTGCCCAGAGCATCACACTCCCTCCACCAGCATGTCGTCAGACCGGACCGGACTCATAGGACCAGGCAACCTTCTTCCACTGCTCCAAGGTCCAGTTCAGATGCTCGTGTGCCCATTGTAGGGGCTTTTGGTGGACATTGGTGGACAGTGGACATCATAAGTGGACATCTGATTGGTCTGTGTCTACGCAGCCCCATACGCAGCAGAGTGTGATGCAGTGTGTGTTGTGACATAATCCTCCTATAACCATCATTAAAATTTTGTGTTGAGTTGTGCCTCAGTAGACCTTCTGTTGGCTCGGACCAGACAGCATAGCGTTTGTTGCTCTTGTGCATCGAGGAGCTTTGGGTGTCCAACACCCTGTAGCTGGTTTGTGGTTTGTCCCTCCTCAGTTCACTGTTGGTAAATTCTCACCACTGCTGACCGGGAGCAACACACAAGTCTTGCTGTTTCAGAGATACTCTGACCCAGTCACCTTGCCATAACAATTTGCCCCTTGTCAAAGATCTCAGATCTTTATTCCTGCCCATTTCTCCTGCATCCAACACATTGATTACGAGAACTGATTGTTTGCTTACCATCTAATCTACCCAGACCTTAATATGTGTCCGTGTTAGGAGATGGTCAACGATATTCGCTTCACCTGTGACTGGTCATAATGTTTTGGCTCCTCAGTGTGTGTTCCAACAGAAGAAATCCAAGGTGGAAAAAAAACTGAGTTTGAAAATTGTCTCTGTTTAATGTTTGGAAACAGAGCACAACAGGGGTCTGTAAGATTTGTAAATGTTTTTGAAAAAAGTCTGTTATGCTCACCAAGACTGTGTTTATTTGATCAAAAATACAGTAAAAACCATAATATTGTGAAATATTATTACAATTTCTAATAACTGTTTTCTATATTAATATATTTTAAAATGTAATTTATTTCTGTGATAGCAAAGCTGAATTTTTAGCATCATTACTCCAGTCTACAGTGTCACATGATCCTTCAGAAATCATTCTAATTTGCTGGTTTGGTGCTCAAGAATTATCGATGTTGAAAACAGTTGTGCTTTTTGCGGAAGATATTGTTTAGAGGATTTTTTGATGAATAGAAATTGAAATCTTTTGTAACATTATAAATGTCTTTACTGTCACTCATAATCCTAAAGAAAAAGCTCCAGAAACCACCAATGAACTGCTGCGGAAAAATGTTTGTTTATCCAAAAACATAAATTAAACACTTTAAAGTGCACCAGAATGCACATAGTTGTGGCCTGGTTGCATTTAGAATTGTAATTATCAAAAGTATTCATTGCAGTCCTAACTTGCACTTTTTCTGTTGTCTATCACGCATGTTGTCAATTTTTGACATTTTGTACTGTATTTCTGTCTCTGTGTGCCCTCCAGCTGCTAGACATGAAGGTGTTTGTAGACACTGACTCTGACATCCGGCTGGTCAGGCGTCTGAAAAGGGACATCACGGATCGAGGGCGTGACATTGCAGGCGTCATTAAACAGTACAACAAATTTGTCAAGCCAGCGTTTGAACAGTACATCGAACCCACTGTGCAGGTTGCTGATATTGTGGTCCCAAGAGGTAGGTGAATTTGTAAACTGTCAAAACTGCAAAACACCCACCAGTATTGACTATTAAGCATATTTTAGTGGAATGTTACTTGGAAGTGTTTTTATTCAGAAATGTAATTAATACATGATTTAACTGTAAAAACATCCCTAGTTTATAATGTCAACTTTTAAAGTATAACGTGCATTTGAATTCATTAAGTTATTATATACATCATTAAATTATAGCATTAAAAAAAGTGTTACCCCTTTCTATTGTTGCCCCAGGTGGTGAAAACTTTGTAGCCTTGGATCTGATTGTTCAGCATGTCCACAGTCAGCTGGAAAAGGTATGTAATAAAAATGGCTCCTCAAGTCCTCATTCTCATCTCTTCAACATTGAGTGAGAATGGTTAGTTGGTCTGTGCATATAGAAGTGCTGAGAATGGTCAATATGCATGTTGTTATCCCTGCTAGATGATCCATATGCCCCTAATACACACACACAAATGTTGCATGCATGTGCAAATGAAGCCCATGCCATGGTATAAGTATAATGTGCTCATGGTATAAGTATAGTTTGCCCTCTGGTGGCCATGCTATACCTGTGATATTGCTCTAAGCCGTGTATGCATTGGTTAAAACAAGAAAAGGTCAGGCCAGTAATCTTGATCTTCATTTTACAGTCCATCCTCCCCTTTATAGTCTCTTTTAATGATAGTTTTTGGACAACTAGAATAATTAGGGATTAATTTCTCATAGTTTTGGACCATATAGGGTTTTTTTTTTTTTTTTTTTTTTTTTTTTTCAAAAGAGTATCCACGAAACATCAACTTAAATTCATTTGCAACCTCTAAAATTCTGTAATGTCATTTCTAACACATTGGAAAAAATGAACGTTGAAATTATGACCTTATATTGTCTCCACTGGGAATTGCCTGGGTTGTGAAAAGTGGGCATTTCATACCAGAATAAAGCCTGGCCTGATTGTGAATTTGCTAAAATTGTGCCTAAATAGCTATTTGCTTGTTTGTTAGTCGTTCAGATAATATTCTGGGAAACCAGGAGATGTGCATTAGGAAAACAAATGTAAAGTCAATTTTGGTTTTATGTTGACTTTGTGTCTACCAAGGTAATTATTAGCAAGACAAAGATGTTAACACTAATGAATGTTTGGTGAGTGACATTCATATGCATGTATTGATGATGGATATATTCCACAAAATGGGTTTAGAGCCTCTTTGACATGTAATCCTTTTCTTTTCTGGCAGGCTAAATAAAGTCATGAATTATCCTTAGGTGGAAAATGCTTTTCTCTTCCTCACTCGATCAGTCACAGTGAGGAATGATCTTTAAGACTAATGAACCATGTGCTTTTGTACAAAAGATATCATGCTTTAAAGCCACAGGGCCGCATTGTTTCTCATCCAATAGAGGTCAGATTTGAGGTATAATGTGATGGTGTGGGTTTTTTAATATTGTGCATGATGGTACCATCCATCCATCCATCCATCCATCCATCCATCCATCCATCCATCCATCCATCCATCCATCCATCCATCCATCCATCCATCCATCCATCCATCCATCCATCCATCCATCCATCCATCCATCCATCCATCCATCCATCCATCCATCCATCCATCCATCCATCCATCCATCCATCCATCCATCCATCCATCCATCCATCCATCCATCCATCCATCCATCCATCCATCCATCCATCCATCCATCCATCTTTATTTGCATTGATGTAAATATGAGAAATATAAATGTGTATTAAAACTGCAAGAATGTGATTATATCAGGTTAAATGAATAGATGATAGTGCCATGAAATATTTTCTGGTATACCATGGAGAGGGTGAGGGCTGACTGTTTGGAATGGCTTTTTCTGAGTGAATATCTCATTTCATGAGTTTGTCTTTTTTCTTTTCTTTTTGTATTCTTCTCCTCCTTGTGTGTGTTTGTAATAAAATACTTGCTAAACCCTCAACCGATTGCTCTAACCATCCCAGCGTGAAATCACAGTGAGGTATGACTGCTTTTCCCCTCATTCCCTTCCATCTCTCTTTCCTTTATTCTTTAAATCTCAGCTTCATCTGTCCTTTGTTTTCCTCAAACCTGCAGAGATGTAAATGGAGACAAAAGGTAAAGCCTAGCTCTGGCTATGGTGTTGGATACACACGACTACACTAACAAATTAAATTATGAAATCTTACAATTTAAAATAACTGTTTTCTATTTGAATATATTTTAAAATGTGATTAATGTGGCAAAGCTGAATTTTCAGCATCATTACTCAAGTTTTCAGTGTCACATGATCCTTCGGAAATCATTTGAATATATGATTTGCTGCTAAAGAAATATTTCTTATTATTATCGATGTTAAAAACAGTTGGGCTGCTTAATATTTTTGTGGAAACCATGATGCATCCTTCCTGATAACAAAAAGTAGAGACTGTTTGTTAAGGACCTGAATAAATAACAAAAAATTGATGTGAAGACAGAAAAAAAAATAGTTTTGTGAGCAAAAACACCATTGCTTCACGGTGTACCTTTTGTCTCCACCTCCACTGTTATTTTGATGCTGTTGCTAACACAGGGATGGGCCTATTTCAGTGGTTATTCTCTTCAGGTACTGTGCAGCTTGCAAACCCCATCGATACATTGTCTCAATATTAAGACATCTGCTGTCATTTTATAATTTTATTCAGGCCAGCAGCAGCATTTCAGCTGAAAACCACTGACATACTCCCCAGACCTGAGCTCATCTTGGCTGTGATCTGTCCCATCTGTTCCGTATAGACTTTAATCAGGTCGTGTTCTTTTCTCCCCCTCCCTCTCTCTTTTCTCTGTCTCGTCATCATTGTCTCCCAATGATCATTTATTCCCTTCTTCAGAGGAAACTCCGCTGGGATATGTGAGGATAAATTCTTGCATCCTCTCGCCTTTCTTTTTTCTGTTTCCTTCATTTTATTAGTTTTTATTTTCTTGGATCCATCCTTTGTAATCCTTCCTCACTTTATAAAGACATGTTCTGCTCCTTTAGTAGTAATCTGCTTTTTATTGTTGTTGTTTTCATTTTTTTTTTTTTCAACTTGCTTGTGTATGTTTAACTCAACTTCATCTTTTCAGAATGGGCAAATAACACTGACACTGTTGATCTATCACAATGTCCTAACCAGCCTCAACAGTGACAAGACATTTTGTCTCTTGTTTTCTATTTTTGTGACATTTTGCCTAGTTGTAGCCACACCCACAATGAAATCTCATTGGTCTAAAATCCTGCTCCTCAAAAATTCGTTTTTTTGTGTTCAGTGTAGACAAATTTTTGTCGCTGAACACATTTCACATCACTCCTGGTTAGGACATGGTGTCTTTCTGTATGGGATTATGGGCTGAGGTTTGGTGAAACTGGCAGCCACAATGAAGGAAATTTAGCAGCTAAATATATTAATGACATTTTTCTCTATTTGATTATTGTAGGTTGTTGTGCACTGTAGAGGGCAGTGGTGGCTCTCTCAGTCCTTGCTTAGTTTTTCTACATTTACAATATTTTAATTTTAAACAAATCAAGTGAACACAGTAATTGAGTACTGGTTCAGCCCTAAACCATCTTGTTGGTTTTATTTAATATCTCATTATTTCACAAGCAGTGTACCCTAAAATTAAAACTGTCATTTACTCTCCTCCAAGCATGACTCTTTTCTACGAAACACAAAAGGAGGCATTTACAAATGGCAGTGTGAAAAATCCTGCCTAACATTTTCTCTCCTTTGTGAAGAAAGAAAGTCATACATGTATGGATTGAAATGAGAGTGAGTAAATGAAGACAATTGTAATTTTTAGTTGCACTGTTTCTTTAATGCTTGTACATCAGATCTTTGGTTGCAATACCCTCACTTCTGCCTACTTCTAATTTAAAGGCCCATTCACACCAAGTCTAATAGTTACATAGATGACGCACACACTTATCACACTCTCCTAGTACTTAGAAACCAGCTATATTAACATGTGTCCAACACATAACCCAAGTTAAAATCTTATTGGGCGAGAGTGATTAATTTGTGTAAATGATACCGTTGTTTCATTTTAAAATATGTTCATAATGGCAATTCTGACTTGAAGTGAATCGGCCTTAACTCTACATTGAACTGCTACCATAACACTTCAAGCTTGCTTTTCAAACCATATTTGCACTGGGAAAAAGTCAAATATTATTATATTTGTCTCTTTTCCATTAACGAAACGTGGTGTGTTACTTTTTGTTTGCAACACATGGAAAAAAGGAATGTTTACATCTCATATCCATGTGCCATATAGATCAGCCCTGGCATCTGCCCATCAGGGCCAGCCTCTACCCAAGACCCTGAGCGTCATGGAGAGCACCCCACAGGTCAGAGGAATGCACACTATTATCAGGTATGACCTCACTGTTCTTATGAATACTGGAGTACTTATGTTAACATTACAGAAGCAGTTCAACTTGGAGGTTTTTTTTTGTTTTGTTTTGTTTTTTTGTAATATATTTTGTTTATTTACACTACCATCCAAAAGTTTGGGGTCAGTAATTTTTTTAAGAAATTAATGCTTTTAATTTTATTCAGCAAAGGTGCATTAAATTAATAAAAAGTGACAGTAAAGACATTTATAATATTACAAAATATTTCTCTTTCAAATAACTTTCTATTCATCAAAGAATTCTGAGAAAAATGTATCATGATTTCCACAAAAACCTCTTTTCATCATTGATTATAATAAGAAATGTTTCTTGAGCACCAAATAAGCATATTAGAATGATTTCTGAAGCATCATGTGACACTGAAGACTGGAGTAATGATGCTGAAAATTCAGCTTTACCATCACAGCAATAAATTAAATTTTAAAATAAAAGTCATTTTAAATTGTAATTACATATCACAATATTGCTGTTTTTATTGTATTTTTGATCAAATAAACTTTCAAAAACATTAAAAATCGACCCCAAACTTGAAAGTGTAGTTTCATATTAATTTAAAGAATTTAAAGATTCAATTTATGGTTTAATGGGTGTCTTTTTATTATGAAAAAACCTGAATATGGTTGTGAACATCTAGTCACAAATAATAATGATTTACGTTTAACAAAACACAATTTTAATGTCAAGTTAGATGTTTTACTGAAAGTAAAAATGTGCAGATCAGTAATTGTGTCAGATGTTGATTCAGTAACCACTCCAGTATAAGTGTAAATAGAGAGCAGAATGTATCATTGTGAGCTGGACTTAAGCAGGCCGGCAGCAGCTTGTATGTTTTGGGCCACTGATGTTTTGTAATTGGGTAATTAAAATAATATAAGGAGTTTATCTGAACTCTCAGAACTGTGGTTCCTGTTAATCGTATCATACTCTCCTCCAAAATGCACATCATCTCTGGTGTTTATTATTGACTGTGTCCCCTGTGCTCTCAGGAATAAAGAAACCAGTCGGGATGAATTTATTTTCTATTCTAAGAGATTAATGAGGCTTCTCATAGAGCATGCCCTGTCCTTCCTGCCGCTGAAGGTGAGTGGACCGTCATTAATGACCAACTACTACCTTTTAAACCTGATGTTACGAGCTCTGGATATTGGTCATAATACAGTGATACATACGCGTGTCGGGCAGCGCCCCCACAGACAAATAAAATTTTTATGGTGTGAAGTGAAGCAAGTCTTTATTGAAGATTATAGCACATGTTTGTTCCATCACTTCCAAATTCCAACACTGATTCTTATTTCCTCTTCTTTCTAGCCGGTGTCTGTTGAAACTCCTCAAGGAACTGTTTATGAAGGGAAGCGGCTGAGCGGGAAAAGGGTTTGTTTATTTGAAGATTAAAATGTGTACATGCTTTGGTGAAAAAAAAATGACTAGATCAAATCAGGGTTATTATTGTTAAGGGTGTGTTCACACTTGGCATGTTTGGTTCTATTAAAATGAACCTTGGTGCGATTGCTCTGTTAGTGAGGTTCATTTGAATAAATTTGAACGCTGCCATGCAAACCCTGGTGTGCACAGTCACTTCCAAACAAACTCGACTGAAATAAGAACGTGTAAAGGAACCAAAGGCAGGACATGATGTCACAAGATGCGACCCTAAAAAGGACCGAATGCTCAAGCTCAGAATGCATGTTTTTTCTCATCATCGTTGCGATGTTGCCCATCACAGTTCGGCACAGGCATCAGAACCGTGTCTCCTCAGCAGATCTTTGATTGTGTGTGTGACGGAGGAATTCCTGCCTCTGTTTTTACTCCTTTACTTACTTATTTTATAAGCTCTTCATGATTTGTCAGCCCCATTTTGTATCTTTAGGTGCTGTGTTAAAAATGACAGCGTGAACGCTAAGCGAACCAGGACTAAATGTATTGTCTTTTTTTGCTCTGGACCAAAAGAACCAAGAAGTGAACACACCCTAAAACTAAAACTATTAAAAACTTTTCTGTTCATTGAAATAAAGCTGAATTAAAATATAAATATTAGTTGAATAACTTAAACTAAACAAATTAGAAATGTTGCCAATTAACTGAAATAAGTTGAAGCACTAAAATGATTACCTGCAAATAAATAAATAGCTAAAACTGAAATAAAAAATAAATTAAACCTAAATAGCAATATTTAAAAAAAAAAAAAAAAAAAAATTACTGAAAATTAAACTAAAATTAACATAACTAAAAATATAAAAATAAATGCTAAATAAAAATATTAAACTATAATAAAACTAAGATAAATACTAAAATAACAATGGATGAAATTGGTTAGCATGTCTATTCATTTGTCACATTAGTTGGTATCGCTATTATCTATATGGCAGGACTTTATACCTGTGTTCTTTCTTGTTTATTCGTTTGATAGATTACCGGTGTGTCCATTCTGCGGGCAGGAGAGACCATGGAACAGGCCTTGATGGCTGTTTGTAAGGACATTCGACTCGGGAAGATCCTCATCCAGACCAATCACGACACAGGAGAGCCTGAGGTATCGTATCTTCACCCATCTAACTGACACGCACGTCTATAAACAAGTTCTGATCAAGAAGTGTCCGTGTTATCTTGTGCCCTTGTGTTCTTAGCCTTGGTAAGACAGAACATGTGATGTACTCGTAGCCTACTGTTCAGGTCATGGTCTGTTTCACTTCTGTGGTTTGTCAGATTTGATATCTTTGCCTGTTGTATAACGTGTCGTGATATACATGATAAACTCAACAGCTGTGTGCTGATGCTGATGGATTGTTTTGTAAATGTATGGCGTACAGCTCCCTCTAGATGTATATTCACTTTGCATTTGGTACACTGGGTACTACTTATGACCATGTGATATTTTAGCATGATTTATATACTGTTAAGGTATTTATCAATATTTTGAGTTGATTTTCAGTTTTAATTTTATTTTCAACTTTATGTGCTTGTCATAATTTTTAGCTTTTGTAAAAAAAGTTTCAGTTTTAGTAATTTGTAGTTTTCATTGATGTCATTTCGTTGATTTTGTTAAGCTTTATTTAAAATAACAAAAAACTATTTTTAATAGTTACCAATAACAGCACTTCTTATGATTTGATATTATATATTGAATATTCCTGATATATTTGTTGTCATTTGATGGTGATATAAAATGACACATTTAGAATATCGTTGGTTTTAATGCACTTTTTATTTAGCCAATAATGAAGTAAGAGTTGGTACGTTTGGTTCATTTTATTCATAGGAACCCGTTTCATTGAATCGATTCAAAAAATTGTTTGCAGCATCACTCAATTTTCCAGATGTCCATCATTTTAATGTTTTAGTAAGAAACAGAAATGTTTAACTATTTATTTACTCTGTATTGAGAATATAAATAACAATATAACTTAAAATTATTGTATAATAATTATGCTAATTTAGTTAAAAACTGTTTGTGACTGTGTCCAAACATGTGTGTGTATATATATATATATATATATATATATATATATATATATATATATATATATATATATATATATATATATATAATATTATTTATTTTTTTCTCCAGTAACTTTTTAGCTATATTATCCATCCCCAAATCTGTAGCATCTCATTTGCTTTTCTTTGATCAAGTTCCTCTGATGTCCTTTTTAAATTTAGAATGAAGTCTCAGTGCAAAACCACTCACAAATTCCTTGACGTCTCCATCTGTTTTGCATGTTTAGTGTACTACCTAATGGCACATAAATCTCTGAGCAGTCTAAATCTGTCTTATTATGGTCTAATTTCCTCCTCAGCTCCATTACCTGCGTCTGCCCAAGGACATCAGTGAGGACTACGTCATCTTGATGGACAGCACCGTGTCAACAGGGGCGGCAGCTCTCATGGCTGTCAGAGTCTTACTTGTAAGTCACTTTAGCAGACACAAAGGTCATAGTGTGTTTTATTTATTAAAATTAGTATAGCTATTGATTGTTTTTTGTTTTTTTCCAGTGCATTGTAGAGTAGTTTATGCCTTGACAGCCAGTTTATGCCTTTTAACCCTGAATTTTAGATAAATGTCAACATCTCACTATGCTGAATCAGTAAGTTTTGTGATAAGCGATGTTAATCCTAAAACTGACTTTGCCCTGTTTGGACACAGTCACTTTTCTGCATGATCCTTGACCTCTATCTTACATAAAAAAACAAACAGTCCTGGCTAAATTACTCCTTTTTGTGGATGTAAATTTCACATAGGATAATGGTGTTTAAAAAGGTCTGTCTGGCCTTTGTTCAATACTACTGTTATCAACATGGCTACTTGGGAATATATAGATATGTTGCACATTTATGATAGATAGATGGATGGATAGATAGATAGATAGACAGATAGATAGGAAATGGGAAAGTCTGTTCTGCAGGGGAAAAAATATACATATATTTTTTTATAAAAATCATGGTGATTTACAAACTCATCTGTTACAGGATCACGATGTCCAGGAGGATAAGATCTTCCTGCTCTCTCTGCTCATGGCTGAGATGGGAGTTCACTCAGTGGCCTACGCCTTTCCCAGGGTGCGTATCATCACCACTGCCGTGGACAAGAAGGTCAACGATGAGTTTCACATCATTCCAGGGATTGGTAAGAGCTCTTTGATTGTCAAAAACAAAGAAAAAATGGAACATTCAGTATCTCGTAATCCAAAACAATTGCTTTGCAGGTAATTTTGGCGACCGTTACTTTGGGACTGATGCTCCTTCAGACTGGTATGAAAGTGATGACGGGATGGACTACTGAATTTCATCGAGATGTGTATGTGAGCAACTCTGTCTGCATGCATCAGAGAAGGGAACATTTAAGCACTTAATCTCATATGATTGCCCAATGCCCTGCCCTATTTAAGCGTAATCCTTACCGGTTCTTGCAATACTCTGTGCTACACATGTGCCCATGCTCAATACAGGTCAAAGCATCAACGGACCCCCAAACATGGGAGATTACTGCTCATTAGCTTTCCTCAAAGTGCCCATTTGGCCATCACATTTTGCAGATTTTTCATTACTACTTGAAATAAGAAATGGGAGTGGAATAATGAGGACACACCACAGTTTGTTCATGGATGTATTTGAAATGGCATACTACCAAACTTCTTGTACTATTTTTCAGTAGTATAAATAAACAGTATATACTGTGTAGATCACCGTATGTATAACTGATTGCAAACGCAGCACATACTCATCAATATTTATTAGCTGATTTCATGTTGTCTTGGTCCTTTGTATGTATGGCATACATGTGCATTTGATGTGCTTGACCAAATTGACATCTTATCCTAAGTGAAAGAATTATTTTCATATGCCTGCAATTTTTTTCAGCTTCAATTTAACCTGCCTTTAATATTGCAGCTTTGCTAAAACTGTGCAGAAATGTCACCTCGAATAGTAGCCCATGCACAAAGTAGGAAATTTGAGGTTTTTGTTCGGACATCATTGTTTACTGCAACGCTGCAATTTCTACTCATCAACAATACATTTATTCTTTAATCTACATTTACTTTGTTGTTTTGGAATTTTTTTCCAATTGATTGGTGTCTTGATGGCTGATAAAACTGTGAAGTGCCAATCAATATATCAGTCTGCTTGGTGGTGTGTGTGTGTGTATGTAAAAATGTGGGAAATTAATGAAAGGACTTTTGTTAATAGGAAATTAAATTTTAAGTCCAAAGGAATAATTTTCATCTCATCACTGGTTTTAGTATTTAGCACTACCGTGTCACAGAGGGGAACAAAATCAGGTTTATAGTTTACTTTGCAGCCAGTTTCTGTGTTATATACTTGAATTTTAAAGAAAATGTAGATAATGTATATTTATTTTTCATATTTGTCATGCCTGATTGATAAGAGGCAGTGACGTTGATTTGCAATGACAAAAGTTGAGAAATAATTATTGAAGAACATTTTGGTGGTATTTTAGCAGCAATTAAACCAAGAGAGAGCAAAACGTTCTTCTGAACTTTTACTGTTACATGTCATTTTTTTTCTTTTTTAAGCCTGATTATAGTAAAAGTGCCATTATGCACATACAGCAGCCTGTGCACTTAAATTTGTCACACTTGCACCCATTGGTGAGTGTAGCACATTATTTCAATGACATTTAATTAAAAATTAATTTGTCTATTTGGTCCCACTTGACAAAATGTACTTGAAATTGACGTATTTGTCTCAGGACCCTCCATGTATTATATGTTGTTTTTGTTGTGTGTTTGTTTTCTAACTGGACATGCCTTTTGGTTTGTTTTCGTTTTGTATACAGTGATTTTATGGCTTGGTTATGTTATTCTTCTTCTAAAAAAGAAAGCATTACCAAATATCAGTAATGGATTTCAGACTTCACTACATGGGCAATATTGTTATAAGGAACAATTTTATTTCTCCCCTTTTCACTCTCCAGAGGTATGTACTGTACGTACTGATTTTGTTGTATATGTATGATTACCCTGGTTTATCTGTTTACAAGCTTCAAACTGACCTCCAGTGCTGTAAGCCATTCCACTTATGTTGAACATTTCTGTGTCTATATAAAAAGCGCAATAAAAATCTTGTGCCTAATGCTCTTTTTTTTTTTTTTTCTTTATTAATTGCAAAAATGTAAGTATTTAATGTTTGCATGACAAATATGTGCCCTGTCCTTAAAACGCCTTTATTGGTAGCTTTTTTTTTTTTTTTTAATAAAATTTAAGCTGCACGTCATTATTTTTAGTTGGTAATTTTAATTCTAATTTTTATTCTAATCTAAGACTTTTAAACTACCAACAGACTTTTATTTTGAAATATCTTGTTGCGCTTTGAACCGTTTGTTTGCTTCCCACTGCACACTCGAGCATCACGCTATATTGTTGACTTTGGAGTGAATTGAATTGTCAAACACCTATCAAGTTGTCCTGATACAAGACATACAAACGACTTGATTCAGCGTGTGCGTTTAAACTTCAGCCGCATCTTCTGAAGTCACTTCCTGTCTTTTTTTGACTTTGTCTTTGACAGCAGCAGTCATACCGCTTTAATTTTCCCAACGCCACAATCTCGTTAAAACTCATTGTACCACTTCTGTTTACGTGACAAGGTAGGACTACACTTCTGTCTAACATAAGCCACCGTACCGGTTAAACTGTTTGTGCAAGAGTCGTAAAATAAATGAAATAAAATTACTAAAGACGTAACGTCACTGGGCTCTTGAGGGGAGACTGTTGGACGAAAATGAATTAAACATAGGAAAATAAATATGTACAGTGGATGAAACATTCTTACTTTAGTGACATACAAAACTAAGAAACAGATTTGCCCTTATCCGACTGTGTAAAACAGATTTTCGTTTTGTTTTGAAGTTTGGAAATGTATCATGATTTGTGGCACGCGCACTGCACGCGCCTTGATCAGCCAGAGCGCGCGTCTCTCATCACTGTACAAATGCAATGGGGCTTTATAAAATCAAGATTGCTCAGTACGGACTGTTAAGGTTGGGAACCGGTTTTGTTAACCGCTGTACAATACTTTGTATTCAGCGACGCAGCAACGCCAGAACTAAATTTAAAACGCAAAACAAACGGTACAGCGCAATTGTGTTAATCCGATTCCCGAATAAATGACTCTTATGAGCCGATTCTTTTTAGTGAATCAAAAACGTACAACGCGACGTTGTAGTCCGATTTCCAAATGAATGACTGTTATGAACCGGTCCTTTGACATAGAATATTGTTCTTTCATATTTATGACAGGGGTTCTCAACACTAGCCCAAGAGGTCAACTTTCCTGCAGAGTTTAGCTCCAACCCTAATCAAACACACATGAACAAGCTAATCAAGGTCTTCAATATTACTAGAAATTTGCAAGAAGGTGAGTTTAATCAAGGTTTAGGATAAACTCTGCAGGAAAGTGTATCTCGATGGCCAGAGTTGTTTTATGATTATCTTTATTTGTAAAGTCAGTGTATTATTTGATACTTTATGCTTTACATTTCTTAATAATTACACTTTTCTTTTTCTTTTGTTTTTTAGTTTTGCACTGTTCTAAATTTGCACCGTTTTAACTGGACGCTGCAAATACTTTGACAATACAAATGTAAAAATATGTAAAAACCTTATAACTGAACCTAAAAACTGAATCAAAAACATACAGCATACTACAAATTTTGATTTGTAGACAGTAAATAATTACATATTCCATGAATTGAAAAGAGATATTTGTTTGAATATTTTTCTTTCAATAACTTGAGTGCCATGATTTGACATTGATGTAATTCTTGCCAGGCACATAATAATTTAGCTATTGCTCAAGTTGTCAGCTATTTCATTGCAGTTTCCAGTGTAGTAATTTCAGTGGTCTTGTGTTTATCTTAGACTTTGTCCCATGGCGGGTCTTTGGAGGTCTTATCAGGTGCTGATAGCCAAACGTCCATGGACAGTGCAGATTATAACTGCTGGTAAGAGCTGTATCCTTCTCTTCGTCCCCACCACTTTTTTTTTTAGCCATGCAGTTGGTTCCCAATTCCCTTTAGGTCAATCTATCTTAGACGCTATTGATTAAATATTTACCTTTCCTGTTAGCACTATTACTTCTAAACAGCAGGATTGTTTTTGAGCGTCAATAATAGATCATCCACATAAACAACGGAAAGCCCTTCTTAGCAACAGTCTGCTTGGATGTTTGCTTGAACTTTGTCACTGTGGGTTTTACAGGGTGGGAGTATAGATTAAGCGAGGAAGTCTGTTTCAAGGTGTTTGTTAGGTTAGGTTTTGAATTTAAATGCTATTAAATGCAAATTTTAATTTTTGAAACAGGAGCGCTCACATTATCACGTTTTGCATATATGACATTTGTTTTTTTTTCAAAAATAATAGTCAGCCCTGTCATGAATTAAATTTTTTATTTTTGCAGCAATTACGCCATTGTACCAGAAGATGGCAGCACAAAACAACATATTAATGAATGGTTGAAGTCCAATGTCTTGTCAAGTTGTTCTGCTGGAGACTTTCTTTTTAATCCAAACACAGATGTTGTTGTCTAAATTCAAATGATGAGGAATCAAAATTTCCTTTACCTTTTGAGATCACAGTTCAATGTACTATGGAAACATACTAAAATTTTCACAACATAAGTTCATTTCAAAAAGGCAGTTTATTGAAACTAAGCAGTTGCGGGGAAATGTCTTTTTCTTAAAGTGTTCTGAATGATTTTACATTATGTTTTTTTATTTATTTTTTTATTTATTTTAGGTAAGACTGATTAAGTGTAGGGAGTGTGTAAAGTTTATTTGAAAACAATCACTAATTTTGCAGTTCCATTTGATGACGCCATAGGACTGAAATTACACACTTTCAGCTTTAATTTCATGTGTGATTACGGTGCATTAATTAATCAGACACGTTTGAAAGGAATCTTTTCACCTTGTTTAACAAAATGAGTGAATGAGAGTACATTTTATTGTTAATCAATGAGCCTGCTTAAACAAGCTGTTGGGTGTATTATGAGTCATTCAAACTGTAACATTAGGATTAATTAGTGCTTGGCTAGACTTCCATTAACAACTTGGCCAAAATGCTTAAAATCACCAGTGGCCTCATGTCGCAGAGCGATTGAGGATGCAAGTTTATGTAATCAAGATTACAGACATGAGCTATGATTCATCGCCTTTGTTTTCCACATCAGGGAGTGCTTGAATATTTATAGAAACTTTAGCCCTATGGGTATAGGTTTAATATTAGACAGCAAGATGCTTTAAATGACAGGGAAGGGGGGTTATTTCAAAATTAAATAACTGGATGGTCTTGTGGCACGGCGCTTATTCACAGACCAAGGGACACGATCTTACCTTCAAATAAATCGAAAGCAATAAAACTTGGCATTCTCGGGCAAGGTGAAAAACTTGAGTGAGCTGGAAGTTCAAGGTTAAGATTTTTTTTTTTTTTCATAAGCCAGCTTAATATACAGAGTAAACTATTTGTAGGTTGTTTGAGCATCCCGATCAGCCCAACCAATGACATGAGTTTAGGGCGGGGCTATCTATTTGTCTGACCAATGGCAGACATGGGTTTGAAAAGAGACATTATTTTAATTATATAATTTTTTAATTAATATAATCTGAAAATAAATCTGACTTGGTTACATTGGATGTACACTACTGTTCAAAAGTCTTTTTAATGCTTTTGAAACAAGTCTCTTATGTGCACCAAGGCTGCATTTATCTGATCAAAAATACAGTAAAACAGTAATGTTTGAAATATTAAAATAATAATAAATTATAAATTAATGTTTTTTGTAATATATTTCTGTGATGGCAAAGCTAAATTGTCAGCAGTCGTGAATTGTCAGCAGTCACATGTTCCTTCAGAAATCATTCTAATATGCTTAAAGGCACAATATGTAAGATTTTTGGATTAAAATATCCAAAAAACACTAGAACAGTGTTATATGTTTTGTTGACTTATCCCAGATGTTTCCAAGAATGTTTAAATCTTTAATCAATTGGCTAACATAGCATAATCATAATTTTCAACACACTCAAATGTATCTAATATGATAAACAGCGCTGCGTTACCCCACATACGCTGGATCGGAAGAAGCGGAAGTGACGACAGTGGCATAATAAAAGTTCCGCTGCTCTCGAGCCGTGTGTCGCACTCATATCTCATTAGCAATCGCCTCGTTTCACTCCAACAGCACTCGCCCTGCTCTGCTTCATACTACAGTAACGTTAATAATCTCATCTATGAACATGATTTCTGCCCGAGTCCCGTCCCGATTCTTTTCCAACAGCTGTGAGGTGAAAACAACATCTCCCAAGATTCCGCGCTCAAGCTCGGCATCTTTAATTGGTGCTCAAGGAACGTTTCTTATTATTGTCACAATTAACACTGTGCTGTCATATATTTTTATGGACATAAACATTTTATACATATGAATTTTTGCAAGTTCAAAAGAACAACATTTAAATTTTGAATATATAATTGTCTTTACTGTCATTTTACTGACTTCAAACTGTTGAATGGTAGTGTATAATCTTATGTAATCCATAATCATATAGTTGCATTGAAAATGTTTGCATCTTGCACACTTTATATCCTTGAATAACTGCATGCAAACTGGGACTAATTAAACACATTAAAAACCTTCCACCACATTTATCTTTGTCAAACTCTCCACTTTCTGTGAAGTGATGTATTGATGTTCACTTGGACTGAACATAGACGTAGACATTCTCACTTAAAGGGTTAGTTCACCGAAAATGAAATTTCTATTATTAATTACTAACCCTCGTCGTTTCACACCCGTAAGACCTTCGTTCATCTTCGGAACACAAATTAAGATATTTTGATATTAAGATATTAAGATAAATTAAGAGTTTTTTTTTATCCTCCATTGAAATCAACGAAATTACCACATTCAGTTTCCTGAAAAGTAGTAAAAACATGGTTAAAATAGTCAACGTGACTACAGTGGTTCAACCTTAATGTTATGAAGCGACGAGAATACTTTTTGTGCGCAAAAACAAAACAAAAGTAATGACTTTATTCAACAATTTTTCCTCTTTCCTCAGTTGGCGCAGTGCTGTGTTTCCGTGTTTACATCCAAACGCCGGCTTATTATTGGCCGGCTCCTGCGTCAGCATCACACGCATGCCTCATGTTGCTCACGTGAACAGGCTTCGGCCAATACTGAGCTGGCGTTCTTACTTGGAAGCGCTGCAACGAAAATAGCATATCAGAATGAGAGGAGAGAGAGAATTTGTTGAATAAAGTCGTTATTTTTATTTTGTTTTTGCACACAAAAATATTCTCTTCGCTTCATAACATTAAGGTTGAATCACTGTAGTCACTTTGACTATTTATCGATGATTTTACAACTTTTCTGGACAATGAGTGTTGTAATTTCATTGCTTTCAATGAAGGATAAAAAACCTCTCAGATTTCATCAAAATATCTTAATTTGTGTTTCAAGATGAACGAAGGTCTTACGGGTGTGAAACGACATGAGGGTGAGTGCTTAATGACAGAAATTTCAATTTGGGTGAACTAACCCTTTAAGATGGCCGAACAAACACCCTGTGAAGTCCTCACAACAGGCTGATGAGAATATACCCATTGTTTTTGCAATTCGGTTTATTTGCCACTCGTGGCACAGAAATTACACACTTCAGCTTTAAACGATGCACTTGGTTGAAGTGATAAATGGATTTATTTATAACAGCTACAGATGTGACGAGGAATAGATTAATGAGCGAATGAATAAATTAATGAATGGAGGGGATGAAGGCGCTACATTTCCGTTTTCAAGTCATTAGCGATGCATTAACCCCATAATCTGCGCTAAATGTAGAACCGAAAAAATCAATGTCATCCAAAGAGGGCAAATCTGAACGAATGGGGCTTGAATGTGTTTACTGTTGCCCAGGTAAGCCATGTCACACCAGTCTCATCAGCTAAATGGGTAGGGTTGCCGTAGCCTGCCGCTGGTCCCCACGGAGAACGTGCAGATCCCTGCCAAATTGATCACAGATAATTTCACTAAGCACAAGATGCGTCAATCAGGGCTGTTCTTCCCCTGAGACTCTCCTCAAGGACAGACGGTGGGAAGGTGCTGACATCAGCATATTTCGAGATGCATTAAGCATAGATGAGTGCCATACTCCAGTTGGCACGAGGTACGGGGCAGATTGCACCTGAGTGTGTGGTAAATTGCATTTTATTTGGCACTATGTAATGGCAAACAACCATGTTTATGTTTCGTTTGGATGGTCATCTTTGTTGATATAGATAAATGGACATTGTTTTCCTGTGAAATTGCTGTTTTCTTGTTCTTTGTAATCAGAGACCTGGAATATAACTTTTAAGTGCCTGTTTTTCATGGTACGAATGCAAAAAGGTCCCTCCCAGAATAGTCTGTTCTTAACAGATGTTTTAAGAGTTTACTTTTCGGTGCTTCTCAACCTGTTAACGTCAAGTTGAACCAAGAAGTGGAAAACATAAGTGTTTATTATCACTTCACAACATGCTGTTAGCTCTCACTCAGCCTCTGCCCTCCTGTCTGCGTGGTTCTGCCTGCCATGATCAATAAGCTAGTGCTGTTTTGATAAGATGACCCTGTAAAAGCATGGCAAAGGTTTCTGGCTCTTTTCAGTCTGCTATACTGGATTATTAGTCTTTCCTTGACATTTTATGAAAAGGTTAGGTCACTTAAAAGGGGCTACGCTGCCTCGCTGGGCTCTGTTGTTAAGGCAGAATGTCCTTTGTAAACCATGATATTTGGGCAAGTGTGAGGAAGCAGCTGTCCTCTAAATTTAAAGGCAGTTCTGTTTTTTTTTTTTTTTTTTTTTTTATGTGTTGCTCCATTTCTCCTCCCTGGCAGTTCTGTATTTGGCTGCAGCCTGCAGAAGAATTTTTTTTTTAAGGATCCTGCAATTTAGCCAGTCAAGGTGAAGTGTAATGAGTGTTTAGAGATCAGGGGTATTGATGTGGAAACATTGTTGTCATTGACTTTATATAGTTGTTTTCGTTAGGCATGCAAATGCCTATATAAAAATTCTGGAAGATAAAATTTATGTTATGGCTGATAATCGAGATGATGGCCGATATTATAGGTTTGTCTTATTTCTTTAAAATCGTCCCAATGCTTTCAGTACCAGTCTAATCACCAATGCTGATAATACCAATAACTTTATATAAAATGTTAAGACCAATAAATTATATAAAATGGAATTTCATATATACTAAGAAAGAAATTAATATTTTTATCAGCAAGGATGCATTAAATGATCAAAAGTGACAGTAAAGACATTTATAATGTTACAAAAGATTTCTTTTTTTTTTTTTTTTTTTAAATGCTGTTCTTTTGAACTTTCTATTCTTCAAAGAATCCTGAAAAAAAGTATCATGGTTTCCACAAAAATATTATACAGCATAACTGTTTTTAACATTGATAATAGCAATTATGGCTGCTGAAAATTCAGTATTGCCATCACAGGAACAAATTACATTTTAAAATATTCTTGAATAGAAAACCATTATTTTAAATGGTAATATTTCCCAAAATTTTTACTGTGTTTTTGATCAAATAAATGAAGCCTTGGTGAGCATAAGAGACTTCTTTTAAAAATAAAATCTTTGAATGCTATAGATTTAGGTATAGGTTGCGTATATTCCTGTTTTTGCTGTTATATACTGCATAAATTTAGAAAAATAAGTGGCAATATTATCTGCTTCCAATAGCAGTCTAATACTAATGCCTATAATATAAAAAATTGTTATAATGGCTTTTGTATATTATTATTTTTGCAATTATTAGTTTCAAATAGTGGCCTAGTCACAGATAATTACTTTTATGTTACAGCATATACCCAATATGATGTTTAAAATTATAGATATACTATTTGTCTTGTTTTTTGGCAAAAAAGTCTGCATCCATGGACTAATTCACCAAATACATATAATACTAATTCAAAACCCTGTTAATCTTAACTTCAGAGGTTTGTGAACTTGCGGCTTACTCAGGGCTTTCTGTGAACTCCGTGGTATTTCTGAAGAAACAAATCTAGAACAGTGTTAGTGTCACAAACCCACTGCTGGTACCATCAGTCCAGTGCCTGTGTACACTTAGTCATGTCATAACACTGAGTCACTATGTCAGTGTTTGTGGTGGAGCACACGGCCGGTGCTTGTAAAATGTGATCGGAGAGTCCAGCGTGTTTCTCTCACAGATCAGAAAAGGCTTCGCCTGCTGTGTTTGTGTGGGGTTGAGTGAGAGCATGACACAGTCTTTCTGTTGGTGGATCACCCCGCTGTGCCCGTTAACAACCTGCTGGAGAGAGACCAGAGTTCCCAGCATCCTCCTCTCCAAGGCATTTCATCTCACACCGCCTTCCTACTATGGCATGCTGTGTACAATAGCGGCTTCTCTCCAGCTCGCCATGTGTTTTGAACAATGACCTCAGAAGTTGTTCCACCTGATTCAGGTTTTATTGTGTCAGAATAGTTGGAGATACCTTATGTTGTGTATTGTAGTAATGTGTATATGTGTGTCTGTGTGTGTGTGTGTGTGTGTATATATATATATATATATATATACTTATTAAATAAGTGTGTGTGTGTGTATATATATATATATATATATATATATTTATTTAAATAACAGTTGTTCATATATATATGTTAGTAACTGTTATAAATTATATATACCGTATACAGTATACAGTGCCTATAGAAAATCATCATACCCCTTTGAATAGTTACTTTATTTGTCGTACTGCCTGAAATCAATACCCATTTAAAAAAAAAAAAACTTTTCCAGCTTATTTACAAACTTTGCCTTACAACATCAAAGTAATAAAAGAAAAAGTTACAGTTCTGAAAATTAATTATAAAAAAAAAAAAACAGAAAAACTAGAATAACAGGGTTGGAGAAGTCATAAGTCCCCTGATTTAAGACATTCACCTTCCTATCCTTAAGCCATTTCGTTGTTCTTTTAGCGGTATGTTTAGGATCATTGTCGTGTTGGAAGGTAAATGACCTGACCATCTTCAGCTGTCTAGCAGAGGGACAAGGATTTTCCTCAAGAATTTGGATGTACTTGGCAGCATCCATTTTCCCTTCAATCCTGACCAATCGCCCAGTCCCGGCGGAAGAGAAACACACCTGTTACGCTGTAACAAGGAAACCTTAAAACAAAGTGTATAATATATTTATATATACAGTTATATCAGTTGAATTGAATGGTCTCAGCATGACAGTCCACACAGGCATGTGTGGGGAAAAAAAAGGAAAGAAATGTCCTTTGTAATGGGTTCTATTGGTTTTGTTTCTTTTATTGAGGTTTGTATTCGTTTTGGGTTTCCGAAACTGTCAATATCCAGTGAGGTCTCTGTTTATGCGCACATGCATAATGCATGGCTCTATTTGCTGCCCTCATGGCTTTGACTGCAGACGATCGAAGTGTGTGTGAAGAGAAAGGAGACCTGTGACATTTCCAGCAGTTAGGAGGAAACAGCTCTGTCAATGTGATTGGCACACAGTGTGTGTGTGAAAATGGGGAGAAGGTGATGAGCTGCAGTCTATCTAAAGCTTTCCATCACTCATATTCAACAGCTTTTGTTCATTCAGTGTTTCCTCAAGGATGAATGGATGAACACACACACACATACACACACACACACACATACAGTAGTGGCCAAAAGTGATGTCCGGAGAGGATATGTGTTGTTAATGACACTTCAGGTTCAACTAAACAATCAAAATATGAGGAGTAAATGACAAAATTGTTTAGCAAGAAACTCCAGCCTGTAATTAAATATGGGTTTTTTGTATTATGCAAAAAAAAAGGCATAGAAAACAAAAATCTCAGTGGAAATAAAGCATGCATTTGTCTACAGTGTAATCAGTTATTAATATTTTGTTTGTTCTCCCTTGTTTTTGATTACAGATGGCATTCTCCTGGGCATTGACTCACTATACTTTGTGCATGTGTCATGCTTAACTTCTTTCCAATCCTCCTTAAGATCTTCCCAAAGTTGAGCTTCATTCTAAGACCTGCAAGGCATATCACAATTTAGGTTTACAATTTCCCAAAGATTTTCAGTGTACTGAGGAGGCCACTTGAAGACTTCAAAATGCTAAGCATGAACACTTTCATTCTGCGCAACTTTGTTGCATTCGAGGTGTGTTTGGGAATGTTGTCATTTTGAAAAATACACATTTGATCTCAAAACGGATCCTCCATACTTGGCTACATTTTGTTCAGCAGAATTCCCAAGTATTGGTCCATTTCCAAAGTGCCTGTGACTTTGTAGATCCTTCCAACACCTGCTGCAGACATGCATCCCCAATGCCATTACGTTTCCCCTGCCGTAGCGCCACTCATTCTTTTGGTATTAAAACACTCCATTCGTCTTCCACGAACATACCTGACACCATCCAATGCTAGGTTGTTAAATTTTGACTTGTTGGACTGCTGAACACGGCTCCAATCTTCAACACTCCAGTCCTTATTTTCTTTGACAAATGCAAGGTATTTTCTCATTCGAGCCTCTTAAAGTCGTTGGCGTACAGTCCAAGATGAAATAGGAGGTTGGAGTTCTCATCCAGGTCTTTAGAAGCTGTTTTGATGTGGTCCCAAATTCAATAGATTTTCATTCTCCTGTCAAAATGCATACCATTCACGTCCAGCACATGAGCAATATCCGAGACCGATTGACCAGATTTAGCCATTTTAACAATATCCTCCTTGGTTGCAGAGGACAGGTCCTTCCATCTGCCATTTTGTCTAAGACCCACAAAATAACATCTAATAATATAGCTAATACCTGCCACATAGTGATTTGTTGATATATAGCCTGGGAATAATGAGTGCACGCTTGGTATGTCCACTTGGCCCAAAATGACAGAATCCACACAATTCCTTATGTTTTATTGCGTCATGACAGATGATACAATTAGACACTCAGGGCACAACTTCACAACATGCATACAAAATATTTAATAAATATTTAAAATAAGTTTGAATAAAGTGTGTAGAAGCCAATTTTCCTAGGTCGGACATCACTTTTGGTCACTTCTGTACTTGTGCACAGACTTTGAAACTTTAGGGTGTTAACAAGTCTCTCTTGGTTTAGTTGTTTAAACGCTTTGAGATTAATTTATGCATGCATCCACTAACAGTGTGAATGGACAGTACTAAAGACTGAAGACTTTTCAGGTTGGTCTGTAAGGGAAAAGTGTTTGCAAATATACCTTGCATCAGGGCACATTGTGGAACTTTCGAAAAATTTTGATTAATAAATGAGAGTTTTGTATTACCTTCTAACTCTACAATGGATTAAAATGTTTCTAAAGTGTTCTCAAAAATATGTTGCATGGCTTGTCTGACTAATCGTGTTTTACAGGATAACATCTGTCCCTGCTATTAGGAAACAACCTCCCGTAGTGTTCCTTAGGAGGTCTCGATGCAATGTGAGATTTACAATGTGACATTTAAAGGTCATTGTGGGGTGACTGGATGGATTTCTTGAAGTCTTTGCATCTTAGGTTTACTATATTTATGATCTCAGTTATTCTGAGTTCTCAACTGTTATTTTTATACATTTAGTAATGAATGTTTGAATCATTGAAGAAGAAGAATTGTGTGTAATTAACTGAATTAGCTGAATTTTCAGCAGCCATTATTCCAGTCTTTAGTGTCACATGATCCTTCAGAAATTATTCTAATATGCTGATTTGGTGCTCAAGAAATATTTCTTATTTTTATCAGTGTTGAAAACAGTTGTGCTGCTTAATTTTTGTGGAAGGATTCTTTGTTTCTTTGATTCTTTGAAAGTTCAAAAGAACAGCATTTATTTCAGATAAAAATCTTTTGTAACATTATAAATGTCTTTACTGTCAATTTTTGATCAGTTGAATTAATGCGGGTTTTTTTCTTTTCTGAATAATAGTACTAATTTATTTTTTTTTTAAAATATACCGACCCCAAACTTTGGAACGGTAGTGTAAATCAGTGGTTCCCAACTATGTTCCTGGAGGCCCCCCAACACTGCACATTTTCCATGTCTCCTTTGTCTCACACAACCCATTTCAGGTCTTAGAGCCTCTGCTAATGAGCAGATGACCTGATTCAGGTGTGCTTGATCAAGGAGACATACAAAATGTGCAGTGTTAAGGGACCTCCAGGAATGTGGTTGGGAACCACTGGTGTAAATGATAGTCTAAAGGTCAAAAAGTCAAAGATTTGTTATCCTTTACAACTTCTTTCTGTTACCCTTTGGCCTCACTTCTCAGACAGTATGGAGTGAATGGGGCAGCAAAAATCTGAAAGAGTCTTTCCTGTCAATTCTCTTTGGCATGATTACCTGAGTGCAGGCCTTCACGCTGGGCAGTGGGGGCAAACAGATGCCTGAATGGCACCCTATCTCCCCCTCACTCCCTCATTTTTTTTCACCCTCTCTTCCAGGCTCTCTGGTGGGTGTCGGTGATGTCATTTCCCAGCAGCTGATCGAGCGCCGTGGTCTGGCCAATCACAGCGTGAGACGCACAGCAAAGATGATGAGCATTGGCTTCTTCTTTGTCGTAAGTCTCCTGAGATTCTGTTTTATTTTCATATGTGTTTCTCTTGAGATCATCTAGCTTTGTAACTTTGTAATTTAAATTTTGGACCAAGAGTGTTAAAAAAAACTGAAGCTTTTCATGGGCATCAAGACAGACAGACCAAAAATTTCTTTATTGTTATATAATTGTGATTTTTATGTTTTGTATAATTTATACTCTTGCAAAAATTCATTAGAATACAAGCTTTCGAGAAAGCTGCTTTTTGGCCCAGAATGGTGTAGTCCATATGGTAATCTCATGTGGACGGCCACAGTTTTTGTTCATACGTTGCATTTTAGAGGCTGAAATCTGACATGCAGTTTGTGGTCGGTAAGAATTTTGTTTTTGTTTTAAGTCTCTTATGTCTCATTAAATCTCTTATGCTCACCAAGGCTGCATTTCTTTAATTAGAAATGTAGTAAAAACAATAATATTGTAAAATATTATTACAGTTTAAAATAACTGTTGTATATTTGAAAATATTTCAAATGTAATTTATTCCTGTGATGGTAAAGCACAATTTTCAGCAGCTATCACTCCTACATGATTTTCAGAAATCATTCTAATTTGTTGATTTGGTGCTCAAGAAACTTTATCGTCTTATTATTCATTTTGAAAACAATTGCCCTGCTTAATATTCTTGCATAAACCATGATACATTTTTTTTCCAGGAAAATTTAAAAGAACAGCATTTATTTGAAATAGAAATCTTTTAAAACATTATAAATGTCTTTACTCACACATTTGATCAATTTAATGCATCCTCGCTGAATAAAAGATTTAATTTCTTTAAAAATTTTTTTTTTGAATGGTAGTGTGTACCATGCATTAACAATCGATTTTTACAATAAATTTCAAATGATGGCATGACTGTTAAACCTACATAAACCTTGCAAACTTGGGCAAATCCTGAGATTATTTCATTCTCAAAAGCACTCGCTGTTTCAACCTGGAATTAGAAACAACTTTATTTCCTGATGTAATCAGATTAGATTTTACCAACTGCTGATGTTAACCAGCAAACACTCGGCTCCTTGTTTTACATTAGATAATAATAATACAATTTCACAAAGATAAAAAAAAAAGCTAAGCAAAATGCCACTACATGCAAATGTTTACATGTCTGTTGTGTTACGGCCATTACAGATCATGCGAAGGGTGTCATTTGTTGGAACAGGTAATGAAGTTGCATAGCTGCACGCAGTGATTGACATATTGAGCCTCCTGCTCTTCCCTTCCTCCCTGACACACACACACACAAAGCACTAATGCACTTGTTCTGTTCAAATGACTTGAGGACTAATCTGCAAATGGCCTGTATGATTCAAAGCTTTTACAAGTCTGAGCACACTCAATTCAGCCTTTTAAACATCAGACTTCAGTCATTATTATTAGTGCAGTAAGAACTGCTGTTAGAACAGAAGAGTGAACCATAGGTCAGAACTTAAGGTAAAATTTGTCCTGCATCTCCTGAAATGAAATCTGTGAAAGATTTTCTGTCCATTGAGCTGTAATTATGTTGCGTTTATGACGTGCTTATTTTCTGTTGGCGGTTTATGGTTATAGGCTGTGTTCTTATTGCCCAATCAACCGAATTAAGCAGAAGCTCAGTATTAATCATTTTATGTGTCATATGGCATCCTTTGTTTTGCTAAAAGGACAAGAAAGAATGCAGAAAGATGGCACACAGCTGTTATATTTTCACTGTGCATAGAAAAATGACAAACGTCTTCTCAAACAAGTGCACAGCTGTTTGTTAAAGACGCCCATATGCATAATTTAGCATTGGTGGGTGATTTTTAGATCGATGCTGCTGAACCACAAATTATAATTGCATTAAAAGAGAGATTTACCGAAGAATTCAGCTGTCATAGTTGACTGAAACACCCCCGGTAGACACTGTTTGACACATTTATTGATCAGTTTGCTAATCAAGCCCAGACTGAAACCACACTGGGAAACAAAAAGAAAGCTCATTAATTCACAGAGGATTGGAGCTAATTACAGCCCGCTGTTTTCATAATCACGTCATAAACAAATGAAACCACTGGCACGGCCTCAATGTTCTGAGCTTGTGTTCGTGATTGTTTACTGAGGTGTTTGAATTTTTTTTAATGTGCTACACATATTTAATGATGTTTTCTGTGTTTTGAAGGGTCCAGTGGTCAGTGGATGGTACAAGGTGCTGGACAAACTTGTTACTGGTGGTACTAAAAGTGCAGCTCTGAAGAAAATGCTGGTTGACCAGGTGAGCAATGTATTTCAGTAATTTTTTTTTTTTTTTTTTACGTTATGTTTATACAGACACACTGTCCGGCCAAAATAAGTCGCTGTTTGGATTTAAATAGGCAAATGCTTAAGAGTCTATGATTGAGTGATTACTATGTTTCTAGCATGTTTTATGTTTGGCAACAGTTCTTCTAATCCTAATTCATGAACGAATTGAAAGTCTTTGGGATGTGCTGGAAATAATATCACAACATTTATTTCCATCAAGAGGTGTATCAATTTTTGGTCAAGATTTGGTATTGACAGTACAAGAGGTGAGCACTCTGTAAAGTCTATTCCAGCACATCCCAAAGACTTTTAATGAATTTAAGTTTCTGGACTCAGAGGTACCAGTTCATGTGTAAAAATGATTCTTCATGCTCCCTCCCAACAATTCTTTCACAATTATGGAATGCGTGTTCTGTGTCGGAATAACTGTTTTTGTTTTGATCTTTGTGATCCCACCCACTGCCAATTTACCCAATAGTATTACGACACCCCGAGTTGCCAGTTGGCTGAAAAGCGTATTGCAGCCATGGAAGCAAGCAAACGAACTCCGTCAGAGATTGCAGATTCTACCCAACCTAAAAAGCCTCAAAATCCATCTGTCCAGAGACATATTAAACATGGATAAATCTACTCATCAACTTACAGAGTAAAGGTTTTTGCAAACTGAATCTGAAATTTTCACGTTAAAATATAAATACAACCTCACGTTGTGTCAATCACGTTTACACACTGCCTTCGAAACTTTCGTCCGTCATTGAAAAAAATTTAGATTGGATTCAATTTACTACGTGTTTCGCATCCATAGCAAGCATTTTGAGAGGTGTTTTAACAAATGGCGTCTGACAAGTTGATCCACTTGTATCGCAACACAAAGCACTGTATGACAAACAAAGTGCGGAATACATATATACTGGTGGTCCTCTTTTTAATATGTAGCTCCGGTATTGCTAGCAAAGCATCAAACTGAGCCACTGAAATCCTGAAGTAAACTTTGAATCGCTCGGGATAATTCCACTCTACGCAATCTCAGGATTGGATGGACCCAATATTTCCTCTTTGTTTTTCTCTTTTTAAGAAGAGAGAGGACAATAAAATCATCCTCACTGCTTGAAGACTCCATTTTGTATTGTTTTGCGAATTTTTACGCAACGGATTAATTAATACTCATCAGACTCGGTGTGCAAGGTTTCTGTGGGTGATGAATTTTTTAGGATGACAAATATGAAAAAACTTAAAATTCGGAACCAATCTGGTAACCAGAGTCGAGTCTGAGGAGGAGGGTGGGGTGGGGGGGACAACTCTCTCCAATATTTTGAATATGGACTGCAGTACCCATTTCAGCCACTAGCTGTCAATATTACATACTGCACCTTTAATAGAAGTAATACAAAAGACCAAAAATAAAATCAGATCTCAACATTCGGTATGTTACAAAATGTCTTTTTCTTATCTTAGTTATAAATAGACCCATGGAAAGTTGTCCTTGGAGCTTACTGTCATGTGTTTTTTTGTGAATCTGCAGACACATGTAAAGTACTTAGGAGCCGCTATTTATTTTGAGATTTATTTTAAGAGCTGCTACGTGCTTTATCCCTTTTGGGTATCCCATCTGAGCTCTCCCTTCATGCATGTCAAGTAATCCATCTCTGATAGGCAGTCAAACAAATGAGTGTTTGCATAAGTCATTGTTTACATGATTGGTGGAATGAATGTACAGGATGAAGCGGACAAAGGCACGCAAGACAGGCCCTCTCCCCATCACCGGATTACACCCAAACAACAGCGCTTACAACGCCAGCCTGCTCTCCCACATTTATTCAGAAAAGAGATTCTAGAGCTATTTTTAGAGACCCACTTTCTAAATTTCTAAAAGCCCATACGGCCAGCCAGAAGTTGTGTGTGTGGTTGCTTTCATCTGTGAATATTAAATTTTGTTTTGTTAAATGGTTTTTACAACGGCTGCATAAGCATTAAGCAAAAGAGGTCCTCAGATGTTGCAGTCATTTGATATTTCAATTAGTTATTAAGTCAAATAGACAGATTCCAATAGTCAGTAGCAGGTACTGCCAGCATGTCCACAGCTTATTTCACTTTACATGCACTAAATAAAATGAAAGTAATTGTTTGTTTTTTGAAAAATGAATGTACCTTTTTCCATGTCGCTTGAAAATGAAATGTGATAAAATCACTGTTTCAAATGATAAAATATAAAACAATGCGGAATTGGTACCCAGAAGTCAAAGGAAAAGCAAAGGGGCTGTTTTTGATGATGATTTTTGTAACATCTACTTGGGATGTCCTTTGGAAAACCACACATGAAGGAATTCCAGTGATCCAGTGTGCTAATAATAAATGGATGCATCAGTCTGCCATTGTCTCCTTGATAGCTTTCAATATGTGCATGCATATTTTATCCGATGTGAAAATGTGCGGCAGTAGTCTATAAATTAACAATTAGGCAGGATTAGCTGTCTAATGGTGAACACTGAATTTGATTAAGCATGTACATTTATATGTCATCTAAATATGAATGAGAAGGTTTCCATAAACTAGATGGGATAAGTGTTACAGTAGGTGCTCTCTGATCTAATCAGGTCTTTGTACTGTATATCCACAGGTGTGTTTTGCTCCGTGTTTCTTGGGTGCTTTCCTGGGAATATCTGGAGCCCTCAATGGACTGACTGTGGAGGAGAATGTGGTCAAACTCAAGAGGGTCAGTTTTCATCACAAGCCTGGTTTAAACATTCTGACAACACAAATGACTAGGATTATTCTAGTGGCATAAAGAAATGAGTGCTTTCGGCAGAAAGTGAAACCAAAGAAAAATGGATACACTGGAATGTTAACAGAAAATGATAATAACAAAATGTCCTCCTCTGTGTTCAGGTATGACTGTAGTAAAATTAAAGCAAAAACTGACATTTCAAATCAACATTTCAAACAAAAAAGTCTTAACCTTGACAAAATGTAGTCTTTGAGAATGTCTAATTATAAATCCAAATCCACAGCTTAATAAAAATAAGTATTTATGTCTAAAACACTAGAGAATTTATAAGCCACTTTATATACTGTAGAACTATATAGAAATCTAGTGGTTACACCTTGGTATTGCATAAGTTTTTCTTTTTTTTTTACTCCCACCAGGTGGCACTAATCTACCTTCAAAAATTGGATTTTAAATACCTTGTCTCTATTTTAACATGGAATACTGCTTTAATTAAAAAATAATTTAAAACTATATTAGAAAAAAAAAAGTGTATTATTTTCAATGGGGAAAAATAGCGTATACATATTGCATAGTATCATAAAATCCCCTCAAAATTCTAAATAATAGTCAAAAAATATTATTAAGTAAGCAATAAGGTATGAGAGGCTGTGCTATATCGTGAATAAGTCTCGGCTGAAGGGCGTTGTTAGGCACGACGCGAAGGCACACAATACAAATATTAAAGCCAAAAAATATGTATCAATGCAACTTTCATGAAGTAAAATCACTAAAAGCCTTCCTTCCGCTAAAAAAAAAAATGTCCCTGACCGTGAACAGCAACAGAAGTTACATTATTACGCCATTAGATGGCGGCAAAGACTGTCTTTATGCGTGTGTCTGTCAGTAGCGAAGACTTTTACATTGAAAAGACTGAATTGTTGTGAACATGGAACAAGAGGCAACTGACAAATGCTTTGACTAGCGCTGTCAGTCACGGGAAAACCCCTTAACTGTTAAAAGGACAAGATATTGCTGCGGACATTTAAACAAATTTTTTATTATGAACATAGGACTGACCTGAAGGAAAATGCTAAATCTGAATGCAGGTAATAAACTTGCTTACTCTGTCTCTTTCTCACAATACTCTTCTACATAGTACAGTAAGCTTCAATGAACAATATCAATTGAGAACATACAGTTTACGTTGCTAAGAGTGGTTGCTAAGGGTGTTGTGTAGTGATACACAGAACCGTTGGTTGAAGCAGTCATAGCCATGTTTTATCGTGAATAAATCACAGCTATTGACCAATCAGAATCAAGGACAGGAACTAACCGTTTTATAAACAAAAATATATTACAGTGGTTTTCCTGAAAGAAAAAAAAAAAAAAAAGGTACATTTCAAGGCTTCGGTCACTTTTGACCACGAAGGAGCCAAGTATGACCCCTAAAGCCCATAGCACATAGTCGAACACACAAAGTATACTTCACTTGACTCATACACGTACACAGGCGTTCCACGCATGCACAGTTTTGAGCAATCTCTTGTACAATTTAGGGTACTAAGAGATCTCTCGTCTATGTAGGCCTCCATTGTCGCTGTAGCTTGCATGCGTTCCGGTTTGTTCTGTTTATGCAGGTTTTCTTCAACTACCTTGTGAATCGACGCCCCCAGGGCACGGTTGCCGCCTTGTGATAAACTAATTACTGCAAAAAAAATTAAATGCGAATGTGCGACCTGCACGTACAAAAGTATGCGTGGTTACAAAAACCCGGCGGTGCACACACAGTACGCACATACTCTTCTGGTGATGAAATTCACGTCACACGCTCTGTACGCTGACCCTCACGTACATGTAGAAAGTGAAGTATATTTTGGGCTTAAACAAAGAGGACTAGAGGGTTCATTTCTTTTAAAAAACCCTGCCGTTTGAACAGTACTGTAAAATAATTAATAACTATAATTTATATTAATGTTATAATCACTATTAAATACCTCCTAAACTTTTCTCAAACTGTGATTTGAGTCACATCCAATATTTTCAGGCATAATATAGTTTCTCATCCCAGAGTTTCTCACTGCCAATGTAAATATTTTCCAACTCCATCTGTGGTCCTGAAAGTGCACTGTCTGTCCTGTGAATCTTATATTGGCACGGTACAATTAGAGAGTACTTCCGCTGATGGAGGGACGGAGGGACGGAGGGCTGGACCAGCGAGGAGTGACTCATGGGCTTGTAGGAACAACGGTTGACGCAGCAGTGTCTTTGAGTGGGGCCATCAATTATTTATGTAGGAAAGGTGGCGGAGTTAAAATGAGACTGAAAGGTCAGTCACCTAAATGTCAGAAAAGACAGAAAGCTAATGATAAATGCGCTCATTAACGCAAACAGCCAATGTGAGCTGAAAGCCAATCACTAACTTTGGTGATACTACTGTGCGACTCAGCTTAAAGGATATCAGTCTGATCCAATAAAACGTTTTGTAGCTGCTAGTTATTAGTAGGACTATTTATGGTTTAAACAGGACCCCTGATGCTGATTAAATTCATGGCTTGCTGTGGACAATGTCTACCTTTGTTTATAATGACTATTGGTCAGGCAATTTGGTGATACAAGGGTGACAGGGTGGCAGTTCGGATGCTGCTTGCAGGAGTGCCCTTTAAAACAGAGCTAAACGGCACTCTGCTACTGCAATGGCAGCTCTTTGACGCTCATTAGGTGCTTGCTTAGTGGTTAAGGCTCTGGTTGAGTAATGGAAAGGTCATGGGTTTGATCTCAGGTTGGATTGGCCTGTGAATTGGACAGTTCATGTGTGAACTCATGTTCTGATTGTCCAAGGCACTTAACCCAGAGGGTATCTCCAGGGAAACTGGGCTTCAGTCAGTCAGCTGAATGTGGCTTTAGATCAAATGCAGCTGCTGAATGAAGAGAAACCTAAACCTGATCAGGATTTTTCAATGGATGATGCTGATGTCCTTATCTAAACTCTAAAGACCAGTATAATGTCTTCTTTTTTGTTCTCTTCTCTTTTCTTTCTTTAATTTATTTTCTATTTATTTTTTATTTCATTTTCTTCTCTTGTTCTCCCTTCTTTTTGTCTTTATTTTTCTTTTGTTCCCTTTCTTTCTCTTTTTCTTTTTCTTTCTTTCATTTTTCTTTCCTTTTTTTGTTTTTTTATCTTTTTTTTCTTTTTACTTTTGTTTTTCTTTTTTCCTTTTCTTTTTTTTCTTTTTTACTTCTTTAATTTTTTTCCTTTTCTTTTTCTATATTTCTTTTTTCTTCTCCTTTCTTTATTTTTTGTTTTCTTTCTTTCTTTTTTGTTTTCTTTCTTTCTTTCTTTCTTTCTTTCATTTTCTATTTTATTTTTAATTTCTTTTTCTTCTCTTGTACTCCTTTCTTTCTTTCTTTCTTTCTTTCTTTCTATTTTTTTTGTTTTTCTTTCTTTTCCTTTTCTTTTTTCTATCTATCTATCATCTTTCTTTCCTTTCTTTCTTTCTTTCTTTCTTTCTTTCTTTCTTTCTTTTTCTTTCTTTTCCTTCTTTTATCTATCTATTATTCTTTCTTTCTATTTCTTTTTATTATTTTTCTTTTTCCCTTTCCTTCTTTTTTCTGTCTATCTTTCTGTTTTATTTTTTCTTTTCCTTCTATTTTCTTTTTTCTTTCTTTCTTTCTTTATTATTTTTTTCCCTTTTTTTCCTTTTTCTTGTTTTCTTTTTTACTTCTTTCATTTTTCAGTTTTTTCCTTTTCTTTTTCTATCTCGCTCTCTTTCTTTCTACTCCTTCCTTCCTTTATTTTTTGTTTTCTTTCTTTCCTTCCGTCCTTCCCAAACTGAAATTATGACTAAAAATATTTGTCCTGACTATATAATTAAGAACGAATCAGGCACTGTTAATATAATTAATATTTAATAATGTAATTAATAGTTGATCACAAATTAATATTTTTATGTAATGATCTTTAATTTCCTTTTTGAAGGTAAAGTCTAATTTCTGTGCCAATCACCAAATTGAACTGCAAAAAAATAGGTTTTCAAGCATTCTTAAGAATGAAGTCCTTTAATATAATAATTAAATTTAATTTATTAATTTTTAATTTATATAATTATATTTCATAAAAATGCACAGCAAATCTGAAGTAAATCAAAATAACTTTGGCAAAGACCTACAATTGCTAAAACAATTATTGTTGCCTACATAGTCTGTGAAGTCAGGTTAAATGCCATCTCCCCACTGACTACTTTCTCTATCTTTACCAAATGACACCAAGTGCAACATCATCATCAAGTGTGTGAGTCTGGAGTGTCGCGGCACTGTTGATGTTATATTGAAAGGTTAAGTGTGCATTAGCTCACAGAAAACAAAGATTAGAACCAACAACTCATCCGCTCATTATTGTTCTCATCATGAGGCATTTGACGTTTTATAACCTGGTGCTATAATAGATCAACATCATAATAAAGTGACAAGAACACAGCGCATTCAAGTCTTTAGGGTTGTTCTGAACCTCTGGTTTGATCATTGTTAACAGTTGCCTACAGCTTTCTGCTTGTGGGCAGTTTCCTGGGCATTCAGGATTTCGCTGGTCTTTGATGTTGCTCACTTCTAAAGATGTAGAATATTAACATCCCTGTTGTGTTCTCTCTCTTTGTGCATTCAAAACGGTCCAAAAAAGAAAAGCGCTCTCAGTTCCTCAGGGGCTAAATTCCTGTGACGTCAAATTCAGTGGGAACAATATAATGACGTCTCGGCCCCACGGTAGTTTCACCCCAGGTGGCCGGTGCCTTGTTCGTTCTTAATTAGAAACTGTTAAGGCAAAGAGTACAAACAAAAACAGCACAAGTTTCTAATACGGGCTTCTTTTACACACTCAATCCCACTAAGATGACCTTTCAAAAGATGACACTAGCAGGGGAAAGGGCCCTCGTGTTCCAGATGACTTGATTTTTATATGGCACCAGGGATAGGAGGGGTTTGACTTGCGGTTGATGCGGTGAGACGGAGTTGTGGAGCTTTTACAGCACTTTAAGGGAACTGTGACCACTCTCTGCCTGAGTGGAGACCCTTAGGCTGGGTTTAGGCACCAGCGTCATTAGTCATGACATAATGAAAGCATGAATGAACAGGTAACAAGGAAAAAAGGAAGGAATTATAACCAGTCAGAGTGAATTCCTGCTTCAGACACTTCAATCCTTTCAGTTAATTATGAGTTTATAATAATATATTTTGAGCAGACAGTAGTGCAGTTTGCTCCACCCAGCGGCATTTAGTCCCTCTGAGGCAGTTGGTACAGTACATCCTTTAGATTGACCAATGCTTAATGGTAAAATGCAACGGAACAATGAAATGTTTTTATACTTATTTGTTTCATTAACGTGTTGTGCGTAGCATACCTATCATTTTCTTTGCACGTGAGAGTTCATTAACATGCGGTAACAATGGCGGATGCACAAAGTTCAATATTGCGCTTTTTCAAGAAATCACGGAAAGATTAGCGAGAAGGAGAAAAAGAGCCAACTTCACCTTTCCATGAGGAGACAGCGAGTGAAGCGACACTTGAGGCTTCCCATTTCCAGAACATGCATATTTCATCACTGAACTGTAGTAATGAGACTTCAACAACTTAAAATGCCACAATGCCAAATGATTGTCTCATTATAACAGTGGAAACAACTTAAAATACTTCGCCATTTATGGTCATACAGATAAGAGTAAGACATCATTTGTAACTGTAAAGGGTGATTTATAAAACTGTAAGCTGTAAAGGTGATTTTTATTTGTGTGCATTCACAAGAAAGACAAAACACTGTGCTTTTGTAAAATAAAGAAAACAAACAGGATGCCACTTCCTGCTGTACTGGTTTCCTTTCCTTAAAATTTGTGGAGCGGCAGAAGCGCATCACACAAATTAATAGAAACTCAGCGTATAGGCTACTAGCAAGCTCTTGCGTGCCGTCTGAACACGCCAATCTTGCTTTGGATTGGTGCGTAGATTGTCTCTTCTGCTCTTTTTCCTGTTGTGGCGGTTAGCAAAAACAGCATTGAATTACCACGTGCGCCCCCTTCTGGATTGGAGTGTGGATCGCCTGTGACTGACTGCATTCGTCATCTGACTATGCACAAATTGTGACATCCGTACCGTGACGGTTCGTGATGAATAAATGTACCGTTATACCCCTAATATACACTGATGATATTGATGCACAAGGGCAACGAAGGCTATCCTGTTTGCCCCGAGCGAACAGAAGGTCTACTGTGGCACAAGTCACACAAAATTTGAATGATGGTAATGGGAGGATTGTGGCAAGGCAAGTTTATTAAATAGCACATTTCATACACAATGGTAATTTAAAGTGCTTTACATAAAGAGGAACAAATACATATAATAAAATAAATACATAGAAATCACAACACACAGTGCATCACACTCTGCTGCGTATGGGGCTGCGAAGCCACAGACCAATCAGACCACTGTCCACCGTCAGAAGCCCCTACAATGGGCACATGAGCGTCTGAAATGGACTTTGGGGCAGTGGAAGAAGGTTGCCTGATCCTATGAGTCCTGTTTTCTTTTATATCATGTGGACGGCCATGTACGTGTGTCCTTTAACCTGGGGCAGTGATGCACTGTGTCAAGCTGGTGGAGGGAGTGTGATGCTCTGGGCAATGTTCTGCTGGGAAACCCTGGGTCCGGCCATTCATGTGGATGTAAATTTGACACATGCCACCTACCAAAACATGGTTGCAGACCAGGTGTATCCCTTCATGACAATGGTGTTCTTTGGTGAAAGTCCTCTTTCAGCAGGATAATGCACCCACACATTGTTTAGGAATTGTTTGAGGAACATGATGAAGAGTTCAAGGTGTTGCCCTGGCCTCCAATTTCCCCAGAACTCAATCCAGCTGAGAATCTGTGGGATGTGCTGTACCAGCAAATTCAATCCATGGTGGCTCCACCTCACAACCTACAAGACTTGAAGAATCGGCCTCAAACGTCTTGGTGTCCAAATACTACAAGACACCTTGAGGGTTCTTGTAGAGTCCATGCCTCTGAGCTGTTTTGGTAGCAAGCATAGGACCAACAGCATATTAAGCAGGTGGTCATAATGTTTTGACTCATCAGAGGCAAGCAGAATAATATCTAAATGTTATTGTGTATTCAATGCTGTTTTAGTAGGGTCCTTTGACTGACAGATCTATAAAAGCAGCTGCCATGGTTCTGATTGGGTCTTTGATTCATTTTAAATTGGAATTAAGGTTCTCACATAGTCCTATAGCTTATGCTTGAAGAAATGTCAAAATTCCTTCTCAAAACATTGCAGGGAATATTGGATAGGAACAAGCAGCAGGGTCAGAAACACTTCATATATTTCATTATATTTAATTCTAAGCCTAGTTCGCCTGAAAATAATTCATTAAAACTAAGCTTTTTCTCCAGTTTTCTCAATTAATATCTGTGTAGTCTGATTGTTTAGAAATGTAATAGCACACCTCTCCTCAACAAGCTTTTTTCCCACCAAAGTTTAATACTTCAGGTTTAGGGTTTGTTCACATCCTTAACCAGAAATATGAGCAATAATAATAAAGAGCATTTTTGTCAGATCATATATTTACTCTGAATTTTCCATATTCCAATAGGACTACATGGATGCCTTGATCTCCAATTACTATGTAAGTTGCATACTTGACATTGTTTTCTTCTGTTCTTCTGTTTCAATTAATTCAATTCCGTTCTATTTAATGCAACGTGTCTTCATTTCTCCAGCTTTGGCCTCCAGTGCAGATAGCCAATTTTTATTTCATCCCTCTCCACCACAGGTAAAGTTGTGTTTTTAAATACAACCCTTTTAAGCCTCAAAAGTCAAGTGATCATTGTTAATGATAATTCGTCCATTGCAGCAGGGCATTGATCCAACAGTGCTGGAGATTTAAGGGCGTCACTGGGAAAAGAACGTACAGGACGTGCCTCAGACACCCAGTGTGCAGCATAGAATTATGAAAGGATATTAAAGGGAAGGAAGCTGGGAGACTTTAATTAGGCTCTTATTTTGACTGTTGGGAATTTTGTAAAAGTGTGTTGTTTGATGTTACTTCTTTCTGGCACCTGAATTTCCCCACTAGAATTAACAGCTAGAGTCTGCCGGTCTGTTTCACCTGGATTTAAATTATGTTTTTTGTATTCTTTTTTTAAGGCATGAATGTGATATTTGCATCACATTAATAACACACAATTTCTACTACAGTCATTTGTTCATGCTTGTGTTTTTCAGATTAGCTGTGGTTCAGATCGTGGCTGTTGCCTGGAACTCTTACCTCTCCTGGAAAGCCAATAAGATGTGATGATATGTTCCAGATCTTCCACTACCTCACACAGATTTTTTTTTTTAGTTTTTGTTAGTAGTTTTTTTTTTTTTTTTTAACAGTTTATCAAATATACTCATCCAGTTTACATAGCAGCATAAAGCTTACAGGTGTAGTTTTCACTAGAAAGGTCAAACTAGACAATGTAATTCAGACTTTTTATTAACATGAAATTAATGCTATTGTTTTATTTGTGATTATAGATTATGTAAAGAATGTATAGTGATTCTATGCAGTTGATGTGTCTATTTTACCAAAGTTTTGATGGTGAATTATGCTTTATCAAAAGTACAATCAATAAGAACAGCAGGTATGTATGTATGTTACAAAATGTGACTCCATTTTGAGTCATTATTTGGTCTTCTGTGGTCATGTGATGTTACGGATGTGACGTCTTCTACTGGGGCATTGAGAAGCATATTAATGCACTAATGTGTATAAAATACATCTTTTACCATTGCCTGAACATTCTATAAAAAAAGCATCACTCATACCCTGAATCTCTTTGAGTTTTTTACTGGGTAAAGTGCATGACAAATTAAGACATCAAATATGTGTTGTTGTTTTTTTCAATTTCTGTATCTGAACCTTGTTAACTCATCCTTGCGTCATGTACTTTAGCGTATTTAGGGACTCTGGTGAAATTGGTGATGGGCCATATTTCAAAGTAAACTGCTGACACTGAAAACTTGGCCTGAATTTACTGTTTTTCCTAGCACAATGTTGAACTAATAGACCCTGTTCTTTGCTGCCCTTGCCAATAGGATGTAAGGCGGCTGTTCCTCAGCTTGACTGCAATTCACAGCTTCAGCGTTTTGAGTGGACAAAGCTGTCACTGGATAACTAGTGTAACAAAATGTCATCCTTCCTAAAACATTAAATAACATTAAGAAATATATTGGCTTTATTATTTGTCCCTTTACACTGATCAGGAAGGTAAAACCATGTTTAGGAATTTCCTTAGAGATTCAGGCTTATATAAATATCTGTGTCCAGTTAATGCTGCGTCACTGGGGAATTGACGGCTAGCCAGAAACAATACTCAACCGTGACTAAACCTCTGCATCTGGCTGTTGAACACACTTTTCTCAGCCACTTTTTAAAATGTTGTATTTTATGGTCACAAAGCATTTTAATTCATGACCATGTGGTGTATTTTTAATGTCAGTATTATCATTTACAGAGTTTAACCTGAATTATATGGTGAAGTTCTCAAATGTAGGTTACTTATGTGATTTTGGCTCATGTACTATAACTGTAGACAGCTTGTTCTTACAATGTGCTTCTAAATCTTTATATACTTCATATATATGTAGAAACACCCAATATAGACAGGAATATGCACAAAGAAATAAATGTTTTTATTGTAATATAAATGAACCAATGAGGTCTGGCTGCATCTTGAATTTCAGCACCTTGGACAGAGTCAGAGCCTCTCGTGTCCCCGTCGCGCGCTTCTGCTCTCCTCCTGACCACAAATGACCAGCCATGCAGAAATCCATCACGACAGCAGCTCCTCTGCTCACTTTACTCAGGTGCATTTAAAAAACAAGTCATTTGACAGTCAAAGTATCACCATCCACTGATCACCTGTCTGTTCCAACTTCGGATATATTTTCTTTGAAACTAAGTTCATGACTTTGCAACAGCATCAAGAGCATCTTTTCTGAATGAAAACTTTGGAGAGACAAAGAAACGCCTCACCTTGTCCTTCGGATCTATAGCACCTTTACTCCACTCTTCCTTCCAGTTCAGAATTGCCTCATTTACAAGCAGTTTATGCAGCTCCACTGACGTCAATGGAGCGGTGTGTGATGTATATAACCATTGAGCTACAGGAGCTCCACTCCAGTCTGTCTGCAAACACTCTTCCTTACAAGTTCTTTTGAAGCAACAGAAGACGATCGAGTAAGTTACCTTATCTGACTTGCTTTCAACTTTTTGACTTGAGGCCATTCAAGTTATGAGATATTAGTGTTTATATTGTACAGGACTGTCAATATTGTTCATTCAGTGAGCTGATTGTTAAGATTCGGTTTCTCTGTCTTAAAGTAGATTCGGTATTAATATTAGTTTAGTTTACGATTTTTTTACTCGCTTTTAATTAAAACACCATCGCATGTCCAAATATAGCCTAGATTTACTGTGATTTTGACGATAATCAAAGTTATTAAACCATGGACCAGCGATGTACTTTTTTGCTTTATAAACGAGCTGCAATATTTTTGTATGCACGAGCTATATTTTTATATACTAACAATTTTTATATGAATACTTTTCTATTACATAATACAAAAGTCTAGTTTATTTATCTTTAATTAAAAATAACTAACTCTTTTGTAATTAATATGAATAATTTGAAAAATAATTGCATCTTATTTTTATAATTGATATTAGTACCCTGCTTTTATATTTATAAAACACTAACTATTTATTTTACTATATATAGCCTACATATATATATATATATATAGTAAAATAAATAAAGTTAGTGTTAGTGTATATATGTATATATATGTATAATATATATATATATATATAAGTAACATTTCAAAACTTTGTTATGGCCTAACTTATTTTTATATTTACTAAACAAACTTTTAATTTATTTATACACTTATACAAAAAACCCATTTACTAATGTCAGTTTTGTAGTTTACACTACTACTTAAACCAGCAGAAATATGTAATGCTGTATAGTCGTGTATTAAAGTTTTGGTTTGCAAGTAACACACCTGGGTGTTTTCCTCAGGAAGCGCGCGGCTGTGTCCAGCATGAAGCCCGTCCCTTTGGTCCTGCTCATTACTTCAGTCTTACTGACCACCCACATCCCGCTGAGCACCTGTCGACCCCGCGATTTGAGTCTCATGAGCAACCAGCTAGACGACGCGCTCTTAACCAGGGCTGGAGACGACGCCATGTCGTACTTGGTGGGCGAAAAACTCCTTCAGTATTTGCAAAGAAACGTCGGAGCGCAGAAAGCAGGTGGTGTCCTGCATCTCCAGCACTTCCCCACGGCGCAGCTACGCTCTCCTCACGAGGACAACAGCTTAGAGGAGCTCACGGAGTTTTCCAAACGGAACGACGATCCTCCGATCTCCATCGACCTCACCTTCCACCTGCTGAGAAACATGATCGAAATGGCGCGGAACGAGAATCAAAGGGAACAGGCGGAACTGAACCGCAAATATCTAGATGAGGTTGGGAAGTAGCTGTAGTTCAATGAAGATGCTTTCAGTCGGCGAGTAAAGAACAAGCTCAATGCACTCTTTCACACCCCCAAACTCTCGCTAAAGCATAGCTACGACAGTCATTCACCGATGCCTCCTGCTCGACCCACACTCTTAGAAATAAAGGTTCTTCAGTGGTTCTTTGGTTCAGCAAAGAACCTCCTTCTCGTTCTTGAGTTGGCTGTGGTTCTTTGGAGATTAAATAAAAAAATCTTCTTCAGATCAGGCTATTGGTTTCTGGGTTCTTTAAAGCACCCCGGCATGAAGAACTACAGAATAGCCTAAAAGTTCTTCAAAAAGGTTCTCCTGTGGCATCAGGGTTATGTGGAACCTTTATTTTTAAGAGTGGCCAGAAGAGTTTCTGGTGACCTGCTGCTGTCTCCATCACCTCTGGACCATTTCAGAACTGGAAACCACATGCAAAAGCCCTGTTCAGGACCTCTAAACGCTGTGCAGGGGGGTTCATATGTAACAACCAAATCAATCAATCTGGTACCCTTTTAGTGTTTAAAGTTATTGGCCTCCTAATTAGTGTTATGAATGGAAGAAGTACTATTACAAATCCTATTATTGCTAATTATAATATACAACATGGTTTTCATCAGATGCTCACTATCCACTTATAAATGGGCCACTGTTAAGAATCATTTTTGTATGGCTGGTTTGGTTGCAACCTCTTATTTTGCCAACGGGAGTGTTCCCATGACATTAAATGCTATACTTTGGTAATAATGCCTATATTTACCACCAGATGCTCACTGTATAAGTGCAAAAGTATGTTCTCCTCACATGGTGGGAAACAATGATCTTTGCACTTCAACCAAGAGGCTAACCCACGTTTGTGACAATAATGTTGGACAATATTACAAAGTGCTTGAGATATACTGTACATTGTATATTGCTTATCATTATGTAAATTACATATTATATTGCACCTAAATGCATAAACATGACTTTGTATTTTGAACTCTGCAGAAATAAATGAGACTACATGCCTTTTACAAGTAACTGCAAACATGGAAACCTCATTATCACCCATTAAAAGTGGTAATGATCACAGCAGACACAGGTTGAACATTTACACAGATATTAACATAACACAAAACATAAAAACACATGAGTAACAGGTGAGATGAAAAAATTACCCTACCTTCTTTTGAAAAGTTAATGAATTGAAGGGCTGTAATGGTCTTAATTCCAAAAGCGTTTTTGCATGTGACACTAATGGTTGAACTAGGTAGTGACATTTGCAGTTTTTTTAAATTCAAATTAATCATTATTATTATTTTCAAATAAGGTTGGGTGTATTTGTAGATAAATACAGAATTATCAGCCTATTTAATACACATCATTCACAACTTTTAATGAAAACACAAAGCATCTTTATTTGAAAATTAAAAATATTGATGTACAGATTACCTACAAAAACTATGAAAAATTTGGCGTCCAAATAAATAAACATCAAAAGAAAAAAAAAGGCTTATATATATATGTATATATTTATTTTTATTATTATTTATTTATTTTATTTTTTCTAATTCACTTAAAATTAGAGACCATACAAAATCAGAATATATATATATATATATATTTATTTATTTTTCTGATTTTGTATGGTCTCTAATTTTAAGTGGTATCAATTCTGCAATGATGTGATTATATATATATATAAATTTGGACAACCCACAAATGTTTTCTGGTTTCAAATGTTCTCCTCTAATTTTAAGTTGTATCAACTCTGCTAAAGTTATGTGATCAAAAAAGACCAAAAACTGCACCATAAACATAGTTTTAAACATCCAGAATGTAAAAGCTACAAATAAATTTGTAATTCCTGAACTATAGCTCAGAGTCTTAGGACCACAAAATGCCAGATGAAAGAAGCTCTTGCCATGTTGAAAGGATTAAAGAAAACCTCCTCCTTATAGTCTCTCTTAAGTCAGCACAGGAAATACCCTGGAAATGGAAAATAAAATATAGGAGTTAAATCTTCCATAATCTTCCACTTACACTCAGTCTATTTTAGTCATAAATGGGGCAAGTGGGAGAGGACAGTGTGCTTTGCATTGGCAAGAATATATGTTGACTGAATACTCATTGTTGAAGTGTCATTGTGCACAATGTGTTACATAAACTGTATTTTAGCCATTTAAGCATAAAATAAAAGAAAGCAAACTCTAAATGATATATTAAGCTCAAGTAACTGTTAAACAAGTCGCATCTCATCCCGCAGATTGCCTCTCCATCCTGCTTCTGACACCCGAAAAAAACTCTTATTCTAGGAAGAATTACAGCTTTAAATTACGCGAAGGCCGGTACGTCAGCTTGTGACGCACCACCTCCTCAAAATAAGATCCATCCTCATTCTGAGTGGACGCACTCCATGTGAGGAGTTGTTCTGCACATACCCAGACTTCTCTAAATGACTCTCTTACTCTCTTTCCCTCCATGAATTGATCAGTGAGCTGACAGCACGAGTGACAAGGTCAGCGCCTGTGAGCACATGCATCCAGCCATATATCTCTACTGCCATATATCCTAGCTGTGGCACAGAGACGAGCGGTTATTAAGTAATGGGTGGAAGTGGACTCACGGCTGCAGGTGGGGGCGGACGGACCGTCGGAAGCCGAGAGGAAGGATTCGAGTGCCTGCCACTGCGATTTAGCCCTGTTCTCAACGCTGCACCTACTCAATGGACACACGGTCCTATTAGATCAGTAGAGGGCCAGAGAGAAAGCTGCATGCTGTCCTAGCCCACGCTGCCCGATTAACTGAAGTTTCTGACCTTTAAATTGAAGTAAGAGGAACGATATTTAAAGAAAGCTTGCAGTCGTGGGGATGCCCCTGCACGACAGGATACCCACCTCTTAAAGAACAGGAAATGTATTTTGTTTGTGCAAATACTATTTTCCAAGTTGTATAAAGTATGAAGCTTAGGAACAACTTTTACACCTTTGTTAGTAAGTTTTTACTGTTCTCTCTTTATTCCTTATACAACCTTCTAAGTCTTATTTGCTTCAAGGTGGGTGGTGGGTTTCATACTAAAATAATTGTTAAAGGGTTAGTTCACCCAAAAATGAAAATTCTGTCATTAATTAATCACCATCATTTCGTTCCACACCTGTAAGACCTTCGTTCATCTTCGGAAAACAAATTAAGATATTTTTGATGAAATCCAAGAGCTTTCTGATCCCTCATAGACAGCAACGCAATTACCACTTTAAAGGTCCAGAAAGGTAGTAAAGACATCAGTAAAATAGTTCATGTGACTACAGTGGTTCAACCTTAATTTTATGAAGTGACGAATACTTTTTGTGCACTTTATTCAACAATTTCTTCTCTTCCGTGTCAGTCTCCGATGCTGTTCACGTGAGCAGCACCAAGCATGCGTGTGATGCTGACGCAGCAGCTGGCCAATACTGATTTTTTGTTTTGTTTTTGCGCACAAAAAGTATTCTTGACACTTCATAATATTAAGGTTGAACCACTGCAGTCACGTTGACGGTTTTAACAATGTCTTTAGTAGCTTTCTGGACTTTGAAAATGTCGGTTAAATTGCTGTCTATGTCATATACCTCTCGGATTTCATCAAAAATATATTAATTTGTTTTCTGAAGATGAATTAAAACTCTTACAGGTGTGGAACAACATGAGGGTAAGTAATTAATGACAGAAATTTCATTTTTGGTGAACTAACCCTTTAAGAGTATATGTAAGAAAGAAAGTGATAAAGGTTTGGAACAACATGAGGATTAGTAAATGATGACAATTTTCATTCTGTGATAGAAGAACTTTAAGAAGAAGACTATAGTTTCATATTTGTAGCTGCTGGCTTTTTGATGCACATCTTTGACAGAGTTCAAATGCAGCACTGAGGTAAAAATGCGACTGGCACATGGCTGGTTTGCCTGGGAAAGACGTTCAATGGTGCCAAAAAGTATTTCGATATTTAGGATGCTTAAGTTGCACTTCAAAACCAATTTGTATCAGATACAAAATTATTAAAACCAAGTGACTTACGCAAAAAAATAATGATACAAAAAAATTTTTTTAGAATGATCTTTTCTCAGGAATTTGCAATTTCTAATTAACTGGTGTTAAGGTGATTTTTAGTGGATGTATGTGGTTCACACAGGTGTAGTCCATCACATCAACATTCCACCAGATCCAAATGTTTACAATGCCCTTACAGAGACTTTAGTCAGCAGATATTTAATAGAGTTTGGTGGGAGATGACGAGTGTACTCAATAACACAATGAGTGCCACTGTTGCCAAGAATGATCACGTCACAGGATGGGACGTCTGCATCATCTGGCAGATTCACAGTAATAGAGAAGAGAAATACTTTAACCCTGTAAAGCCTGACATATGAAACAATAGCAATAAAAATCTAATTTTTTGAATTGGAACAGCTTTTAGACCAAATATGGAGCTCATACACAATGAGAAAAAAAACTCAATTTTATTCAGATTCCCAAACTGAGCAATATGCAGTTTGGTGCAGATGCTGATATTTATATGGCCAAAAACTTAAATGAAATTCTGATAGCTTGTACTATAAATCAGTGACATCTTTATAACAGTATAGCAGACTACTAAAATCAGTTGTCACTTTATGTCTCCCAATAATGTGTCTTAGTAAGATTATATTTAAATGCTTAGTTTTAAGATCAAAGCTCTGTAGTTTTTATTGTGGGTGCAAAACATATAATTCAGATGTACAAATGAACCTTTCTCATAAGCCTGATGTATCATATGTGATACTGACATTGTAACGTTTTTTGTTTTTTTTTAAATGATGTATGGATAACCATGTAAACATAAGTTGCTTGAGTCCAGTAAGTGTCATCCTGAAATATTAATAACAATATAAAAGTTATTCTTACGTTTCCTTAATAAAAATCAGTAAAGATTCAAAAACACATATATGCCACAATCCAAAGGTGGACATTTATAAAATTGAACTACAAATTTACTTGCAAAAAGTATAAATAATCAATCAGATGACAGAAGGCATGTAGTAGATTGTGTACAACAGTTTTTTCAGCAAAGTTTTGATCATGTTTATAGTTTAGAGGCTTAAGAAATTTGTGTATCAAATATGATACAGCAGGCTTTATATTGTTAAATGGTTTTCAGACCATCATGCACTTTTATAAGAGTTATAACATGGGGAAAAGTACAAAAGCTAATCCCCTTAAAGGACTTTTGAATTGCTTTCTTCTGTGGAACATTAAAAAAGAACCTATTTTGAGAAATGTCTTTTTTTCCCATTGAAGCCGATGGGCTCCAAAGTTGTTTGGTTCCCAATTTTCTTCAAAATCTCTCCTTTTGTGTTCAGCAGAAGAAAGAAACTCATACAGGTTTGGAACGACATGAGGACGAATCTTCCTTTTTGGGTAAACTATCCCTTTAAGGCCCCATGATTTCATTTTTGAAACTAACCTTGGGTTTAAAAATAAGTTAGAGTCTCCCTGATTCACCACTCTGACCAGGTGAGTTGGTCAGGTCTTCAGGAGCTTCATCACTGCTGTCTTCTCCATCTTCAGCTGCAACAAAAGTATGTTTCATCACTAAATACACTGCAATGCTTACCAACACAAATAACTGGACATCAATGTACATATGACAAAGATGATAGCTGTGAAGCCTTTACCTGTTTGGAAGTCGATGCCTCTCAGCATGTCGGCCACATTCTCCGTGTTGATGATGAAGTGGTCCATGCTCTCAAAGCCTGCCTCCGTCTGCTCAATGTTGGAGGCCTTGGCAGTGTCTGTGATCCTGTCAAGGACAGAGCAGTGAAGTCGCTCGGACAAATATAAAAGTGACGGATAGCGTTAGGTCCCAGTTCCTCCATCTCCCCGCGGCTGCTCGTGACGCAGGTGCACGAGGCACCACTCGCCGTCTCCGCGGGTGGAGGATAGCATGAAACATAAGACACAGCTAGACAGTGTTGTAAGCGTAAGCATTTTTCTAAACAGTTAGAGGTTTTAGGGGAAAATGTGATGAATGCTGATTCATACATTATTGCTCAAGCTGCATAAAGTTTCATTTTACAAACAAGAGCGCAGAAAATTTGCTTATTGGAGGCAACTTGTTTGTCTAGCGAGCAGCATCAATAGAAGACTGAAGGAAATACCTGTGAAAACCTCAAAGCTGAACGTTCATGTCTTTCAAATCATATTTTCCCAAATATGCTCAGTAACCATAAACACACTAACATCAGGAACACCATAATATTCAGATTTGTGCTCAGCAAATATAGCTTTTTAAACAGTCAATTCTTCAACTATATTACTGCCAATTCTAAATATGTGGTCATATTTATCAATATAATTTGAACAGTTAACTGTGCCTCAACAATTGGCACATTACAATAAAAAAAGTTAATAAATCAAGACATTTGTCTTTTTTGTCTGCATTGATTTTTCCCATAAGAGTTGAAATATTGTGCTTGTCAAGGAAATGATAAAAGTAATCGTCAACTAAACAATAAAATACTGATAAAGATGTTAAGAGAAAAATAGTTCTGTTCTAGTCTGAAATGGGTCAGATATGGCAAAAAATACTTAAAAAGGGATTTTACATTTTAATCTTACATTTCTTTTAACATACACTACAGTTCAAATGTTTGGCGTCAGAAAGATTTTTTGGTTACACTTTATTTTAATGGTCCACTTTAGACATTCTACTAACTATAAGTAACTTTGTAACTACATGTCAACTACCAGTCAGTAGAGTATTAGTAGACTGCTAGGTTTGGGTTAGATGTTAGGGTTCGGGTGTGTAGAATAAGTGACATGTACTTGAAAAGTTACTTATAGTCAGTAGAATGTCTGTTGGGGGAGTATCAAAATAAATGTTAGCAGATAAGAAATGTACGTTATACTTTTATTCAGCAAGGATGCATTCAGTTGCTTCAAGGGATAGTTCATCCAAAAATGATTCCATGATTTACTCACCCTCAAGCCATCCTAAGTAAATATGACAAAAAAAAGCACCCATCCATAAAAAAATGAATCCATACGACTCCAGGGGGTTTGTGTAACGAGCTTCCGGCGCGTTATAGCGTAGTACATCATGGCGTAGTGTTGAACGTCACGTCATTGTGTATAAGTCACGGAAGTTAACGCTTTTTGGATGTAAGTCGAATGCGTATGGCTGTCGCGCCAGAAGCTCGTTATTTTACTTTATAAAGTTTTAAATAAGGATATTTGTCTTATAGAAAGGCATCGATTCGCTTCAGAAGGCCTTTATTAACCCCCTGGAGTTGTATGGATTCATTTTTTTATGGATGGGTGCATTTTTTTTGCCTTCAAAATTTGGGCAGCCATTCACAATCATTAAACCTTGGAGGACTAAGGATATTTCTAAATATGTCTCCGCTTATATTCGTCTGAAAGAAGATATTCATATACACCTAGGATGACTTGAAGGTGAGTAAATCATGGGATAATTTTCATTTTTTGGGTGAACTATCCCTTTAAAAGTGACATTAAAGACATTTATGTTACGAAAACAAAAAGCAGCACAACTGTTTCAACTATGATTATAATAAAAAAAATGTTTTGTGAGTAGCAAATCAGCATATTAGAATGATTTCTGAAGGATCGTGTGACATTGAAGACTGGAGTAATGATGCTGAAAATTCAGCTTTGCCATCACAGGAATAAATTACATTTAAAAACACATTAAAATAGAAAACAGCTCCTCTAAATTGTAATATTATTTCACAATATTACAATCTTATATTGATCAAATAAATGCAGCCTTGCAGCCAAAATAAACTGCATACCTAAGGCTGAGAATGAAGTTCGAAAGAGCTCACACATTACTGTTTGGAGCTGAATTACATGCAGAAGTCAGCAGAAGATAAATAAATATGTATGTATGAGGGATTACAATAAATCCAGAATCTTTTCCACAATATTGAGGCAGATGAAAGTTATGATCCAATGCATAATACAGTGGGTTGTTAGGGGTGGGAGGCTGGTTGAGTCATTGCCTGTGAGGTTGTTAATCATGATTGTTAGTCTTTAGGAGGCATCAGTTATTGATGAAGGCCACATCATGCTGAATATGGTTTAGTTTAAAAGGACAGTTCACCGTAAAATGAAAATTCGCTTATACATGATAACATATATGATATCAGTAAATAATAAAAGAATTTTCATTTTTGGGTGAACTATCCCTTTAAGACACTACAAAACACATCACTCATAGCTGACTTACTTCTTGAACACTTCCTTTGCACTCTGTGAACACAGAAAAGAAGAACACTCGTTTTAGGACTAGAGGATACTGCAGCAGATTAAAACATAAAACCCCCAGTCCTCTTCATTATAGTTTCACTGCGCACACGAAAAATGGCACATACTAAATCACAGACACTTGTTAGGCAGCCTCCTTTGACACTGTTTGCACTGAGAAGTGCTAGTTATAAAAGAGCAGTGCTGCACCTGAGGCTTCCACTTTATATAGTGAAAGCTGTTTCAAAAAACAATTACACCTCTCCATCACCTACGTTTAAAGTCTCTTTCTGCTAAGTGCAGCTCTCAGCCATGGTGAAGTATTGACAGTTTGAGCCACTAGTCAAAAGACAGGGGTCTGGGTTTCTCCGTCCCCAGCTGTGGGAGGTTTTGCTAATCAATGTCAGCCCCCCTACATGGGCCTTGTCATTAAGGGATGCTTGAAATGTAGCAACAGGCACAGTGTCGATCAGCAAACAGCATACGCAAGGGCTGGATCATTTGCATCAAGCATCTCTCAGGGGCTCTGAAAGCAACAAGCTCTGCCGCCAGCATCCCCGGTGAGGTGTTGCAGCATTAGCTCCACACGGCTCAATAAGTTCACGTCACATATTCACAAGCACCTGTACCGCCATTAAGCACTGACGCCAGAGGTTTGCGTGAGTTAGATGTAGATCATTTAAGATAAGGTAATATTGTCTGTAGCTTTGCAAACTACTATGAGGCTAATGATCTAGAGACTTTTAAGGCAGGACACTACAGGAAAAATAATGAATGCACTGGTCAGTTTCAAGATTTTCAGCTATTTGGCTTTCCATAACATTGTTTTAGACTAGTGGAACGAAAACATTCAAAATGTAGGTGTTTTTTTTTTACAATTTATCTGTTTGCATCTGTAGATTTCAAGTACAATACACATCTTTAAAGGCTGTTTTTCACTTCAGCAGCACTTACATAAACCATAGTTTTCAGTTTTATTCTTATCTCTATTCTGAAGGCTTTTACACAGGGGTTTGTTCATATATCATTCAACTGACTTTATACAACATTTTATTCCTAAAAACATTTATTTATTTTTTCTGGCTGTTGACAGTATTTTATGATTTATGGAGTGATAAAAAGAGATATCCAAAATCCCCTCTGTAAAAACCTTTAACTCTTAATATGTTGACAAAATAGGATTTGAATCTGGCTTTATCCAATGTTCATAGACAGACAGACAGACAATAGATATAGATAGATAGATAGATAGATAGATAGACAGACAGACAGACAGATAGATAGATAGATAGATAGACAGACGGACAGATAGATAGATAGACAGACAGACAGACAGACAGAAGACAGACAGACAGACAGACAGACAGACAGATAGATAGATAGATAGATAGACAGACAGACAGAAGACAGACAGACAGACAGACAGACAGACAGACAGATAGATAGATAGATAGATAGATAGATAGACAGACAGACAGACAGACAGAAGACAGACAGACAGACAGACAGACAGATAGATAGATAGATAGATAGATAGATAGATAAACAGACAGATAGATAGATAGATAGAAGACAGACAGACAGACAGATGATAGATAGATAGATAAACAGACAGATAGATAGATAAATAGAAGACAGACCGAGAGACAGACAGATAGATAGATAGATAGATAGAAGACAGGCAGACAGACAGACAGACAGACAGATAGATAGATAGATAGATAGATAGATAGATAGATAGACAGACAGACAGATAGGTAGATAGATAGATAGATAGATAGATAGATAGACAGACAGACAGACAGACAGACAGACAGACAGACAGAAGACAGACAGACAGACAGACAGACAGACAGACAGACAGATAGATAGATAGATAGATAGATAGACAGACAGATAGGTAGATAGATAGACAGACAGACAGAAGACAGACAGACAGACAGAAGACAGACAGACAGACAGACAGATAGATAGATAGATAGATAGATAGATAGATAGATAGATAGATAGATAGACAGACAGATAGGTAGATAGATAGATAGATAGATAGATAGATAGATAGACAGACAGACAGACAGAAGACAGACAGATAGAAAGACAGATAGAAAGACAGATAGATAGACAGACAGACAGACAGACAGATAGATAGATAGATAAATAAATAAATAGATAAATAGATAGATAAATAGATTGTTTTAATCTTTTCTGAATAAGAGTATTATTTCTTTTAAAAAATAATCTTACTGATGCCATAATTATCATTTTGACTACTGTATATTTGATATATATCTTGATATTTAGTATGTATTTGCTCTGAAATGGCTTAAAATGGTGAATCAGAGGATACATCATTTTAACTAAACAGCCACTTCAGCCAAGAAGATTAAACAACAATGTTTAATGCAAGAAGTAAATCATTGTGAATATATCATGAATATTTAAGAAATATCGCCCAGCCCATCACACAATATGTTATAATACTTGTTGTGGTTTACTGTAACATTTAAGGTGAGGTCAACTGAGGCGGAGGTGCCTGTTGTACCTGCAGAAACACAGCCATCTGAGGTTCCTCCATGGACTGGATGGCTGTTTCCACCAGTTTGATGGACATCTCTAAGTGGTCTCCATGGCGACGCATAAGAGAGCGGACGTGGCCCAGTTTTCGGTCCTGCTCACGGCCGACAGTCTCTATAAGTTCCCTTTTACGCTCTTCTATGATGGCAAAAAGTTCATCAAACTTATCAGAGATGTTCTGCATCTGTCGCCGACCATTTTCCTACAAAAGATTACCAGCGACTGTGTTTTAGTTTGAAGTAAAACTTATACATCAATGGTTTCTAAAAAAAAAAAAAAAATTAAATATATTTTAAATATTCAAAAATCATCACTGGCTAGAGATGGCTAGAGAGGCTTAAAATGGTGAATCAGAGGATCCATCATTTTAACTAAACAGCCACTGCAGCCAAAAAGATTCAAAATGTTTAATGCAAGAAGTAAATCATCATGAATATCTTGAATATTCAATATATCACTCTGCCCTTTCACACAATATCATAATTGTTGTGTTTTACATTAACATTTCTTTCTCACCTTGACAGTCCTACAAATATCCTCCATCTGTGAGATCAGAGCCTGTATTCTGTCATTTCCTGCCACCAAGACGGCTATGGCATCACTTAGCTCTGTCTGAGACAAAACAGCAGAATATAACCAATTGTGACAGGTCTTCATAAAAAAAGAGAGAAGAAAAAAACACATGACCAATTCACTCAACGTGTCATCTTTCACAAGAAAGCCATGTCAGACTTGGCTATGCAACTTGTGATAACCACACTTACAGACAAGAGAACAGCATGTGAACTAAAGGCCGAGACTGTAAGAATGTTACCCGTCATGACAGATCAAACTTTGCTGATTTGCATTTGAAATGAGTGATTCACTGTTTATAGTGGGCCATGACTAAAGGAGAAAATGTCATCATAGCCACCTGGCAAAAATAATGGCTGTTTGGGAGCCGGTTTGGAGATCGACCACCCTATATGATCCTGCAGTGTTACGTCATTCTGTTCCAGTACCTCAAAACCAAGAGCCAGAGAAGTATATATACTGTAAGACGAAACTATCTCCTACAATGAGAACTGACCTTCAGCTTACGAACACTGCAGATAACAGACATATGGTGTCCACCATGCACATGCTTTTCTATTGGGAAAGGCTGGTACGTTTAGTCATTGTTCATCTGGTAGCTGCTGAAGGGAGTGAGAGAGCTGAGAACAAGCACTTACAGAGGACAAAACTGAGAGACAAATAAAGTAAAGACCATAAGAAGCTGCTATGACTCAAACACAACAGGGAGGAGTGACTCATTTCTCAGGGCCAGTTGCACCCTGTTATGAAGACCTTCATCACTAGCCATTCCACAAGAGGTGAGGTAGGTCAAGACCTCAATATCATGTAGGTCAAGAATGCACCGGAAAGTGACAAAACTGCTGTGATGCTGCACGTGTTTTGTGTGACATGAAACACATTTTTCCTGTTTGTTATTTTAGAACCTTCATCTTATAAATATCTTGTAAAATATCTTCTAAAGATAGCTGCACACTTGTTTCTCTGGTACATAAGGTCTATAGCAGCTCCACAGTATTAGACAGGAAAATACCAGAATCAATGATGCAAACATTCAAATCCTGATGTAAAGCAGCTCTAAAAAGACAACAGTGTCATTATTCAGCTCAAGTCAATTCAATGTTGATTCAGTTCAGTTTAATAACCGAGTATAAGCTCATCAATTATGAACAGAGTTCAATTCAGATATAAGCAGCTCTGATACAATTCAGTTCAATATTAGTGTCAACGCTGCAAACATTTCTCAATTATGAAACAAATTTAATTCAGCTATAGAGGAAAACCAGCTCTACAGAATACAATGGTGTCAAAATCCAGCTCAGTTCAGTTCAAGTTTTGTTCTCATCTGTCAGTGCAGTCAAATCGATAATATTACTGAATTTTAAGTGATTCGGTGTTTGAAAGACAAAGGCGACAGTGGCAAGGAACCCAAACTCCATCGAGTGACAGAAATGGAGAAAAATAAATCTATGGGAGAAACCAGGCTCAGTCAGGGGGTCATATGAACAGACATGGTGTGATGTGAGCAAACACTTAACCCTGAGTTTTGTGTAACAGATATGAATGACACCTCAAATCATGCGGTTTGTTGACTAGAAATGTATTATTCATTTACCAAGTAATTGGATTTTTTATTTTTGCCTGGTGGACAATAAAAAAAGAACAAAAAAAGAAAAAACACTAGACTTAAAGGTACACTATGTAACGTTTGGCCCTCTAGCAGTTAAAAAAACTGCATGTATTTTGTGGAAGAACATTGTTTTGGTTGTGCTTTGGCTCTGCGTGACTGTGGCTGAAAATGGTTATCCTACTGCTCATTAAACATTTACTGCTTAAGAGATATAACCAGTTTAGATGGAAAGGATCTTAAGCTGACTAGTAGAAGACGTTACTGTAGCTATACCCATTAATAGACACTGTAAATAAATTCCAGCACAGCGCCACAGCAACCATAATAAAATGACCCTTCACAATAGATAATGCTTTAAAATGAACTCTGTCAGAGAGCTACATATGGCAATTTATCTGTTCAATAAAATACATTACTTACCTGGGGCCTCATTTATAACCGTTGCGTACGCACAAAATGGGCATAAAAATATGCGTATGGAATTTTCCACGCATATATCGGGATTTATAGAAAAATGCTGTAAATATATGCGCTACATGCAGAAACTCTAGACTATGCGTATGAACTCTTTTACTAGAGTGAGAAACATGAAGTAAACAGAACGATTTTCATTTTGATATACACATTTACATTAATATTCCACTTTCATTAATGGTGATAAGCACTGAAATTACATAAAGACAAAAAGATATGTTCACCTCATCAGCAAAACTGCATAAATTTGATTTGATTTGAATTGTTTAAAACAAGGTGGAGATGCTCGTACATACGGACAATCTTCCGCTGAATGGGATTTATAAAGGGATTTTTGCGCAGGTTCTGGTTTTGTGCGTACACAGAATCTAGATTTTGTGCGTATGTACACTTTTAGGATGAAATCTACGGAAAGTTTTATATATGAGGCCCCTGCTGAGTAATAAAAACATCATCATCTCCGTGTCACAACATTTCAAATCTCTCAGTTCTCGCCATATCCGAAAAGCCAAGCTAATGTTGATTCTTGTTTTATTACGAGCTCTGTCGTGTTCTCTTTTTGCCAGCAGATGCTGCTGTTTTTTTAAAATGGGTGATTCCCCAGAGGTTAGAGATTTAGCTTGCTCCATGTCAACCTTTCTTGCATGTTGTGACAACTAACCTATGCCACTCTCACATGTACACACGTCAAAGTAGCCAGAGCAACCTTTCTCTATTTACAGATATGACGAGACATGCACGGGTGAGTGACATATGTACACAATTTCCTCTGAAAACCATCCCACTAGGTCTACAATATAAATACTTATAATAGGCTTACAGTAAAGAATCAGGGTAAGACAAAGACACATTTCGGAAAAAGGATAGTTGATGTATTGACTCGTTATTTAAATTTTGTTAATTTTGAACAAAAAAAAGTTACATAGTGTACCTTTAATTTGAAGGAGGGATCTGAGTCATATCTAGGGACCAGAATATCATAGAGACTTGAAGGGTTGGCTCTTTTAAATGTGACTTCATGATTAATCTCTTCAGAAAGTATAAAAAGCTAGTAATAAAAAGTAGGGACAGTCTAGAGAAAGCTTGAGGCAGGAGTCAGAGCTGCTGGTGGTCTGTATACTGTATGTGTGCCATGTTCACATTTGGGTGGGTGTTGATGCGAGAGAAGTTTGGTGAGATCGAGCCCCTTGCAATGTGTGAAACCTGCTGGTCAATGTGTTATACACACATCTGTCTAGTTCACAGCGTGGCACCACAGCCATAAAACAGCCTGTTTTTTTTTTTCTGAGGTCATTCACACTACAACAAACCAAGTAAAACAAACTTAAAAAACGAATTTGTCTGGTTGATGAAGTCAATTAAACTGTATGCAAATCCTCTACCTTTTGTCTCTTGTAGATGACCGGCAGCGGGGCCACATCACAGTCCTTGTGAGCCCCGAACACCTTGCACATGGAGCATGTCGGTGTCTCACAGGTGAGGCAGTAGATGTTGATCTTCTCCTCCTCATGCTGGTCACACATCAGCTGCTGTTGCTCTGTTTTGGGCAGGAGTGGCCTGCAGAGTCCAAACAGAAAGAGATTTATGGTATGGTGTAAAGGTTAAAGATTTGCAAAATCACCACTGTGCCCTTTAGCAAGGTGCTGACCCCTGGCTGCTCTAGAGAGAAAAGTAATTATGATAATAAATATATAATATAAACGAAAATATATTAATTTACTATTCCATTTTAATTTAATAATTTATATTTAATGACACTGCTAACATGCTATTAGGGCATGTTACATAACGAGAATAACTTTTTCAATATTTAATATTTCTTTTTTTCTGGGCAATAACAGTGGCAAACAATATTTTTAAGGCATGTGTCTATACAGAAACTGACTTCCAAATACAGTATAAACAACAACAAAAAAATTCTTGACCGATATATATAATTGCCTACAAGTTTTGAATGGTTAAATACATAAAACAATTATTAAAGCAATCAAAATTGATTTTAATTTTGCCATAAAGCACCATAAAATGTCCAGCACATTATTTTAACTTAACCTTATAAAAATAAGTATGTACTGTATAGGGGGGATGGAATTCTTACCTAAATTCAAATTTGAATTAGAACTCTATAGAATTCTTCCTTTTTGCTACCTCTATTCAAATTCAAATTTTAAAAGACATCCTCAATTCAGTTCTGAATAGTGAATGAGACTGGTTCTTATATCCCCTCTAAAAGTGCATATGATAAACTACATACAACAACAAGCATTCTTTCTTTTTGACAAAGGAGGTACAATATCACTTTCCCTAAGGTGAATCACTATAATGGGAGCTGATGCGAAAATGTGACGTTAAAGGCATTTACAGCAGGTGCTGCTTTTAAAAGTGATTGATGCAACTAATATGATATTCTGTCCTAAAATGGGCACATTACTCACATAGACCTTTTCAACAAGCATCTGTCCTAATCTGTCTTGTCAAGTGCAAAGAGATGGTTGTATGTTCAGTGTGTTGGCAGCAGGCCTGTTCAAAACAGACTATGTTTATGAAAGACTGCCATCCAGTGGATGTCTGCTGATAGGGCAGTCATATGAAACGATATTATGGTGAATGGAGTGATTACAAATATAGGTTATAAATCTATTTATACCTACTTACTTTGCTTTTACATTCGTCTTGTTGCCAGTGATCTCAAAGCATAAATTCTCAAAATACAGGATATATTTTAATAAGTTTATGTCTGAAAATTGAGACATTCTTGAAATCTTATTGAAATAAGCTAAATAAATAAATAAAATAAGCACATTTTACTTCCATAATGTGATGTGTATTGACCAACTCATGAAAAGCAGACATTTTAAAATAAATATTTAAATATTTTGTCTTGTTTTCTATTCAAAAATGTTAAAACACAACACATTTGCTTCATATATATATATATATATATATATATATATACATACACTACCAGCCAAAAGTTTGGAATCGATAAGATTTTTAATGTTTTTAAAAGAAGTTTCGTCTGCTCACCAAGGCTGCATTTATTTAATTAAAAATACAGTAAAAACAGTAATATTGTGAAATATTATTACAATTTAAAATAACTGTTTTCTGTTTGAATATATTTTATAAAGTAATTTATTCCTGTGATCAAAGCTGAATTTTCAGCATCATTACTCCAGTCTTCAGTGTCACATGATCCTTCAGAAATCATTCTAATATGATGATATGCTGCTCAAGAAACATTTATGATTATTATCAATGTTGAAAACAGTTGTGTACTTTTTTTTCAGGATTCCTTGATGAATAGAAAGTTCAAAAGAACAGCATTTATCTGAAATACAAAGCTTTTGTAACATTATACACTACCGTTCTAAAGTTTGGGGTCAGTAAGAATTTTTATTTTTATTTTTTTTAAAAGAAATTAAAGAAATTAATACTTCTATTCAGCAAGGATGCATTAAATCGATCAAAAGTGACAGTAAAGACATTTATAATGTTACAAAAGATTATATTTCAAATAAATGCTGTTCTTTTGAACTTTCTATTCATCAAAGAATCCTGAAAAAAAATATTGTACACAAATATTTTGTACAGTTGTACACAATAAACGTTTCTTGAGCAGCAAATCAGCATATTAGAATGATTTCTGAAGGATCATGTGACACTGAAGACTGGAGTAATGATGCTGAAAATTCAGCTTTGATCACAGGAATAAATTACTTTATAAAATATATTCAAACAGAAACCAGTTATTTTAAATTGTAATAATATTTCACAATATTACTGTTTTTACTGTATTTTTAATTAAATAAATGCAGCCTTGGTGAGCAGACGAAACTTTTTTTAAAAACATTAAAAATCTTACCGATTCCAAACTTTTGACTGGTAGTGTATATATATATATATATGTGTGTATATGTGTATATATATATATATATATATATATATATATACACAACTTATCTTTTGTTTTTGAAACAACCTCTACATTCAGGTCACCTTAATTTCCATCAAAGACACATTATTAACCATGTTACATTACGCATTCAAGATAAGCACCTCAGCGTTTGTTACAAAAGGCCTCAAAGTCTATCTGTCTTATTATACCCAATTACGCATAATTTTCACAGAAGGTCTCATGACACATTGTTTATTGCCACAGGGATAAAGCGTCCTAGTTATATTTAGTGTTTTGGCAAAGGATTGCAGCAGTCACAAGAGCCTCAGGTCTCATGTCTCTGTTGTGTTTACGTGACGTGGCAGAAAATCTCCCACATGCGAGTAAATCACATATTTGTGTCACTATACAGGGTTTAAGCCTCATTGATGAAACAGAACAAGTGTCGAGTAGTGGTGTGTCACTACACTTTTGAAACACCATTAAAATCTGTTGGCATACAGTGTATTTTTGTTAAACAGCTTGGGGGGGTTGCTGGATCTCTATACAGAAAAGACTGCTTTGAAGTATGTACAACAAATAGCTTCATTCATATCAGTGCTTCCAGAACAGTATGCTTGTTCTTGGTTTGTGGAACAGATCCAGAAAAGGCCAGTGCTTTGCAGATGATTCCAAATTAAAACTGACCTGTTAGTCTCTGATTTGTAGAGATCAATGATATTCTCTACTAGCAGGTTCCTTTGAAGGCCATATACACCATGCCGGTCCAATATCACTTCATGGCGACAAGATGGGCAGCGGAAACGTCCCCCTGTAGACACAGTGGTAGAGCCCCGGTTTTGCCAAAAAGAGTTAGAGGCCTAAACCAGTAAAAGAATATTAGTTTAAACATTAGTTAATTGGCCATTGCACACACATCAATGTCATTTCTCTAAGCTAAGCATTTCACATGAATTATTCCTTTAAAGAGATAGTTCACCCAATAATGAAAATTGTCATCATTTACTCACCCTCATGTTGTTCCAAACCTGTATACATTTCTTTGTTCTGCTATACACAAAGGAAGATATTTGGAAAAATGTTTGTAACTAAGCAGATCTCGCCCCCCATTGACAACCATAATAGGAAAAAAAAAAAAAAAAATACTATGGAAGTCAATGGGGGGCGAGATCTGATTGGTCACAAACATTCTTCCAAATATCTTCCTTTGTGTTCAGCAGAACAAAGAAATTTATACAGGTTTGGAACAACTTGAGGGTGAGTAAATAGAAGAGTAGATAGAATTTTAGTTTTTGCGTGAAAATATCCCTTTAAGACTGTTTTATCTTCCATGTACCCTTATCTACAAAAATAAAGTAGGACTGAGAGCTTCGAAGGGATGAAGGGTGTAGGGGTAGATTGTGCAAGCTGCGCCCTTTGTTTAACGTTAGTTTATTCATTTATTTATTTTTGTTTTATCGCACCAGATTGTATTGTATCTGTGTATTTTAAACATTTAAATGGACTGATAAAGGCAGCTGTAAAGTATTTTTGTTTAAGTACAATGTCGTTTTGACCATATTAATGTACCAAATCTAACTCGTATAAATATTACAGTAGTATAGAAAAATACTGTACATACATTTATAGGTAAAATCGAACTCCGAGCCTCCTGTACCCGTTCTGTGACGTCAACAACTTCCATGTGCAAAGGATCATGGGGGCCGAAGTGTCCATCAGTTGTACCCTTCGAAATCCTTCATTCCGAAGGACCCTTTGAAGTGGCCAGTTTTGAGCACTTCGGTTTGGAACGACTCTTCAATATGGCGGCCATGATTATTTTCACTCCGAAGTGCCGATATATCCCGTTTGGAACGCATCGTTTATGAGTCATTGAATCATTCACTCAAGTGAGTCGTTGATTCCAAACACCGCTGTTGCTCGGATATACGGTTGATTCTGCTTTGACTTGAACTATTTACTTGGCGTAGCAAAAATAGACAAAGTAATTGGAAATAAATAATTGGTCATGTTTCTACAACAGTTGCCCAATTCATAAGACCTTAGACTCGCATCTTTATGGTAGCTGGCAACTTTCGCGTTGGCTAATTAGGTAATTTATGCTGTAGAACAGTGGTTCCCAAACCTTTTAGAGTGGAGTACCAAAGAGTATAGAACCCAAGAGGCGACACTCTGATACTTTATGGGCAACAGCCACCAGATGGCGCTCCGGTAGCGCGGCCGCCATTATGGGGTGAAAATACTAACTGGACCATAGAATCCTTCACATCTTACACACCCAAAATCGGCGAATTTCACAACCAAATCAGAAGCGCAATAGAACATTTTTCAAATGAAATCATCAGTAAATTTTATGGCACCTACAGTAAATGTTGTATTGTCTTATATATGTTTTATTTTACCAGTTGTGGAATCCAACCATTACACATCTGAGGTAACGTAGTTAGCCTACTTTATTGAGTATTTCCATTTTATGCAACTTTACACATTTATAATAGTAAATTAATAATTAATAAATTTAAGATCATCATGTTTGCAGCGAACAATATATTTCAGAGTATTAGTAATAATAGTATCACTCCACTATCTGAATTGAAATGGGCTATATTGTATGTTTTAATGGATCACGCTACAAACATAACGATCTTATAATACATGATGCATTGATGTGTCCGTTATCGCATAATTCCCACTTTTGGACACTTTTGCTTTGACGGACATTAGACAACACTGCAAAATCAAGCTGTTATATTCATATATTGTCCAACATTCCCAATTTTTCTGATGTATGTCCTTAATTTAATTTCATATGTTGGTATTAATTCAGTGTTTATAAGCCTAATGCTAATACTAGATCTTTTAAAGAATTTTAACCCAAACTGACTGGGTTTCTAGAGAGCAAAAAGGTTTTGTGAAAAAAGTGGAAGGCTTACACAAAATCTGTAAAATAAACTGTTAAAAGGATTTGATGATCACTAGTGATAGTATTTTATTCTGTGTTGTCATCATTCAAGTTTTATTTCAGCTTTAATGTAGCCTACATTTTTTATAACAAAGCAGCTGATATTGCCATAGAAACTAGTGGACTGCCGAGTCGCTTTCACCCCAAAATGGCTAAAACGCAGGGCCGCTGCTGGGCGCAGGTGTTGCAATGGAACGTTCTATTGAGTGTCGCTTCTTGTTAGTGTATATTCTTTGGGAGTACCCCCATTTACCATCCTTCCGCGTACCCCCTCTCTTCCGGTTAGACTGCACCTTTTCCATTACGGGACAATATTTGCCCTCTAAATTGACTTTCCAGTGCATTTTTTTTTTTTTTTATCTTTATAAATATCTTTACAACATTAATAATGTTTTAAATAAAAAATATTCAATAGAGACATATGCAAGGATAAAAACGTGAAAAGTGATTATTTTAAATACTAAAACTGCCAGTAGATGGCTGTAAGTCACTAATGCGTGAGTCATCGAGTCATTTGTTCAACAAAGCAAGTGGCTGTATTTATGAATGAATCATTGAATCAATGACTTTCACGAACGATTCGTTCAAAGCTGCAGATTCGTTCACGAATTACCGCTGTGTTGTAGTTCTGTTCTGCTGTGGCTTTCATTGCGCAATTAGAGCAAATACTGACAATATTGTGAAGAACATCACTTAATATTACCCTTTGTTTGTTGAACTGTTCTATCAAATCAATGTCAGATTTGCAATCGTGTGGATATTTGAATTTGCATTCTTGCTCTTAAAATATTATCAACATTAAAAACAAGAACTCACAAAAGGTATGTTTTGTGAGTGTATCATGAGTTTGAATCTTAAATTGATCTTTGTGCACCTTTTGTGCCAGGCTATTTGTTCTTCATGCTAGTAAGCGCTAAATCGACTGTACATTGTCAAGAACGGCAGTAACGTTAATGTAGCGCGATTTGCAAAGACAGCAGACTCTGCACGCAACATATATGCACCCATATGAACGCTGCTTATGTGGAAATGGACGCTGTCAGATTTGACCGCAAAATATGTGGTATTTTGATTGGATGTCATGTAGTTACGGCATTGTGCCTGTTAGAAAATACATGCTTGGTTTTAATGTTATTTTAAAGTAGGGATGAATTAAATGAACGGCAAAATTTGGCATTTTGTTTGCGTACCCCAGTTTGGGAACCACTGCTGTAGAACAAAATGTGGACGTCTCTTTTAGTCACAGACTTTACTCATAAATCCCAAACCACTTTTTCAAAATCCAAAGGAATTCCAAAGGGAATGGCTTGAAAATGCCAAATCTCTTCCAGGTTTTAAGACTTCAAACTGAACAGCTCTACGTTAATGGAGTTTCTGGATGCTACAGAGAGAATGACCATTCAACCTGACAAATAAGACACTAGAACACTATAACAGGAATAAACCAGTACCTGGTAAACATCATTGGCACACTTCCTACAGAGGTTGTGCTGGCAGGGTAAGATGACCACAGGCTTAGTGAATATCTCCAGACAGATGGGGCAAATGAGCTGCTTCTCTAAGTTCTCTATTGAACTTGAGTCTCCCATCCCCGCTTTGAAGTCCAAAGTGAAGTTCATCCCAGACTGCTTTTTGGACACCTTTCAGTCAACAAAAGTAAGATCCTAAACTTTCTTTCCTTCTGTTATTCTGTTTGACTCTACTCTAGTGCCAGTCTTCATCCAGATGCCACTCAATCCCCAACCGCAGAGTGGCTGTGGATATATTTGGGCTGTGTTTGAACTGGCTTGGGTTACTGTCCAAACTGCACACCCCCTGATATCACTAAGAGTCCCTGCTTAGCGCTCTATCATAGGGGCCAGGGGCCAAGTGAGAGAGGGGTAGGAGGACAGATTCCTCTGAGCTGTGTTATCTCTGGTAACTTGAGGAGAGAGTGGCCTGGGCTGGCAGGAAGAGACAGAGCAGCTGGCGTATGCGGCTCAAAGGCTAGCGAGAAAACCGGGCCTATGAGCCTGGGCTGGCGCCGATGACATAAGACACTTAAAACAAAATCTAAGTGCATTAAACACACCCTGAATAACAACTTCTCTAATAAAATCTAATTCAGAAATATATTTTGTTGAAAGTTTATTTCATACAAATTTAAATGAAAATTTGTTCCCTTAAAGGGATAGGTCACCCAAAAATAAAAATCACCCACTCTCATGTCGTTCCAAACTGGTCCCTATTTCTTCTGTGAAACATGCAAGATATTTTGAGTGTCATTTTTTTTCTTCACATAATGGACATCAATATTAACCAAAACTTGGTTACCAGCAATCTTCAAGATATCTTCTTTTGTGTTCCACAGAAGAAATGCATACAGGTTTGAAGTGACATGAAGTGGGTGAAATATCCTTTTAACACTGTCATTATGGCTTTTAGAACAGCAAAAAAAAAAAAAAAAAAAAAAAAAAAAAAACACTACAGGCCATGCTATATTGTAAATATAGCCTTTGCTAACAGGGTTGCATACAGACCATGTTCACAATTTTGCACAAGCTGCTATACCTTAATGCTTAAAGAAGCAGACTTTCCCCAAACATCCAGGAAATTTGCCAAATAATTTTTGGCCCTCTCTCAGCAAAGGCATTGAAACTGTGTCGTCACACACCGGAATCAAACCTTTCCACATCATGACCCTCGCCATGGTTACATCTGAGTCTGCACTTCCTGTTAAGTATGTTGAAAGGACTGTTAATGAGTGTGTGGAGTTGTACTCTAAGCTGATTACAAGCTTATGGGTACAACTATAGCGCATGAAGCTGCAGTGTGAAGTTAACCAGATAGCAGACATAAGCTACCATTCATTTCCAACCAGACTAATAGTACTAATTAAAAAATGAAAACCTGAAAGCTATGTAATCATGATATGGATCTTATGAATGGCTAGATTTAAAGGCAACATTGCAATAAGAATCACTCAAATGCAAATTTTTACAAATCCCCATTTATTTAATGAATTCAGATTCAATAATATAAACACAATTAAATATGCGATGCATTACGAACCATGTTGAATAAAAACAGGAGGAAAGTAACAATGTAGTGGTTCTTAGCTAGGTTTTGGCCATTGGTAAATTCAGACCAGCCTTGGTTTTTCCCCCCTCATCATCAAACAGGTTACTACACACAGCATCATAAAACTTAATATGTGCACTGGTGAAGAGGCCAAAACCTCTCAAATGCTTTAAAATCATTTGCACCCCAAACAAAGTGCCAAAAAAGTTAAATAAAAAAAAAAAAAAGAAGAAAAAAAAAATCCAGATTTGATTGCTGAAATGTGCCTTGTCCATTGAAATGAAGTGAACCAGTGAGCATGGAAATGTACCATTGGAAAGAAATGAAGAATGAAAAATATTCTGAAAGAAAGTAACAGTTGGTTTGGAAGCAGATCATATTGCAATTCTTTCTAATGAATGTCTGCCCTCATCTCTTTATCTTTTGGCAAGTTTATTCTATGAAATCAATATCCAGTTTTTACGGGAAAAAAGAAAACTTCTTGGCTATAAGAAAATGCCCCCAACCCCCAACCCCCAACCAAAACAAACAGATGGCCATACACTACTTGAAATTATTACATACAATACTATTTGCACACAGAAACAAAATGGTGTACAATCCAAATATATACTATGGCATTCGGAACAACAATTTATAGGGAAAACATTTGGCAACTAATGTAGGATTTCTAACAGTAACCCGACTACGGTTGAGTCCTTCACATTTAACACAACGGGCATTTCCTTATTGCTAAATTCACGAGTCTCTTGCAGATCCAAAATTTTGAAATGAAGTTTACACAGTGCATCGTTTCAATCAGAACATGTCATACACAATCTCAATTTTGATATTAAAAATAAATAAGATCATTAAAAATATTTGTGTTTTGTTGACATATGCCCTAAGAGCACGAAGAAAGCATAGGTTTGCTCCATGATTTGGCATAGCATTCGCCAAAAGTAGTGTTGATCCCATTTCAGCCCCTATGAACAAATTAAAAATTCACATTTACAGATATTCTTGCTTTCGCAGCTGATAAGTAGCCATAAGGGCTGAAGCCATTAAGAGTTGCATTAGAAGCCTCCTATAAAGGTAGTAGGAAAAAAAAGCGCATAGAAAAAAAAGAAAAGAAAAAAACTTTTCACCAGCATATTCAAGTGTTGATTTTAGGGAAATGTACGACCATTGCACACGGCTTGGAATACCAAGCACGGCACGTTAGCTGACATTTGAGGCGTCTGCCTTGGCTTTGGTCAGAAAGGGTCATTAGGCAGCTATGTCTTGCCATTTGCTTAAGATTGACCGATTTGATCTTTAACGAAATGCAGTATAATGAAAATGTAACAGATGACTGCAAACTTCAAAATGAAAAACTCCCATCTAAAGAAGCGAACTAAAAAAAAAAAAAAAAAGGTGCCATGTTATAGCTCCACTTTTGGATGAAGAGAAGTGGGAGGGGTTTTGCACACGTTCCTATGCTGTATAGTAGAGGCATGCTGTTATTGCTTTGCATGCACTCACATGGTCATTCCACTCACATCCATGCTTCTAACACACAAAAAAAAAATAATAAAAAAATAAATAAATAGCCAAAACCAGAAAGAAACACCCTAAAATTAAAACCCACGTCCCTCCTGGAGCACTGCAAAATGGCACCAGTCTCATAGCTTTTGGAAATGAACATGTGGTTACAGACAGACATACACACCAATGGAGACACAGATTAAGTGAGATTGGCTTCCTTGTCTTTTGGCAAACAGTCACTCGTTTGCAGTGGGTCAGAGTCAGGGTATGACGCAGTGGCACAGTTCAGTCCTGGTGCCGTGATGCCCTGCGATCAGCATATTAAATAAGGGGCCTTAAGAGTCCATCAGCAGGACCCCCTCTGTGATGACCGGGACCAGGACCAGGCAAGTGGCTCATTTCTGGGTGTTGTACACGGACTGGCTGGCTGCGAAATGCATGGACTCTGAGGTGTTGATGGTGGAACTGGGCTGAATCAAAATAGGGACATTTGAGTCTATAAAATGGACAATAAAGGACAGAATTAGGATCTGAATATCATGACTTCAGTTACTTTACAAAACTACAAAGCAGTGGTCAACCGATATGGGTTTTGGACAATGCCAAGAGCATTAGTCAATATAAATACAGGCATTATCTTACCATTATTTAATTAAATAAGAATTTAATACTCTTTTCACTTTAATGGCAATGAAAAGGCTATTAGTTATTGAAATACCTTATTTTCAAAAATGTCACTTTAATAAATTCATTTTAATTCATCTTTTTTGCCAAAAAAGTCCACTAATTTGGACAACAATATATAGTAAAACATCAGTTTTACAGCAGCAAAAGAAACACAGTTATATATATATATATATATATATATATATATATATATATATGTGTATGTATGTATATGTGTGTGTGTATATATATATATATATATATATATATATATATATATATATATATATATATATATATATATATATATATATATATATATATAATAAAAAGATAAAATTATATGAATAAAAAGATAAAATTTGCAGTATCCATCATTCATTGATTGTTGGCATCATGCTGTTTTTATACTACCAAGAGAGAAGAGACACGAGAGAATAACCACTTCTGTTCATCTTCCAAGTCGACAGAATTATCACCAGCTGCCGATAATCTCAAAATAGTCAAAATTTCATCTGACATATCGTACTATCGTGTACCAGTACTATTAAGTTGAAGTAGATGATGTGTGACATGCATTCATGTAGATAGACTATTTGTTTCCGTTTTGCATGAAGCCATCAATTTTGAGGATTAGACAGCCAGAGGTACAGAACATACAGTTTTATGGAGTCACATTACCAGTAGGTTTTATGGTGTAAGGGATATGTGGGTTTTCCTAGCAGGAAATAAGCACACTAGGTCTACACTGTTCTCTATAGTGAAGCACATCAGATGCGGTTTCTTGGGAATATGTCTAAAGGTGGTGACAGCTCTGCTTCAAGACACGTACCTCCCTTCCCTGATGCAGCTCTTCCAAATCACCGTCCCACTAAACGGTCAAGCATCCATGTGCAGCAAAGAATGAAATTAGAAAATTTCTTAATGCATTTGTTCATTACAATTAATCACTCCCAGCAATACATTAAAAATTAAAACGAAACACTCTGTATACCTTATTTAAATAACAGAGAGCTAAAGAAGTGTGACACGAAACAGTGGTGGGATGGTAAAAAAGGCTATACATAGAGATGTGAGGTGAGATGAAGATGACATTGCTGAACAGATGGCTGCGCTGACAGGCCAGTGGTGCCTCAGTGTGAGACGGCTCGTGTTGATTGCGTTTCTATCGATGAGATGAACCTGCTTTGACAGCTTTGCTTTATGCTGACGCAACATTCCCAACAGAAATCCCATTTTCTGCTGACTCATCCTCGCACTCACTGGCAGATCCTAAGATCCTCTAACATAGTGGTTTTAATGCAAGATAATATAATTTTTTTTTATTATTATTATTATTATTATTAATACTAATTTAATTATTATTAAAAAATTGTCCTTTATTTAGACTGAATTCCTCACCAATAATTAAATTTGTGTTACAAAACACATAACGAAGTAATGCTTAACCAGTGTTTCCAGCACGCCATAGTCTAATCTATGCCACTAGTTTCATAATGAACCGAAAATATTTTAAACCTTCTCATAATAACATTAAAGATCTTTAACAGTGTTTTGTGCCATTGCTTTGGCAAAGTATATGTCAAACTAATATAGAAAGCGTGATATGCCATTGTGCCCTTATCAAATCGAAAAGACTGTGATTTAATTAAATAAGTATATCTGTTTGTGCTGCATTTCAAAGTGAAGTGTGCACTTTGCTCACACGATTAGCTTGTGACCCAGTGTTTTCCGCCTCTCAGAACAGCTCAGTTCACAATGAATGAATGCAGTGAACTTCATCTCTGCATGTGCTGTGAGCTTTAACTTTAAAGGGTTAGTTCACCCCAAAATGAAAATTCTGTCATTAATTACTCACCCTCATGTCGTTCCACACCCATAAGACCTTCGTTCATCTTCGGAACACAAATTAAGATATTTTTGATAAAATCCGATTGCTCAGTGAGGCCTCCATTGCCAGCAAGACAATTAACACTTTCAGATGCCCAGAAAGGTACTAAAGGCATATTTAAAACAGTTCATGTGACTACAGTGGTTCAACCTTAATGTTATGAAGCGACGAGAATACTTTTTGTGCGCCAAAAAAATAAAATAAAAAATAACGACTTTATTCAACAGTATCTTATGATGGGCGATTTCAAAACACTGCTTCAGGAAGCTTCGAAGCTTTACGAATCTTGTTTCGAATCAGTGGTTCGGTGCACGTACCAAACTGCCAAAGTCATGCCCCCCAGTGGTAAACAGTGGTGTAATGAAGCCTTGTTTACTTAAATCACATGACTTTGGCAGTTTGATACACACTCCGAACCACTGATTCGAAACAAAAGATTTGTAAAGCTTCGAAGCTTCATGAAGCAGTGTTTTGAAATCACCTATCACTAGATATTGTTGAATAAAGTTGTTATTTTGTTGTTTTGGTGCACAAAAAGTATACTCGTCGCTTTATAACATTAAGGTTGAACCACTGTAGTCACATGAACCGTTTTAAATATGTTTTTAGTAGCTTTCTGGGCATCTGAAAGTGTTAACTGTCTTGCTGGCAATGGAGGCCTCACTGAGCCATCGGATTTTATCAAAAATATCTTAAATTGTGTTCCAAAGATGAACGAAGGTCTTACGGGTGTGGAACGACATGAGGGTGAGTAATTAATGACAATTTTAATTTTTGGCTGAACTAACCCTTTAAATTTAACGCTAATTTTCCAGGGGGCATGCCCCTGAACCCCCTTAGAGGGACCACAGTCTCACAAAATCCTATAGGAAACACTGGCTTAACTATAACAGTGCTCTTGAAACTACACACTATTATTCCATTTTCTGGAATTATAGTGCAAAGTATTACAACAAGTGCATTAGGTCAAAGAATGCACTGAGGAAATTATAATCAGACTGCTCTAAAATACTGAAAAACGCACTATATGGCTAATACTAAATAATTCATATAACAATATTATACATGTAATACTTTATATTATTATATATAGTACACACTACAGTTCAAAAGTTTGGGGCCAATAAGATTTTTAAGCTTTAGAAAAAAGCCTCTTATGCTTACAAAGGCTGGATTTATTTTTATCAAAATATAGTAAAAACAGTAATATTGTCAAACAGTCTTACAACAATATTCTTTGAAAAGAAGTTTAAAAAACAGCTTTTATTTACTATAGAAATATTTTGTAACATTGTAAAAGTCTTTGATCAATTAAATGCATCCTTTTTAGATTCTTTAAATTATATATATATTTACAATAATACTTAACTTGTTATTTATAATAATTGTTAATATTAATGCAATTAATAAAGCTAATCAATTAATATATTAAATATTATAAAGTTATTAATTTCTCAGCTGTTTGGTCTGGCACTATCATAAACTAAAGGGTCAGATGGTGTCCTTCTACCTCCTGCTCACCAAACTCCAAAATCTACAGGAGGTTCAAAGTACTTGGCAGAAAAAGGCTCGGCCTGACAACATGCAAAACAAGGACATCCACAGCACGCACGCACATGCAAAGCTTTAGGTTCATGCATGGGCCTAGTAAAGCAAACAACTTAAGATCTCCAGATCTGTAAAGCAAGTCACTGGCTTTGGGTTTCAGTTCATTGCATAAAGTTCCTTAAAAAGGAAAACATTTGATCTATTAATGAACTGTGAAAGTACTGGCACCGATTAATAAGCCTCGTCATAAGGTCGTCAAAAGTTTGGGCCTTACAATGTTTAATAAAGTCAGAAAACCAGATGCAATGACTAACTTGAAGCCTTTTTAACAGCAAACACAAACATCAAATGCTGCACAGTAATCCAAATGTTAGTAAAAGACGATGATGTGAATCATGGACAAACACAGGGTTCTGTAGGTAGACATACACAATGGAGTGACTCATGCTGGCGATAAATATTCATCTTACAAGTCATTTTGAATCCGGTAAAGTTTCATTGCAGATTTCTTGACCAGGACTAGGTATAGGCTGGACAATAATTATAGTTTCACCTGTCGAGTAAAAGGGAAACCATTATCTGGCATTACAGGTCACATAAAAGATTTAATTGTAATGTACTCTCACAGCTGTTAGGATGACCAAAAAAATGGTGGTTTATACCTTTAAATTTAAGCTTTAAACATGTAAACATCATTTAAATTCACTTTCTACACATTAAGGGCAATATCTGTATGATGTACTTTGGTTTATGTATAAAAATTGGTAATATTCATAAATATAAAAGATGGCACTTTCAAATACTATCTTTAAGAATAACAGGAAATGTAAATAAAATCCTAAACACAAAAATACTTGAAAGAAATCCTCAGTATTACAGAATCAAACCTGTAATGTGCCAGTATTCCTTGTCTACTTAACTTGACTGTCATACATTTGCTAGTGCTAAATTTAGATACAACAAAATTGACCAAACACCTTGTGCTTGCACTCTATAAATAATATAAAAGCTATATTAGCATCAGAAAGACAAGAGGTGCTCAATACCCAATGTCCTAGCTGACTGATACATACACATCTTGAATGATCAAAGTCAAGTGAAATGAGTCTGGATTCATTTGACACTTCATTAAATTCAGCATTAAACTAAAAGATAAACTGCACACCTTCAGGTCATTTCAAACACTAGATAGACTGGACTATTAATATAAAATGTAGTGCAACATTTGAAGATGATGGGTGATTCTGACTATTCAATTTGATATGAATCTGTGGCAATCCATCTTCCATCATGTCCTCAGTGATATTTTTTATCCCATATTTAAAGGACTAGACATGAGAAAAGCACAATTCAACCACCAGAACTGATTATACTTGACAATATCTAACTTATTCTTAATTTTTTCAATTTGTTATGATGTTGAAATCCCCATCTCTAAGTATGAGCATTAATAATAAACAACCCTCAGAGGACAACCCAACAAAAGAACTGACATCTATATATCAGAGTTATAAATAGCTGCATGTTTATTCTTTTTGCTTCATCTGTTAAATTTGTTCCTGCTGTACATGCCACCTGAGCAACATCACGTGTCTCTACCAAGACAGCAGAGATGTCAGACACCTCCTCAACTGCGGATGAGGCTTTAGCAAAGACTATCTAGTCTCCCCTTGTAAAATAGATGCTTTATATAGTTAGCAGTGTTAGATATTAATAAATGAATTCAGTGGATATAACTATATAACTGCAAGTTATTAATTTCAAATTGATGTCTGCCTATAAGTTTATATATTAAAAAATGTAAAATTATACTCCATTTTGGGTCAGTAAGACTTTTTTTTTTTTTTGCAAGACATTAATACTTTTATTTAGCAAGGATACATTATATTGATCCAAAGTGACCGTAAAAACATTTGTAATGTTACAAAAGATTTCTATTTCAAATAAATGCAAAAATATAAGCAGCAAAAACGTTTTCAACTGTGATAAGAAATATGTCTTAGAATGATTTCTGAAGGATCACATGACACTGAAGACTGATTACTGCTGAAAATGCATTTTAACATATTCAATTCAATTCACATTTATTTGTATAGCGCTTTTCACGATACATATCGTTTCAAAGCAGAGAATGCATGTCAACGTTATAATTTAGAGAATGCGGTTAGCTAATAATGTAATAATTCAGGCAATTAATTTACAATCACTGTTAGCAGTTTAATTGAAGGTAGAAGCAATGAGCTCCTGGAAATAATCAATTACATATTAACAATAATTAGGATATATAGAAATTTGGGAATGTGCATGTATATATTCAAATAAATATTGTAATATTACTGTTTTTACTGTATTTTGATCAAGTAAATGCAGCCTTGGTGAGCATGTGAGATTTCTTTCAAAAATATAAAATCGTACCAACCCCAAACTTTTGAATGGTATTTTACATATATAGAAATACTTAAATCACAAACTGCTGAAAGTAATAACTTGCAGTTCAATAATAGCTTGATTCTGTGGCCATTCTGACGGATTAAGTGAGTTCATTCAGTGAAAGATTCATCAGAGTGATTCAAACAGCTAATTCTTTTGACCGATTCCCAACATCAACAAACTGTCAGATAAACAATACTTTAGTCATCCATCTACAAGAAAAGTGTTATTAGAGTCAGACCAAAAGATGCTCCCCTTCCAACAAACTCAAGGCTCACCTCCTCCATCCTGCTCTGCTTTGATCTGTGCCTCCAGGTCTTCTGGGTCCACGTATTGGTAGTTCTCATCCTCCTCTGGTGGTTTACACTTTCCACAGCAGAAACAGCAGCAGCAACAGCAGCAGCAACAGGAGAAAACGGCACAGCACATGACCGTAGCCTGCGGAAAGGACACAGACCTCAGATCATACATGGCTCTCTCAGAAAGGCACATGTTGGAAGCTTAATGCCACAGTGATAGGCAAGTTAGCAAGATGCTACCACCAGCTACTACTCTGTCCTAGTCGCTTAGTCACTAGACTGACCTTGTTGGTCGGTCACTATCATGCTAGAAAGTTCGAGGAGCTTTTTGAATGCTCCTAAGCTGAAATACAAGGGAAATGATTGGCAAAAAAACAAAGCACATCAGCATTTATTTATAGCTTTGTAGATCAAAAAAGAAAAAGATGCATTTTGATCAGGTTCAGCTGTCTTGCTTTCTGCATTAAAACTATTTGAGAAAATGACTGCATGTGGATCAAAAGCCACTATCATCTGTAAAGTAAATTCAGAACGTAGCATCTCAAAGAGAACAAAGCTTGCTAAGTAACGTGACGTCTGTTCTGCTCAGATTATGGTAGTGGATTGGAGTGACACCAATTTCCTTCTGCAATCATTCTGCTCTTTTTTTTTAATTGCAGGTTTTCCATTGCCCACTCATCTCTTCTGATGACAAAAACCCAGAGTTCATGCAGTCTGCATTGTTTATTTTTGATTGCTGTCTTTCCAATAATATTTCACAAATTCTATCTTAGAAAACAGATTTTTAAACAAAAGTTTTTCGTGCTAGGCAAAATCACGCAACTCCTTATTTCATCAGAACTGCATCTCTGAGTAAGTGAATGTCACCACAGAATGTCAGTGGAAGTCAACACATTAAGTTTACAGTAAAGACGATCAGTAATGATCCTTTTTCATGCAGCTGTAAATAAAACCTGTTTATACGGAAACGAGCTCTCACCTTGAACCACCACTTTGACATGAGGAAGTAGTATTTGACACTCTCTTCTCCAAACTGCTCGGACACGTAGAGCCCCATGGAACCATACTCATCGTAGATTTTGCGCTTGGTCTCATCGGTGAGGATTGAATTGGCATTGTTGATTTCTTTGAACTTTTCTGCAGCTTCTGGGTTGTCTGGATTCTTGTCTGGATGGTATTTCAGAGCTAGTTTTCTTTAAAAACAAAGAATTTTGCTTAACATTAATCTTGTGTAGAAATGCAGAACAAACAACTCAATTGAAATGATTAAAAATGATTAAAAATTGTTAACAAATATTAGCAGATATTTTTGATATGGCTTCAATGCAATCATGGTCAATGCAAAACACATTAAAATAAGTGTTTATTTTAATAATAAGGTTTAGTGTGTATTTATCTAGTAATCATATATAGTCACCAAACTGGTTCCAAGAACAAATTCAAACAAATTGAGGGGGACAAAAATAATGTAAAAGTTTGTGTCAGAATCAAGTCAAATGCTTATCGCTTTAAAGTAAAAAAGTTAGAAGCCTTTTATTTGGATTTATAGTAATAAAAATAATAGTAATAATAATAATACAATGCTGTACATAAAATGTAAATTATTTATATTTAATATTATTTTTGCTAAATTGAATTGCATTTTTAATTACTTTTTATAAGATAATGAAAATATTTTCTAATTTTTATATCACTTTTGTATAAAATGGAGTATAGTGTAAAATATATTGATAAAAAAATAATATTGATAGACTAAAATAAGACAAAATCAGAATCTATGATAGCAGCACTGGTGAATGTAGTCTTGAAACTCTATAAACAGGTTAATGAGATTCTTTTACAACCATTTCAAAGTAATTCTGAAATTGCAAATTAAAGGGGACAAAGACATGAAAATTCAACATTTCCTTGATCTTTTGACATAAGAGGTCTCTGTACCATTAAAACATCCTGCAAATTTCTTATAACATCCTCCTCATTATAAACAAAGCATTTACTATATCAAGCTCCAAAAACAGCTCGTTTGGATATTGCATAAAACAGACAGAGTTTTGGCTAATGTATGTTTCTGTCGATTCATACGCATTCTGGCTTCCCAATACATTACAACAACACAAAGTCACTTGGCTGCAGCTAAATTTGCATTTCAGTGAATGACACATACACACAAACAGTTTAGGCTAAGGCTGCACAATATACCAACATTAAACAGAAATTGCGATATTGCTTGGTGTGATTTTCAAATCACAAAGGCAGCGATTTAATTATATAAATTTTGTATACGAGGCACAGTGTAATGGAGAAGTGTAACAAACAAAGAAGCTTTTGTTGAAAGATGAATCAGCCAAGTGTATTGAATCTGAAAGCAGCTGCATCACAAACCGCAAGAAAATGATTTCATAATGCATAATTAGTCTGTAAATGATGGATTTATATGAGTAATGTTTTACAAACACTTACCTGCAATAGTGAGGGGGCATTGATACTTTTTTCTATTCAATGACTTTACTGACAAGACTTAAAAACTGATTATTTCAGACAGAGTCAAAATGAAAATAAAAGCTTTTCTGCATAAATATTTGTTCTTTTGTGCAAAAAAACATTTATTTACATTATAATGAACCTCAAGGAACATATTAAAAAAAATAAAAAAATCCATGTAATGACACAAGGTTTACTGTACCTGTAGGCTCTTTTAATGTCCTCTGCTGTGGCCCCTTTCTCCAGTCCCAGCACCTTGTATAAACTGTCCCCTGTAGTGGACATCTTCCTCTGAGGCCTGTCAGAGGACGGCTTGGCATCTGCCATGATTCAATGCTAAAGAACAGCAAAAACAGAGAATTATGCATTTAAAAAATTCACTGCATCCAATGGGAGCTACTCTTCAAACTCTTCTGCAGCAGCACATTATTGACACATGGAACAATGTACACAGCCAAAGCAAGCAGAAAGCACTCGGCTCTATTTTAACAACACACTGTGCGGATACGAGGTGTGGCAAAGGTGAATTCTGTGTTCATGTTGAAATAACAGGTGCGGATTTCGGATGTTTATGAGTAATCCACTGTGCACGGAAATTATTTAAACACTACTAAGAAAACATTAATTAGATGTTTGCTCTCATAATCACAGGATATGTACCAGCATGCAACGGTGGGCAGAGCAACGCCTTCTCCATTCTCATAACACCTGCTAAAGAAGATTATGTTTTGCTGATCTCACAGATTACAACTCCACGTTGACAAAGGCAATTAGACGCTTGTATACACATGACACCTTTCCTGATCATGAAAGACTATTTTAAGTGGTTTAAACACTGAACATGGATCCTTCTGAGACAACTTTCTGAACCGCGTCCTCACACCACTATTGTGAAATTAATGCTTCTGGCAACAACACACATTTCTTAGTAATTTATAATGATACAAAAGAGTTCTATTTCAAATCAATTCTGTTTCGAACTTTCAATTCATCAAATAATCCTAAAAAATAATGCGTCATGGCTGCCACACACACAAAAAAAGCAGCACAATGGTTTTCAACATTGATAAGAATAAATGTTTCTTCAAGCACCAAATCAGAATATTAGAATGATTACTGAAGCATCATGTGACACTGAAGACTGAAGTAATGATGCTGAAAATTCAGCAAATATATTAAAATACAGTTATTTTAAATTGGTAAAGTTTTAATAATATTTCAGAATATTGCAATTATTGCATAATATTGTATTTTTGATCAAATAAATGCAGTCATGGTGAGCATAAGATACTTCTTTCAAACATGTTTAAAAACTTGCCGACCCCAAACTTGAATTATATTGTGTATTTATTATTGCAATATGGGGGAGTAAGTCCCGCCTTCTAAATAAGTGTTCGGAGACGTGCGCTTAACGAAATTTAATCGCATTCGCAAGCATGGTGAACAGCTTTGGAGAACTGGATGTGTTCACATTCTCCAACCTAATACTATGGATTTTCGAATACATAGTATTCGAAAAAAGTGGGCGAATAGTCCCCGGATGACCTGCTACTTCCGGTGAGATTCTGAAGTGTGCATTCGCTGGACACTTTACTGTCCCATGAGGCTACAGGAGGGGATTTATGAATGGAGGTGAAGTGACGCAACGGACGCTGGTAGGTCACATGATAAGGACAACATTGCGGATGTGGTACGGCCGGATTACATTCATACTATATAGAACATACTTTAACGGTCAGGTCACAGCTAAGTTCAAATTCAAATGTAGTACCTACTCAGACAGTACGCGATTTTGGATGCAGTGTGAGACTTTTTGTTGCTGCTCATGTTTTTTGCAACAGTTTGTTTCCATGGTAACAGTGATTTCTCTGATTGGAATTATGAGTAATATTGCTCAACAAAAATCTGGCAATTAAACACTGAGGTAATTTCTACAGAAGAGACTTGCACCTTTTACAGAAGCTTTAAAGGTTACATTCTCTGATATTTTTTTGATAAATTAATGGGATTTTTTACATCCAAAACTCTACTGCTACACTCTATTCCAGTCTTTCCAAGTTGCAAACCCCTAAGCCACACCGATTTTTAAAGCTTGAAATAATTCCATTCATTCTTTCAAGAAAGGTTTAGAGCCAGTTAAGAGATGATCACACAGCCAGAAATATAATAATAATCCTGGTAAAACAAGCATAAGATAGAATCACATCTTATTAATTAAAGGATGCATACACTAGAAAGCTAAACGATCACTCGTATCAGACTGCAGCTGTGCGAGATTCAGATGAGCCCCTGTTCATCAAGCTGTAAGCTTATCCCAGGCTTAACTCTACAGTCAATGTATTTCGGATGAATCTAGCGACTGTGCCAATGTCTAATGAGAACGAACACTAATCACACAGGTCACTTTCTTCCAGATGATGACAACTGGCTCAATGCTCCTAAATGAACCAGTCCGACATGACGAAGCTGACCTGACACTACTTTATTCAAACCTAATGCAACATATGCCAATACTCAGAGCAGTTCAAAATCGTTAGAAACTTGAGCAACAAAACCTTTAAAAGTCAAGGAAGCTAATAATAATAATAACAGCATGATTTTTATAAATCTGCTAAACATTTGAAGACACAGATGACTTTGGGAGTCCTAATCTAGTTGTAATACCTAGTACAGCACTGTAAAGCTGCTTTGACACAATCTGCATTGTAAAAAGCGCTATATAAATAAAGGTGACTTGACTAGATTCAGCAAAAATGCATCGAATTGCTCAAAAGTACCAGTAAAGAGATTTATAATGCTACTAAAGATTTTTATTTCAAATAAATGCTGTTCTTTTGAGATTTCTATTCAATCCTGAAAAAAGTATGATGGTTTCCACAAAAATATTTAAGAAAGTGACTGTAAAGATATTTATGAAACAAAAGAAGCAGCACAACTGTCTCAACATTGATAATAAGAATTTTTGAGCAGCAAATCAGCATATTATTAGAATGATTTCTGAAGGATCATGTGACACTGAAGACTGGAGTAATGATGCTGAAAATTCAGCTTTGCCATCACAGGAATAAATTACATTTTACCATAAATTAAAAGAGGAAATAATTATTTTATATTGAAATAATATTTCTATAATAATATTACTGTTTTTTTTTAATCAAATAAATGCAGCTTTGGTGATGCACAAGCAGAAGATATCTTTACACTTTAATTTTAACATTTGACTTAAAAGTCTTTGAAAGGACCAGTGGGTGCTGTAATCCATCTCATTTTATTATATGCACTGCAGCATGAATGAAAAAACAATAAATATGTATTCATTTGTTATTCAAGTTTCATTTGCACACAATTGGGCCTGACATCAATGTTCAATCTACTGCGATTCTCTCTTGAGGGGCTTCTGATAAATGGTCGACTTGGTCGAACTCAAACACACTGTTTAGTAGTAAATCATTACCTCCATCTCTCAAAAACCAGGTAAACATGTGCCTTGTCCCTATTAGGTAGACAGGTTCACCAAGTAATAGATAAAAAAATGACACTACTCAAAACAACAAAAACAACTGTTTGAAATGAAGCAGAAAACTATTTATTAGAAATACCAGTGATATCCTTTCCTTACCTTCATTGGCTTTCACAATAGTTCTACATCAATAGATCTGAACAAAAACACGAGTTAACTCTCCACATCCACATCTGGGTTGAGTCTTGTGACGTCATGTGTCCATTGATAAGGTTTATTTTGATCCTGTCGTGGATATGCATCTGAGGTATTATCATAGTCATCATATTTACATTACTTGTTGGCTGTTGTAACGGGCCAGTGTCCTTGTAAAACTATAATCCAGTCTTAATCCAGTACAGATTACTATCCCCTTCAGACCCTGTGTTTTCCTTCACTCTTCACAGTTTAACCATGACCTGTTTGGTTTGACCTGGACAACAGCTACTGGAAACAATATCTAAAGCTCAGTTAACACAGGTAAACATGGAGTTTATTCATCTTTATTCAGGATTATTGATAAATCTGGACGGATCTGGGAAGAAAGCACGAAATTCGACTATTTAATTCATACCTACTGTCAACAATACCACACTGAATATAAAACCTCCAGCAAATTTACATCCATAACACATCTAATATGAAATTCATACACGATACTGACTGGTTTATAGGGTCATTATAAATTTGCAATTACTTTTATCGATGAAGCAAACGGCTGACTAGGCAGTTAGCATTAGCAGGTTTAACGTTAGCCAAGATAGCAAATTTTCTGTGGATTTTGAGCGGCAAATTTCCGCACAGCCGATTAAAACTCACCTTGAACTGGGTGGTAATGTGATATAGTCAATTGTGGCTGAATCATAAAGGACTCAGCCGAATGGTTCTTTAGATATCCTATGTACAGCTCCTCATTGCTATCGCCGCATGTCCTCCCTTGAAAGCGTAGAGCGCTCTGAGGACGCGCTTGATTACTGAAGTCGACTCTTTGAACCGAGTCTCCAGCATGTTCGGCTCCCTTGAAAGATTAGGCTCACGATTGAATCATAGGAGTCAAATCTTTAGCGGAGTCGACTCTCGTTCTATGGGTTATGACCGTAGAATTCCATTGGGCGTAATCGATTCTTTGACTTTGATTTACTCAAACGACTCCAGGACGGATTCTATCATGTGTAGCAGGTTAATATAACCTTTTTTTTTTTTTTTTTTTTATCAAAGCAAAGACTTCAGAGTTATTAAACACACTGCACATAAGAAGGCGGGGTTTAATTTAAGACTCAAAATGATCCTGAGTAAAACATGTGAAAAATAACAAGGGTTTATGTAGTCTATTTAAATGTAGTTTATTTCAGTTTTCAAAATAAAAGTCTGAAGCGCACAATGACGTAAATTTGTAGGCCAGGAGTTTCTAAGTTTTTTTTTTAGCGGGTTTCGGTTTATACACACAACTTTAAATAATAAATAAAATTATAAAAAACATTTTTTTACTCAATTTATGCTAATTTATTTAAACGTCTACAAACTCAAGTCTCAGTTAAGCTCAAGTGCACAAAAAGGTCATGAGTAAACCAATATCCTTCAAAAAGGTCTTGTCAATATAGCAAATAAATTTAACAATGTTAACTAAAATTAAATAGTCAAAGTCTACTGTACGTGCTGGTTTGAGCCTCATCACCAGCTGCAGTCATTTTCTCATCTAATAAATCAAACACCTGCGATCAGAAACATTTCCTCAGAAACATTTCCTGCTAATGCACTCACATTCACGTAAAGTAGCCTTGTTGACAAGTTTGGGTGAGTAAAGGCAAAACGCACAAGATATAGTACCTTCAGTGCCCTTAGATGGCGATATTGCTTCTTTATATCAGAAAAAAAAAAAAAACTGCTGCAGAAAAAGTTAGGTGCGATGAAAAATGTAGTGTGTAATTGCATTACTCATCACAAATGTAGCGGAGTAAAAAAAAGTACATTTTCTTGCTCAAAAATGTAGTCAAGTAGAAAGTAAAAGTTGCCAATCTCTTTGATACTCAGTACAACTACAAAGTAGCCAAAAAGATACTTAACTAATTACATTTACTCAAATACTTTACACCTCTGTAACAGACGTCATTTTTGTGTACTTTGAGTTGTGTGTACATGGCACTTTTTCCTCATGCATTTTAATTGATACAGGACAACTTCAAAGCATTAATAGTATCAAACATCCAATAAATGAGTTTATTTTGAGTCTTACATTCTACCAAATGTGCAGGGGTTTTATGATGATATTGTCTCCCTTTATTTGTACAAGTACAATGTGTGCTTATAGAGCAGGTGGACTGTATGAGGTTGCAGTGGAATGAAAGATTAAAAAGCAGAGAAAGGTCTGAGATTGCATTTTTATTTTCTAAAAATACAATTACAAAAGTTTTACTCTGTAATGAATAATTTTTCTACCATACTGTATCTACCTATTTGCACTAAGATGATTGAGTTACAAAAGTCTGGTCTTCTAATGGAACGTCAAAATGAACATGTCTCTATTGTTGTGAATGCACAACAAAAAAGTACAGCATTAGCAATTATAATTGTAAGATATGTAGTAGTAAAATTGTTTGTGTTTGCAAGATTTTGCTGATTCTGAAATGAAATGAAACGAAACTGATTAGCCAACTATTCTAGAGTGCTGTAATGATCTCAGATATTCAGGATGAAACTAGGTTAACCACACTCCACCGTGGTTGCATTAATGTGCATGTTTTATAAGAAATAGTCAGTATATGGAATTTTATTGTCAATACTGAAATGAACAACAAATCTTCCCCCTCCAATATTATACCTACTGGAGCTTTACAGAGTACACAGAATAAACACTAGTCATGAAATCAGTATGTTGCCAACAAAATGCTTCCCTTTACTGCCAAATGTCCAAGATTAAACCATGATGGTCCCTTCACCGACCCAGCACAGTAGCCAGCAATGCCATCCGAATATACATCCCATTCTCCGCCTGGCGGAAATAAGCAGCCCGAGGATCTGTGTCCACCTCCGCACTAAAAAACAAAAACAAAAAATGGATTAAGAGAGACTGCAAACAAAACTTTGCATTCAGCATTGTAGCTTCCGATATTTGCCTTGACACTCCTACTGAAAATCTGATTTTAACCTGACGCTTTAAACTGAGAATAACAAACCTGATCTCATTGACTCTGGGAAGAGGATGCATGACCACCATCTTCCTTTTGGCTCCCGTCATGATATGTGGGGTTAGGATGAACTGCCCGAAACACTGTCAGAAAAAGTACATCTTTTATAAAAACTCCATGATGTTTAAAAATAAAAGATGCAATAATCTTTTCAGCAAACTCTCCTACCGCTTTGAACTCCTCTTCAGAGGCGAATCGCTCCTTCTGTATTCTCGTCATGTACAGGACGTCAGTCTCTGGGAGGGCCTCCTCAATGCTGTTAAACTCCTCCTGTGGACATAGTTTAGACATTTGAGGGAGATACAGCAGTGCAAATAAGCACAAGTAGAAGTCCACTTCTGAATTCATAATTTTGATTGTGTCGTACCTGTTTAATGCCTTTGGAGGCCACAAAGTCGATGATCTCAGCGGGCATGCTGAGGTTCTTGGGGGCCACGTAGCGCAAAGTGATCCTGTATTGAGTGAGAAGTCTAGCCAGAGAATGCACAGTACGGCCATGCTTCAGATCACCAACCATGGTAATCTGAGATTTAAGAAAAAAAGATCCAAAAATTAGAACAAGACAGTTATTAAAGTCATTATCAGAACTTTGCTCTGTTTGAGGATTCTCAGTTTGTTGGTTTCTGTATGGTGATGCTAGTGGCACTGAAATTACAGCTTAAGTTAATGAGCTAATAATTTGAGAAGACAGAATATTTTCTCCATGTAAACTCACAGTCATGCCATTGACTGTTCCAAGCTCCTCTCGGATCGTAAAGATATCCAGAAGGGCCTGAGTGGGATGTTCTCCGACTCCATCACCAGCGTTGATCACCGGCCGCCGACAATGCCTTGCTGCACTCTACAAACAAGAAGCATTTTTCTGTTTAAACTAAGGTACAAAATACATTTTTGTAGCAAACACTAAAATAAATTAAATTTTTAATAATTATTATTATTGTTATTATTATTATCGTTATCATTATCATTATCATCATCATCATCATCATTATTATCATTATTATCATTATTATTATTATTATTATTATTATTATTATTATTAATGTGCATGAAAAAAGCAAAGAACATTTATGAAGAAAATAATGGGGTCAATTTAGATGTCATCTTAAAAGCAAAACTTCCTTATCAAAAGTGCACTACCAGGTAAGTATTTATTTTTTTTCCCCCCCCTCAGACAAATGTATATTTTTATTCATCGAGAATGCATTAAATTGATCAAAAGAGACAGTAAAGACAACGAAAAAAAACTATCACCGTTTCCACAAAAATATAAAGCAGCGCAACTGTTTTCAACATTGATTATAAGAAATGTGTCTTGAGCATCAAATTAGCATATCAGAATGATTTTTAACAGAAAAGATAGTAATGTGAAATTACAATTTAAAATGTTTTAACAGTATGTTTAAACTTTTGAAAGGTAGTGTACATTTCTTTAAAAAAAAAAATGCATTAATATGTTTCTCACTTCTACAGCTCCAGGTATGGGGTGTCGCAGAACAATGACATCAGCATAGCAGCTCATGGTGTGAACGGAGTCGGCCAGAGACTCTCCCTTCTGCGTGGAGGACGTTGACTCGCTGAAATGCACCACTGATCCTCCCAGACGCTGCATGGCTGCTGCGAACGAACTACTGGTGCGAGTGCTCACCTCGTAGAACATGGAGGCCATGACTTTACCCTGGGAAAAGATGAGCAGAACAGAATTAAATAAAGAGTTTATAAGAACTTATTATTCCTATCCATTTTAACTTCATCTCCTTCGGCAAAGATGTTCTGTTTCCAAGGGCCACAGATGCCCATTTCTCAAGGAAGAGATCTACTTCAAACTGTGACACGTCACTGCCAGATTGAACAACATCCTGACTCCAGACCGCTGCTGACTTGAGCAGTTAAATACTCCTGCTGGGGAAGGTTTATGTAATGTTCAAGATGGGCTGCAATATACTACAAATCCTCCAGTGACATATACTCTGTTATTGGAAAGAATGACACTATCAAAAATCAAAAGGTAATGTGGTCTACAGGACAGGTTTTGAATCTTCACTTTGAATCCCCAGAAAGAGAGTAAAGACATCATAAAAGTAATCCATGTGACTCCAGTGGTTTAACCTCAATTTTATGAAGCGACTTATTTTTGTAAATAAAATGTTAAATTATTATTAATAATAATAATAATAATAATAATATTTGTGCAAACAAAGCACTCGTGTCACTTCATGTTTGTTTTTAATGCCATGCCACTTCATAAAATTGAGGTTAAACCACTGGAGTCACATGGCTTACTTTAATGATGACTTTACTACCTTTCTGGGGCTTGAAAGTGGCAGTTGTGTTGGCTGTCAATGGAGGGACACAAAGCTCTCAGATTTCATCAAAAATATGTTCATTTGTGTTCCGAAGATGAATGAAAGTCTTAAGGGTTTGGATTGGAACAACGTGAGGTTGAGTAATTAATGACAGAATTGAAATTTTTGGGTGAACTAACCCTTTAAGAATTATTTTAGTATGAGACCCACCACCCACCTTGAAGCAAATAACCAGTCAAAGAGCCACTTCGTCATTAGACTGACTAACTAACAACTCATGGGTTGATCTGTATCTAAGACTTTCACACAAAAAAAAGAACCAGATTCACAAATTGACTACAATTTTTTTTTTTTTTTAATATACAATTACTACTTGATATTTTAAAATAAAAATATGTGAATATTTTTACTAATAGTCAGTGTACCTTCAAAATATCCAAGGGTCTTTCTTTTTGCACCATGAGACGAAGTGTATGTGCCACATTGAACAAGTGTGACATCTGAAAGTTCAAGACAGACAGGAAAGATTAATGAGCCACTGTAAATACAATTCTTTTACATGCACAAAAGCAATATTTCTGGACTCGACAACAGGAGAGATAACATGTTGTCACCTGTTCCTTGCTAAACTGGCGCACGGACAAGATGTGCTGGCCCACCAGCGGGTGCAGCAGTGGGGAGGTATGTGGGTGGGGCAGGATCTGCTGCTGCACAGCTTGAGGTGACAGGATCCTGGCCAGGGGAGGAGGGTGTGCGTATGGCTCTGCTGGAGGAGCCAATTCTGATAATGGAAGCAAAAGTCACAATCAGCACACAATATATCACTGCTGTGTATCGGTCAGCTCACTTTACACCAATAAACAGGACACTGCATAAGAGCTCATTGGGATCAACCTGAATCATAAGGAGCAGCATGCAAGCAAAGCATGGTCAACAGACAAACAGACCATGTCTTGTTTTGATTGTGCTTGTGTAAAGGCTAAAATATGCCCATGAAATGAATCTAGGAACAAACAGATTGGCAGAGAGAACAGAAGGTAAGGGTGGCAAAGCTCTGGTAAACATCACTACAAACATCAAACCTGCATACGGTGCTCTTAATGACACCTCCTCTTCAGCTGCTTGAACATTGAGGCAAAGTTTGAAGAAATGGATTAGTAACTGTACAATTATAACTAAGTTTTTCATAAATTATTGCCAATGCACTTTGTAAAATGTTTAGTTTTAGTTTTTCAAAAAAGGGTTTGAAAGCTGCAAAAGTAAAATTTTTCTAGATAATTTATTAATGATATGAAGCAACACTCCTCTTATGATAAAATTCCTGATGGTTATTATTACCCTTTCATATTTTAATTATTAAAACCATATTTGATTTCAGTGTGTGACTTCAATGTGTGTATCAGTACCGTTTGAAAATTTTCAGCACATTTTAACAAAACTGTGATCATACTGATAACCGTGATCATATTTGTCACTATAATAGAGTTTCATTTCTGTCACACATTTTTAAATATCTGCCGATATCCCAGCATAACAGGCAATATATTAAATGTAAAATCACCACATTAATAACTTTTAAAAATTTTGCTTTAGCAGTAGTTTGCATGCATCCAATTGTATATTATTTGGTTATTTCCTAGCTGATTTTAAGATTGTCTTAAATGAACTTCAATATTGATAATCAGGAAGATGGAAAAAATAGATATGAATTTATTCATAGACAGTTGCAGAATCATGAGACTTTGATATTGATTTGATGAAACTATACACATCACATGGACGTTACCCAATGCCTTTTGGCGTTGTATGGTAGACCTTTTGAAGCCTGCATGTAAAAACATGTCTTGCTTGAAATGTGATTTTACAGTAGCAAATAGTTCAGCTGAACCATTTACAAGTTCATGGAACATGCAAGCTCGAACAAACAAACGACTGATGCTAGCAAACAAATACTGCCATTGTCCAAGTGAAGCACTGTCTGAATTTAAGTTTGTTTTACCAAAAAAAAAAAAAAAAATTGTAAACCAATTATTGACAGTACAGTGGTTCATTTGGCACACAACTCATGCACAAGCTCTGAGTGAATACATTGCAGGCCTATAGTACCTGGAGTCAGACCAGGATCAGATGCACGGTGGATACGTGGTGGGAGAATAAAGCGTCCATCCCCAGCTGAACGGCGTGGGCTCGGGGCACGGCTACGGACCACATCAACAGGTGTTGCCTGACGAGGGTGCTCAGGAGTCAGTGCCTCACTCACACGCTGTAATTAACAAGTGTGGTTATTTGTTAGCCAGTGTACAAATTAGAAAGCAAGAGCTGAACTGTGAACAATGCACGTTCAGGGTTTTGAACAATTATTTAAAAAAATGTTACCTTAGGAGCATCCTTTATCATCTCGGTTGTTCCTGCCGGGGCTGCTGACCATGACTTCACATCCTGACCATAACCCGGAGGTACCAACACCTTAAGAGAAAGAAGAACGATTAAACCTAGAAATTGATGAAGAGCATGTGCTCCAGACAAATTTAGCTGGGCAGCTAGTAGAGAGAAAAGTTGCCAAGTAACATACACTATGATTCAAAAGTTTGTTTTTTTTGTTGAAAGAAAAATAATTTTGCATTAAATGCATTAAATTCATCAAAAGTGACAGTAAAATTTTTACATTGTTACAAAAGATTTCTATTTCAAATGCATGCTGTTATTTCAATTCAAAGAATCCTGAAAAAAAAAAAATAAAAATAAATAATTCACAATATTACTGTTTTTACTGTATTTTTGCTGTATTTTTTTTTATACATCTTAAAAAACCCTAAACATTTGAATGGTAGTGTAAACAACCATTAGCTCTTTACCTGTCCATCAATATAGGCCACCTCTCCTCTGAGCACCACCCTCATGACCTTTCCCTTTACTTTCATGCCCTCGAATGGTGTCCACTTTGACTTAGTGAATTGCATGTGCTTCGGAATAGTCCACTCTTGCTCCAAGTCCACCTGGAAAATTCATGCATCACTTTGAAATTCAAAAAAAATTTAAGTTTTCAGGCAGCAATTTACTATTTGAACTTTGTAACTCTGAAATACCTCTACATAAGTGTCTTCTTGAGCAGGAAGAGAGAATATTCTGCTGGGATTTTCATAGAGCCTCTTGATGATGTCATCGATGGTAAGGCGACCCTCACTGACAGCTGTGAGCAGCAGAGGAAGCATGGTCTCCAGACCCGGGTAACCTGGAGGCGGTTTCTCAGAATTCTTCTCCTCTACTGAATGAGGGGCTGCAAGAAAAAAAAAAAAAAAAACACCACTAAATAGAAGCTTTCAAGAACTGCTCAGGTTTGACCATCAATTGATGTACTCGACCGTTGAAGTTTGGGGTCAGTAAAGTTTTTTTTTTAGGCCATATGTCAGTAAAGGGTTTATTTAGGCCTTATGTAATAAAATATTAAAGAACTTTACTCACTTTAAAATAGTAATGTACTCAAAGTTTGAAATGTATAAGTCTACTTAGCTTCAATGTCAAGATAGTTTGAAAAGTGATCTGAAGGTGTAGTTTCAACCAAAAAATAAAGCATATTATAATATATCTTGTGGGACTAGGCATAGCTTGCTAGTCTTTTTTTTTTTTTTTGGATTAACCACAAGGTTTGTATGTCTGTCAAATCAAATAGAAAAGAAATAGAACATTAGGAAAGAACAGGCTGAAGGTCTGTACAGGGTCTTTTAAGGTCAAGCCGAATTTTAAAGTTTTTTTTTTTTTTTAAAAAGGTCTCGGGTTAAAGATTTTGAAATTGTCAAGCCAACATAATTAGTTCCCTTTAGATGTGAGACATAGCAGAGAAATCTGATCCTATTATTACCGTGGTCTGTTGCAAAACAGTCAATGATGTCTAGATTTTCCCACAACGCCTCCATGTCCTCACGTGTACCCAGCATGGGCCGCACTTGTGCCCTGCCATTTCCAATGGCAGGCACATTATCTTCACATAGGAAGAGATGGTGAGGTGCCACTTCACACGTCACCTGGATACCCTTTTGTTTAGCAGCTCGAATGATCAGAATCTGAGAAACAACGTATGATTTTAGTTGGTTACAAACCACAGAAACTTGTAAAGAAACTGGATGAAGGCTTGACCATGAAGGTACAACAAAATGCAGTTGTTAGACCACCACAAATAACAAGGATTCATACCTCTTCTTTCTTGGCTACATGGCAAATATGAACGGGTCTCTGATACAGCTGCGCTACCATCAAGATTGCCGCCACTGTCTGCCTCTCAGCATGTGCCACAATGGGCAAGTGCTTTGGCCACTTTTCAAAGTGCTGCATGCAAAGAAAATGACACTCAAGATGTGGCATAACAGTAAAACATGACAAATTGTATCACCAAAAAAATGAAATATTAAATATAAAAATTAAAAAAAAAAAAAATTATTGAAAATAAAAGATGCATTTAAAACCATTTTTAATTTTAATTTAAATACATTTGTTTTTATTTAAATATATTTTTATTTTAAATAAATTCTGATTTATATTTTAAATCCATTTAAAATAAAATACCTTTATTTAAAATAAAAACTACATGTATTTAAAATAAATATATAATAAATTAAAGTGAAAAACTTGTCAAACAGGTTTCCTCAGCATCCTCGGGTCTCCTTACCTCCATCCACAGAGAAACATTGTCCATTTTTAAAGTGGAGTATGTGTCATTCAAGTACATCTTCAGACCAGCTGTAGAGCTTGCAATGGACGGAAGTAGTGTAGCGTTGTCTGATGACGCTCCCACAAAAAGAGCATAATCACAGCAGCACCCGGCTTTGGCAAGCTTGATATATTCATGACAGAAAAATAGCCCATAAACACAACTTCCCCATTTGCTTTCATGTTAATAAGCAACCAAATCTGTCATTTGTTGATGTTACCTTCTGTGCCATAGTGAAGGAGCTGGGGTCAATGATTGCAGGGTTAGTGTTGGGCATGGCACACACCATGGTGATTCCTCCAGCCAAGGCGGCAGCTGTGCCCGAAGCAAAGTCCTCTTTATGGGTGGCACCAGGCTCTCGCAGATGCACATGGACATCAATCAAACCTTTCGACATAAAAGTATGAATGGCATCAACCATCATTTAACCATCTTAATTTAATATATTTGCTTTGCCAATAAACAAATAACATCTGAAACTGCGCTGCCATACTCACCAGGTAAGCGGATGAGTTTCTGTGATGTCATGCTGTCCACATGCGTCTTTACACGAGGAGCCTGACCAATTTGCCCCAGCGCCTGCCAACCCCACACACACATTTCAATCTTCCAAGTTTTAGATGTACAACAGCATGTAGTTGACTTCAAAGCTAACAAACTTTTAATTTTGTAGGGTCATCAACAATGTGAGAGCATCACTGCTCACCTGAACAAACAGCTTAGTGCATTTGATGTCAGTAATGAGTGGTACGGAGTAGTCAATGGCCATTCGACGAGTGCGGTAACCTTTGGTCACAAAGGAGGACAAGCGTCTTCCACCAGAGTTCCTCATGGACAGATTGATGACCAAGTCAAAATGGTTCTCCTCTAGATAGTCCATGATGTTCCTTTGTTTGTCCTTATTATGGCAGTCACTCTCCTCTTCAAAAGGCCAGTCCACTGCCATCACCTGATCAGAGACAGATAATCAAATGGAAATTGTGAAACAGCATACATTGCCTGCTCAAACAAACAAAAACAAAACGTTTTACAGTACGTTGTGTTATTCCACGGTACCTTAACTCCATGTTCAGTGTAGAAGTCAGCGGTGCCTAGACTGGCATACAATTTATAACCCAAACTCTCCAAAGTCTGGACTGTGGGCAGAAGCTCGCTCTTATTCTGAATGAATTTAAAACAAATACATTTCTTTCCATTAAGATCAGAAACTTGATTTATACATTCTCTGAAGAAAGTGAATGTACAAAACGTGCACAACTACAATACAGCATTGAGTTTAACTGAATAATACTTGTATCTAACTTAAACTGACTTTTTCTGATTGTTTATTTTCATTAGTGTAACTTTTTTTTTTTAATTCTCACCAACAGCACAACCATACAGGCCTATAGAATGGTGCATTAAAAAAAAAAAAAAAAAAAAACAAAACAAACAAAAGCAAACAAATCAGCTCACATAACGGTGATCAAGGGCTTAGGGCATTCCATTCAAACCCATTGCAAGGGTTCCACTAATAGTGGGCACTCATGCAACGCAAGCAATGATGTACGTCCAAGTGAACGAGACAGAGGAAAGTTAGCGAGGAAAGGGCATTTAAAAAAAAAAAAAAAAAAAAAAAAAAAAAAAAAAAGAAGAAAAGAAAAAGTGGACTGACTTAAAAGCCCAACTCAAGCAAGTCATGCTGTAAAGTAACTTGTTACCTTATAACTACCAATAGAGAGAAGAATGTTCTCTTTAGGAATTTTAAAGCCAGTGCTGAGCATGGCTTTTAGATAGGCCTCGTATCGGTTCTCCCCAAAGCAGGCCACTTCTCCAGTGCTGGTCATTTCAACACCTAAAACCACATCTGCTCCAGCCAGCCGTGAGAAGGAGAATTGAGGAACCTGAGGGCCACACACACAGATCAAGCTTATGTAGATCTTGGAAAACACTGGGATAGTTCAGTTGAAGTATTCCCATCAAAAAAAGACATCAAGAATGAACAGACACTGAAGCTCGTTACCTTAACTCCCACAATGCCATTCCCCTTCATCAGCCCAACAGCCTCAAATTCCTCTCCCAATATGACTCTTGTTGCTAGGGCAACAAGATCGACACCAAGTGTTTTGGACACAAAAGGGAAGGAGCGTGAAACTCGCACATTGCATTCTATCACCTTCAGCTGATCATCCTGTTGACAAACACATACGATTTAGTTTCAGCAGCAAATATTTTGAAACGCACTCATCCTAGATTTAAAAAAATAAAAAAAAAAAAAATTTAACTCACCTTGGCAATGAGCTGCAGGTTGAAGGGGCCTGTGACCTGAAGCTCCTGGCCGATAGCATGAACGATCATCTTAATGCGCTCCATGGTTTTCTGGTTGATGTCCTGAGGGGGAGTCACCAGTGTGGCATCTCCAGAATGCACCCCTGCGTTCTCCACATGCTCAGACACTGCTATAGCAATGACCACCCCATCACAGGCCACGGCATCCACATCTATTTCCTGACAGCAATATATCACCATCAATAAAGGTTACAAAATTAAGCAATTGTGGTGGCAAGCTTTGCACTTAGGGTGTACTCACACCAAGTGCTCTGAACCATGCCAGAGCGCGTTTGACCCCCAAAGCCCGGTTCGTTCGACAAGTGTGATTGCTCCGTTTCGTGCCCGGGTGCAGTTCGTTTAGCCGGCCCTGGCCCACTTGGAAGAGGTGGGCCAGAGTGCGGTTCGGTCGGGCTCGAGCGCGGTTCGCATGCAGTGTGGGCGCTAACCGTGCCAGAGCACGGAACAGCTATACTTTTTATGTGCGCTACTGTCATCATTACGACGGCAAACATCTTTATTACAGCTTTGATAGTACACTTTTCAATTCTTGTAATTAATTTGAGTGTATTTGGGTTTATAACGGGTCGGATTCTCACCTTATTGATGAACAGGAATTATAGTTTGCGAGTAAAGCTGCAAATTCCTCCATTAACGTCAGCTGCCTTTGTAATAATCCTCTGATAAGTGCTTTTGAAAATCGCTGCGCGGCATAAATTATAAATAGCCTATATTAGGCAGTATTGCATTTCTTCCTGTTTTCTTCCATTCAAAAGTTGCATCGTATATGACGTAAGCGTGCTCCAGTCGGTAACGTTAAGTGCAGTATGAGTGCGGCCCAGCGGGGGAGTGGGGACAATTGTGCTTGGGCTCGGTTCAAGGCAACCGTGCCTAGTGTGAGTACACCCATACACAGCGATACTACTAAAGAGTACTACAGAATTCAAAGCTAATATTACACACAAGGATCAGCGTTATTGTTAACTAAAATTATATATACACAAAATAGTCGATTGAAAAAGCTGAAAAATAAATAAAAATATTATCAAAACAAATTTAAGGTTGAACCACTGTAGTCACATGGACTATTTTAACAATGTCTTTCGTACCGTTCTGCGCCTTGACAGTGGTAATTAAATTTCTGTCTATGGAGGAGTCAGAGAGCTCTTGGATTTCATCAAAAATATCTTAATTTGTGTTCCAAAGATGAAAAAAGGTCTTGCGGGTTTGGAACGACATGAGGGCGAGTAATAAATGACAGAATTTTAATTTTTTGGTGAACTAACCCTTTAAATTCAAATTTAAACCCAAATTTAAAACTAAAGCTAATAAAAATACATTAATGCTAAATATAAATATAAAAAATAAAGTGACAAACTAGTACTAGAATGACACCAAAGATGCACAGATATTAAAATTCTGGCCAATCCAATTATTTTTAGGCTGATAACAGATAGATGGCTGATATTCAAATTCTATAATATTTGGTCTAAAAAAAAAAAAAAAAAAAAAAAAAAAAAAAAGGAAAAAGTGAATTTAGGCATTACAACATTAGAATTTATATACTGTATTGAAAATGGATACTCAATTTGAGTCTAAAGGTAAACCAAATGTAAAAATAGAGGAAATGAGCATGCATGCATGCATGCGCAAATATCTAATATGATCTGATACATAATGACTAACTACACACACACACCCGTTGTGTGGTACCAGTATGGTACAGATATATTGTACATGCCTAATTACAGAGTCATATGAGAAGTTTTCATGCAATCTTTCTCTTCCTTTCCCAACTTGAACAACTGAAAAAGCAAGACTTTTGGCATGAAATGAACAGTTATTGTACAACATTTACACCTCAGGTGTTAAAACCAGCAACGGTTCCATTTTGCAACAAGTGACTGTATAACTCAATAATTAACTCCTGTCCCTTCCATATATATACACATTTATTTTACTGAGAACTGGAACTGTCTCAAGGAGGGAGGTGTTTGTTGACTAACCTTGGCTTCCTGAATGAATTTGGAGATGACGACAGGTTGTTCCTTTGACACAGCAACAGCACTGCTCAGGTATTTTTCCAGGTCAGTATCTGAGTAGGCAACATTCATAGCAGCTCCACTGAGAACATACGATGGCCTCACCAAACAGGGGTAACCCACTGTCTCACAGAAACCCACTGCAGACTACAACAAGAGAAATGTCAAGGGGTCATTTGAAGTTACAAGCGGTTATAGAAGAACTTTTAGAGTGATCATGGTATTCCTTGAAGTTGAATGAATTCTTACCTCAATATCAGACAGCTCTTTCCATCGGGGCTGACTGATTCCTATGGTGTCCAGCATCCTGGAGAATTTGAAGCGGTTCTCCGCTGAGTCAATGAACTCAGGTGAGGTGCCCAGGATCCTGCACTGCTGTCTATGCAGGGACATGGCGATGTTGTTGGGCAGCTGCCCACCCATGGACAGAATAATTCCCTCTGGGTTCTCCATCTCATATATGTCCATCACCACCTGCGATTAAAAGCAGATGTAAATAACGAAAACTGAAATAATTAATAAAACTCAAATTGATAAATGCTACTTTTGATAGAAATGTATAGTATAAAATATGGATATTCAATTTGAGATTTGCTAAAGATGACATTAATAATTTAATAACAGTAAAGTGTTTAAAAGATTAACTTTAAGTCAGCTTTAGACAATGGCAATCTAAATGAATATGCAGAATTAAAATTCCAGCATAAAATCTCTAATATCAGCTGTTAAGTGATAGCGTACAAATATACTGTGCATCCCTAATTCTAAGGAGATTCAAAGTATACATTTCATTTATCAACACAACACAAGATCCACATTAATTCCTTACCTCAAAGGAGATCTCATCAAAATACAGTCTGTCACACATATCATAATCTGTGCTGACCGTTTCTGGGTTGTAGTTCACCATAATTGTTTTGTAGCCCATCTGTGAAATATATAGTTCATTCAAATACACACTGAAATTTCACAAATTTATGATTTTATATTTCCTGCTTCAATTCAAGCCTCATAAAGGTGCCTTTTACACTTAATACAGATAGCTCACCTTCCTCAGCTCCATAATACACCCAACAGCGCACCAATCGAACTCAACGCTGCTTCCTATGCGGTAAACCCCAGAGCCGATCACCATGACATGGGGATGCTCAAAGACCACATCGCTTTCTGAGCCGTGATAGGTCAGGTACAGATAGTTGGTGAAGGCGGGCCACTCGGCAGCCACTGTGTCAATCTGTTTGACCACCGGAAGAATCTTCCAGTCTCGCCTCAACTTCCTCACAGCCAGCTCAGTGCTGCAATGGGGGAAAGAGCAGGAACCTTACAGTTTTTGTTGTCTACTGCAGCCCATTTTAAGTCTTGACACTTAAACTGTTTGATTTTGCTAAAGAAACATCAAATGCAATAAATCACAGATATAAATACTTTCTGCTAGAGCACTTTTCCTAGGTACCTTTGCACAGCTTGGGCAATCTGTTTGTCAGAGAAGCCCAGCTGCTTGGCTTTCCTCATGACCTCAGGTGGCATTGCACTCTCATCCTGATTATATGTCTCCAGAAGCTTCTCGTGGTCTGCAATGTTCTTCATTTTATGCAGAAACCAGTGGTCTATTTTGGTCAGCTCATAGAGCCGTTCAACTGTGTAGCCAGCACGCAGTGCAGCTGCCAAAACAAAGATGCGCTTGTCTGTGGGTGTCTGCAGCTCCTGAGATATGAGACAAAATAGTTTTCATGTATTATTTTTTTCAGCCTGTTGCATCTGACTTAGGAGTGAGATGGAGGACCTGTATCTTCAGTACAAACCTCTTCAGTCACTGGTTTGATGGTGTGATCGAAACCAACGCAGTTCTCATCCACCATTCTCAAAGCTTTCTGGAAGGCCTCTTCAAAGCTACGGCCGATGGCCATCACTTCTCCTAAGATGGAAGAGAGTGCTGAATGAGATCACAACATACTGGATATTTGTGTTCAGCACAGATAGCACCTTCTGGATCTAAAAGGGAAGCTAATCAACAGGATAATATTTTTTCCCCCCTTTAATTAATATGTAACTTTGCCATTTTAATTTTTTTTTTTTTTTTTTTTTTTAAATATATCACCATTTTTTCATTTGTACACTATTTAAATATGCACACATTTGAATAACGTACGTTGTGAAAAAAATACCCCTCTTACAATAACCATCAACTTAAGGTTTAATATCACATTTACCAAATGAGCAAAATAAGGCTTTGAATGGTAATATATGCTAATATAATAGGCCCAGCTTATATAAAAAGCAATAATTTTATAAATTAAAAAAAAAAAAAAACATTGGCTCAAAAATATTGCAGAAAGTCAAAATTGGTAAATCAAACCAAAACCTATTACTCGTACCTGCTGCACTACGCTCCCATAAATGCAGGTGTAGTGTTTGAGAGTTAGCATTTTAGTATTATTTATATATATAGTATAGTATTTATTATTATTTTGAATAAGCATTTTCATATTTTCAGTTTTCAATCTAATTTTAGTTGAGGTTTTAATTGTATTATGTGCTGTTGTTATCTTTTATTAGTTTTTTCCTATTTGGCCTTAATTTAGATTTCAGTTTATTTTAGTTTTAGTAATTTTAGTACTTAAATTTTATTTTAGTTAATTTTCAAGGCAACATTTCTAACTTTGATGTAATTTTTAAAAAAGTTTTTCCTCTAATAGTCATTTTATTTCAGCCTTATTTAAATTAACAAAACCTAATTTTAATTGTTTTAGTTAACAATAACAACACTATATTGAGAATTATAATATACAGATCTCTACTGCATTTTTTTTTTTTTTTTTCCCCACATAGGATGCTCACCAACGCTCTTCATGGAACTGCCAATTGTAGTGCTGACTCTGAGGAACTTGCTCAAATCCCAACGAGGAACCTTCACCACACAGTAATCCAGACTAGGCTCAAAGTTGGCTGTAGTGGAATTAGTCACTGAATTCCTGGAAAAGAGTCACTTTTAAGCAACTTTGAAAATGACAATACTCAAATGTGCCATTACATGCAGTATAATAGCTCATTTTAATGAAAGAACCCACTTGAGCACGGGCAGAGGGATTCCCAAGCCGAGCTTGGCGGCCACATAGGCCAGAGGGTAACCTGTGGCCTTACTGGCCAATGCAGAGCTTCGTGAGAGACGAGCGTTGACTTCAATGATGTAGTACTGCCAAAACACAAGCATGAGATTATGGGTTGACCACTACTTCCAAAATCCCATCATTCCTGGATGATATAAGTGACTTAATTACCTGCTCGGACTCAGGATTTAGGGCATACTGAACGTTGCACTCTCCCACAATGCCCAAGTGGCGAACAACTTTGATGGCCGTGTTTCTCAGCATATTGTATTCATAGTCATTTAGTGTCTGACTAGGAGCCACCACTATTGACTCCCCAGTGTGGATTCCTAAAGGATCGATATTCTCCATGTTACAAACCTAAATGAAAAGATATCAATTTAGAAAAGAACACGTTAAAACATATACTGGTAAAAAGTGAAGGCACTGTAAATCATTTTGGATTAAAGTGTAAACGTCAGAATAAAAGGGAAGCCTCAGCTCTAGGTGCTTCGTACCGTTACGCAATTGTCATAGGCGTCCCGCACCACTTCATACTCAATTTCCTTCCAGCCTTTAAGTGATTTGTCCACCAGGACTTGCGACGTGTGAGCAAAGGCCTGGGTAACCAACGTGATCATTTCCTCTCTATTATTGGCAAAGCCTGAACCCAGTCCACCCAGGGCAAACGCAGAACGGACCAGAACGGGATAGCCAAGTCTTTCAGCAGCAGCCACTGCCTACAGGAATTATACAAAAAGTTGGACCAAGCATACATTGAGAAAATTTTACTAAACATATTTTAATAGTAATAACAGCACAATCTGGATATAGCCTTGTTAAAAATAAAATAGTGTATTTATTGTCTTATGACAATTTTTATTATTTGTTTCGGCTTTAGTAGAAAGTATTGGCAAAAATGTAGCCTTTTATAATACCATACCATTTACAACATCATTAATGGGTCTCTATACATGAATATATTACAGGGCTTCATATTTTAAGAAGAGGGTCTCTTGCAAGTGAATCATCATAACTGGAAGTCATTGACATAAAAACATAATGAGATTCCCTAATGTACAGTAGATTAATGAGCTAACCTGTTCAACAGACATGGCTGCTTCACTGGGGGCAACATGCTCATTGATTTCCTCCATCTTCTCCACAAAGATCTTCCTGTCTTCAGTCATCTCTATGGAGGCCACTTGGGTTCCAAGCACACGCACTTTGTATTTTTCCAGCACTCCTTGCTTAGTGAGCTCCACACCACAGTTCAAGGCCGTCTGACCTCCGAATGTGAGCAACACTCCATCTGGACGCTCGTTCTTTATCACCTATTTGAAGGGCGGAGGGATGGAGGTTTGAGCTCAAGGACATTGCAAAAGCTTTGTGTTAAAAGCATTATTTCAGTTTTCAAAATCAGTGTTGAAAAGAAGGCCTAGTAAATTACTCTGGGATGGACAGCTTTCTCCTACCTGTGTGACATACTCTGGTGTGATCGGGAGAAAGTAGACTTTGTCTGCCAGGCCCTTTGAGGTTTGTACTGTGGCAATGTTTGGGTTGATAAGAATGGTTTGGATGTTCTCCTCTTTTAGAGCTTTTATAGCCTGGGGAAAAGATTTGGAGAAAAGATGTTTGTTCATTTTAATTAATGATATTGGAAAAATCTAATCGTCAGTGCAACAAATTCTCCTGTAATGTTGGCTTTCCAGATTCAATCGGAAGCTTCATTTACATAGTCACTCCGAGACCAAGCAAGTTTCAAATTAATGGAGGAAACTGAGAAGACAAACAGCTGGCTTGTGAGATGCACTCCTTAAAGGTGCGGTTGGTAGGAATGACCCACTGGTCGAAAATGGTACTGCAGTCCAAATTCAAAATATTGTTTGCCCCGCCCCCTCCTTCAAAGATGCAGGTTGCCAGCTTGAGGACACGCAACAAGAGGGAGCGCAATTGACAATGAAAGCTGAGGAGACTTTACACACTGTAAGTTGATTTATCTGTGTTTTAATATGCTGTCGTTCGTAGAGATTTTTAGATGGATGCAGAGGCTTTTTAGGTCGGGTAGAATCTGCAATTCTTTGACCCAGTTTGTTTGCTGGTTTCCATGGCTGCCATTTGCAGTGTTTTCCACCAACTGGCAACCTGTAATGTCGAAATACTATTGGATAAACTGGCAGCACGCGGTTTCGCACAGACCAAAACAAAGACAGACATGGAATGCACATTTCAAAGTAGAATATCTGGCTGTAGCATTGTTTTTCTGAGAAACAAGTAGGTGAGCTTAGCATGTTTCCTAAATATCTGCAAACATATTGGGGTATTTTTATGCTTTATTAAAGTGAAAATCTTACATATAGCACCTTTAATTTGCACTCCAAACAGTCTCAAGGGTTTTGCTTTGATACTCACCTGAGATCCAGAATAGTCAAACTCTCCAGCCTGTCCAATGGAAAGCCCTCCTGAACCTAGAACCAGAACTTTACGAGGTCGAACAAATGCTTCCGGATCAGGAGATCCAGGGAAAGTGAGGTTCTCCGTTAGTCTTTGCTTAACTGTATAAAAGTTAAAAAAAATTATAGTTTATGAGTAATAATTAGTCATATAAACATGATTAGCACACTTTAAGAACGTTTGCAGAAGAGACAAACAAGCATTTAAACAAACCTACAAGAATTATGCTTTTGCTTTACAGGCATACGTCATAACAGATCACCTGATTTTCCAGCTTTGCCCTCTTTTGCATCTTTGACTGTATCCAGAAACACATCAAAGAGACTAACAAGGTCTGTGGGACCCGCCATGTGTTCAGGATGGAACTGGACACTGAAAAAGTTAATACAGATATACATTTTTATCAACTTAATACATTAAAATCATTATACCAATTTTACTGTATCTATGTATATAGACAAAACACACAAATAAGAAAAAGGGAAACCTGAAGAGTGGTTTGTGGTTATGAACAATGCCCTCACTGGTTTGGTCATTGGCATTTGTGAAGAGCACATCCCAGTCTTCTGGGAGAGTTTGAGGATCCACAGCAAACCCATGATTCTGAGATGTGATGAAACAGCGATTTGTTCCTTTATGGATGCAGGGCTGGTTATGGCCACGATTACCATACCTAACATACACCATGAATGAAGTTGTAGCTTTTAGGATTCACAATAAGAAGATGCATTGCTTCACAGACATAAACCATCTCCAAATGAACCTGCTGACTATCTGCTTCTGAAGAAAGGCTTGTAGACTGGCATCACATCCAGCCTTGAGCACAAGCAAACAAAGCAACTATCCCAGGACTCTTAGAAAAACACAGCCGCTTATCCCAGGAGTAACACAGTGGCTCCTGTCTAGACGGCTGAGCTCAGCATAAACAAGATTTCACACCATGTTGGTTTTTCGTGAAAACTGGAATGGCATGGGAAATGCCAAGGAACCAGCCTTTTGTTTCTCTGCAAACCCTATAATCCACTGACCAGAAGGTGATGCTGTCTGGTTCAGTTACACCGCAAAAATCCTATTATAATTATTCTGTACCTTTATCTTGATGTAATGTTTACATTTTTTTTTTTAAATTACAAAAAAAAAAATAATAATCCACAAATTTAACAAGATATTAAGACTAAGTGTATCTTGAACATAACAGCATTATACTATTAAAAGTATAATTTTCTAAAAATAATTATGAAATTTTCCTGAAGATGCAATTATTCTTTTGATTATTTTCATATGTGATTTTAATAACATACAAATGATACCCAATGTAAAGATAAAAGGTCTATTAAAGAGATACCACATTCAAAAAAAATTGCCATTATTTCACACTCATGTCATTACAAAACTGTATGACTTTCTTCTGTGGGACATAAAAGATGATATTTTTTGAGAAATGTCTCGGTCTATTTTTGTCCATTCAATGGAAGTCAATGGGCTCCAGTGTTGTTTGGTTCCCAATGTTCTTCAAAATATTGTGTTCCAAAGAATAACAATTCATCCAGGTTTGGAATGACAGGATTGAGTGAGTAAATAACAAAATGTTCATTTTTGAGCGAACTATCCCTTTAATAAGAAATGTGCATAAATACTCAGCGGAAAGTGAAAAGATGAATGGATTGCTTACTTCATTTTGTATGTTTTTGCGCCAATGACCAAAGATAGCAGCTGGTGACCCAGACAAATCCCAAAGACAGGTTTGGGATTCTCCACACATGCCACCTTCCGTATATTCTCTACAGTCTCCTTACAGTACTCGGGATTGCCAGGGCCATTACTGATAAACAATCCATCAAAGTCTAGAGAGAAACAGAAGCGATAACATTTTCATTCCATTAAAATAGCAGACAACACTATCTTTAAAGTATATAAACAAAACGCATCCTTCAACAATATGTGGAGAAAAACACTATGGCTCACCATTGCTGTCCAGAGGATGATCCCAGGGGACAACGGTGACCCGGGCACCTCTCTGGCACAGGCAACGGATCTGGTTGTATTTTATGCCACAGTCTATGGCAGTGATTCTCACTGTTCCCTCTGGATTAAAAACTTTTGGCTCCTGATGGCATAGAAATAAAATGTCATTGAACAAAATTAAATCACATTAAAATTGATCTGAAAACATTATCAAAGCTAGCCACCTACTTTCATGGAAACTTCTTTAACAAGGTTTCGGGTGTCCGGATTGTCAAACGGAATGTTGTTGGCTGAAGTTCCTTCCACCACAAGTTTCCCCAACATGGTTCCCTTTTCTCTGATCTTTTTGGTCAAGCGTCGAGTGTCAACCCCTGATTTCACAGGAAGAATATTTTTTGTGTTTCAGATCAAAGCTAAAACCTAAACCAAATTACTTGCTTTACTTGGTTTGTATAAGCAAAGCTTACACTGACTGACCTTCAAGTCCAGGGATGCCTTGCTCTCGCAGCCACTGATCCAGAGACTTGGCGGAGCTCCAGTGACTGGGATTCTCTGAGACCTCCCCAACAATGAGAGCAGCAGCATGGATTCTGGAAGATTCAAACCACTAGACCACAAAGAGGAACATTTAGAAGAAACCATACCAGTAGTGTTAGAATAATCTGTTTTAGAATAATTCTGTAATATTAAGAAGAATACATGGATACAAGAAAGGAAAAAACCTTGCTGAGTCCAAACTCTCCATCTTCATCTTCAGGAACACCATAATTGCCAATCAACGGGTACGTCAGAGTAAGTATTTGGGACTTGTAAGAGGGATCTGTAAGAGCCTCTGGATAACCCACCATTCCTGTCTGGAAAACTGAGGACACACAAAGTATGACTTAGGGATGTCAAAAGTACTGGTGCATTGGTACAAAATTAAATAATATAAATATAAAAGTCTTTATTTTTTGTTTTTTTATTACTGATGGTTCACTTAAATGTATACTTGTAAAAAACATTACTGATTTAAAGGTACCATACCATTTTTTTTATTTAATTTGTTACAATCTAACTTAATAAAGAGGCCTTAATATAATATTAATAAATATAATATTATAATATTGCTGTGGTATCAAATTTATCAAGAACAGTGAAATTTTGCAGCTTTTGTTATTGAAATTTTGAGATCATGACTATCCTAGTAGAACTACTGGTTGTGACAGTGTGATATAAGAGGGGTTTTGTCATTCATATATCAATTGCATTGTGCAAATATCCATTTCTAAATGAATAATTAGCTTGAAAACAAGTCAGACATCTGACCTTCAAATGTGTGTTTGCATTCAATTGTTTGTCTTAGCCTTCAAAGAAAAACATTTATACAAGTCAAACTTTTGGACGTGGATTAAAAAAAAAAAAAAAGGTGCCTTTTAAACAGTAGTGAAGGAAGCATATATATATATATATATATATATATATATTTCTTTTTTTCTTTAATTTATTTATTTATATTTTTTTATTTTTTTTTATAATAGCGACTACAGAATTCTTACTATAGACAAATAAAACAAAAAAATAATATGGCAAGACAAAAGATCACGAACTTTTGTCTAACGATTTACCACACTGAACCAAGAATGAATGAACCCTAAACAATTTCTGGGACGTCATACATGTGGCGCCAACGTGCCCTGGGAAGTAGCTACTGAGGAGTGTTCACTTTGAAACGTTTAGCGCGAAATCAGACACGTGTAACTTACTTCCTGCTCATCTCATATTTATTAATCACTTTCCGGTAAGAGGACAGGACAAGTGTAATATAAGGAGCAGTGGCAGAAAATAGGGCTGATAGGGACACATATTTCAATTACATTTCCTTTTATTTCACTTACCAACTTCACCAGACACGGAGGATATGGCACCGAACAGACGGCCTTTAAATTCTGTCCCGTCCTCCAATACTAAAGATGCCATTTTCACCGACATGGCTGAGTGTTTCTAAAAGCAAAAAGAATTACAGCGAATATCTAGCGCTTAAAAGTATGTGAACCGAAGTGCGTATGTTTTCTCTTTCCGTCCAAGTTCCCACGTGAAAACCACGCTGCTCAAAGTGATGTTCACCCGGATGCCGATTAAATATATGAGATCTTAGATATCGCTATCTATGCCAAAAAAGCATTCTGTCCTGATGTAGAAAAAGCTCATTGACCAATATCGATGTTTTAAGTGGGTTAAAGCCAAAATAGGTCTGGTCAATAGAGATAAGTCCACGCTCTGCTCCAGTCACAGCAGCGTGGAGCCGTGCGCGTGAACTTCAGCAGGTTTTATACGAGCGTCAGCACGTCAAGAGGAGGGGGAAGGCCTTACCTATTGTTGTAGGCTTTATTCACAAAAATGACAATAAGACTTTACCTATTTTTATTTTACCTGTGAGCATGGTCGGGAAAAAAAATAAAGTGTATCTCGTGGATTTTAACCTGTACGTAAGTGAATCTTACGTAGAGGGGTCCAGGTTACCCCCCAAAATAAAAAGGAGATTATATTGTGTTTTTATAACTACACAAGTGAAAATCAGAAAATGTTATAGATATAATGTACCTCTATAACTATTGGTATTCTCATTTAAGCTGAGCAAAAATTAAGATATTAGGCTATGTAAATCACACACACACGTTTGTTTTGCTATCCTTGTGAGGACCTCGATAGACATAATGGTTTTTATACTGTACAAACTAGACCCATCACAAAACTTTCTGCATTTTTACATTTTCAAATTTTATTATGCTTATTAATCAATTTTCCTTGTGAGGACCAGCAAAAAATCCTCACAAAGTAGGGAATCTCAAATTTTAGATATATACTTTTGAAAAACAAATGAACCACAGAGAAAAAAAAAAGGGAATTTATTCACAATTCTTTACTTAGCTCACAGGTAAACTTGAGCAGACTGATATTACTCACTGGTGATTTACACTTGTGTTCTGCATCTTTTTGCTAGTTGTAATAGATAAGAGTTTGTGGATCACTGACACTGTCATTTCGTTGGCGCTGAGGCTTTTTGTAGCTGATGATGGGTACAGGGACCCCTCTGAAGTGATCCATCAAATCCATCCCACCAAAAAAGTTCACAAAGATGATGCCCAGTTTGGCAGGCATGAGACTGCAAGAACATGAACAGGTCGAGTTAATTTATAGTTAAATTAGATCATTTTGTGCAAAATTGAAAGTCTTGAGACATTTATTACATTGAATAGGCTACAATTATTAATTGTTTACTATTAATTTATTTGTTATTTAATTATTTTCTGTTGACTAAAGGCATGAATTAACTGAAAAATAAACTGATTTTATATCTTCAATAACAAGTAGAGGCCTAAAATACCTCTTAAGTGCCATCAAGAAATATAGACTTGAGGGTAACAACAAGTACATCTTCTCCTGTAGTATGGCATCCACAATCTGTTTTGCTGCATGTCTTTGATCCAAGACTGGAAGAAAAGACGGTCTCCTTAACAAAAGTAAAATATCAATGTTATACCGCATTACCAGAGCACAAATCTCTAATAATATTTCATATATGTAAACAGTATTGGCTTACTTTGTTTGACATCCCCCAAACATTTTGGTATTTATTAGATAAGGACACACTATTGTTGTTTTGATTCCTTCCTTTTTAAGGACAAGCAGCTCCAGTGCAATAGATTCTGCGAAGCTCACTGCTGCAGACTTGCTTGCGCAGTAGTCTGTGGACAAAACGTGTTAGAAAATCCCATTCTATTTTAAATCACATCTCAATTTAACACTAAACTTCAGATATTGCACATTCATGATTTAGTGTTGCACAATGATCTCTAAAATCCCTCTATAAATGTACCTGCAAGGCCATTCATTGCAAACAATGCTCCATGGCATGCCACGCAGACCAGGTGCCCATGGTTCCGTTGCAGCATAGCTGGGAGAAACGCCTTGTAAGTCTGTGAATTCAAATATTTGAGATAACAGTAAGCTCACGGTTCCAATAACATAAAAACAGAGGTATAAAGAATGTAAACCATTAAGAAAATGCTGAATTATTTTTCTTTACCCAGAAGTGAGCAGCAACATTGACCCTTAGTGTTCTATCCACCAGACTGTCAGGGGCTTCAACAAAAGTGTATTTTCCTGTTACCATGCCTGCATTGTTCACCAAGATTGACACATCTCCAACCTCCCTTTTAACCTGTTGAAATGTTTCACTTTCATATTTACCCCTCATAAAAATGTTTTTAAAGGTACAAAATATATCTCCATATATATATATATTATTTACCAATTCAGCTACTTTGTAGACCTCACTTCTTCTGCTGCAGTCACAGGTATAGGCATACACTCTCACATCCAATACTCGCTTTAATTCTTTTGCTGTTTTGTCCAGTGCCTCCGAGTTGATATCCCATAAGACTAATGTTGCTCCATTGTGTCCAAGTTCTTTGGCAATCAGTTTTCCAATCCCATTTGCAGCTCCAGTCACCAAGACTATCTCTCCCTCAACATCTTTCTTGCAACGTGGAATAAAGAGTCGAACAAAGGCTTCAAAAAAGTAAAAGACTGCTCCAAGAATGAGCTCAAAAATGTCTTTTATGAACCAGAGATTGTGGAGTATCCTCTCAAAGCTCTGAATAACCTGGTTATGCATGTCTCTGATCTAATTTGGCACAACTAATTTTTCCTTTTTGATCTGTGTTTTCACATAGCTGTTTTGGTGGTTCTTCTCTGAACATGCTTCAGTAAGTTTGGATCTCTCAGGTACAGCTTGTTCTAGAGGTTCTTTAAATGTCAGCCACCCCTCCCCCCTCCATCTGTTTGTTTCCAGTCACAATGGTGTTTGTTTGACCTGTCACCTAGAGTATATTAGTGTAGTTATTTTTAGATGTTGCTATTACAGCATGTGGCCACATAATGAGGAATTATTTCTGTGAATAAATAAATGTATTAAATCTAATGAAAAGTTATTTGTATTATACATTTATATATGCATGCGTGTGTGTGTAAATGTGAATAAACAAAAATATAGAATAATTTATCACTATTTACAGTAATGTTTAAATACCTTTCTAACAGAGGTATAAAACAGGAAGGGGATGTAGCTCAGTGGTAGAGCGCATGCTTTGCATGTATGAGGCCCCGGGTTCAATCCCCGGCATCTCCAAGATTTTTTACTTTATTTTATTTGTCTCAATATAACGTTAGTAAACGCTGTCATCAAACAGTAGTTAATTGATCAAAAATAACCTTTTTGAGAACGGCTTTAAACGAGTCAAACACGTCTCGTATCATTCTACGTAATTACGTCATACGTTCTTTCCTTGGCGACGGTAACCAGGGAGAAAGCTATGTTTATCAAAATGTCTTCAGCTTGACAACTATTACCCAAAACATGTCTGTATCAAGAAATACGTTCTTATAACTCCGCTGAGTATTTTATAAATGTAAAGCATGCAGCTAAAGTACCTGAAGACTCTTCTTACACCTCAGGTAAAACATTTACCACGTTATTTAGCGAGGCTAGCTAACTAGCTCTCGGCAGTCCGCTATCTCTAGTCATGATAACGCTTCTTAGCTTAGCAACACTAGGATGCTTATGTATCTTGCCTGATATCAAAGTAAAACATTATGTCGTGCAAAGAAACAGTAACAGAAATCCTATTCCGAATGTTAACCGAATATTATTAAATCACAGTGACTCCAAGACTCTGCTTTGAAAGTAGTGTTGTGTCTACAGTGTTTTTTCTTTTCTTTAGGATGGAGCTGCTAAAGTCACCTGTATGGCTTGGGCTCCAAACAATGCAAAGTTTGCAGTGTGCACTATTGATAGAGTGGTTATATTGTATGATGAGCAGGGAGAGAAAAGAGACAGATTTACCACAAAGCCTGCAGACCCCAAAGTAAGTTATCAGAAAATTATTTAACTTAAAAGAATTCAAAATTAATTTTGTATCCTGCCAGTGCTATACATATGTTAGTACATCAGGAAAACGTATTCATGAAATCATGACTTTGTGATTTGTTGCAGTATGGGAAGAAAACCTATGTGGTCAAGTCCATGGCATTTTCCCCTGATTCAACCAAGATAGCAGTTGCTCAAACAGACAACATCATATTTGTTTACAAAATTGGAGAGGAGTGGTAAGTATCTCAGTATAATACTAATTAATTAATTAATGGATTTTGAAATATAATAATCTGCTATCATTCATAAAGCATGGGGTCTAGGCTTAGGATAAATTTATTTGTGCGCTTTTAAAACCACCTGTATTAAGATAGATTTAACAAACCACATAACAAACAGCTGATCACCACTGACAATATTGCTAGTCATATTTTCAAGTGAAAAGCTGTGCAATACCACAATCATGATTTGATTTATTGCATTATCTTTAATTTCTAATATAATGTTTTCTATCCCAGGGGAGATAAAAAGGTTATTTGCAACAAATTTATTCAAACAGTAAGTATTCTGATGATCAATAAAATACATCATTAGGCTGAAGTGCCATGTATTCTGTGCATTAATTTTGTTGTTGTTCTATAGAGTGCTGTAACATGTCTGGTTTGGCCGTCAGAGCATGCAATAATATTTGGACTCGCAGAGGGAAAAGTAAGTGTGGCCCAGTTTCTGTTTTACACCTTAAGCTGAATTTCCTATTTAGTGAGGATTCATTTTGTGAACGTTTTATGTCAAATGCAGGTTCGACAAGCCAATACAAAAACAAGCAAGTCCTCCACAATCTATGGAACAGACTCTTATGTTGTCTCACTAACCACAAAGTATGTATACTTATTTAACACCCTATGATGCTTGATTCTTTGTCCATGCACCCTTTTCTGATTTGTTTACAGTGTTATTTTACTATTACTTATACTGTATACTATTATAGTATATATTAATATTTTGAATTAGCCCTCTTTATATTTTCAGTTTTCATTTTAATTTTAGTTAAAGTTTTAGTAATTGTGTTGAGTGCTTTTGTCATTTTTATTGGTTTTCTTTTTTAATATTTATATATAGCTTTATTTTTATTTCAGTTTTAATCATTTTAGCACTTCAACTTAGTACAACAACACTGTGTATCTCTCTTGATCCATTCTCTCAGTGTCTCAGGGAAGGGAATACTCTCGGGTCATGCGGATGGAACGGTCGTTCGGTACTTCTTTGATGATGAAGGCTCTGGAGAATCTCAGGTAAAAAGCTGCTTTATTATATTTAAATGTATTTATAACATAATATACAGATGTTAATTAATCTGCAAGCAGTTTAATGACTGATGATTTCATATATATGTTTGTTCTGATTGTTAAAAGGGAAAACTGTTGACTCATGCATGCCCACCATATGCCCTGGCATGGGGCACCAACAGCATAATTGTGGCTGGATGCGATAAGAAGGTTGTGGCCTATGGGAGGGAGGGTCATGTGCTTCAGACATTTGACTACAGCCGAGATCGCTCCGAAAAGGAATTCACAGTGGCAGCATCTAGCCCCAGTGGCCAGTCCATAGTCGTAGGAAGCTATGACAGGTGAGAGAACACATTAAATGGAAAACAAAAACATTTGGCCAATGTCTTGACATAATTCTTGTTTTTCTTTAGATTGCGAGTTTTTAATTGGAGTCCTCGAAAAGCTACCTGGGATGAAGCTACTCCTAAAGAAATTCCAAACCTGTATACCATCACAGCTCTATCCTGGAAGAAAGACGGCTCTCGGCTTTCTGTGGTCAGTCTGGATTGCCAAATTTCAGAATGAATTTTCAGAAAATCTTTGGGCCTATTTACACCTGGTCACTTCATACATTTTCTCTGATCGGATAGCTACCCAATTGTGAAAAGACCAGGTGTAAATGCCCTCAGAAATTCTTTCGAGATGGATTTAAATCTGGTCACTCACACCATTTCAGGAGGTGATTTGAGAAGCATTCCAGATGTGTAAATTCATCTGGTTGTTGAAGCCACATATGTACATTTTACTTGTCCTAAAATGGTAGAAAAAATAAACGTGTGAGAGCGTGTTATACCAGCTTCTGGTAGCCAAATATGACCGCGCTACTGCAACACGCATTGCCACAGATATGGCCCACCAGTGATGAACAGTTAAGCTGTTGAGACGCGCCAACTCTCACAAATGAAATTTAATGTTCAGTGTCACATCATAAAAGCTCAGCACAGAGTAATTTTTATTAAAAGTGGTGAATGGGGAGCGCTATATTCTCTTATCAGTGCTGACACAGCTCTTGCTCCTATTGTGCATATCTGTTGCTTTAGGTGACATGAACTACATTGAATTTGCATATAGCATGCAAATTGAAGATCAGTTTTGTGGAGACAGATTTACATGGCCAAGTGTAAATAAAACAGTTTTAACAAATCGGGTGGCTATCTGATCAGTAAAACACATTAAGTGACAAGTGTAATTAGGCCCAATGTTATGTTCATGTATTAAAACATTAGGGCACTAATCCTGAAAATAACATGTTTAATAAAGTTTGTCTGCACAATGTTTATAATTTGGTAAGACATAAGCAGGATCGCAAAAACATTGGCTCAATGATGTTGAGGTCCAGCTTTGCCACTTGGGACAACTGGGGGACTGTGGAGATGATGTGTAATTAAATGTCCATCTGTAAATTGCAGGGCACATTGTGTGGAGGTGTCGAGATGTTTGACTGCTGTCTCCGCAGGAGTATTTACAAGAACAAATTTGAGATGACATACGTAGGACTAAGTCAGGTGAGCATTACTTTTAGGCCCTGTTTACACCTGGTATTAGATGTTTTGGTCGATCTGATCACAAGTAGACGAGGGAGACACATTCCCGTTTACATCTGGTATTTTAATTTGTCCACTTTCAACCACTTCTGTCCTGATTTCTTTGAGGGGAGGGTCTATGGGTGGGTAAATGTAAATTATACGGAGAGCATCAGCTTTCGTTTCTGCTCTGACAGCCGCAAGACCATGTCGAAGGCTGTGAGTGCGTGTTAGAAATCAGGAATGTTAAGAGAACATTGTGCTTAGTACGTTTTTCGTCTTCAACCCAAAATTGGGTCTCCAGCCAACAAAGTTTAAATCCTGTCTGGCTAGTGCCCTACCATAATGTTTACGCATTAGGTCAGTAGGTGGAGAGTAGGCGCTCTTTTGTGGCTGTTTGAACCCTTTCGACCACATGAGGGTCTACACTACAAAAGCAATCCGGTTGAATGCGTTTTCAACTACCTCTGGAAGTAGTCGAAAGTGGACAACCTGTTTACATCTGTATTTAGCATCATCCACTTGTGATCAGGGGCCCGTTTCAATAAGGAGGTTAAACCAACTCTGAGTTAAAACTTGAACTCTGAGTTGACTTACCCTGAAATGGGAAACTCTGAGTTTTCTGTTTCAGAACAGCTGAACTGAGTTAGTTCAGTCGACTCTGAGTAGGTTGACTTGGAGTTAGGTGCGTGCACCATGACTATGAAAAGCCATCATCAATGGAGCTCCGATATTATGATTCACCATGGCAACAGCACGTGACAAAATGACGTCCGCATTCTTCTGAGTCAATGCAAGTTTAATTCTTAATAATATCAAAGGTGAAAACTGGCAGAACGGTAAGTTATTGAACTAATATTCATTTTCATGGTATCCCATATGCAAAAAAGGAAGACAAAAAATACTAATTTAAGTGCTTTTTTTTTTTTTTTTTTTTTGCAAATTATGTTCTATTTACCATGTAGCCTAAAAGTAGCAGTTCTTTGCAATAAGTGTAAATAATAATTAGATGCTATTTATTTTTTATACTGGCAGATACATACTATTTGCACCTCAGTATTGTTGTAAATTAACAGGATGCAATAACAACAGAGTATAAATGATTTTATTATTATTAAACACTTGTTAGGCAATTTACTTCCACTTTTAGAACATTTTCTTCATTTTAATTGAAAATAAATGCCTTTTTGATGTGAATTGTGATGGGAAAAGGGTGAATAGCGAACTCGGCAGAAGGCGGATTCGAAACCAGTCAATCGCGTCACAAGTTAATTCTCCGCGCCCAACACGCTACTGCCTACAACACTAAAGCCATTAAGCACACTCAGTAATAGACACTCCGAATAATCTTGTTTTCCGTTTGCATTAAGATTATTTTTATTACCACACTGGCAGATATTGATAATTTTACTTAAGTAAAATGAACTTAATTTAGATCCCCCCCAGGAAACAAGACACAATATCTTATATAATTTTCTTATATAGAAAATCCATCTTGATTCAAGAATTTTTAGATATTTGTACTTGAAATAGGACAAAAATACTCAGTAAGAAAAGCATTTTTGCAGCGTGAATGAATGAATTAACTATTTAAACATCACTTGCACTTTAAAAAGGGGGAGGAGACCGAAGGAAACTCTGGGTTTACCGAAGAAAACCTGCTCCCGACCAGGTTAGGTTCACAGAGTAAGTTACCATGTTAACTGACTCTGAGTAAGAGTTACCTCTCTTTCAGAAACGGGCTTGACTTACCCTGCTTTCTCGGGTTTGACATACCTCCCATTCTGAAATGGAAAACCCAGAGTTTCCCTCATTTCAGGGTTAACATACTCAGAGTTTTCACTTAACCTCCTTTCTGAAAGGGGCCCCAGATCAACCAAAAATCATTTGGACAAATGATTAAAACCTGTAAACAGGCCCTTAGATATTAAAAAGTGCAGTTTTCATTCATTTCAGTATTGACTGGTGTTTTTTAATCTTGTTTATATCCTACAAACAAAAGAACTTTGTTTCTTAAACCCTCCCAGGTGATTGTGAAGAATTTGGCCACTGGCACACGAGTGGTGCTGAAGTCTCAGTATGGTTATGAGATAGATGAGGTGAAAGTCATGGGGAAGGATCGATATCTTGTGGCTCACACCTCTGACACACTGCTGCTGGGAGACCTGGTGTCCAACAAACTAAGTGAGGTAGGATGTCTAGTTTGGACCTGTTTGATTATTTATAATTGCTTTATTTCTGTTATGTAGTTTTGTCAGAATGAAAATGCTTCTATTTAGATCAAACTGTCTGTATTAATATATTTCTGGACATTTTATTTTTTTTTTTCCGAGAGTCAACGGTTTCATCGGGTGGACAAAAGTTTAAAATGTCTAATTAAAAGTTCAAGGGCTTAATGGTTCACTGTGTTAATCCATGTTTAATTGAGTTTCCAAAGTGCTCTTATGGGAGTTGGAAGAAAGTTCACTGTGACAAACAGGATAATGGTGAAAGGCCGTGGCTGTGGAGTCTGTCTGCTTCTTTCTGTGTAATGTAGTGGAAAGCAAAAGTTGATGACAACAATGATGCACTTCATTAAACAACATCACTCTCCCATTACAGGTGGCGTGGCAGGGCTCTGGGGGAAATGAAAAGTTTTTCTTTGAAAATGAAACGGTACAGTCTTTTTTTTTATATATATTATTATTGTGTTATTAAAGGGACAGTTCACCTAAAAATGAAAATGATCCCATAATTTACTCACCATCAAGCCATCCTAGGTGTATATAACTTTCTTTTTTCAGCCAAACACAATCAGAGTTATGTAAAAAAATATGCTGGCTTTTCCAGGCTTTATAATGGGAGTGGATGGTACCATTTTTTTGAAGCCCCAAAAAAAGAACATCCATCCATCATAAAAGTAATCCACACAGCTCCAGGGGGTTAATAAAGGCCTTCTGAAGCGAAGCGATTCATTTTTGTAAGAAAAATATCCATATTTATAACTTTAAAAAGTATAATCACTAGCTTCCGGTAACCTCTGTACACGAGTCATGCTTCAGCCGAAAAATGAACTCTTACCCAACACATGACGTGCTGACGAATGCGGAAGCACGAACGATAGAGCAAAACAAAACACTGGTCACGAATGAGAAGTTTAAAATGAGAATTTATAAAGAGAAATGTCGGAGGAGCTTGAGTTTGTTGCCCAGCCCTATTTGTTTGAACCGCGAGAGGTGTCTACTCTCACCTAAGCTTACGCTACTACTACATCCTATGTCATGCGTCGGGTCAGAGGTCACTCTTTTGCCGGAACTTGACTTGCATACGGCCGTTACCGGAAGCCAATGATTATAGTTTATAATGTTATAAATATAGATAATTTTCTTACTAAAACACATTGCTTCTCTTAAAAAGGCCTTTATTAACCCCCTGGAGCCATGTGGATTACTTTCATGATTGATGGATGCACTTTTTTTGGGGGGGGTCTTCAAAAAATGGTACTATTCACTCCCATTATAAAGCTTGGAAGAGCCAGGATATTTTTTAATATAACTCTGATTGTGTTTGGCTGAAAGAAGAAAGTCATACACACCTGGGATGGCTTGAGGGTGAGTAAATTATGGGATAATTTTCATTTTTAGGTGAACTAACCCTTTAAGATGCTTCAGTTGTTTATGAGCATGGTTCAAAGGAAAACAACTGGGTTTAATGCATCATGCAGCTCTAGCTTATATAATAATTGTCATCGCTGGCTAATTATAAATTGCTATATTTCCTGGTAGGTGTGCATGATTTTCAACGCTGGAGAGCTGGCACTGGTGGAATACGGAAGCAATGAAATCCTAGGATCTGTTCGAACAGAGTTTATGAACCCACACCTCATCAGGTCTGCCATTATTACTCAAGCAAAATGATTTACTTATTTACTAAACTTGTTTTTATAATCCTTTATCAAAAAATGTAAAAACCTTCTTTGCCTCTGTAATGACATTTCCTATTAAAAATATATTATATAATATTATAATATGGATACAAGCCCCACCCTATGTTATTTCCTGTTGCAACATTTAATGTACAACATCATTTTATAGCAAACAAAACTTTGAACAGAGAACAGGCAAAGTTACATTGCCTACAAAAGTTATGTCTAATACTAAACACTAGATGGCAGGATTTACCTTTGATTTCCCAGTTGTCGTCCTACTGTCATTCTACTGCTGTTGATACATACAGCTGGCTCTTAGAGAGCAGACCTAGTCATCACAAATCAGAATTCATGTATAAAGCCTGTCAGGTACTGTCAGATTGCAGTGCTCGGTTCCTCTTGATGGAGCACTGACAGGTCCCTCAGCACCCACAGGAAGTGTTCAATCCTTGGTTTGTGTTTATGTTTGCAGTGTGCGTCTGAATGAGAGGAGGCAGAGGGGAGTGGAGGACAACAAAAAGTTGGCCTATCTGATTGACATCAAAACTATTGCTATTGGTAAAGTATTGCCCATTACTTCTGGCAGGGTTGTTTTCTTCATTATTTAGAATTGTATGCAACTCAGATTTATTTCTATATTGCTTTTCAGGTGGCAATTAGGGATGACATCATTTTATTTCAAAGCTTTGACTAATCACATCATCCTGCTCTTATAGCTCCAGACAGTTTCTCTGATTTAAAGATTAATTTAGACATTTAGCCCATTGAGTGAATGCAAAAATGCATGCAGTTATGTGGAATTATAGTCACATTAGCTCATAAAGGACAGTCTTAGTCTTTTGTCATCAACAGCTTAACGAAATGATGTCATCGATGGTATTGATTACATAATCGTCTGTTTCCACTCTAAATGGGACACCTTCTCCATATGACCCATTATTTGATTCTGCAGAGGAAAGATAATTTATGGGACAGTAGGAAGGTGTGTTGAAGTTGAGTCGGTTCGGACGTTACCTTTCAATTAGAAGGTTACCCTGCTGTGTCATCGTCACAGCCCTCTCCTTCACCGGCTACCGCCAGCCATCTGCCATGGCTCTGACCACTTCCTGTGCTAATTAAGTCCTGGCATGCTTCCTCTGTCCTGCTTGCCTTGTTTCTTCTTCAGGTGGTGAAAATGAGAAACAACTTTCATCCAATTTATTTTTCTCTGACAGACAGCAGAGTGCTTTTCCCCCTCACTGATTCATGTGCTTAAAACCTGTTCAGAACGTGCAAATTGGAAAGTGTTTTTCCTCTCTTTCTCCCCACTCTGCCCCCCTTCATAAGTGATGCTTCCCATCAGAATGGTTATTTGTGAACAAAGAGCCAGAAATGCAGGGAAGCGTCACAGAACGTGATTCATGAAAGACTCATTGATTTGTTTTTGTTAGGACACGGATGTTCAGGGTCTGTATGAAAGGCAATGCCACCATTTTTTTGCAGCATGTTTTTGTGTGTGTGTATACGGCAACATTCATGACAGTAAATGGATCTCCAAATTTTTATCATTTTGCTTTACATTACTTTTTTGGGGGGGATGGAAAAATACTTCATCCGTTCTTTTAAAACATTGTCTAAAAGTTTTAACTATAATGCTTCATTTCTGACCTTGGATCAACAGAAAAGAATCTGTTTTGGTGCATTCATCTCCCATGATCCTTCTCTCTTCATGTTTTTCTCAGTGGACTTGGTGGGTGGGTATAATCTGGGCACTATAAGCCACGACTCCAAGATAGACTGGCTGGAGCTGAATGAAACGGGGCGTAAACTGCTTTTTAGGGACAAGAAACTCAGGGTAAGGTGGGAACATTATTATTTTCGCTCTAATATTGCTAATAAAAACAGAATGATGTGTCACTTCTCTCTCTTTCTCCACGTTCAGCTCCACCTGTATGACATCGGGAGTAGTGTGAAGAGCACCATGCTGAGTTTCTGTCCGTACGTTCAGTGGGTGCCGGGTAGTGATGTAGTTGTGGCACAGAACAGAGGAAACCTGTGTGTTTGGTACACCATCGACAGCCCAGAGAGGGTCACAATGTTTCCCATCAAGGTGAGCTGAAGCCACAGATCACACAGAGTGAATACTAGTGGTTTTATTTGGACACACTGTCTATGTTGTTTAAGCACCTGATTAACTAAAGGAAATATTAAGGTCGGGCAATGACACAAACAACTACACAGAATTGCTCCACCATTGCAGACACAAATTGGCTGTTTAAAATGCAGAAAATGTCTTGATATACTCTACATTCAAAAGTTTGGAGACGGCAAGATTTTTTTATTGTTTTTAAAAAAGTCTCACCCATGCTCACCCATTTATTTGATCAAAAATTTAAATTTCAATAATATGTTTTCTATGGAAATATATTTTAAAATATAACTTATTCCTCTGATGGCAAAGCTGAATTTTCAGCATAATTTCTCCAGTCTTCAGGGTCACATGATCCTTCAGAAATCGTTCTGATATGCTGGTTTGGTGCTCAAGAAACATTTCTTATTATCATTGTTGAAAACAGTTGTGCTCCTTAGTATTTTTATGGAAACAGTGAATATGTCAGGATTCTTTGATAAATAGACAGTTCAGATGAATAGGGTTTACTTTTTTTTAACATTACTAATGTCTTTACTGTCACGTTTGTCCATTTTAATGTATCCTCACTGAAAAAGTATTAAAATCTTATCTTAAGTATTAAATCTTACTGACCCAAAAGGTATAACGGTAGTGTAACGTTGTTTTTTACCATTTGATCATTATTTGATTAATTATTGCAGCCATAATCAGAAGAAAAATACTCTACTGTGATTTTAACCATGTGACTTTGTGTTGGCGACAGGGTGATATTGTAGACCTGGAGAGATCGAATGGAAAAACTGAAGTCATTGTGACTGAAGGGGTTAACTCTGTCTCCTACACTCTAGATGAGGGGCTGATTGAATTTGGCACAGCCATTGATGATGGTGACTATTACAGGTAAAAACAAAACACCACAGCCACCTGCAATAAAACATGAACTAGACCTCAATTATGTAAGTATCCTTATTCATTGCTGGACTTGTAAATGTGTGCGCACAGAGCAACAGCATTCCTGGAGACCCTGGAGATGTCGGCAGAGACAGAGGCCATGTGGAAGACTTTGAGTAAACTCTCCCTGGAGGCACGACAGCTCCACATCGCTGAGAGGTTAGACAAGCAAGACAGTCCACCCACCTCTATGACTCAGCTACTGCTGCGATGACTTCAGCATAGCTGTCCGAATCATGTGTCTAACCTTGACAACTAGGAAACAGTATGACAGAGTTAAAAAAAAATATTGTAGCTTGTTTGAATTTCTTTACAGATCATCTTGGCATCACTTTTTAGAACATTTAAAGGGTTAGTTCACACACAAATAAATTGTGTCATTAATTACCATAGAAATACCTTTCACATGATTATGTAAACACAAAACTTTCTTTCTTAACAATTCTCTTATTCTATTTATAGAATTGCTGCATTTATTTTTGCACCTTTCAATTTTTTATTTTTATTTGGTCTTAATAAGCAGCATTTAATTGGCACTACAGAAGAACTAAATTAAATATAAACACATTGAATCAGCAAAGTAGCAATACATTATTAAAGGGGTCAAATCATGAATATATAATTTTACTTGATCATTTGAAATGAAAGTATTTACTGCAGCCAGACTGTACTTAAAATATCTTGCCTAATAAGTAAGTAAAAAAAAAAAAAATCTTTTATTGAAACTAACCTGTAAAAACTTTTTGTTTAGAACTACCTTTAGCAAGTCACCCACATGTAAATGTCAACAACATGTCACAAGGTAATTCAGACTGTTACTTTTTGGGGCAGTTAAACCATTTGACTCAAGACAAAAAAAAAAAAGGCTGTTGAATTCCAAGGGTCAGAGAAAAGGTTGTCATGTTTTTTGTGTTTATTATAAATGGATCTCGGGAATAAAATAATAAAATGTTACATTACATGCCAGAAGCATTTGTCAAAAGAACCTTAAAGAAAGCTGCTATTCTGGACAGCTGCTCTGCGTGTTGCACTTTAAATGCTGAAATGTGTCTGAGATAATGTTCTGCCTAAAGAAAAATGTGTGTAATCTTGTGCAAAGGGGCAAAAACCGTTCACCTGAGCTTGTGCGGGAGGATAAAAGCTTTAGCTCAAAGCACCAAAGGTCCTCTTAAAAAGGCTTCCAGTTGCTTTAGGAGGCAGTGAGCATGTTTAGAGTTTTCCTTTTACTGTATAAGCATTTTTAAGTGGGTTTAAAGCTGAAATTTAAATTAGGGAGGATTGGTTTGTTATGAATAAGGCTTATCTGCATAAAGCATGCAGAGAAAAAGTGCTCTGACCATCAAGGAGAATGCAAATGAAGGAATTGCCTGGATACTCTTCCTGTTTGCTTGATCTCACTTTTGGTCATCTGATTAAGGTTGATAAGTGCTGTCCAACTTAAATGCCCTGACTTATTGCTGCATTGGCTGTCGAATGTGAAATGATACTCCATGCAATGTTTGTATTGTTATTGGCTCTCATCTGAGGTGCATGCTGTTGGGTTTTTCTGCAGGTGTTTTGCAGCCCTTGGGGATGTGTCCAAAGCCCGATTCCTAAATGAGACCAACAAGATTGCAGATGCTGTCTCAAAGGAAAATGTATGTATTGCATCAAACTGTAGCATCTCTAGTTATTATGTCTGTACACTTGTAGAATGTACATTTCTGTTGTTGTACTTGTGCTTATGCATTTTAAAATTCAGTGTTATATACTGTACTCTCCTGTAGGATGGTGATGGTACAGACCACTACCAGGTGAAAGCGCGGCTGGCCATGCTGGACAAGAACTTTAAGCTTGCAGAAATGTATTACATGGAACAGGTAGAGAATAGTTTCTAATATCTGCAACTAGGAGTGTGGCTTAAAAATGCTATTATCAATGTATTAAATTCAGCACTTTAAAGGGTTAATTCATCCAAAAATGAAATTTTTGTCATTAATTACTCACCCTCATGTCGTTCCAAACCCATAAGATATTTTGATGAAATCCGAGAGGTTTTTTATCCTGAAATTACCACATTCAAGGTCCAGAAAAGTAGTAAAAATCGTTAAAATAGTCAACGTGACTACAGTGGTTCAACCTTAATGTGATGAAGCGACAAGAATACTTTTTGTGCACAAAAACAAAACAGAAATAACGACTTTATTCAACAATACTGAGCCGGCGTTCTGACGTATAGAACCTGGAAGCGCTGCAACGTAAATAGCTTAGCAGAATGACGGGAGAGACAAATTTGTTGAATAAAGGTGTTATTTTTGTTTTGTTTTTGTGCACAAAATTTATTCTCGTCGCTTCATAACATTAAGATTGAACCACTGTAGTCACATTGACTATTTTAACGATGTTTTTTCTACTTTTCTGGACCTTGAATGTGTAATTTCGTTGCTTTCACTGGAGGATAAAAAAACCTCTCAGATTTCTTCAAAATATCCTAATTTGTGTTCCGAAGATGAACGAAGGTCTTATGGATGTGGAACGACATAAGGGTGAGTAATTCATGACAGAAATTTCATTTTTGGGTGAACTAACCTAAAAATAAATAAATCAGTTTTTAAAATTGACAAATAAATAAACATGTTTAAAACTGCTTATTAAATTCATGTTTAAAAATAAATAAATGTTAAATGTAACAATACATTAAATTTGAAATTAATTTAAAAAGTAAACTAAATAAAAAAACAAATTTAAAAATACATTAAAAATATTAATTAATTTTGAAATGCAACTAAATTCAGTAAAAAAAAAAAGTGTTTCTAAACTACTTTTTTTTAAATCTATTTGCCAGTTGAGTTAAATGGCTTTGGACAGTTCATAAGTGGGAGCAGCAGAACCAAGTTATTTCTCAATTGCTGAGTAATATTTCTGTAACCCTTCAGAATGCGGTGGATGAAGTGATGGAAATGTACCAGGAGCTCCATATGTGGGATGAATGTATTGCAGTGGCAGAGGCGAAGGTAATATCTGTTTATAAGATAATTTGCATAAAGTCTAGTCAACAGTTTTTGTCTTTTATTTAGCCTAAAACAGGGGTTCTCAACAGGTTTTGCCCAGATACACTGGGCGTTAGAAGTCAAGTGGTGATCTAATATAGAACCATAATTGTTTATTGTACAAAAGTAAACAAAATATCTTTAAAATCAAACGTTACAATTTATTAATATTACCATGAACTGCACATGTCCAACAATATACAAAATTATTGTCTGGATTCCTAATGTCTCTTAAACTTTGATGGTTTCATGCCATCAGCAGTCAATAATTAACAGCACAAAACATATTATAAACAGCACAAACCATGTTTATTTTAATTTTGAGTGAACCCATATTAATATTGTCTGGGTCATATTTTCATTTAACTTGTGTAGTTTTGTTCATGGTTTTTGATGAGGGCACAACTTAACCATGTTCCAACGAAATGGGAAGAGTTTTCTCATCCCTTATAAAAGTTGATAAGCCTTTGTATGCTGCTATGCACAATAATGTGGTTAGTTTAATTTTTTTTTTTATTATGTGCATTTAGCAGCTGTCTATGATGCTGAAAAATCACCTTTTTACTAATATTAAATGTGTTTATCCCATAAAGGGCCACCCAGAGTTGGACAATTTGAGACGCAGTTACTATTCTTACCTAATGGAGACCAATCAGAATGAGAAAGCTGGTGAGGTGAAGGAGAATGAAGGAGACTTCACTGGTGCTGTTAACCTCTACCTGAAAGCGGGACTTCCTGCCAAAGCTGCTTGGCTGGCCATGAGCAGAGACGAGCTCTTATCAAGCCAAGACATCATCAGTCGCATCACTTCTGCGCTCATCAAAGGAGAGTTCTATGAGAGGGTGAGTTTTACCTGCGACGGTATGTGGCTTGACAAGATGGCTACTGATAAGATCCTTGCATTCTTAACTTTCATATGAGTAGCAGGACCACTCGCCCAAGTAACTGACATGGTATTGTTCCAAAGGGAAATTGTTCTAATTCTAATTATTATTGAACTCAACAGGCAGGCGACCTGTTTGAAAGGACAAGAAATAATCAGAGAGCCCTGGAGTGCTACCGCAAGGGAAATGCTTTTAAGAAAGGTGAGCATAGCTGGTAAGAACAATCAGAATAGGGTGTTATATTACAGTTGGAACAATAAGTCAGTGGTTGTAATGCAAAGCATCAAAGCTATAGATTCATTGCCTTCATTGACCTCTCCTGATTGCATTGTGCTTCCACAGCGGTGGATCTGGCACGCATTGCCTTTCCTGCAGAAGTTGTAAAGCTGGAGGAAGTGTGGGGTGACTACCTAGTTCAGCAGAAACAAATGGATGCTGCTATCAACCATTACATAGAAGCCGGGTGAGTTTCTAGAGTAACAAACCTCTGTAGATCAGGGCTATTATATTTTGAAAATGAGTTATTTTTTTAATTTTATATTTTTATTTTATATTTCAGTTTCATTCTAATGGTGCTTATACAGTTAAGTTTAAAAATTTAGTCAGTAAGTTTTTTGCTGTTGTTTTTTGTGAAAGAAATGAATACTTTATTCAGCAAGGATGCATTACATTTATCAAAGGTGACAGTAAAGATATTTATAATGTTACAAAAAAATTAAAAAGGTAAATTGTTTTTATTTTATTTATCAAAGAATCCTGAAAAAATGCTTCATGCTTTCCACAAAAATATTAAGCACAACTAGGATCATGTGACACTGACTGAAGACTGGAGAAATGGCTGCTGAAAACTGTCTATATAATGTTTTAAATTGTAATAATATTTATGTAATATTATTTACTGTAGTTTTGGTAAAATAAATGCAGCCTTAATGAGCATAAGAGACTTCTTGCAAAAACATTTTAAAAAAATCGTACTTAACCCCAAACTTTTTTAACAATGTTTTTATTTATTTTGTTTATTTATTTCATTGTATATTTTTTTATTTCTTATAGAACCTCAGATTGTTCACTCTGCTCTAATTTGTTTCATGTAGCCTTTGCAACATTTTCCAAAGTTGGCTGCGTTATAATTTGGCAGTCCACTCTGGTTTATTATTGTGGTGTATTATGGCAGGCGCCATTTGTTTGTCCTTATCTGACTCTGATGTTTCCTCCCATGATAAAGACGTTCCACCAAGGCCATAGAAGCAGCAATCGCAGCACGCCAGTGGAAGAAAGCATTGCATATACTGGAGCTACAGGAGGACAAGACTGCTGCCAAATATTACCTGAAGATTGCCCAGTACTATGCCTCTGTACAGGAGTTCGAGGTAAAAAAAAAAGCACATTTCAGCTATTAAACATTATAGGTACACTATGTAAATTTTGGCCCTCTAGCAGTTTAAAAACAAAACTGCATGTATTTTGCAGAAGAACAATGTTTTGGTTGTACTTCGGCTCTGCGTGACTGTGCAGATGAATATGGTTATCCTACTGCTCATAAAACATTCACTGCTAGACTTTAGAGATATAACCAGTTCAGATGGAAAGGATCTGAAGCTGACTAGCTGAAGACGTTACTGTAGCTATACCCATTAATAGGCACAGTACTTCCTTGAAAATAAATTCCAGCACAGCGCTACAACAACCATAATGATATGACCCTTCACAATAGATAATGCTTTACAATGAGTTCTCGCTATCTCCGAAAAGCCAAGCCAATGTTGATTCTCGTTTTATTATGATCTCTGTCGCTTTCACCTTTTTTCCAGCAGACTCTTCTCTGTTATGCGCTTGTTTAAAACAGGTGATTCCCCGGAGGTTCGAGATTTAGTGTGCTCCATGTCAACTTTCTCGCTCGTTGGGACAACAAACCAATGCCACTCTCTCACCATACACACGTCAAAGTAGCCGGAGCAACTTTTCTCTATTTACAGATATGATGAGACACGCACGGTCGAGTGTCGTTTGTACGCAATTGCCTGTGAAAACCTGACAGGTCTAAAATAAAAACACTAATAATAGGCTTACCATAGTGAAGACAAAACACGCTTTGGAAGAAGGATTGCTGATGTATTGACTCATTATTTAAACTTTGTTTATTTTGAACAAAAAAAGTGTACCTTTAACAAATGGTCTCACCTTTCTAAAAACATGATCTGGATTGAATCTGTGTTGACAGCTCTTATTTCTCTGAGCTACAGGTTGCAGAACGTCTGTTTGTGAAGGGTGATCACACTAAAGATGCTATAGATATGTACACTCAGATTGGGCGATGGGAGCAAGCTCATAAGGTAAGTGTCACGTTGTGCCCCTCTGCAAATTGTGCATTAATTAAAAATAGCTGTATATTTTAGTGCCAGTATTTTTGTCCACTATTAAACATCTGAAAAAATCCTATAGATTTACATTGAATTTGACTTTGGCCAATAAAAAACTGCCTAGCAACCACCAAGAACACTCTAACAACTGCATAGCAACATGCTAATAAGTCAGTGTAGTGGTAATTATAAATCTGATGGATGGAAGCTGAGAACACAACTGCATTTGTGTTTTTTTTTTTTTATTCAAACCATGAACAATTTGCATTTAAATTATTACTAATCACAAACCATTTACATTTGAATTATTATGTATCATTTTGTTCCCCTCTCTTGTTCTCTCTCTGTCCATCTCCAACACAGCTTGCTGTGAAGTGCATGACACAAGAGGATGTGACTGCCCTTTACATCAGCAGAGCACAAGAGTTAGAGAAAGAGGGGAAGTACAAAGAAGCCGAAAGGTAAAAACACACACGCACTGCCGTTTTTCCGATCTGACCACTATCTTTGGCTGGGCTAATTTATAATAATTAATAAATAAATTAATTTTTGATAGACAAAAGCATTATGTTATGACTCTGAATTAAGAGACTGTTGCATGTGACATTTCATGTGTGCATTTTTACATATTTGAAATTTGTTCACTGACCAGAGAATCTTTGTTTACCTCTCTGTCTATAGGCTTTTTACCACAGTAGATGAACCAGACCTGGCCATCACTATGTACAAGAAAAACAAGATGTATGATGACATGATCCGTTTAGTCGCCGTATATCACAAAGACCTACTTCAGGAAACGCACATTCACCTGGCCAAGGTTCAAGAGAACGTTTGGGCCATTCTTACAAAACACATTTGACCCAAATCTCCTTTGGTGCAGTTTAGTCTTGTTCTTGGGTCAATAAATCCTCCACATGGTCATGGTTGTTGTGTTGTGTTATTACAGGAGCTCGAGGCTGAATCCAGGTTTCAGGAAGCGGAGTATCACTACCTAGAGGGTCAGGAATGGAAAGCCGCCGTAAACATGTACAGAGTCAATGATATGTGGGAGGAAGCTTATCGGGTGTGTGTGCACACTACATGGTCTTATATGAAATTTGAGTTGATATCATGTAGAATGTAGAGAGATTCAAGCATTTGAAGTTCCTTTTCATGTCTTGGCCACAGATAGCGAAGACCCATGGAGGAGCCAGTGCTCATAAGCAAGTGGCCTACCTGTGGGCAAAAAGTCTTGGAGGAGAGGCAGCAGTTAAACTGCTCAACAAGTTTGGCTTTCTGGAAACCGCTATTGACTTTGCAGCTGATAACAAGTAAGTCTCTGCTAGGTCAAGACCTAATATTAGAACTTAATAGTGTTTTTCTGTGCTTTAATTCTCTTCAGGTATAATTGGTACATACAGATAGCAATTAACCAATGCATAGTAGTACAACTGGCCTTTGTTTACTGTTTAATGAAACGCTCTTTGTCTTCTTTAGCTCATTTGATTTTGCCTTTGAGTTGGCCCGACTTGCCATGAAACAGAAGATTCCTGATATCCATCTCAAAAATGCCATGCACCTTGAGGACCAGGTATTACTGACTGGCTAGAAATTATTCCTCTTTTCTACACTGTTAACGCCCACGGCTCCGGAGAAATGCCGGTGTGATTGTAAAGTAGAATCAGACTTGAGTCCATTTTGAAGGTCAGGGACTGTGAATGCAAATTAAACTGGGGTCTTTTTCAGTTTTTGAACATAAAGATGTCTGATTTGGTCTTTATAATGTAGACTTCAATAAAAATAGCTATTTTATAGTAGTTATTTTGTACAGGCCTACTTGAATTAATTTACTAAATATAAATACATATAATAATTGTAAATAAAATAATATTTTATATAACAATATAATTTTATAAAATAAATATTAATAAATAAAAAAATTGACATTCACTAGCCATTGTAGCTAGTGGGCAAGTTAATTTCCCACCTGACTGAAAAAAAGTGTAATCGATTGAAAATATTGTTGTATTAAAATTAGTTATTATGACATATACTCTACACTTACTCTAAGACAGGCCCACACAGAGTTTTTATTCTTATTATTAATACCCAGACCCAGAGTTTATTATTCTAGTTATTAATGATGGCATGCTGCACAGTATAATTATAATTTTTAACTTTTAAGGGCAAATTCAATGAGGCTGAGACTGAGTTCATCAAAGCCGGGAAACCTAAGGAGGCTGTGCTAATGTGAGTGAGCTTTCATATCACACTTTCCTACCTCAGTACACACACAGACCACTCTATAGGGTGGATTGCATCGCTTCAGAACTTTTTGTCTGCATGTTACTGATTGATTTCCTGCACTCTCTCACATTACAAGCAAAGAGTGGCTGGAAGCAGGTGGCGCTGAGATTGAGAGTGTTTGATTTGTAGATCTCATGCAGGAGTGGTATGCTGGCACTGCTACAGTGCCACAAGAATTATTGCAGTGAACTAAAGAAAATATTTTGTGTTGTTTTCCAATGCAAATATCTAAACATCCTTAAAACAATAATGTAATACCGTTATAATATATTATATAGATTGTTATTTTATCTTATTTTATCTAATATAGTTATTTTATCTTGTTTTGAGGATAAGATATTTTTGTACTGGAAAACAAGACAAAATTACTGATTAAGTCTTAACTGAGTTTTTTTCAAAAAGCAATAGGTAAATTTGTTTTGTGGTTATTTATAAATGACATGTTTAAAATATATGTCCATCTAGTGCAGCAAAGTTCAATTACTTTGTTCAATTATTCCTTTGGTTTTACATTATAGTTTCAATGTCTTTAATCCAACTGACTTCATTATTTATTATGTGGTCACTGTGTACATATATTGTATCATAGAACTTCTAAAAAGGAGGTTTGAAATATGGATGACTGTGTCTATTTCTATTGCAGGCACGTCCATAACAAGGACTGGAGTAATGCCCAGAGAGTGGCAGAGGCTCATGATCCGGAAAGTGTGGCAGACATTCTAGTGAGCCAGGCCAAGTTCTGTTTTGACCAGAAGGAATTCCAAAAAGCTGAGGCCTTCCTGCTTAGGGCACAAAGGCCTGAACTGGCTATTAAATACTACAAAGTAAGAGTTCTCCATTCTTAAAACACAATCTGTACTTAAATAATTGACCCAAAAATGTCATTTGTTTGTTGCCTGATTTTGTTTGTCAAACACAAAAGATGATGCTTTATCATTCATTTTAAAGGCATTTTATCTGATTGTAAAATCTGAAAACTCTAAAAGTTCGACTTACTGTTCACAATCAAATTGTGAGATATGTTCTCTATTCTCAGTTGTACATGATCTTTCTGTAGAAAAATCACTTGTTATGAGCAGTGTGTCAGCAAGAATGATAAAGACATTAGTTTTTATATAATTAATTGCATTGAATTAACATGTTCAATTGTAATAAAAAAAAAAAAAAAAAGAAAAATTTAAATTAAACAAATTATTCCAACTTTAAATCATGACAGGAATAATGCCAACAACAATAAATGTAATAAATATAACTTTAGAATTACAGAGACAAAATTGATCACAAATATATTTTAATAAATTGTTATTATAAAAAACAACAAATGTAAGGTTTCTTCTTATTAGCAGAATATGAATATTAAGTTCAGGCTTTGAAGAATCATATATTCCTTTTCCAGGATGCTGGGATGTGGACTGATGCAATGCGGATCTGTAAAGACTATTTGCCCAGCAAGCTGAGCGTCCTTCAAAAGGAATATGAAAGCGAGGGCAACTGGTAAAAGAACTCTCTTTTAACTCCTCTACTATCTGTTTCATTTTTTTCCTGCCTTACTTTCATATGTGTCTCATTCGCTGTATCAGAAAATCCTCCCTTGTATGTTGTTCTTCAGAAACTAGGGCTCTGCAGTTGTGGGGAAAAGCTAGCAGCTCTGAACTACATTCGGATCCTCTTTTTGTTGCTTGACTTCCCTCCTTTATTAGAACATGGCAGCTTTTTATCCTAAATTAAATCCATAATGAGCGGCTCATTAACGCGCAGACACGCAGCAAATCCGTCTCCACTGATAATTTTCCTATTTTTAATGACTTGTGGGAAAACATCAAAGGCTTCTTCGCTGTCTTCCCTGGGAAGAAAAGGAGAAACATTTTGCATAGTCAGTTCAAGGCCCACTCAGCAGTAATATAGGCTTCTTCTATCATTAACCTATTTTCAATCAAGAGTCTGAACTTTCTTGCCATGTTGTCTTTTATGATTGACTCTGTTGGTCACTTTATGATCCCAAATGTGTTTTTCTCTTTCCAAAGGCAGAGGTGTAGGACAGGTCTCTTTTGGTGTCCCTTCAGCCATGTTGCTTTGTTTTGTCACTGGCCGTTCTGCCGAACCTTATGTAGTACGAGGCAGAAAGTGATACTGGTTGAGTGCTGTGAAATTCAATTCATAAAATAGTTTTAAAGCCATAATTTCTAAACATTTAAGCACACAAAACATGCTACTAGATTTTTTTTAAAGCTGAAGGTTTTTAATGTAGCTTTCACGGTCATTAACCACCATGTCATCTCAGAAGTCTGAAGACCTTTCATAAATAGGGGTTTAAAGTCTTGATTCAAAACACACATAGTAAAATAATTGGCACATTATTTAGCCAGCAATAATAAAATGGTAGTACTTATTGCTTTTGCCGAATAAGAAAAAGCAGTGAGGGTTTTTCTTTCCATGATTACTATGACATTAATAGAAATGGAAAGAAAGCAGGAAATGGCAAACAAATGACAATGTTTTACAAGTCCATGGGAAATAATTGCATGTGTGTGTTTACAGGGGTGTGGAAGGTATGGTTGAGCAGGCTCAGGAGTGGGAACAGACGGGAGAGTATGCCAGAGCTGTGGACTGCTATCTGAAAGTGAAGGACTCATCTAACATGGACTTGCTGATGAAGTGTTGGATGAAGGTAAAGTTCAGACTCCGAGCCACCTAGCAGCAGTTACCATATCCTCTAATTTCATAAAGACCTCTAACTTCATGCTTTTTATTAAATACTCATTGTGTTGTAATTTAATCAATAATTCTGTAAAAAAATCCTTTATTATTTTATGAACGTGTCAGCAGATATGATTAAAGGTGCAGTAATGTTTACTGATGTTCTGTGAATTTTTGCATGTGAAATTTAATTTAAATAGGAATCGGGTTCAGATGCACATTCGCATTTGCTGTGTTGACTAATAGAAAGCAGCTTAGTTTGAAAGTGACTTCTGTGTGAGCATTGCTTCATACATCACTACACTATTCATAATAGACAATTGAGCTTTTTTGCCTGCAAAATGTCTGTAAAAACTATAAAAAAAAGATTTAAAACCTAGATCAGCTACAAATTGTCAATTGCCCTGACTGTTATACAGCATGTGGCCATCCATTAGAGAGCTGTACTCAATTTCCATGAAATGTCTGTTCATTTAGTGCATTCCTTTCAAAATTAATTGCATAAAAATGTTTGTCAACTATTTCACTTACCTGCTGTATGTATGTTTTCATGCTCCTTAAGAGGCATCTACAGTTTTACAGAGGTTTTCTCATCTTTTCATGTCCTTCAGGCAGCAGAATTGGCCATTAAATTTTTATCCCATGACAAAGCAGTGGACGTCAGTCAGGTTGTTGGGCCACGGCTGATTCAGCTCAGAAGGTACAACGAGGTATGCTTGTTTTATTTATTTTTCAGACATAGAAGCACATTTAAGTTTATGAAACTCAACATTGACATTTGTTTTTTATTTTCCTCACATATTTTAAGCAGAAAAACTAAAACAAAGCCAAAAATACTACCCTTTTTTATTCTCGCAAATTATTGTGTTTTGAGAGTGGAAATGGTGCTTTCAGTGTGCTAGTGTGCCCATGTGTGCGAGTGTATATTTAGTGTATATGACACAAAAGCAATGTGACCGCACAAAAAGCTCACAGACTTCGTCTATTCTTCAGGGTCCTCGAGCCGTAGACCTATTGAGGTACAAAATGTTTTTTTTTTTCAGGCTGCTGAGCTCTACCTCAACCTGGACCTCATTAAGAACGCCATAGACGCATTCATTGAGGGAGAAGAATGGAACAAAGCCAAAAGAGTGGCCAAGGAGCTCGATCCAAGGTGAGCCCTTAGCAGACTGGTCGCCCCTAACAACGCTACAGCCAACAATGTGAGAGGGAGGCAGTGAAATCACTCTCTCGCTGTCAGAAAAATCACTCAGTGCAACAAATGAAGTGCACGACAACACAAGGCCAAAGAGGTGCAGATGGCCTTCGCAGTTTATCTCTGACTGTCTTTTATTTAGGAACGGAAAAATAGGTTTAGGAATCAAGTCGAAATGCTTTCTGGTGCTGCATAAGGTGTATTCTCAAAGATCAATTGGTAGTATATAATTAATATTTATGCCTTATATTGAGAATAATGTGATGTCATTCTCTATAAGAGTTTGCCATTAATGAGTTTTTGTGACCTTTTCTCTCTTCACAGGCTAGAGGAATATGTGGACAAACGTTACAAAGAACACTTGAAAAATCAAGGCAAAGTTGACTCTGTAAGTTCACTTTATCAGATTAATCTGTGTTTTTGCCACTTTTATTGATTGATATATTATAGACAGGAATTTAATGATGGGGAGAGAGCAAGGGGTCAAGGCTTGGCTGTTTCGCATGGGTCAATTAGCCTGCTGGTAGATCCTGGAACTACACCATAATGGAGGCAAAAAGCATGTGAAGTAGCATCAAACGTAGATATAAAATAAAAAAAATGATTGCAAGCAGCATATAAATATGAATATATCATTATATTGTTTTGCCAAAGACCTTGTTACTTGCCATTGAGATAAATGAGAAAGCTACCAGATAGCTTTCTCCAGGTATCGCAGACCTCCTTGGGAAAGCGAATGGGAACAGTATTGTTAATCGAACTCATGCCGCCCACATGAGCAGCATGGCTCAAAATGTCTGGGAACTGCTAGCTGTCAGAATCCTGTTTAAGTTCGAACAAATAAAATCTATTTCCTAGCAATAGAAAGTTAAGGTTAAAGAATGCATTAAATGGGCATAACACAAAACTGCAGACTGCAGCTCCTCCGCTCTGGTACTTCATTGTTTTCAGTTATTGTTGTGAGGGGAGAAAAATGGAGATGATTGGCTTGATTCAATTTAGAATAACAGATATGAGTCATCAAACTGATGTGAGCGCTTGCCTCTCATTGCAATGCTTTACTGGCACTTTAGTTACATTCACCGTCACTGAATGATGCAGGTCAGGGATTTTTATTGAAAAGAAAGACAGAATGTTAATGAGGAAACATGTACATGTACATAATAAAATGTAGCTAGTCAAGAAGGTGCTATATCATATACTGTATTGTGTATTAATGAGAAGAACCTTTTTGATTTTAGTAATAAGCAATGAGAGGCAATTTTTAAAGCGATGTTGTTATTATTATTAATCATAATACTTAATATATATAATAATACATAATACTACATGTCATTATTATAATTAACACAATTTTTTTATATTATTATTAACCCTTTGGTCAAAAACGACAAGCTCACTTACACACACAACACACTGTTATACACACAAATGAACTGGTGTGGCTGTAACAATATGGTAAAATTGAGCAAAAGGACTCAACTAAGAGGTTGAAATCAAATCAGACCCAGATTTATTAAGCTGTGATAAAACATACCTGTTCATTTTTGTTACATTTTTATTGAATTTTATGTGTAACAAAATGTCCTCCTCTGTGTTCAGGTTTGACTGTAGTATAATTAATGCAAAAAGTGACACTTCAAATCAAAATTTAAAAAAAAAAATCTAAACCTTGACAAAAAGTAGTCTTTGAGAATGTCTAAGTATAAATCCAAACCCACAACTTAATAAAAATAAGTATTTGTGTCTAAAAGACACTAGAGAATTTATAAGCCACTTTATATTGAACTATATACGGTTGTTAAGTCTGACGTCACGCGGCAGCGCTTCCGGGTCCAAACGCTCTTATCTCATACCACAAGAAAACAACAAACGGTGCTACAATACACACACGATGTGGTGTAATACTATCAAAAAATTATAATCATAACCTTTATTTCCATATCAAAATCGCAGATGGCCAGACAGTGATTCATCATTTATAAATCGTTAAAATATTAATGTCTGTGACGCTGTAAGCACGGAGACTGTTGTGTAGACTGTAAGTATTTTAAATGTTTAACTTTTTGAAATGTTAAACGTTTAATATGAATAAATAGCACTCATAAACGGCCGTCGCGATGGCATTCTCAAGTGAAACGAGTTGAGGCTTGGACCCAGAAACGGCGTTCCTTACGTTACGACTTGACAAACGGATAGGAATCTAGTGGTTACACCATGGCATTACATAAGTTTATCTTTTTTTTTTACTCCCACCAGATGGCACTAATCTACCTTCAAAAAATTTGTTTTAAGTGCCTTGTCTATATTTTAACATGGAATACTGTTTTAATTGAAAGATAATTTAAAAATATGTTAGAAAAAAAATTGTGTATTATTTTCAGTGGGGGCAAATAGCTAATAAAAAAAATTTATAAAGATTGCATAGTATCAAAAAATACCCTCAAAATTTTAAATAGTAATCAAAAAATATTATTGAACAAAAATATATTATGTTGGTTTTCCTGAAAAAGGTTACATTTCAAGGCTTCGGTCACTTTTGACTGCAAAGGAGCCAAATGTGACCCCTAAACGAAGAGGACCAGAGGGTTAAAAATAAAATATTTTAAACTTGTTGTTTTTAAGATTAGTAGAAATAGGTAATAATTTTAATTATTTTAAAACTTAATCTGGCCTGATAATTTTTCTTTATTTTCTAGTCATTATTATTAATAATAATAATAATAATAATAATAGCAACAATAATAATAGTCATTATTATAATTAACAATTATTGTGTTAGTATTTTATTCATATTAATATATAATATATTTGTGCATATTATTTATATTTTAATATTATTAGTAATAGTTTTATTTATTTATTAATAGCTTTAATTAAATATTAATTTGTCCTAACAGTTTTCCTTTATCTTTCAATCAGTTGGTTGGAGTAGATGTGGTGGCTGCCCTGGACATGTATGCTGAGAGAGGACAGTGGGAGAAATGTATTGATACAGCCTCAAAACAGGTACCAATTCATCTGTTCTGCCATCCTAGACATGTTAGTGTGGAGAAATGGCATCATTTTCACAGAGTATCTGCCTTTCCCTTCTCCAACAGAATTTTAAGATCCTGCACAAGTACATTGCCCTATACGCCACTCACCTGATCAAAGAGGGTGAAGCAGAAAAAGTGCTCGACCTGTACGCCCAACACGGTGTGCCAGCTTATTCACAGGTACATACAGTTATGCATTGTAAATTAATCTTTAAAAAAAAAAAGAAAAGAAAGAAAGCAGAGAGTGTTTTCCATTAAATGTCCCCTCAAGCTAAGCATATAGTATTTTATCTTTCCTCAGCAACATCTTCTTTCCTATCTTACAGAACTTCAACATCTACAAGCGGATGTTCCTGGAGCTGATGAGCCTAAGGGACCGGGATTGTGCGGAAGCTTATCGGATGTGGGCAGATCTGAGGGACGTCCTTCTGCTGCTGGTGAGCTTTGGGTTACTATGGCAGCTTACACTTGGGAGATTATTTAGTCAGTATTGATTCGATATTCAAGTGGGAAATAGTGAATCTTACTGTATCTCTTTACTGTGCAGTGTGAAAACCTGACCAAGTCTTCAGAAGCTAATTCTCCAGCTCATGAGGAGTTTGAGCAGATGCTGCTGGTTACTCACTATTACGCCACCCGCTCTGCAGCCAAAGGCATTGACCAGCTGGTGTGTACATACTTCAAGCAGATCTTTATTATGTGCAAATGGTATTGTATATGCATTTTGATACCACATAAAACCCTTTTGAATCACTACTGTTCAAAAGTTTGAGGTCTGTAAGATTTTTGATATTTATACTTTTTTTTTTCAGTAAGGATGCATTAAATTGATCAAAGTGACAGTAAAGACATTTATACTGTTACAAAATTTCAAATGATATGAAAATAGAATTTTTTTTTCAATTGTAATGATATTTGAGAATATCTGTTTTACTACATTTTTGATCAAATAAATGCATCCTTGGTGAGCATTAGAGACTTCTTTCAAAAACATTAAACAAATCATTTGAACAGTAGTGTATATACAGACCATGTGACATTTGCATTACTAGAAATTTGACTACTTTCTAAATAAATGTATCTGGTCTTATTGCACATGATCATCAGTGCTTTCTATTCTAGATTCTTTTTTTATTTTTATAATCTTTCATAAAAAAAATTGCATTTTTCTGCTGATGTTAAAATGGCTATAGGGAGAGGAAAAATATTAACCAATAATTTCATAGCCTATTTTTCACATCCAAGCAAATGCCAATGGATAAAATAAAGTCCTGTTCCACATTATTTTTAGAAAAATATTAAACTTTCTGTTCTGAATGCCTTTTCATAATGCTTTTCAAGTATGTAATTTCAGTGTCAACAATTTTTTTTATACTGATTTCAAAAAAAGTTTCCAGAACAGTCCCATACCTTGCATTGCTTGGCCCCCAAAGTCATTGATTCAGGCACAATAAACTTGGAACAAAATAGTATTTTAACATCCAAAACACTCTTTTATGTTATCTGTGTCACTGTAATTTTGCATACATGTTTACTTGTCTACAGAGTTCTGTGGCGGCCAAGTTGTCCGTCTCTCTCCTGAGGCACACCGAGCTCATTCCAGCTGACAAGGCCTTTTATGAGGCCGGCCTGGCTGCCAAGGTGAACTCACAGTGAGCCCAACTCCAAACACACACTCGCATAGCTGCTTCAACTATTCATGTGAGACAGGAGGGCAGCTAAGAGCCCTGGGAAATTGGCTTAATTCTCCTCTGTTTGCTCCAGTAAGAGCTCACAGCAAGTGTGAATAATTTGATTCGCAAAGCAGTTAGTTTCTTCGCGTTCTGAGGACGAAGCAGCAATGTGTCCTTTTTCTGAAGTTCTTTTAAATATTTCTTAAACTTTTCATTTTAATTTGAGCTGTTTCAGTTCTGCATGTCACTGATGAATATTTCTCATGCAGGCTGTGGGATGGGAGAACATGGCTTTTATCTTCCTCAACCGCTTCTTGGATTTGGCTGATGTAAGTAAAAGACTTTTGCTTGTGTGTGCAGTCTGATGAGTATCTTTCAAATGAGACCGTAGGCTACAGAGAACGCAAACCATCAGTTGTGCCATCATCCTCTTAGTTGGTATGAAACAAATCTAAACTTTACAAATCACTTGCAAAGGTAGCTGTCTTGCTGCCCCAGTTAGTCAGTGAAATGTGTTCAGGGGCAAGTAAAGGGCATTTTTATTTTGAAAGAAAATTATTCTTTATTAAGCAAGGATGCATTAAAAGGGATAGTTCACCCAAAAATGAAAATTCTGTCATTATTTACTCACCCTCAAGTTGTTCCAAATCTGTTTCTTTCTTCTGTTGAACACAAAGAAGATATTTTAAAGAATGTTGGTAACCAGACAGTTGACGGTAGCCATTCACTTCCATAGTATTTTTTTCCTACTATGAAAGTCAATGGGTGCCATCAACTATGATTACCAACATTCTTTAAAATATCTTCTTTTGTGTTCAACAGAAGAAAGAAACTTAGATTACAACTTGAGGGTGAGTAAATATTGACAATTTTCATTTTTGGGTGAACTTTCCCTTTAAGTTGATCAAAAGTAACAGTAAAGACAGCAGCAGAATACAGTTCCTAGTCATGTATTTGAGTGCTCAATACAGCTAAATTCACACGCAGGTTAGTTATTCACAAGAGTGAACACTGGATTCTATAACCGAACTCACACCCCCAAATTTTCTGGACTCACAACCGCATTCTCGGAAAACTGGCGCTGTGTGAACTGAACTGGACTGGACAACTAGTTGTCCGTCACATCATACAGTGCAAGAGAGACGCTCTGCGCTGCACAAACGCATGTCTTCCATGTGTTGCAGGTTTTCATGTGTGGTTGCGGTAACTTACAGCGACAGAGATTTGAGCCGTGTGTCGTCTTAAGGTTCTAGATCTAGTCACTGTTCTGCTCCTGTCTATTTTGTGTTTTACGCGTGACTCAAATGATCCGCCGTTCACTCAGATATAAAAGGTGTTTTCGGTTAATGAAGATTTGACGGATGAACTCGCGGCTTGATTGGACTATTGTCGTGGCAAATGTGATAAGTCTTTTCAGTTTTATGGATGTGGCCACCTTTGATATTACTTTGGTCACTGTCGCTATGGTTACTGGTAAGAGAATATGGGCTTGACTCGCGTTCATACAGACAGCATTCAAGATGCTACTGTAAGTTGCTGTGTGGACTGACATTTTGAGACTCACACCTGTAAGTAAATGCGGTTGTCGATCCCAAAAACTGACAGTGTGAATGTCGCCATATATATATTGTTATAAAAGATTTATATTTCAAATAAATTCTGTTCTTTTGAAATTTCTATTCATCAGAGAATCTTGGGGAAAAATGTATCACAGTTTCCACAAAAATAATAAGCAACTTTTTTCAACATTAATAATAAGAAATGTTTTTTGAGCAGCAAATCAGCATATTAGGATGATTTCTTAGAGATCATGTGACACTGAAGACTTGAGTAATGATGCTGAAAATTCAGCTTTGCCATTACAGGAATAAATTACTTTTTAAAATATTTTAAAATAACAATATATATATATATATATATATATATATAATTAGTAATATTTCACAGTATTCACAGTACAGTTTTTACTGTATTTTTGATTAAAGAAATGCAGCCTTAGTGAGCATAAGAGACTTCTTTCAGAAATATCTTTAAAAAAATCTGACCCCAAACTTTAAATTAATTAATTTTTTTAATTATTTTTTTAAAATCTCCTTTAAGTGTTCTCATTTCATTTCTGTAATTGTTATAAATTTCCAGGGCATTGATGAGGGCACATTGGATGCTTTAGATCACACAGACTTCCAGGATACAGATATTCCATTTGAGGTCCCCATACCTTCAAAGCTACATGTTACCGTAAGCCTTCGCCACAAAAACTGCACTGCCACTTGTGTATTTTTCTTCTTTTTTTGACTCTTTGAGCAAACTCTTCCCATTGGCTGTGTTCCAGGTGGAGAAGAGGGAGGAGATTAGGGAATGGGTTCTGACTGTGTCCATGGACCAGCGGGTGGAGCAGGTGCTTCCGAAGGATGAGAGGGGCACATATGAAGCCTCCCTAGTGGCTGCCGGCACTGGCATCCGGTCCTTACCTTGCGTAGTCACAGGTGAGGCAGTCTGCACAAAAGATGGTCCAGTGTGATGGTCGCAGTGTGTGCAAGGAGACTTAGATCGATGTTTACTTTAAATTACTTGTAAACTGCCTGAAAAAAAAAAACATTTTGTCATCTTTTATTCACCCTTTTGTCCTTCCAAACCTGTATGACTTTCTTTCTTTCTTCTGTGGAACTCAAAAGAAGATATTTTGAGAAATGTCCTTTGTATTTTTTTTGTCCAATACAATGAGTGTTGTTTTTAGACTCCTTTAACTTTCAGTGTATGAACAAAAACAGTTTCTTTAAAAAAGAGTGAAAGTAAATGATGACAGATTTTTCATTTTTGGGTGAACTATCCCTATCACTATTCCATCTAAGATGTTTATGTCTTTCTTTCTTCAGTTGAAAAGAAATTAAGGTTTTTGAGGAAAACATTCCAGGATTTTTCTCCATATAGTGGACTTCAACAGGGACCAATGGGTTGAAGGTCCAAACTGCAGTTTCAGTGCAGCTTCAAAAGGCTCTACATGATCCCAGTTGATGAATAAGGGTCTTTATGTAGCAAAACAATAGGTCATTTTCTAAAATAAAATAAAAATTATATACTTTTTAACCACAAATGGTCATCTTGCACTAGCTCTGTGATGTGCCACGCATTACATAATCACATTGCAAAGGTCACGGAAGTACCGATCCAGTGTCTACAAACCGAATGTGCAAAGACTAAGTCAAAAGGCCTTTACAAAAAAAAAAAAAAAAAAAACGTAAAACAACGATGTCAGAAGATTTTGAAGTTGGAGGAGAAAATGAGATGGAGTTTTTCGCCCTACCGCAGTACGCAGTACTTCCGCCTACGTCACGCGTGACCTTTCCAACGTAATTACGTAATGCGTGGTGCATCACAGAGCAAGACGAGCATTTGTGGTTAAAAAGTATATAATTTTTATTTTTCTTTTAGAAAATGACCTATCGTTTTGCTACATAAGACCCTTATTCCTCAACTGGGATCGTGTAGAGCCCTTTGAAGCTGCATTGAAAATGCAGTTTGGACCTTCAACCCGTTGGTAACCATTGAAGTCCACTATATGGAGAAAATTCCTGGAATGTTTTCATCAAAAACCTTAATTTCTTTTTGACTGACAAAAGAAAGACATGAACATCTGTGATGACATGGGGGTGAGTAAATTATCAGGATTTTTTATTTCTGAAGTGAACTAATCTAACATGAACATTTCTTAATTTTTCTTGTTTTTATTTGGAACACAGGTTACCCTGTCCTGCGCAACAAAATTGAGTTCAAAAGACCAGGGATGGCAGCAAATAAAGATGACTGGAATAAATTCTTGATGGCTACAAAGGTACAAGTTAGTCATTATTACCTTTGAGCTTTCACAATTAGTCTTCAATCACACTGTAATCGTTTGATTTATAATTAATATGCTCTCTTGATCAAATGTTAACTCCAGGAGTGAATTTATTAGCATGTGTTGTGTTGAAGTAAATGTAAATGCTCTCTTTCGATGCATTTCATCATCATTTTTTTTATCCTTGTGGGTGCATTTGCAATTTTCGCATCACAGTTTTTTCCCATCCATCCTGCCTAGGGTCGCTTGTGGTTCTTTGATCATGATTGGTTGTTTTTGTTTCACCCTTTAGACAACTCACAGTCCAGAATGTCAAGATGTGCTGAAATTTATCACACAGTGGTGTGGAGGTCTCCCGTCAGCTGGATATTCCTTCCACTAAGTTCGGGGAAGGTGCACAGTATCTATTTCTCTATCTGTCGTCATCTTGTTCTTCACTTCCTTGCATTCGTCTCCCAGCTGTTCTACTTAAACATTTAATCAGCCTTTTTCATTCTCTTATCCAAAGGCAATGTTCACTTCTTGGTCATCATTCCCTGGTCTTTTTTTTAATATATATATCTAAAGTATCATAAGGTCAGTGCCTGAAGGTCATTTAATGTGTGTGTTAAATTTGCTTGACTACAGAAAGCCTTTGAAATGTCTTCATTTGAATATAATCTGTAACTAGTATACATATTCCATTAGTTCATATGAGTTGGATATTTTGATATTTAAAGACTAAATAAAAAACTAAATATATTATAAAGATTGTCAGTGTTCTCATGGACGTTTGTATGAAGAGATTTTAAATTAATATTCAAATGAAATAAAAATAACATTATGTCCATATTTAATGAATCAGAATTATTGTTAAACTTAGGTGTGATAACATTCTAAGCTTTCTGAAGGCTATATGCCTATTGTGCTTTATATTTTTAATATGTTTAACTTAACAGTGGCATTCACTGGTGTATTTACGTTTTATGTGTAATGATCAGCTGGTTTATGATAATTGATAGTCACCTGTCAAACAACGCCACCTTGTGGACACCATAAGGTGTTGGGGTGAGAGAGGACACACGCACACTCACACTCACACTCGTGGCCTGGTACAATTTCAGTTCTCATGATGTAATAATGTGGAGAATTCCTTTTTATTTCGAGCCAGATCTTTGTTCCATAAAAACGCATTAAACCTCGAGGCATATACGAATATTTTAATATGTAAAAATAAGCATCAAAGAAATTAGTGGACTTGTGGGTGGTTTTGATTTCAATTATATAACTGGATGGATCATTACACTGATGGTGCTTAGTTGCATCGCTTGTATAAAAAGACAGAAAAGAACTGGAAGAACTTAGGAACGATTTATTGGGGTCAGACCACCTAAATAAAGCCTGAACATGGGTAGTCATGCAGGTTAAAGAACATATTCTTATTTTCTATACGTGTGTTTCTACGTTGTTTTCAAACGTTTCTTTAGGTTGCATTTCAAGTAAAGGGCGCGAATTTTTACCTGCAAACGCGTTATGAAGATGAAGCATTACACGTAGGCTATAATGTCATTATGCATCTTTTTATTATAGACTATATCACAAAAATGTAGTTCTTTAGTTATGATTTTTTTTTTTTTTACTGATAATGACGCGAAATGACTATTTGCGTTGTGCTTGAAAAATTACGTTTACATTTTAATCATTTAGCAGGTGTTTAAAAATCTTTAAAACTCGAGTTCCTTTCAAATAGTTGTAGGCTATAATTTGCACCCAGAACAGGCACCAACGTTGTTTTAACGTTGTCTTACCTGACAGTTTTACTCATCTCATTAAATAAATACCAATTAGCATAACTCTGTATTTGGTCATAATAACTTCCAATAACTTTCATTTAAATCCACCCATGCAAATCCCATTGAAATAACTTCCTTTTGTGTCACACTGCTACTGTGTCCCCTCGTCCTTCAAGAATCAACATTTACAAAAATTACCAACTCGCTGATTAAAAACACAGGGGCAGCTGTCTGAATTTAATCTGCGACCTAAATATTCTTTTGATGAAATATGCTAATGTAGGCTACACCTCTGCCTAATGAGGTTGATCTGACATTATGCAGTGTCCTTAAATACCCTTTAAAGGATATAGCATTTTCGACAAGGCCACACACGGTTCGCTTCTTAGAAAAGGCTGTTGCTAAAAGGCGGAAAATTATGTGTTCTTTCTGCATAATTTCTAATTGTTCTCTTCTGCGATGTCTTTGACCATTTTAGTGCTCTAGTTCGAGGTTACATCATTCACCTCCAGGAATATGAAGTCACGCAAACTGCCCGTGTGCGCTTCTTTCTTTTTTTTCCTGAACCTTTGAAATGAAAACTGCAGCCTAAGCAGACAAGTAATTAACGTGTGGTTTATAAAATTACATCTTGATTATTTCCATTTATTAGCTTGAATTGCCCGAACGCTTAATTTGTAAACGGACGAAGGGTTGCTAGTTCTAGGACAGGAAGAAGGCCTGCACGTTCTATTCTCAGGTTTATTGGCGCTTCAATAATATTTAAACCTCTAACTGAACTGATACACAACGTTAACCTTGATTAGTAGGCTCGTGGACGAAAATCATTAAACTACAATTGGACTGGTAACCTACAAGTAAAATTCAAATTATTACGACGCAACAAAAGCATGTTTTCTTTGATATCATTCTTTGGCGAATAGAAGCTTTACGCGTTTAGAACAGTTTCAGTTGCCTATTTAATTATAAAAATCATTGGTTATACTTTATTTTAAGGCGACGTAGTTACATTGTAATTACTCAAATAAGTACTGAGTAATATTAATTACCTACATATAGGCTACTTAGAGTTACGGTTAGGGTTAGGTTTAGGGTTAGTTGTAATTATGCATAATTTACTGTTATAGTAAGTACATGTAGTAACGTGTAACTACGTCACCTTAAAATAAAGTATTACCAAATCATTTGGCAAAAGCATATATAGGCCCACATTTCCAAATGCAGCCATTAGCTAAATGACCTTGAAAAGAGGTTCGCGGTTTTTATAGGAATACAATGATGAAACACTAGGCCTATTTGGGATTTATCTCTAAAAATGAACATTTCATATGAAGTGAAGATGAAATATTATGTCAAGAGTTGTAATTAATGGCATGTTTAAGGCGACTATAATGTGAAATGCTCGAGTATGTAATCGAAACCCGCTTCAGTTTCCATTATATACCAGGATATAGACCATTAGAAGCGTGTTATACACTTTTAAAATAAAGGCTTTTCAATGGTCATCCTAAATTCAGCACAGAACCATGAAGAACATGTTTGCTGTTCTTGGCTGGTTCTTTAAAACATTCTTGGTGTTGCATTATATTCTTCAGATCAATGTTTTGATTGGGTTCTTTAAAGCATCCGTAAGATTTTCTAGAACTGAGGAATAAAAGTTCTTAGTGGGACTTAAAAGTATTCTATATGGAATCAGACATGTATCTTCTATCTTTTCGACGCCAAATAAAATGTTTATTTTGTAGAAATTGTGAACGTCATTGTGAATTTCTATCAAATATCGCTTAAACTGCAGTTAAAAAGCTGTTAACTTCGTCTCTAAATTACACATACAGCTCGCGGCCTGCATCGTAATTGCTGAGCATCATCCTTTTTTTTCTTTTCTCTGTTGTTGTAAATATAAGTGTAGACAGATAGATAAAAAGTGTGTGTTCTGATAAATCGAAATATGAAGTGGCAAATAGGTTATTGCGTGAAAAAAAAAAAAGAAATTAATGTTTGCTTCGTGAATATGTGCTTTTATTGACAAACTAAAATATTTACAGTATCAAGGATACGATACAAACGTACATGCGTAATATTTTCTGTGCCTTTAGAATGAGGACACATGACAAGTGTCACTCTGAGGACCCACTGCTGTCGCTTTAAGTGTTCATAAATTCAAGAAATCCGGAACGGTTCGTTTTGTGATCTGTTTAAATTGGTTGTCATTCTAGGCCTCACAACTTTTCTATCCATATTATATTCTTCATCTTCTCCTGAAGACATCGTGTCCCATAGGCTACATGTCTTCAAATGTGGCATTTCTAGATTTTAAAAGCGTCCTCTATAATAGACAAATACCAAAAAGAACGTTTCATCAGAGCTCAAGGTTAATAGTGTTTTGAACTCTTATGCTCATGATGACTCTTCATAATTTTCAAGGATACGCACATATGCGCAATACAAATTATGGAAGAACGCAATGAAATATAAGATCAGTTTGGCCGCATTGATGCGTCGGTTCACCTCCACACACACACACACACATATACACATGAGAGCGCGCGCGCGCTCTCTCTCACAAAAACCGAGCGAAAGAAAATAAGAACTGTCATGCATCGCGAACACGGACACTATCTGCGTTGTGCTGTTACAAAAACAGTCATCGATGATATTTGCCATCTCTCTTGGCATTCACCGCGTGCCTTAATTGTATGGACATTTAAATCAAGGTCCGCTGTGAACACGAAGAAAAGCAGGCCTGTTTTCAACCACAATGTTGAGAATCGCACAACTAGCTACAGTATGCCAGCAACGATGTTGCACCAAAATGTCTACGTCCTCCTCCTCCGACTTGTGTAGCATCAGCATCCAGCATTGCATTCTTAAAGCATCTGTGCATCAACACACACATAATATATCAAACAAGCGTTCCCAGGTGTTACATTACCTATTTTTCGAATGGCACGAGCGCGTTATTTCCACAGGACGCGGTGCGCATCTCTCCATCATGTGTTGGTGCAACATAAGGCCCGAGTGATGGCAATAAAAAGAAAGCGCTCAGTGGCTTGCTGCATGCAGTTGGTCCCTTGCTCAACTCCCATGAGATATAAAAAATAGTAGAGGGCCCATCTGGCTCCTCACCAGCTTTGTCAAGTCTTGCATACGCTAAAATGCTAATGACCTAGATAGCTCATGCAAAATGCAGCAGAGGTAAGAAAGAAGGGGGAAACTGTGGGACTAGAGACACCGCCGCCTCGTGTGGGGGGTCGGGCGGGGTATATGTTAGAAGGTGGGGGCAGTTGAAAGCACCTGCATCAGAAGGGGGTAAACTAAATATTGGGAAAAAAGTGGAGGGGACCATTTGTCAAAGCCGACCTTGCACCATATACACAGAAAGGAAAATTCCCCGCGAATTGGATTTTAATTAGGCGATCCATTCAGTGACGTCCATTCAGTCTGAAAATCAAAGAACCTATTAATATAGCCTGACATAATTTGATACAGTGGCACCTCAATGCATTTACAGTCTGCTGTTATATGAGCTATAAGAAGGAAAAAAGAAACATGCTTTAGTAAAACATGACATTAACAATTTGTTTAAAAAACAAAACAAAAAAAACATTGCACATCGATTTCATCAAAACTTACACAAATACACCTTGCGAAGCAGGATATAAATAATAGGTTTTTATCCCTCGAGATAATAATTGTCCATATATCCAGTTTGGGGAAATGTCCACAAGGCAGTCGCTGCAGAAGAGCGTCGTTCCAAAATCATCAAATGTTCCGCACGCTTTTGCGCACCTTGATGCTGTTGGATGCGACATAAATCATTTCCGATTACAGTGTTGCATCACTCGGATTTCTTCAAGATAAACGAAAAAGGAAAGCAGAAAAATGCATGTTAGAAGCAAATAGCCAGAGCAGAAGGCTTCGGTGCTCGTAAGCAGAGTCGGTCATCATGTGAAATGGTGTGATGCAGAGCGCGATCTGACAGAGAGGAGGAGAGCAGCCCAGTTTATCACACACACTGAAGCTCTCCGTCCTGCTCCTCTGTTCCCTTCCCTTCAGAGAGGATTATACTCTGGTGGAAAGAGGTGGCATCTGTCGGCTTACTAAACATTAGCCGTTTGGAAAATAGTTTCTGCACTTTTCATGATGCTCGTCTCGGTTTTATTTCACATTCGTGATTTCTAAACAATACACGTTTTCCTTTTTATTAATTTCTTGATGCACAAGTGCGGGTTGATTGCACGATTTACTCAAACATGCGTTTTTATTTTAGGTTTGATTTTATTTTTTTATTCTAACCTTAACACAAAAATGTAATGCTCTTATGGAATGCGTACTTGCAAATAAACCACAAGTCTCTTGAAGAAACAAGGTCATCGTACATGCGCCATGACACCATTGACTGTTTATTCTTCGACGTAAACAATTTCACGTGAAATAAATATTTGGTTAACACCGCAATAAGCCCTTAGAAAGTATTAGTTCATCAAATTGTGTCCAAAAAAGAAGGCCGACTCCATATGGCCTGTCATCTGCGCGTTGAGTCCCATCCCCCACACACGCTCATCCCTCATGCCGCATTGATTTATTGTCGAACACTGATTTATCTTCATCCTTTCCTCATTTTATTGGTACACGAAAACGTTTCCACCGACTCCAAATCACTGATAGTTCTCATTTGGTTAGTGATGTAAACCAGTCAGTTACTACAACAGCCTGTCTTGTTTATAAGCAGGCCTGTATTTCACTCAGTGTACGAATTATTCAGCGACTTTCATGGGGTCAAACCTTTTAAAGGACATTTGATCGGTAATTCGTCTCTCGCAGTCCGAATTGTCGTTAGTTAACTTAAAACACCCTAAAATGGCAGGAAGACGTTTTCTAGCAAGCAATAGCCGTCATTTCACCGTCTTGGTTAACTATAGACCTGATTTAGTCTGGCTATGAGTAATCCACTTCTAGCCAAAATAACATTGAATTTGTTTAGGCTACATGTCGTTTTAGCGAAAATAACTTGCGAGATGTATGATATAACATCATGTAAGCAAATTCAACAGTGATTACAAAGTGTTTTCATTTCTTTTGACATGTTGTAATTAATGACTAGTCTATTCTTGGGCTATGGTTTGACGTCTATTAAATTTTCACCGACAGCCCAAATTTTGCTTTGTTTTAGCCTAGGCGTCAAGGGTTGAACGACTACGTCTTTTAAACGCAAAATTGCTTTCTGGTTGTTAGGCCTACATGACAAACTTGAAAATAATGACAAGTTTTGTCCAATATAGCCTATATCCGCTCGAACGACGTTGTTGCTGGTTCTATCTATCTATCTATCTGTCTGTATATGTGAATTATCCATGCACTTTTGCAGTCTCTCGTGCATTGTACGCGTTAGTATCCGTCCCTGCAACTGCTTTGAGGTCAGCAGAGGTCTCCTGATCCTCTCTTGTGTTGCAGTTTAGAGGACTGTCGTCTGCCGCACGCGTGTCTCGAACAAACACATTCGACACGCAGTGAACTCCAGATGGTAAAGCTTTTCAATCCACCCTTATGCTGACGACACATGGATAAAGACACTGTCTCTGAGTGCTCTCAGACAGACACCTTCAACGGCCTCATTAAACAAAGAAATGTCTACTTAATGTTCTGTTTGTCTATGATGTTAGATTATTTTGCTATATAGGCTACAGTTAATATTATTTGAAATTAACACCTTTCTCTATTAATGAATACATCCTAAATTGACATAAAAATGATCACGTGAAAAACAAATTTTCAACAAAAAACACTGCGTGCGCCGACATTCCTAACTGATGCTACTGATGCTAACTTTCAATTTGAAGCAATTGCTACACATAAACAAAGATAATACACTTCCAGTAACTGACACAAGCACATAATGATCAGCACAAATAAATGTGAGCATTTTTTTTATTATATACAATATATAGGCTATGTACACAAAATACGTTTTGAAGCCTATGGTGTGACTTGTATTACATCTAATAATAGCATTTTATAAGCTCACATTAACTATACTTTGTAGTAGGCTATTAAACATAATTGTCACACCACGGGGCCATCAAAAATATTATATATTAAAAACAATGTTTTTTTTTTTAACAAAGTGTCAACACAAACGAGTAGCTTTAGCCAACAACTTTTTAAAGAACATAGCTTGGCTATTCCAAGATCATGAGCTGTTTTTAATAACTAAGCAATGTCCTCAAAGACAGCAGTGACTATGAATAGTTTTAGCACTGGGTTAAAAGGGAAATTTACACATTTGATGAGAGCATGTTTATTTACTTTTATAACAGTTAAGTAACGAGCACGCGCTTGTGCAATCGTTACACAAGTGCATCGCGTGCGGTGTCTTTGTGCTCATGGTCGCGCGGACTTCCGTGCGGTTGGTTTGGCGGCATTTTATCCAAAGTAGAATGGGAGATATGTCCTCCAAAGTGCGAATGCCATCTCCGGAGGAAGCGCTACCTGGAAGGGAGCAGAGCATTAAAGTGTCAGGTATGGCGTTGTGAATTTGTCTGACTTTCTCAGTTCACGTGCTAACGCGGCTATCAGCTGTCAAACAAAGGCAGCGACGTAAGGGTTTAAGTCGCGATGTGATACAATGTTATAGGTTACGGAAATGCAGCCTAAGCTTACGTGTGCAAAAGAAATCTATGATAGGTCTTCTGCTATCGAGGAAACGGGGGGCTTTGTTTTGTTTTTCCTGGATCTGTGCAACGCGCATGCGCAGTGCTACAGTAACATCTAATCGTCATTTTGTTTATTCTAGACACCCAAATAGCGAGTATACTATTAGCAAACATTATTTACTCCAATTTGCCTACTCAGTAGTCAACTCATATGTTTTATGAACACCCTATAGCAGCAGCATCAATACATCTTACTCAGCCCCTTTTCTCTTTTTCATTTTTATCCATTTTCACTTTAGAGTACCATTTAGGTGAAGCAAAATGTTTTCAAAGTAAGTCGTTTTTTTTTACTGAGTAATATCTCCAACACTCCTGGTATTAAATATTCAATATCTTTTTCCTCAGAGGCAAGAGTATGGGAAGTAAAGGGCAATAAAAAGCACACTTGCAGTGGAGCAGAACAGCTGACTCAGGCTCTTACATAAAAATGGAAATGCTGCTTCAAGTAGGGTGAAGAGCTCTGATGGGAACAGGAGGCATGCTACGAATCCTAAATCACACCGTTTAAGTGACATCATTTAATCAGAAAATAAAACATCTAGTTAGAAATAGTATTTAGCACACTTTTACCCTAAGTGAAATGGATAATGTGGGTGCATTTATTAAAGGGGACAGTTCAAAAGGTTAGTTTATCCAAAAATTGAAACCCCCCATTATTTACACACTCTCTCGTTATTCCAAACCTATAGCATTTTTTATTTTGCTTGGAGCACAAAATAAAAAATGTGTTTTTAAAGCATGTACTTTGTTTTATAGTTATCCTTTTGTGCTCCACTGAAAAATAGCAGCATATGGGTAGGAGTAACAACAACAGAATTTTCATTTTTGGGAAAACTATCCCTTTTGGAGCGCATCACTTGTCTTGCTCAAGGGCACAATAGTGATAACACAAGGCTTGTTTCTTTTGGAGGTCGAACTAGCAATTTTCTGGTTTCCAGCCCTGGGCTATAGCCATACACTTTCTCCTGTCCTCCCAGCAGCAGGTCCAAGTGGACCTTTCCTTCCCAATTTTTGCAGATACTTCCTTTGCATTCATTTAAATTGGACTTATTTAAGTTGTAAAGGAAACTTTAGAGTAGCTGACAAGTTAGCCTACAAGTTAATGCGTGTAATAATGATGTGTCTGCAACGCCTGGCTCTCAGGAGCATCCGCAGGCTGCTTGACATGCGACTCACATTGGCGTTCAGTGCAATGGCATGAAGCGTGCCCGTGCTGGGATCCACCCCTTCAGACTGCAGTGAACTGATTATCAGCGTTCGCCTCTCAAGGCTTTCCCTTGGCAACGGGACTCCACCGCGGAGCTGGAAGGTTGCCAGGTAACACTCTGCAACACTGACACACGCGTGTCTTGCTTTGAAGATGTAATGAACCTGGTTGAAGGTTACAGACCACAGAACAGATGGAAGAATGAGATCAGAGCTTAGGGCAGCGCGATGTCTCTTTGAACACGAGCAGCTTGTACAAAAAACTTTGTGGGCACTTAGCTCATGTGCTGAGTTCTTTCAAGTTATGTAGTTGGTGTGGACTTCTTTTGGAGTGGGATTGTAATTTTTTTATATATATATATATATATATATATATATATATATATATATATATATGTTTTTTATTAATATGCACAAATATATCCCCTCCCTTGACATTGCTTTTAAATATTTCTTAAAAACAGTGATTTGTTTGTATGTGAATAATTATTTTTTTTTGTGATTTGTTTGTGAGTTTGAAAATAAGACTTCTTAATGTTTTAGAAACAAATCACTTATGCTTAACAAAGCAGTAATACTGTGCAATATTGTTGCAATGTTTTCTATTTTAATATATTTTAAAATGTAATTTATTCCTGTGAGATGCATTGGCAACGCTGAATTTTCAGCATCATTACTCCAGTCTGTGTCACATGATCCTTCAGAAATCATTCAGATATGCTGATTAACATCCAACTTTATTGTATCGGTAAAAAAATACTTTGTACTTAACAGGATAGTTCACCCAAAATTGAAATTCTACAATAATTTACTCCCCCTCATGTTATTCCAAATCTCTATGACTTTCTTTCTTGTGTGGAACACAAAAGACTATAGTTTGGAAAAACTTTTTTTTTTTTTCAATGGGGTCTAATTATGTTGATTTGGACAACAGCGTTCCTGAATATATCTTCTTTTGAGTTCCACAGTTGGAAGAAACTTAAAGGGTTAGTTCACCCAAAAATGAAAATTCTGCCATTTATTACTCACCCTCATGTCATTCCACATCCGTAAGCCCTTCATTCATCTTCTGAACACAATTTAAGATATTTTTGATGAAGTCTGAGAGGTTTCTGTCTCTCCATAGAGATCTAACTCACCTACCACTCCAAGGTCCAGAAAGGTAGGAAAAACATCATTAAAGTACTCCTTGTGACTCTAGTGGCTTAAACTCAATTTTATAAAGCGACATGAGTGATTTGTTTGTGCAAAAAAACAAACAAACATAATTTACCACTTTATTTACAAAATAATATTATCCAAGGTTGTTCAGGTAACAATGTCAGCTCTCGCATGAACACAAAACATATACGTCGTGATGCTCTCGCGAACACTCGTGATTCGCGAATGTGCATTGAGTTGACCCGCGAGTCTGAACACAACACGCATGTGTCGTGATGCTCTCGTGAACACTTGTGATTTGCGAATGTGCGTTGAGTTGACGTGCGAGTCTGAACACAACACCCATGCGTCGTGATGCTCTCGTGAACACTTGTGTGTTGAGTTGACATGCGAGTCTGAACACAACACCCATGCGTTGTGATGCTCTCGTGAACACTTGTGTGTTGAGTTGACGTGCGAGTCTGAACACAACACCCATGCGTCGTGATGTTCTCGCGAACACTAGTGCTTTGAGTTGACGCCCATGCTGAACATAACACCCATCGCGAACACTTGTGTGTTGAGTTGACGTGCGAGTCTGAACACAACACCCATGCGTCGTGATGTTCACGCGAACACTTGTGAGTTGAGTTGGCGTGCGAGTCTGAACACAACACCCATGCGTCGTGATGCTCTCGTGAACACTTGTGAGTTGAGTTGACGTGCGAGTCTGAACACAACACCCATGCGTCGTGATGTTCACGCGAACACTTGTGAGTTGAGTTGGCGTGCGAGTCTGAACACAACACCCATGCGTCGTGATGCTCTCGTGAACACTTGTGAGTTGAGTTGACGTGCGAGTCTGAACACAACACCCATGCGTCGTGATGTTCACGCGAACACTCGTGCGTTGAGTTGACGTGCGAGTCTGAACACAACACCCATGCGTCGTGATGTTCTCGCGAACACTTGTGCGTTGAGTTGACGTGCGAATCTGAACACAACACCCATGCGCCGTGATGCTCTCTTGAACACTTGCGATTCGCGGATGTGCGTTGAGTTGATGCGTGAGTCTGAACACAACACGCATGTGTTGTGAAGTTCTTGTGAACGCACGTTGCAGATCAATATTTTTTTTAAGTAAAGTGGTAAATTATGTTTTTTTGCACAAACAAAGCACTCATGTCGTTTCATAAAATTGAGTTTAAGCCACTGGAGTCACATGGAGTACTTTAATGATGTTTTTCCTACCTTTCTGGACCTTGGAGTGGTAGTTGCGTTGGATCTCTATGGAAAGACAGAAACCTCTCAGACTTCATCAAAAATATCTTAATTTGTGTTCAGAAGATGAACGAAGGTTATAAATGAAAGAAATTTCATTTTTGGGTGAACTAACCCTTTAAATGAATAAACTGTTTAAATTAATTATTAGCTAACTGCATGATTTGTATAATGTTCATTTCTAAAATTACATAACTTGCACCTTGAAAGCTCTTTTGAAATACATATTGTGAAAAGCGCTACAAATAAATGTGAATTGAATTGAGTTTGAAATGACATGAGGGTGAGTAAATGATGACAGAATGTAACATTTTTGGGTGAACTATCCCTTTAAGTGTCACCCATAATTACACAGAATTTAACTTCTACCCAGGCACATTATAACAGACATTTGTGATTATACATTAATATTTCTTTTTTTTACTTTTAAGTGGCTTGTAATTTTAGACATTTTAATTAACACACACGCAGATAGGAAAAGAAGAGCTCCTTAAGAAGAGCCAAATATATTGATTCATTTTAAAAGTATATACTATTGTTGCCAGGAAAAGATGCAAAGAAAATTAATTGTAAAATTTGAATAGTGGTTTGATAGTCGATTAAGAAAAAATACTTCTCTAATATGAATGTTGTGAACATGTTCATACATTGCTTAAACATGAATTCTAACCAAAGCAGCAAACATTTCATTTGTTATATATTAAAATTACATTTAATAGGATATATAGATTGTCAGTGCAATATATACCAACTGTTTTCATATTCTCTACACTAGTTAATTTTCCATGCTACAAATATCACAACAGTTTTGTGGCAGTGCATTTGAGCACATGGTTTGGTTTCCATATAAGTGAGGAAGTTTTTTAGGGAGGGCGTCCTTAGGGCCGTCCCGTTTTGGCACAGCATCGCTGCCATGTCCCCAAAAATGGCAGTATACGCACAGGAGGTGATGTTTTGGCACGTGCTGAAAAGAGGAACAGCAGCAGCAATTTTCCTTCTAAGATAGATTTGAAAGTGAGTAGGTGAAACACGGAGCAACTCTCGAGTGCCAGTGGCTAACAACGGATGAAGCGGATGGGCGGTTAAAAGAGGAACATTGGAGGTGCGGGGACGCTGGGGAGATTGGGATGACAGACATTCCAATGTCCTCACGTCTGTGCATCTGGCGAGGGAGGAGGGGACCGTATCTGGATGGAAGTGGCAGGGAATGGCAGAGAAGAGAAATTAATTTGAGATTCGTTTTGATCAATTTGCCTAAATTGGCGCTTTTTCGGGGGGAGGAGGGGGGCCCAGACGAGCAGACACAGGCTGGAGCTCCGCCAGGGTTTCTCGGGAAAGTTGCCACGCCGGGAGTGCAGGAGCACGGAGAGGGAGAGGAATGGAAGAGAAAAAACCCAGGCGAGACTTGGCAGGGTTCTATCGCAGCTCCCTTTGTCTGTTTGCTCAGCTTTTGCGCAAAGGAAATCAAAAATACCCCGAGTGCAGGAGCTCAGCTTCAGTGCTAAAAAACTAAATCTAAAAAGAAACTACATTATATTTTGCAGGAAGCTAGTGCAAAGGTGACGAACGTTGTAATCAGTGAGATGTTTTTAACAATTCTGGAAGAATTGTGTGTTCCCCATTTTTTTGGACAGGACTTTTGAAGTTGTTTGCGCAAGGAGATGACCATGTGTCTTCAGAGGTCTTTGTTATCTTAACCGCAAATGAAGAACCATCTGACTGGTTTATGTTCTCACTAATGGCTTCACTGTTGGAGAGAATGTCTGGAACTACAAACGGCATGTGCTAAAGAAAAGTTTGCACCTCTACGATTGGACTACAAAGTTTTTTTTTACTTTCATAAGTTTTAAACTCTAAAAACCAAGAGCCAGAACCAAAACACTGTGTTCCTAAGTTGGAAATGGATGTTTTTTGTCTTGGAGAAGGAAGTTAGGTGACTTTCCAAGTGTCTTCATCAACAGTCTTCTTTCTTTGAGGTGTGTCTCCAGAAAACGAAGACCATATTCCAAAATTCTTTGCATTTAAATGTGTTTATCACAGTGCGTTTAGATCAGTGAGGGCATAAATAGACTGTTTTTGTTCCAGTCTTCTAACTATTAGGGAATATAATGCTCTACAAGAAGAAGATGGATTGTTGGTCGGCCATTTTGGTGCTCAGAAGCTTGTGGTCAACAGCGAATGTCTGGAGTATAAAGAAGGCCTGGATATTGATTTCCTAACATCTGTAAGTGGCGTCTCTTTCAAGCCAAATAATGCAGGTTTGTCTCATATTAATACAGATAAAATCACATGCTAGTCATTAAGTTTAGAGGTTTTTTTCTGAGTTGTTTTCCTTGATGCTGAAGAGTCACTGTAGGAATGTTGGGTTGTTATTATTGGTTGATTATATTCATCAGGACATGAGGTGCGTAAAGTGAGTGTGATTTTCTCTAGAGAGATCGTTTTCTGCTGATTCTGTGTCTGCTTTTTTCTCATACAACCTTGCTTTGTACATGGCATCCTTCTGTACTTACTTTATAGCTTCTTCTCACCAACTTTTATACTAATACACTGGTTTTCTGTCTCTCACAGTTACACAATGGCATTGCACTAGGATTCTGGCTGCATCTGCAGGCTTCCAGTTAATAACTGTGAAAAGGGCAAGAATAGAGAAGAGACAGAGAGAGATTTTGATGATTCTGTGCCAGGATGAATTTGCCAGATGTGTCTCATCACAAGACAGGTGTCCATGGCTGATAGAACAGGTGCATTATGATGTTTGGCGTCATAGTTTGATATTACGGTTTCTGAAAAGGCCTCTGTTTTCAATCAATACTCAAAAAAGCAAAGGCCCGAACTCTCGTCGGCAGAATTTTAAACATGTGGATGTTGAATTTTTAATCACCAGACAGTATTCTGACCTTTGAAGATGGATCCAAATTGAATATATCTTCACGGTTCTGTGTGCCATTTCTGATTTGTTTTATGAAGTAGAATTTTTTTTTTTTCTTTGTGCCACCAGCATCTCAGAACAGCTGCTTGGGCAACTGCAAAATGCCAGTTGGAAACTCTCCATTGCTTTCTGAAAAATGAATATTAATTATCAACAAGATTATTCATATACCACCTGGATAGATCTAAATCAACAACCCTAATTGTCTAGCTTTTGAATATGTTCATTTAAAGCTCATCTGTAGTGTAGAATATTTTTAAAAGAATTTAAAGTAAAATACTACTACTGCAAAGAAAATAAAATGGACAGAATTCTGAAAGATTGGTTGGGAAAACTGCTTAAATGTACACCTCATTTAGCTGTTTATTTAGATGATTGTTTGGTAACTTTCTGGCTTTTTTTTCTTTTCTTTCTTTTTTTAAAGGTGAGATACCATAATCAGTGTCTAAATATCTTTCCCAAACAAAATTGATTAGACCAGAATTTGAAAGCTCCAAAAAACCTTTAACACTTTAACATTGAAGAATGTAACATGTATATACACAACTGTTAATGTTTGGGGTAGTAAGATTTTACTTCTTGATAGTGTTGCCAAGTGTTCTTGCTACTTTAACACAGTTGCCGCTGGTTGTTTTTTTTTTTATTATTTTTTTTTTTATTTCCGCGGGTTGAAGCGACCCCAAATAACATGATATTCAGCCCCTGGAACCCCGCTAAAAATCCGGATTTTACCCCCCGGAACCTGATTTTTACCAGGGGACCCCCCGAAACGTGACTGGGCAAGTTTTGAGTAGCAATTGGCAGTTTTTGTTGTGAAAACCTGGCAACCCTGCTTCTTGAGCACCAAATCAGCATATTAAAATGATTTCTGAAGGATCACGTGACACTGATGACTGGAGTAATGATGCTGAAAATTCAGCTTTGCCATCACAGGAATACATTAAAATAATATTTGAATAGAAAACAGTTATTTGACACTAATAATATTTCACAATAAGATTTCCTGCATTTTTGATCAAACAAATGCAGTCTTGGTGAGCATAAGAGACTTCTTTTAAAGACATTTAAAAATCTTTCCTACCCCAAAATTTTTATTGGTAGTGTATATATGTATGTATTGAAACTTGCATACCTTTTACATCAGGCATTTTATTAGTAGTGAGAACTGAGTTCCTCATATACTTGAGGATTGTCTTTTGAGCTCTTGAGCTTTTTTCCTGCCTAAGTGAACAAGTAGAAGAGTCCAACCATGCATGTGTAACAGTGGTTGTAAATTATTCATAACTTCCTTGGCAGATAATAGAAAACCTAATATGTTGCATGCATTTTCTCAGCAATACAGTTTTTGAAACTGAGAAGTAGACCTTTTAATGGCTGCAGCAAAGCAGTGTGATGTTTTTGGTGAATTATGCACGTTGACCCACTTTAAGTCAGTCAATGGCTTGAGAATCTAGCCTCCTTTATATTTCTGAATCTGAAAGTATTATTTGGAATTGTCTTTCTCTTTGCTGATCTGCTGTAACTCATGTAATGTTTCTGTAATTCCTTTAGTTCCTGTAGCGAACACACATACTCTATAAATGTACACCTTGTAAGTCAGTTTGAATAAAAGTGTCTGCCAAATGCATGGATGTAAATGTAATCTGACCTTAGAGCCCAATGTGTAGAGAAAAGGAAGATCTGTAAGTGTGATGTGATTAAGTAGATCATTTAAAAAGCCTGTTACACACTCCCTCTGTCTCCCACAGTGCTCTTTGCCCCGCTCAAGAACACATCTGTCAACACACAGGTCTTGTATTGCTTTCAGCCGACGTTGGACCTGTCTGTCTTGTCACTGATTTACAAAAGACAGTGGTTGGCTTATTACTGGATTAATGATTGTGTAATGTTTTATGACAGATTTGGACTTAAATAAAGAATATGAATCATTCCAATGACTTGAATGGGCTTGCAATTCATCAGCATGAGAAAGCATTAAAAGAGCATTCTGGGTTTAAAGTTTAAGCTCTATCAGTAGAAAATTATTTTGACTCGTTCCTCAGTTTGTAAAAAAAAGGTTAATTGTGGAAACCGATATGCATATACAATGGAAGTCTATGGGGCAAGACATCAGGAGAAATTTTAAAATATATTATAACCACAAGGGATAGTGCACCCAGAAATGAAAACCCTCATGTCATTTTAGGAAAAGATATCCTATGTTGTTTGGCTCTCAATAATGTTCAAAATGTTTTCTTTTGCAGAAAGAATGAAAGAAAGTCATAAAGGTTTTGGAATGATATGAGTGTGGGTAAATAGAATTTTCATTTTTGGGTGAACTATCCCTTTAAGAGCATTATATATGTTAACGTGAGACTTTACTAACATTGTCTGCAAATTTAAATTGAAATCAAATTTAAATCATGCAAGGACATCAAAAAGGACTGTTTACACTGAGATATTAGTTCGTCTGCTGTAGTCATACTACTAAAAAGGTCATTTCGACTACTTTTCAACTAAAATAATGCTGATTTAGTATATAATTAATATAAATGCTTGAAAATATATAAGAATGAGCACATATCTGCTTCTAAACCCACCAGAATGCTTTGTTCAGTAGACGTCCATTATAACTGCGCTAACCAAAATCATTGTCTCTTGTAATTGACAGCCTGTCAGATGCTTTTGACAAAGCTTAGTTTGTTTTAAACATTTTCGCTGTGTAATGGAAGTACCAACAGACTTTTTCTTCTCTAATGCGACATGCATCTGAGTGAAACGGTTTGGTGAAAAAGAAAAGAAATGAAAGGCAGTTCTTGGTTCTGTCCATTAGTTGTTGACTGAATGAAGGCAGATCTGAATGTGAGCTTGTGGTCGATTGTAAGAAAGTGGCGGGGTTTAAGTGGACTAAATGATTGGAGAAGTCCTTAGTAAGAAAGATCAAGTTATGCCATTTTGATTAATTGTGAGCTCAAAACATTTTTAATAAATGAAACGCGCATGAAATACTCATTCACGATTACATGCATTTGGAAAATAGATTGGTTGACTTTCTATTTCATGCCTACTTTAAAGGGTTAGTTCACCCAAAAATGTTCATTCCAAACCCGTAAGGCTTTAGTTCATCTTCGGAACGCAAATTAAGCTGTTTTTGATGAAATCTGAGAGCTTTCTGTCCCTCCGCAGACAGTTACACTGACACTTTGGTGCTTCAAAAAGTTCATAAAAAGATTGTAAAACTAATCCATATTAATTGAGCAGTTTAGTCCAAATTTTCTGAAGTGACTCGATCGCTTTATATCATGAAACGATTTAGTTTAGGCTTTTATTCACATATAAACATTGATCAGCGAACATAAACAGAAGCTCAACCGAACCTTTGAGTGCGTGAGTAAATGATGGCACAATGTTTTCATTTTTCGGTGAACTAGCCCTTTAAATGGTGGTGCTGTTGGATATGAAATGGCTATTTGAATTTCTTTCTCCCTAACTGAATGGGATTTTTCCAAAACTGGTATTTGTATTTTATAGGCTCGGTGACATCTTCATTCTTAAAGCTGTGATTTATCTTTCATTTTGCAACATGGTGGAAGTTGGAATGGCTTAGAACAGTTGAGTCCAAGAAGACGGCAAATGAATATCACCGCGTTGAGTTGGTGGATTTGGCATCACGGCTGTACGTATGATAAATTCCAAATCTCACAGCTTGAAGGGTTGTTTCAAGAGATCAAAATAATTCTTTCTGAAAATGTGTTTGGATTTCTAATGCAGGTTGTAAAAAGACTCGCTCGCTTTGCTCAAAGGACGCAACAGTCCACCTGTTTGTCTGAACAAAGAACTGAAGGAATTAAAGATATGATGTGTTCTGGGTCCTACAGTGCGTTTCATTTTGCTGTTTTTACCTCTGGTGAGCAAAACCCCCTTTAATCTTAGCTCCAAAGGACTGCACTGACAGGCAGGTGTGGAGCGCTAGTCGCCATGTTTGATGTTGACACATAATCGCAAGATGAAGGGAGAAGGAAGCTTTTTCACTCACAAAGAGATCTCTCTCACTCCTTCACCTCTGTGGCCACACGTCTGCCCGTTACCGGCTCATTAGTGATCCTGTCTTCCTTTATAATGATAGAATAGGAGCAGGAGGGTAAAACCCTGTCTGTCGCACATGCCCTGGATTGCAGTATGAGAGTCGTCAGTTTCACTGATCACAGTAGGGTTGCTATTTTAGGAGGACTTCTAAATGTTCTGTAGTTTAACAAAATCAGGTAATAATGTTGTAAACATACTGACCCACTATGGTTTAATGGCTTTTTCGTTAATTAGCGTTGAGGAGATTTATAAAAATTGCATCTTGAAGATTCAAATCGAATCATTCACAGATGTAAGCTGATTGATAATGAGGTGTTTTAAATGTCTTTCTTCCATAGTACTATTTTTGCAGTATGTAAAAATATGTGCACAGCATGCAACATTAATTGTTGTTGATGAGATTTGTGAAAATACAATGTACACAGTATGCAACATTAATTAGTGTTTACATCTCTTAAAAATTACAGAGTCTTGAAGATTCAATATGTTCAAGCTCAAGGTATTTTCACGTTTTAATCTACAACATAAAATACATCAATAATACCCTAGTGTGATTTTTTTTTTTTTTTTTTTTTTTTTAAATAAAGGTTTTACTTTAAAAAGACTTACAAACTCTTCTAACTCAGACTTCCAAGGAAAAGGTTTATATATATATATATATATATATAAGACTGAAAGAGTTATTGAAAGCTTAATATTGGTGATGTTGAAGTCAGGCAGCTATGGTATAATTTGTTTATAGCCATTTATTCAAGTATTTAGCCTTCAAAATTCATAAAACTTTTGCTCATTTGTGAAGAAACAAAATGTGTGTCACAAAGCTTATTTTCTGCAATAATCCAAAAGCCAATGGAACAATCTTATTGGGTTTCTGTCAAGGGAACCAGAGTGATGCTAACTTCTGGGTTGGCCTACAAAAATATGTCATCACTGCAGCATTAAAGTGCCCCTATTATGCTATTTTAAAGCTTCCTAAGTTTGTTTTGGAGATCTCCTAGTTTTACATGCATCCAAGGTCAAAAAACACTTTAATTTTATCATAATAAATATTGCACATAACCTCATTTCACAAAGAGTCTAAAAACGGCTCATTCGAAGATTCAGTCTCTCTAAACCCCTCCTTCCCGAGAACCGACTCTGCTCTGATTGGTCATATGGCCCAGTGTAATGTGATTGGTCTACCACTTACAGCATGTATCAGAAACAAAACGTCTATTACCATATCTGAATTTCAGCTCTTGTATGATACGAGAAGTAACGATGGCATCGTTTTTTCTGTATCAATTCCAGTGCAAACCAAGTCCTCATGCTTTTGTAGTGCATCCAAGTGGATTTGCAGCACTGAAAATAGGCCTGAGGCCTCAGCTACAACTACAGTGTTTGAGGATGGGTCAAAGTAGACAGTGAAGACCATAGGCTGGCATTATGCAAATTTGCTACATTTTTACGTAGGTATGTAACAGCAATTGAGACTGGAATTGCTGACGACTTGTTTCTGCAGTTCAGAATCGATTCTTTCTTTTAGGAGACAATAACTTTATTTGTTATGCACTTTGATCTTTAAAACTATGCAGATTTTTACATTCACAAACAGCTATATTACACACTGCATGAAAGGTAATATTCAAAAAAGCATAATAGAAGACTTTGCAGTGACATGTGACGTCATTGTAGCATATTACTATTTGCAATGTTTTCCGTAGCATACCAGTTTTACTAAATAGTGGGCGGTATACAGTATATACTGCGCAGTATGCTGCAAGCAATACAGTAGTATTCCTTTCCAAACAGCCTTGTTTAATCACCATGACAAAGGAAGTGATTAAGTATTGGGCATTTTACAAAATGATAGTCTCTTGGCAGTCCTTGTGTTTGTGGTTGACTACATGCTGTTGCCAATGGTGACAATATCAAATGAACTGGAATGAACTGAACACTTTCATTCCACAGCTGAACATGAAGTATGAGGAACGCTTTAGCCATGTAAATATAGCTTTGTATTTGATGCGGTTTCTCTTTCTGATTTTACCTCCTCCATTCTCTACCATCTATGTCGTTCTTGTTCTCTCTAACCTTCCCCCCACCCTTCTTCTGATTGGTCGAATTAACTCTGCAGCCTCCTGTTGTGAATAATTACTTTTGATCCAATGCGGATCTCTCTCTCTCTCTCTCTCTCCTCTGCAGTTTTCAGATTTCCCTTTTAAAATTTTCATCACATCCCTATATCATATGCACATGTAAACATACACACTCTATATGTTAAGGGCTCTTTCTGCTCTGTCGTTTTAGCAGGAATTATTATGGCAGACGATACCTCTCTGAGTTCTTGATTTGGTTGTTAAATCAATAGTTCACGCAAAAATGCTGTTGAAGGTCTCATGTTTTTCATGGAAAGCAAAGTGAGACGTTATGCAGATTATTCACACTGTTCTTTTCTTTTTTTATTAAAGTGGTGTCAAGCTCCAAAAAATGACAAAGAACACCATAAAAAAAGTCTTCTGAAGACTTTTGAAGCCATAGGATAGCTTTGTGCGAGAAACAGATTCCCATAGCTCTTAGCATTTTTGCTAGCGTAGACACATGAAGATGTGTCGCACCAGTTCCAAGGACTTAAAACTGTGTTGAAACGGAGGTAGCGACAGATCTTTTCTTCTATATTGTAACATAAATCTGAGTGTAATGGATTATTGAAAAAGAAAAATTGTAGGCCAAGGACTTGGTTTTATCCATTGGTTGTTGATTGGATTTGCACTCAAAAATTAATGCAAGCTTGGGGTGGGGTTTAAAGGGTTAGTTCACCCAAAAATGAAATTTCTGTCATTAATTACTCACCCTCATGTCGTTCCACACCCGTAAGACCTTCATTCATCTTTGGAACACAAAATTAAGATATTTTTGATGAAATTCGAGAGCTCTCTAACTCCTCAATAGACAGCAATTCAAGGTCGACGTGACTGCAGTGGTTCAACCTTAATGTTATGAATTGACGAGAATACTATTTGTGTGCAAAAACAAAACAAAAATAATGACTTTATTCAACAATATCTCCTCTTCTGTGTCATTCTCGTATGCTGTTTACGCTCAGCGCTTCCAGGTTCTACGCCAGAACGCCAGCTCAGTATTTACCGATTTTGTTCATGTGAGCAGCACAACGCATGTGTGTGATGCTAACGCAGGAGCCGGCCAATAATGACTCGGCATTCTAACGTAGAACCTGGAAGCGCTGAGTGTAAACAGCGTACGAGAATGACAGGGAAGAGACGGAATTGTTGCTGTCTATTGAGGAGTCAGATACCTCTCGGATTTCATCAAAAATATCTTAATCTGTGTTCCGAAGATGAACGAAGGTCTTACGGGTTTGAAATGACATGAAGGTGAGTAATTAATGACAGAATTTTCATTTTTGGGTGAAATAACCCTTTAAGCAGATTAAATGATAAAGTAAAGTCTGTCGTTTTCAATGGAAGATCAAGTTATGACATTTTGATTAAACATTACGAGGTCAAAAAATATATGCACAGATGAATCATTCACAAGAAGATCTATAATATGCATTTACAAAATAGATGGGGTCAATTTTAATAGAAAGCTGGCATGAAGTGAACTTTGCGTTTATTCTTCCCTATTGTGATGTATATTCAAGTAAAACGGCTTCTCAAACCAGAAAAGATTTAGGAGAGGACTTGATTTTGTCCATCAGGAATTAATTGGATGGTTGTTTGCTATTGCTGTGATCTCGTGTGTGACAGGATGGGGAAGTTTTTTTTTTTAAATAAAGATTAGGAGCACACATGAATTAAAAAAAATGAAGATGAAAAATAAACCACGGATAAGTCATTTATAGTAAATACTGCAGTATTCCATAAAAAATTAAGAATTGTCCATTTTGATTTCATGGTGACTATAAATTTTGGTCTGTTTCTCACACAAAGCTATTATATGGCTTCTGAAGACTTGAAATGCAGGGCACAAGTCATATGGACTACTTTTATAGCACTTTCATTATTCTTTCTTGTCATTTTTGGAGCTTTCATTTGTAATGGGGGGAAGCAGCATGAATATTCTGCCTAACATCTCCTTTTGTGTTCCAGGGAAGAAAGAAAGTCATATAAACCGTACTGGAATGACATAAGGCTTAGTAAATGATGACAGAATTTTCATTCCTGGGTGAGCTAACCATTTAAATGAGGGTAATAGTGATATTTTGTCTGCTCTTGCTCTTGCACTGATCTCTGTTCTTCACTCCTGGATGTCTTCTGAAAGTGGCAGGCCACCTCTGGACAGTCTGACAGGCAGAGGAATCAGCATGTCCTGCACTCTCTCCACGTCCTTAGTGGACCACATGCCTGCACTGCTCTGTTCCGCCTGGCTGACCTGTCAAAAATGTTCTTGTCACACGAGTGGGCTTCTACAGCGTGGCTGCATGGAAATGACTTGGCACCTTTGCATTAATTTTTCATGGGCTTTGCCTTTAGATGTTCCCCTTCCTTTTGAATAATGCCTATTTCAAAGGCCCAGCCCTGCAGATCGCCAGCGTCATTGCGGCCCTGTGGCCGAGGAGTTTAAATACAGGATGATGCTCCCATGCTGGCAATCAAACAACATGGAAGTTGCCCACCTGGAGCATCGGTGTCAAAGTGTATCGTTGTTCATGAGCGCTATAAATAGCTTTCCAATCAGACTTGAGCCCCCCTCACCCCCCGGGATGGAAATTGCTTTAAATGTGCTTCCGTATAGGTAAGATACGTAGGTGGGGGAAGCTGAAGTGTCTTCGAAAATGCAAAGAACGTGTCGGCTGGGAACACTGGGAATTGAATTACAGGAAAGCATAATGCAATCCTTGATATCTACCTACTCTGCCTAATGAAATCAGCAGATGAAAGCACAGCTGGACCTTCTTGCAGGATATTACTGTATGAGAAAGTGCTTAGCTGGCCGAGGGAGGGGGTGGAGAGCGCCAGCACCTTTGGGAACAGTACGTGCACGTTCTCACACCAGTGCATGTTCTTTCCACTTCAAGAAAACTCTTTTTTTTATTGACAAAGGGTGGGCTATTGGTGGGCAATGCAAAAATGTTAGACTTTAAGTTTGTTATTTACTTTAGTTCTCTTCTGTTCTTTTGGTATTGGCTACTAGTAGTGGGTTATGTAATTTATTATTATTTATATATTATAATTTATACATGATCAGTCAAAAGTTTGAAATAATTAAACATTTTTTAATGTTGTCTTATGCTCACCATGTCATTTATTTTATACAGAAAAAAAAACAGTAATAATGTGAAGTATTATTACAATTTAAAAGAACCATTTTCTAATATATTTTAAAATGTCATTTATTTCTGTGATGGCACATGATGCTTCAGAAATCGTAATATGTTGATTTGGTGCTCAAGAAACATTTCTTATTATTATCAATGTTGAAAACCGGTGGAAACCTGTTAAGTACAATTTTTTTTTAAAAAGAAATTAATACTTTTATTCAGCAAGGACACATTAAATTAATCAAAAGTGACAGTAAGGACATTTATAATGTTATAAAAAATATCTATTTCAAATAAATACTGTTCTTTTGAACTTTTTATTCATCAAGGGATCCTAAAAAATGTATCACAGTTTCCACAAACAATAATAAGCAGCAAAAACGTTTTTTTAGCGTTAATAAGAACCATTGTTAATAACTGAGAACCAAAAAGAAGAAGAATTGGGCACCAAATCAGCATATTACAATGATTTCTGAAGGATCATGTGACACTGAAGACTGAAGTAATAGCTGTTGAAAATACAACTTTGCCACCACAGGAATATTTTAAAATATATAAAAACAGTTCTTTTGTAATAATATTTTACTTTATTACTGTTTTTACCATATATACAAAAGAATGCATGAGAGACTTTAAAAACGTTACAAATTTTAATTATTCCAATCCAAAGTTTTGACTGGTAATGTATTTTTCAGGGGTTGATGTAATGGATGGCAATGTTGTTGCTGACCATTTTTCATGCCATAAAAATTTAATTGAAATTTTATTTCTTAGATGGCATCCTAGTAGCACCACAGCTTTTGTTGATAGGTACATGTAAGGGTTAAATTGGCATTTTGGAGTAGGGGGAACCCCAACCCAAAAAGTGCATTTTCCTATGTGATAGCACTATATACACAAATTTAGTGAAAAAGAACAGACAAGGGTATTTGAAACAGCTGGTATGATATTGCTTATTGTGTATTTGGTGTAATACTGTGGTGCAATACAGTAAATGTAATATTAAATTACAGGCTTTATGATATTTACTGCATCTGTCCGACAGCTCAGTTTTCTCAGTATCCTTTTGGCAGATGAGAGAGTCATATATCAAAGAGATAATGGAATGTGGCATCTTGGGCGCACCACAATGAAGGAGCAATATCACCTTATGCAACTGACTTGTGCTTTTAAGACAATTATCTTTTTAGCTCCTTTAATTGCAGGTAAAACAGTCAGCGCTGAGCTGCCCATTATTTTGGCAGAGGAAAGCAGCTGACTGCTACATACACAGATCTTTTACGCACGGTTTCAGCTGCTCCACACAATGGCAAGTAGGAGGATGAGAGAGAACGAAAAAAAAAAATCAAATCTGAATCTTTCATCTTTAGCTAACAGTAATGACCTAGCCACAAACTGAAACAATCTTCCTCTTGACTTCAAACGCACATTTGTCTTGCTGCACTAACATTTGTACCAGACAGATAAAAGTGCTTTTTTCAACAGTTGTTTTTACATTATGTAATTGTGACTTCTGATTTTTGTCCTTATTCACTTCTGAAGAATCAATTTGCTTTTATTATGAAGGCTATATAAGCTATATAAAGGCTATATATATCTTATTTATTTATTTATTTATGAGGACCTCCTTACTGTTTTTTGTTTTTTTAAACTAATGAAGTTCACATGTGCGTTCCTCCGTTGTATGAATGATTCATATGAGTCAGTTCTTTTTAGTGATTCAAAAACATACAGTATAACCCTTGCAGTCTAACTGCCGAACAAATATGACTCTTGTGAGTTGGTTCATTTTAGTGAGTCAAAATCATACAGCACAATGCAGCTGCGACCCAATTCAGAGGCTGCATCCTTTGAAGGACCTTTTTAGTTTTACATTTGTATTACTATATATTTGAGTAAGCTGAAACCCAATACTTGCGTTTAGAAGTGTAATTTGTCAATTTCTCTCAAAAAATGCTGTCATCACTGGCGCCCAATGAATTCTGGGGTAGGCAAGGCCACGACGGATCCATCTGTTATATCCTTCATTTCATGGGAAACGAAGGATGCATTTGGAGGCCGCATTTTAAGGAGCCTTCGAATTGGGACAGCCTTTGTTGCGCTGCTGTGATGCAATCGATGCCTTCGTTCATCTTCGGAACATAAATTAAGATATTTTTAATGAAATCTGTGGTTTTTTTTTGGCCTCCGATAGACTGCAACGTTATTACCACTTTTTAAGGCCCAGAAAGGTAGTAAAGATATCGTTAAAATAATCCATGTGACTTCAGTGGTTCAACATTAATGTCATGAAGTGCTGAGAATACCTTTTGTGCTCAAAAAACATACAAAAATAATGACTTGATTCAACAATTTCTTCTCTTCCATGTCAGTCTCCTAAGCTGTTTACGTAGTAAACACAGTGCAGCGCTTTCAGGTTCTGAGTTAGAATGCCGGCTCAGTATTGTCAGACGCTGTTCATGTGAGCAGCACGACGCATGCATGTGCTGCTGATGCAGGAGCTGGCCAATAACGAGTCGACGTTCTGACGTTCTGACTATTTTAACAGTGTGTTTACTACCTTTCTGGGCCTTGAAAGTGGTAAATGTGTTGCAGTTTATCGGAGGCCAAAAACATCACGGACTTCATCAAAAACATCTTAATTTGTGTTCCGAAGATGAACGAAGGTCTTACGGGTTTGGAAAGACATGAGGGTGAGTAATAAATGACAAAATTTTAATTTGTGGGTAAACTAACCCTTTAAATCAGTGTAGATACTGACTAGTTATTGGCAACATTAAATATGCACATTTTGTCAGTTATAAAAATAATGAATTATATATGTGTATGTACATTTTATATATATATATATATATATATACACACTACCAGTCAAAAGTTTGGAAACATTACTATTTTTAAAGTTTTTGAACAAAGTCTCTTATGCTCATTAAGACTGCATTTATTTCATAATAAATACAGAAAAAAACAATAATATTGTGAAATATTATTACAATTTAAAATTATGGTTTTCTATTTTAATATACTTTAAAATATAATTTATTTCTGTGATGCAAAGCTGAATTTTCAGCATCATTACTCCAGTCTTCAGTGTCACATGATCCTTCAGCAATCATTCTAATAAGCTGATTTGATACTCAGTTATTATCAATGTTGAAAACAGTTGTGTTGCTTAATATTTTTTTGGAAAATGTGATACTTTTTCAGGATTCATTGATGAATAAAAGATTAAAAAGAACAGCATTTATTCAAAATATAAATCTTTTCTAACAATATAAATCTTTACTATCACTTTTTATCAATTTAACACATCCGTGCTGAATAAAAGTATTAATTTCTTTCAAAAAAAAGAAAGAAAAAAAATTACTGACCCCAAACTTTTAAACGGTAGTGTATATTGTTACAAAAGATTTCTATTTTAAATAAATGCTTATATTTTTTTAACTTTTTATTCATCAAAGAATCCTGAAAAAGTATCACAGGTTATAAAATAATATTAAGCAGCACAACTGTTTCCAACATTGATAATAAATCAGCATATTACAGTGATTTCTGAAGGATCATGTGACACTGAACACTGGAATAATGATGCTGAAAATTCAGCTTTGATCACAGAAATAAATTATATTTTAAAGTATATTAAAATAGAAAACCATAATTTTAAATTGTAATAATATTTCACAATATTATTGTTTTTTTCTGTAATTATTATGAAATAAATGCAGCCTTAATGAGCATAAGAGACTTCGTTCAAAAACATTAAAAATAGTAATGTTTCCAAACTTTTGACTGGTAGTGTGTATATATATATATATATATATATATATATATATATATATATATATATATATATATATATATATATATATATATATATATATATATATATATATATATATATATATATATATATATAAAATGTACGTGTTTGAAAGCTGTATATGTCAGTCAGTTTTTTGCATAATCATTAAATAATCAGCAATCATTCCACACCAGCCTTAGTGAGAGTATTTATATGTGTTTGTTTACATCCCCAGGCTGGCATGCTAGAGAACAGTCTGTTTACTTCTAATAAGCTTTCTGCGGCCATTCAACGCAGGCCGGGCTGTCCCTGGAGGTCCTGTCCCAAATCAGGCCCCTGACCGGGAAAAAGATGCATGCAGGGCTGACACATGAGTGGTTGGCACATGCCAGGCTGCCTGCTGGGAATACCATCCCTCTCTGCACACAGCTCTCATGCCCTCATCATCCACTCACTCGCTCAGCCTGACCGCCTCCTCCCCTGTGCAGGCTTTTGTTGAGGAATTTTCTATTTCCTATAAAATAGTTGCCAGCTAATGGATTTTTCCTTTATTCATTGGACATGCTGAGCGATGACTCTCTCGGCACTTCTTAAAGGTGATTTACAATTAAAGAGACTTGGGCTATTTTCTAATGATTCTTTAGCTGAGTGGGTTTTATTGCACTACTAAGCTGTGTTATTAACAAACTGCCGCTTCGGCCCGTCCCTGTGGGACATGCTGAAATGCTTTGTCCTTTTCTCTGCTAGTGAATAAGGCCTTTCTCTCACTTTGAGGCAGTCCAAAGCTTTTACAGTGTCACGAGAGAGGATCCTGAATAGCGCATGTGGCCGGCAAACGCACTCATGCCTATTTAGTGGAAAGCGTTCCTGCACAAACACATGCCATGAAAAGAACTCTTCGTATTAATCTAGGCATAAATAAATAGGCGCATTTCTTTTTTTCTTGCTTTTCCTCTCTTTCTCTGAATGCATAACATTGCTCATTGTTAGTTTGTTTCATATAGTCAGTTTATAAATGCTGTGCATATTTTTGTGTTCAAGGGCATTGTTTCCTTTTAAAATAATTTGATGAATTCATGACTTCATTCTATAAAACAATTATTTAGTTTGAATTGATTTCCAGTACATTCAAATAATAAATTATCCTATTATCTTATGTTTTGGTATCTTAAACCTCCAAAATGTCAGGTGGTGCAACCGCCCACACAAATGAACAGACTAAGAAAACTATTTAAAATTGTGTTTTAATAGCAAGAAATTCAAAATAAAATACTGTGGCATAATTTTAATTTTGAAACCTTTCATATAAACACATTTTATAAATATCGGTAGTTTTAAAACGTTAAAAAAAAATAAAATAGTTTTTTTTTTTAAAAATAATAATTTCACAGTACAACTAAAATTACAGTACTAATATTAATAGCTCTCTTAACTTCTGCATTTTCAAACGTTAAACCATCAAGCTTTTATTTTGGCAGAAAACTGCAAGGATCCATAAAGCTTTGTTGACAACGGTTTATAAGTGCTTCTTATTATGCTCTAAGACACTGAAAACTATGGAAGCTTGTTTCCGCCATGAAATAAAAAATAAAAAAAGTTAATTCTGACTTTATATCTCACAATTCTGATTTTTTTTCTTGCAATTGAGTTTATATCTCACAATTTTGACTTTTTCTCAGAATTGCGTGATATAAAGTCAGAATTATGAGTTGTAAAGTCAGAATTACGTGATATAAAGTCAGAATTGCAAGTTATAAAGTCAAAATTTTGTGATATAAAGTCAGAATTGCAAGTTATAAAGTCAGAATTGTGAGTTATAAAGTCAGAATTGTGTGATAAAGTCAGAATTGCAAGTTATAAAGTCAGAATTGTGTGATGTAAAGTCAGAATTGCAAGATATAAACTTTCAGTTGTGTGTTATAATGTGCAAAAGACTGACATTTTTTGCTGACATTAAAAGTTTAAATCTTGCAATTCTATGGAAAAAAAAGTCAGAATTGTGAGATGCAAACTCGCAATTGCGAGAAAAAAGTCAGAACTGTGGGATAAAAAGTCGCAATTACCATTTAAATTTTTTTATTTAGTGGCGGAAACAAGCTTCCGTAGAAAACACCAGATCATGAGCTACTCGTGTGTAAAATAACACAGTGCCACACTTCACTCTGACAAACACAGCACATATATTTATTTATTAAATTGCAGCCTTTGCGATTTGATATCATGATTTTGGTTTTATTTAGATTAATTGTGCAGCCCTACCGGAGCCTCGTAATAGCGTCTAGCAGCGCTTATGATTTCATTAACTATCACTTACGGGCAACACGTAATATAATATTTACAATAATTAACGCATCATTCCAAGACGTAGAATGTTTTTCTAGCTAGTATTGAGCTGAAACAGTAGCAGCTACCATTGCTGTACCACTGACATGTTTGTATGGTAAACCGGTTATCATGTGCTAGGTAAAATGCCTTTTACATTAAAACCATGAGTCTGTATGTGACTGTCTGTATCAGGCGTCAGATGCCCCTACTTTATTAAATGGATGCAATTCACAGCGTAACATAAGAAGCTAAAGTGTTCTGAAAGTGTTATGGATCGATTTTTCTCTCATTTGAATGCCGTTTTCTCAGACAGAGCTGCAAAGGCTTTCCATGAGTCCACCTGTGTTTTTTCTTTGGATTATGCTAACAAGCACATTTTCTCAATTGAGTGCAATGCAATCTCAATCTTTAACCCCGCCATCATCTCTATCTATATGTTCAACTACAGTCAACCGCTGGACTTTTCCAAAAGACCAGCTGATCTCATCCTTGAGGAGGTGGACATATGGGAACCTATTGACCAGCTTAATGGCAGCGCATTAAAAGCATCCTGGATGACATGGCCTCTCCAACACACAAGTGCCTTGTCTCCCCTTTAAGCTCTGTAATGGATAAGAGCTTGGCCAGAGTCTCGTGTCAGCAATATGATTGCCTACTATTTCCTCCTTGCACAAAGAGATAGACTCACCTCCAGACAAAGTGCTCTTAAAGTCCATATAGGCCGAACCTTCTCCGTGCATCACGGTGATGCAAACTAACATTGGAGGAATCCTATCCGTGCCATCCATTTTTGCATGACAGCAGATAGTTAAGGGCCAGACGTACAGTGCAAGTTGTCGCTGTTTTCTTCCCATGCGTAGGTTTGTCTCGCCTTTTTTGTCTGATTATGATGTGTTGGCAGCGCTGCAGACACGCAGCCGGTATAATCAGCTAAAACAATGGGCTGTAATAGCTGAGAGCGTAGCCGCTCCTCTCATCAGCTCTCATTATAAACACAGACGCTGTGTTGCTATCGCTAGACGACACAGGCGTGGATCAAAGTGCATGCCTGATCGCAGAGAGCTATCGAACAAGCCGTGTTTTGTGGTATGTGAGGACATCGTGCTCTAAAAGTTTATTGTGGTATGGGGGCTATCAGCAGCACTTGTGGTCTGTTTTGATGGTCAAAGATGAGAGTGTCTGGTTGACCGGTGATGCATTCTCTATCCCCTATATGACAGAACCATGCATAAGAGCCATGCGAAATGCTGTAATCCATATCTTGTTTCTTCCATAAAGCATGTGTAGTGAACCCTAGTTAAATGTTTTTCAGACATATTGAGTAATTCACTGTTTATACATGTCAGTGCAAATGCTTCTAGCTATTCAAGCTTGATTTCACACACCGAAATGCACATACACATTGTATTTTCATTATTGCCCTAAGATACCTACTGTGTCTGCCAGTTTCTCTTTCAGGTCAACTGTCATCATGGTGAAGTAACAGTTTGAAGAGAATGTTGCTGTACAATTTAGTCAAAGTTAATTTTAGGAATTAGTTCAATTTAATTTATTAACTGATTTTTTTTATAGCTAGCAACCTTAGCTAGTACTTGCAAACTTCATTACTCAAGTGTGCAACAGAATTACCTTTAAATGTGTTATAAATGTTACAAGAAAGCATGTTAAAGAAATTAAAATTTAAGTTCTTTTAGTTCATATTTGTTATCTTGAACGTCATCTATATGATGTCACTTCTAATTAATTCACTTTTAGCGCATATATACCATTTAAAAGTTCAAAAGAAGTCTCTTATGCTTGCCAAGGCTGCATTAATTTGATGAAAAATAGAAAAATTGTAATATTGTAAAATTTGATTACAACTTAAAAAAACTGTTTTCTATTTGAATATATTTTAAAATGTAATATATTCATGTGATGGCAAAACTGAATTTTCAGCATCATTACTTCAATCTTCAGTGTCACATGATCCTTCAGGAATTTGGTGCTCAAGAAACTTTTCTTATTACTATACAGTTGCGCTACTTAATGTTTTTGTGGAAATTGAGATTCTTTGATCATTCGAAAATTCAAAAGAACAGAATTTTTGAAATAGAAATTTGAAATAGAAATCTTTTGTAACATTATGAATGTATGTACTGTCACTTTTGATCGATTTATTCCATCCTTGCTGATTAAAAGTATTAATTTAAATGAAAAACAGAGCAAAAATCATGTGAATTGACTATTTTTTTTTCTTTTAAAAAAGATTCCTACAAAATCTCTACAATATTTTCCCACCACAATCCTGTTATACTAAAAAAAAAAAAAAAAAAAAAAAAACAGGAAAGAAAACCACACTAGTCAAGCCATTTTTGCAGTCTTCAAGTGTGTGCAGTGGGACCTCACACCTTATATTCTTTGTTTCGTAGAGTATTTACTGTACCAGCCTGAAAAAAGAGGGTCAGATTTGAAAAGCAAAATGTAATATTACTGAAATTTTTGGAGATTTCGGTCCTTCTCCATTCAAGTAGTCAGGAGCTGTACTCATAAATAATAAATAAAGACGCCCAAGAGAGGCCAAGATGGTCGCCAAGTGGACTGATCTGCTTTTAAATGTGTTGTATCTACTGGAACAGGCAGATACAATGGAAGATGACGAGAGGAATGAACGATCACTGCGATTTTCCTGGATCAGCATATTTTGTTGATCCTGGAACAGCTTTCTTGTCCAAAAATTTAATCCTATCCCTATCCCTACCCCTAAACCCTACCCCTAAAACCCTACCTATAACTTATCCCTAAAATCATAGGGAAATGATAGATAATAACACTGATAGATAATAGCACCTAACCTGGGTTGTAAGCTTAAACTTGACATAGACTGTCCCTTGCCCCATTAACTTGTCCCTCAAATCTGATTGGCTGATTGGAATGCTGTTCCAGGACCAATGAAGATATTGAACCAAGACCGTTGTACTTGGTGAAATCACATTCACCCGAATGAACATAGGCGTAGGAATGTATCTGAATGCATATGCAGGATGAAGAAACCGTAATATAAGACCTTTTAGAAGTTTACTAGCATCACAATTACATCGCCGCTATGCAAGGATGCAGCAGTTTTCCTCTTTGAAAAGCTTCATCCAAAAATGTTGTAATGGGTCTCATCATTTTACTGTCAATCCTCCATTAGCCCAACATTCTCAGGTCGTCATTCTTCTTTCTCATGCTGTGCCTACTCTCCTCCTTTCCTCCTCATCCTCCTTTCCTTTCAATCCCTCTTCCATCCCTACCCCCTCCCGCAATCTGTCAGTGATTGCCGCGTCTGCAGTGTCTCCTGAGTCATCAGCAGTGCTGGTGTAATGGTGTGGAACTAGCCAAGGTGAATGGTTATTACTTATTGAGCTCCTGATTGCTGGGCAGAGACTAGCACCCATTTAATAGCACTTGAACAGCATGGGCCCAGAGTAAACCGACTTTCTCCTGTAGTTGGAATGTGTTTAATTTTAGCAGTGAAACTGTGGCTGTACCTGTGTGTAAACATGTTAAAACATTTATAACCTGGTGGCAATGATATTTAATGGTGCAAATCTGAAATTTTTTGTAACCAGTAATGTGTATTTATAAGGAAAGAATCAGTCTAACCAGCTAAAATTCAGCTTTACCGTCACAGGAATACATTACATTTTAATATATATTAAAATAGAATAGTTATTTTAAATTTGGATATTTCACAATATTACTGTTTTTATTTTTTAAGAAATCTCACCGGTAGTGTATTTGGCTGCAAACCAATCAAATATCACTTTATGTACTTTTTTGAAGAGGTTAAGACAGATGTGACAGGCCAACTATTCACAGAGCATCTACCTCAAGGCAGCACAAAAAGCTTGTTTGTGGGGAGCACAAACTGAATGGGATTCAAGTTGTCTTGATAGAATCTAGGAGATATATTTGGCTCCATAGATGGCTAATTGCACCAGTGCACCGCGTCCTTTCAGAGCCCTTTTCTTTGCAGCCATTGACAAAGCAGGCTCCGCAGGGCCACATTATTGTGAGGTTCCTTCTAAACAAGAGAGCAAGACCCCCCAGTCCCTTTCTCCTCCCAGCACACACACACACCTCATTTTTCACAACCCCTTAACTCAACTGATGTTGACCACTCTCGCTTTTGTTAAGGGTGCATTTGGCCCCCTTCCGATCTTGGTGTTGTGGCTCTTAATGGGTTTCCCTGTGCATTGATCGGAGTCAAGTCCACAGGGAGGCCGCTAGACCGCAGAGGGACCAAAGGGCAAGGCCTGAGGGAGCCGGAGGGACCCTTAACAAGAGGCACAGCAGTAACAGTCTGAACTCCTGTGGCACCATCACTGCTGCATCTCGCCTATCACTCAAGGGCTTGTCAATCAAAAACATCCAGAATAATAGCTGCTGACCGGACATCAGACAGACCAAGCGCCGTTTGATAAATAATTTGTCATGATTACATGAAAAATCAAATCACTCCAGACCCAACCAGAGAAAATGTGCTTTATTTAAATGACAATAGAAGGACAGAGTCTTACAGAGATGCATCTTAAATATACAATACTCATGGTCTTATCTTCTTGCTTGCCTTTTTGGGTCAGTAGTTCAGATTTCTACCTTTCCTGCCTGTTTTCACTGGCCCCAACACAAAACTATTTTATTATTTTATTTTATTTTATTTTATTTTATTTTATTTTATTTTATTTTATTTTATTTTATTTTATTTTATTTTTATTTTATTATTTTTATTTAATTTTTATTTTATTATTTTTATTTAATTTAATTTAATTTAATTTTTTTTTTATTTTGCATGACATTTACATGTATCATTATAAATTTCATGTTTACACTTTTTTAAATTTAAAACTATTTTAAATTAACTACTTTATTTTAAATAATAATATTATTATTATTATTTACACTATTATTATTATTTTATTTCACACATATGTTCAAACATATTTCTTTTTAAATATGCTATTGCACATTATACATCTTTATTTCTTACTTTGCAAGGCATAAAATGATCAAATGATCAAATCAGACAATTGTTTGAGGTATAGCCCTAGTCAGCCTTCCTTTTTGCTGAATCCTGTGTAAGTGCGTCTCTGTGTGATGAATGTTAATTTCTATTCAAGAAAGGAAAGGAACCCATAAATGCTTTATTTATTGTGTATTGCATTTATCAGTCTGGTTTGTTTTCATAATTGCTGGGCATGCTCAGGGTCAGATGAATTTGTGGAAGCTCTTTTCTCACAGTATTAGTTTGCTATAATAGAACAATTGAGTTTAACCACCTATGCAGTTGAAGCAGCACTTTAATGAGTGGGCTGCATTCAGGGGTCTGTCAAAGAATACAAACCCACAGTGCCCGTTTCTGGAGACTCATGACCTTGAGAGAAAGATTGTTTGAGAAGAAGCTGTTAAGCTCTTGTTGGAGTTTGAAATTACACTTTTAGGGAAAAAGAAAAAGATTGGGTCCTCTATCAATGTGGACAGGGGTCTTCTAATGGGGGCTGGAGTTTTCAAGGTTGTGTGACTTCTCATCACATTCAATAAGCACATAATCCGTTCCATGAGTGTTAAAACTCTATATTTTCTAAAAGAACTTGACTTCTGTAATATGTTTTTGAACCCTCCAGTGTATAAGTTATTGCTGGGAAATTGTGTATAATTTGGAGACATATACAGGGCAATAAATCAAGCATAGACCAATAATACCCCCACCAGAAATGGCAGCACTATAGTGTTGGCTTGAAGTTCAGTCTTGTTTGATATTATGTCTTATGTTTTTTTGTTTTGTTTGTTTCCCACCATTGTTGCCTTTAACTGTTTACCTTGCTCTTCAAATCATTAGAAATCCATCCACATGAGCATAGGGAGTTAATAAGTTGTGCAGCTTGTATCCAGATCGTTCTGTTCTTATTGGTAGGTGTGTCCTATTCTGGTAACATTTATTAAATTTAGCTTTTATTTACTTTTATCACATGGCTCTCTGGAATACTTGATTTTGATTGGTCAGACGCTGCATTCAGCGGTCAGAAGGTGCATTCATGTCATGTCGGAATTATCGTAATTACAAGATTCTGACTTGTAGAACTTGTAATTACAACTTGTAAACTTTCTGAGAGCTCCGGCTCCGGAATAAGTCCCGCCTTCAAAGTAAAAGAGCCAATTTCTAAACTGGTAAAGTCATCGTGTCACTGCAGCTGCTGTTAGAAGCCTCGGTTCCTATGCGCCAGAGAAACGTGCGTGCAGCCATCTTGAGAATTTTGTCTTTGAACTTCCATTTTCACGGTAACCCTGTATGTTTCAATGGCATCGCTCTCAAAGAATAATTAGCTGGTGAAGTGGATTTACTTATTGAAGAGTTAACAAAAGTTATCCATGAGTATTATGTTTAAAGCACGTCTTAACAAAAGTCAGTAGACTGGGAAGATTTTAAAACGAACAGTTCATTCATAAATACCTAAGATCGCTGTAGAAATACAAACCGGAAGTCAAAAGACAACGAGCGTAGCGCTGAAAAGGGGCAGGGCTGTAGAAACAGTCAGTGCTCTGAGACGAGCGCTTAGGACTGCATATGCGCATTTGCTTGGTCCAGCCTGAAAAATGCAGTATTTTTTGTCATGATTTGAGCGTTTAGAAACAAAATTTATGAGATAGTTGTTGTCAGATTTCATTGGTGATTTCAAATATGAAATTTAATTGTAAGCTTGGTGTAACGTTTTAAAAAAAAATTGATGTTTCCCCATTCAAAGAGATAGGAGCTGCACTTGCCTGCCCGAGAGGCGTCTCAAAGATGGCTGCCGAATGAAATGACTTGTTTTAAAGAGACTTTGTTGATAGTGTTGCATTAGAAATACATAATTCCGAGTCTGAGGATGTGAACAGCTCAGAGTAGAATGTCGCAGGTCTCATAATTACAATAATGTAGTGATGTATGAAGCACCACTCACACAGAATTCACTTTCAAAGCAGCGGAATTCACATGACCAACCTGAACCTGTTGCGCAATCTGTGTGGGGAAATCCTTCACCCTCATGCAAAATTCCCAATCGTGTGGATTCCTATTGAAATAAAATTTTATACACGAAAATTCCCGAGTGAAAATCTTTAACGCACCTTGACCCCATGATCATAGTTATTGATTGTAACGAAAATGAACTCATGGAAAATATATTTAGACTGAAAAATATGAATGTTTCCATATATGTTTTTGGAGAACACCATCAAGAACACCCTAGCAACTGCATTGATATGTAAACAAATGAGAAATGAATAATTCTTGCAAAAGCTCCATCATGCTCAATCTCGGTTCTAATAATATAAGGCCCGTCAGTGGAGCTCAATCTAGCATTTGTCTATTCTGAATTAAGACAAGCCCTGATGACTCTCCTGAGTGCTGGGTTCCTGCCCAAATGTTTTGTGGTGTTTGACCACATTCTCATTTCCTATCATGGCACCTGCTGAGGAATCAATGCAGCACAATCCCATAGAGCCTCATCTGTTTAGATGCTTGATGCCGACAAATTGGCTATCCTGATGACGTATTTTAATGGCTCATTCAGTACTTATCTAACAATCCACTCTTCTTGTCATTTCAGGATATTCTCAAACTCGTAATTAGCTGTTGGGTCGATACATTTATATATAGAGTGAGTGTGTGTGTTGAATCTGAAATGTAACATTGAATAAATCTGCATGAGCATGTTTTTAATTGTTGTCACTCTGCATGTGAAAGGATAATTGTGGCTCTGTAGTTTGTTATCTCCATTAGCGGTCCATTAGTTTATAACAGTGGAACGTGTGTGCATGTATCACAGAGTGTATGTGCAAGGGCACAAGTGCAAGGACTGAAGGTGACTAGCTTTCCAGAAGGGCTTTTTTAATCGAAACAAGTAATTAACTTCCTACAGCAAACCACTTTGAAGCTCTGTTCATAGAATAGACCCAAAAGATATAAGATAAGATACAAAAACAGAGGGAACAATTGATAAGGGACTACTTAATTCAAAACCTATTGGTATTAAAAGTGTAAATACTGTATATCAAGAGTCTGGACAGAACATGCAGATGAAGAAGAACCCCACAAAATCAGTATGAAGACCACTTAAAAGATGTGTATGAATTGAAAGGCTCAATGCGTATCAAACCCACACAGAACTGAACTGGAAGAGGATCAAGTGGCTGCCATATTTTAACACTAGCAAATGAAAGCCTCCTATGCTATTACAAGAAGTATCTCCAATGCTTTCTGAAGTACCGCAGGAATGTTTCTAAGTTATATCTTGTTTGTCCGCTCACAACTCATTCCATTTCTTCTTGAGATCCTTTCTGAATGGCTTCTGTGCTAATCTGTTTACAGAAGCCTGGCTGAAGAAGAACTGTAGCCAAGCTAATTTCACCTAATTTCTCTTAGCGTTTACCTGCTGTTTGTGTTTGCCACTCACAAGTCTCCGGCGTAGCACTCTCAGATCGTAATGGCTGTTCCCTGCATCAAGGCGCTCTTACTTCGCTAAGATAATTGCTATTATGGCTCACAATAGCCGTAATGGTGCTAACGGTCGTTGTGAAGAAATGATGCAGCTGATGACGGCCACTGGGTCTGTTATTAAAAAGAAAGGAGGCTGCTCCAATCAGCCGCAGACCGCCATTAGCCTAGCATGCCCATTCATCACTGTCACTCTGAATAGAGGTAGTCAGATGGGGCGGAATGGGGGTGGAAGGCGATGGAGAGAGACTCTGGAAGGGGGGAGGGGCAAGGCGAGGCACGCGCTACCCAAGTCGCCGGGTCTGTCGTCTGGCTGCGTGTGCACTCTGACTCCCAGGCCTCATGGGCCTGCTAATCTGCAGGCATGGAGGAAGCCATTGGAAGGGGGAGGAGAGGTGCACGGCTGAGATAGCATATCGCCTTGCACACACAGCACTCGCTATAGCCTGATCCCCTCTGCACAACCATTTCCAATCGCTTTTCACAGGCTCTCTTCACTACAGAATGGGGGGAAACAAAAGCGCTGAGAGCTGCACTGTGTCTGGTCCATTTTTACATTCTCCTTTTGACACACACACACGTCTCCACAAGACTGATCTTTGAAGTTGCTTGAGCAAGCATTATTCAGTATTTCAAATCCATCTTTCATCATCCTAGTGTTAATTTTCCAGTTTTTTTTTTTTCTTCCAGTTTTTGTCTTGTGAAGTCATGCCATATTCATTACATTTAGTCTATTTTACTGTGACTGTAATGGCAAATGATATTAGTCAATAAAAATGTGTCCAGACTTTACCAGTCCTTACTTAAATCGAATTTTCACAAAAAAGATAAATGAAAAATATGATTTTCTTAATGTTTTTGAAAGTCTCTTATGCGCACCAAGCATTTATTTGATCACAAATGCAGTAAAAACTGTAATACTGTGAAATGATTACAGTTTAAAACAACTCTTTTCCGTTTTTATATATTTTAAAATATAATTTATTCCTGTGATGACAAAGCTGAATTTTCAGCATCATTACTCCAGTCATGTGATTTTTCAGAAATTATTCTAATATGCTGATTTGCTTAAGAAGCATTTCTTATTAGTATCAATATTGAAAACATTTTTTTTTTTATAAATTTTGACTAAATAATGTTGTTTTTTTTGCACTCTAGAAGACCATCAGTGACTGGTGGTTACAGACTTTGAAATGTGAAAGGCAGACGAGCCTGGTTTTAAGCTTCAAAGTGTAACTGTCACAAGTCAAGCTTCTGAGCGCAATAGCGATCAAAGAACTGTGTTTTTGTTTGTTTGCTACTCATAAGGGAATGCTATTGACTTATTGCTGGCAGTCCTTTCTGGCAGGATAGTTCCACTCCTGGGACACTACCCAAAATGTTATTGGGTGTTTGACCACATCTTCCTCCTTCATTAAAGTCACTGCAGAGTAATCAATGAGTTTTGGCTCAGAAAACATTTGTCCTGGCTCTTTATTGTCACACACGCTGAAAACTCAGCATGCACTTGAATCACTTTTTAATTTGTTCATTTAAATCAGATGAACAGATTCACTAGAATGAATCAGACTTCCCAATGTGCTACATATGAGAAAGAACTGATTCATCTGAACTACTGTCACGCTACTGATAAATGTTGATAATTTAGTACTTTTAGTTAGTTCCTCCACTGCATAAGAGCTGATAGAGTAGAGTACTAATGTCAGTGGCGTAGTCTATGTGGGGGTAGGGCTGGCTGGAATAGATCAATGGAGACCTGAAAAAGGAAACCGAGAGCTATAAACATGGTTGTAAATGAGTGCAGCCAGGCCTGCAGGATCTTCAAAGCGAGAGGGAAGGAATATTATGCTGCTAGTTTGAATTTTCAGATAGTGGATTACTCAATACTCTATCTATTATAGATTAATATGGCATCTCACTACTGTATCTAACAATCTGTCTAGATGAGAAGCAGTTTCAGTCGACACTGGCCTAAAAAGATCATTCCTTATATCACAGAATCAGACCTCAGATTGATTCCTGCACAGTTGTGTCATGTCTCAGATTATGGAGGATTTGAAAGATGCTATTTAAAATAATTGAGCCCCTGTTGGATAATGCTTCTTTAGAATTTATTTATTTGAAGTTTGAAAAAGTGTTTGCTTTATAAAATATATATATATATATAATCAAATGCGTGATTATAAATAAGCTTAAAGTGACAGTACCGAAGGATACTGATGATCATATATTATGGTGAATTAAATACCGCTTAATATTTGTCTGACAGTCCAAGTTGGCTTTTCTTTAAGGAGCTCTACATATTTAATAGAATATTTAAAGCTACGATATGCGGAGCTGAAATAGAGCAGCACTAACTCGAAGAGCGCCGCGCAGGAATGGCATTGGCTGGCAGAGAGTGCAAATGCCAGCACGGATAAAGACTTTCCTGTGATTAGCCTCATTATTCCGACAGATTTTTCGGCTTTATGAAAAGGGCTCTAGGCAGCCTAGTTATTCATCCAAAACCCGGACGGAAAAGTCTAAGAGAGCGGAAATGTTTGCTTCAGGGGTGGGACTGTCATGGACACGTCTTCCTTATTAGACCTTATGCGCTGTACCATAGATTTACATGTCAGTGATGTTTGGTTATTCATGAAAATGGTTTTGGGAGCCCCTCTTTTTGTGTGGAGAATATCATTGTCAAACGAGTTGTCCCTGCCCAAACTTTCGGCCAGTAGAATGCTTGAGGTGTGCATATGCAAAGAAAATTTAATTAACAAATTCATGCTACTGTTTCTTCTCCAAGTGTTAATTATTAGATGAAATCCACTGCACCAAAAGCTTGAGTGAGAATAATTTCTTTTGTCTGTTTGTCAAGAACAAGATAATTAGGGAGCACCAAAAAGATGTTTTTGTGCTAATAATTTTCTTGGCTTTGATGAATAAATGATTTAAGCACAACTCTATATTCATACTTGAACTTCTTGAAAAATTAATTTTGAGAGCCAATAGATGTTTTTTTTCTTTCTTGATACATAATGAAACCCTGCTTCTTTCAGAAAAGCTAAAAGAGCTTCTGATCAGTAATGATTAATAAAATGTAAAGCACTATACATATATGAATTTCAATGATGTTGTGGGAGGAGCGAATCAAAGGACCGGGGTGGCAGGGAATACTTTGGCACATGGCACTGGATTAACAAGGGGGGTGGAGGGGGGTGTAGAGAATATACAGAGAGCCAGGGATGGATAGAATGCTTCATAATACCCCCTCTCCCTCCATTGTGTCCCCGCCCCGCCCCCAACCTCTTCGGCTGAGAGGAAAGCGTGCCACGCTTAGATTTGAGCCATTAATATTCTGTCTCGACTCATTGTCTTTGCCTGCTGACATTTACATTTAGATTGTTTATCTGACTGTGGGGGGTGTCCGACCATTAATGAATATGCTTCTGTTGTTCCAGAAAGGCTGCAATTACCAGCTCTGTGTTAAGATAATGAAAGTAGAGAGATGTGGTTGGTGGGCATTAGCCACGGCGGAGAAAAGGCCTTGGTGCGATTGTGCTTTTTTACACACCGCAGCAAGGGATGAACTGGAGGAGCATGGAGGACTCTGTTCCGGTTTCCCTGTCATTCTGCAGTAGGATCTCTCCCGGTCTCTTGGTTCGATATAATAAGGGGTTCAGGCGTAAACACGCATGCTAGCTTGCAGGTTTCTTTGGCTGCGCTTCTCTATAACGCAAGTTTAAGGCCTCACTGTCAACAGTTTTCTGTCTGCATTAGGGGAAAAAAACATCTCATTGGAAAAAGTTCAGTATTATATTATTTTAGTTTTTTTTTTAAATTCTATATATTATAATTTTCATTTTAATATCATTATATATATATATATATATATATATATATATATATATATATACACTACCGGTCAAAAGTTTAGAATTGGTAAGATTTTTAATGTTTTTAAAAGAAGTTTCGTCTGCTCACCAAGGCTGCATTTATTTAATTAAAAATACAGTAAAAACAGTAATATTGTGAAATATTATTACAATTTAAAATAATCTGTTAATTAATAATATATTTCTGTTTGAATATATTTTATAAAGTAATTTATTCCTGTGATCAAAGCTGAATTTTCAGCATCATTACTCCAGTCTTCAGTGTCACATGATCCTTCAGAAATCATTCTAATATGATGATCTGCTGCTCAAGAAACATTTATTGTGTACAATTGTACAAAATATTTGTGTACAATATTTTTTTTTTCAGGATTCTTTGATGAATAGAATGTTCAAAAGAACAGCATTTATTTGAAATATAATCTTTTGTAACATTATAAATGTCTTTACTGTCACTTTTGATCGATTTAATGCATCCTTGCTGAATAAAAGTATTAATCTCTTTAATTTCTTTTCAAAAAAATTTAAATAAAAATTCTTACTGACCCCAAACTTTTGAACGGTAGTGTATAATGTTACAAAAGCTTTGTATTTCAGATAAATGCTGTTCTTTTGAACTTTCTATTCATCAAGGAATCCTGAAAAAAATATACACAATTGTTTTCAACATTGATAATAATCATAAATGTTTCTTGAGCAGCAAATCATCATATTAGAATGATTTCTGAAGGATCATGTGACACTGAAGACTGGAGTAATGATGCTGAAAATTCAGCTTTGATCACAGGAATAAATTACTTTATAAAATATATTCAAACAGAAAACAGTTATTTTAAATTGTAATAATATTTCACAAAATTACTGTTTTTACTGTATTTTTAATTAAATAAATGCAGCCTTGGTGAGCAGATGAAACTTCTTTTAAAAACATTAAAAATCTTACCGTGTCCAAACTTTTGACTGGTAGTGTATATATATATATATATATATATATATATATATATATATATATATATATATATATATATACATATATAATTAAAAATAAATAAATTAATAAATAATTAAATTATAACAAAAAAAAAAAATATATATATATATATATACACACACACACACACACAAACATTTTTAAATAATATTCAGTAATATTTTTTAGTTATTTATTCTTAAATTCTAAAAAGTAAATCTTATTTTATATAATTTATATAAGAATGTAAAAATTAATTTATTTTAATTTATTTAATTTATTAATTGTTAAATTAATATAATAAATGATATATATATATATATATATATATTTGTTCTAAAAATATTTAACCAACTAAATGCTGTTCTTATGTACAGTAAAAAGCATGGGAAAGTGATGTCTATGGAGCCCCTAAAGTGACATTTGCAGAAAGAAATAATTATTTTTCAGATTCCAAAAGTATATCATCGACATGAATCATTTTTTTGTTAATTGACCTTTCGCAAAGACCCGCCCCCTTTAGTTACTGTTCTATGTCCGACAAGCCATACCACTCTCATGCTACACATCATGACAGTAAAAAATAGGCCTACATCACGGAGCAAAGAGGACACTAACAACACGCCGGCAGACAAGACAGATTACTTTTACAGCAGGTTATTTTTGATATGAAACAAAGTCTCAAATTTCAAATTTTAAAGAAATGTAAACAATAAATACTGTTTTGTGGCTCTTTAATGTGTCGTGACAGATCGCTGTAGCGCCTCAGTTCAAGCGGCTCGTAAACCAATCATCTCTTCCTACTAGTTAATTTATAGCATTAAATAAACATGAATGAACATCAGAAGGAATGATGTTTCAACCTCTGAAAGATGTCAGTACACACCATTTTTCAAGTTCAAGTCCACCGACGTTAATCTACTAACTCCCCTGACTGCTTTGTCGGGCATAACGGCGGATTTGCCATTATGGTTGGTTAGATCGCCTGTCAATCAAACTCCAGGCGAATGAATCATTTGAGCTAAATACGTCTGAATGATTCATTAGTGAATCAGTCTGAATTTGAATTACTAAAAAAACAAAATTATCAAGTAATTGCATGTGACAGGAAAGGTCATGTCCATGATTTTTTTCATACTATCTGCCTCCAAGCACCTGTCAATCTCAGCATCTGAGGTCACAGAGAGAGCTGAGTGCTTTGGATTCAACATGAAGGAATGGGTTGAGATGTAACCATACACTGCATTGAAATACAGCTAAGGTGAGTGCTGGCCATTAGAGAGCAGGAGCGTGGTGAGAGGGTAATAGAAAGCTCTGTAGCTCAGCGTGGGTAGTGGCCTGGTCACTCTTCACACTGAAAGGCAAAAGTGCAGCCAATGACCCACCCATCATCTCTTGCCAGTCCTAATAGTAAGGCAAGCTTCTTTTCAGAGTGACGCACTGCAGATCAATAACACTATTTCACTCTATGCAATGCACTGCAGACCAGGCCTGAGGAACATATGGTGGTTGATCTGAATGGCCTGCTTTTAACTGTTTTTTTTTTTTTTTCTTTAAAAAAGCCTGTAGTGTGTGTACTTTTTACTTTCAATCCTTTTTTCACACATTATTTGATTGGAATGGCAAAATTTTTCTCATATTGGTCAGTTGATGCATATAGTGTATACAGTCATATGGATCACTTTTATGGTTCTTTTATGGTATTTTTGTGTCCTTTCTGATTCATTGTCATTATACTGAAAACAGCGACCCGGATATGAAAAAAAAAAAAAAAAATCTACTTTTGTGTTCTACAGTTTTGAAATTGCATGAATTCTGATTCTTATTCTTTTAGCCAGTGTTCTCTCTTTTTATATTGATTGATATTGAATTAATAGACTACATGGAATTTTTGCTCAATGTACTATATGCCGTAAAAGAGTGTTGAGCGGATGAAACAGATCAGCACAGAGTCTGAATGTAAAATTGATTTAATGAAGTCTGTTCTAATGCTTCTCTTCAGTCCACTTACACAGATTAGATTAGAGCTGTGGCCTCCACAGAAAGCCTATCTTTTCACTGTATTGTTCCAGAGCCATTTTAATTCTAAAATGGAAAGGTTTACTGTGCCAAAAGAAGATTTTCACTCTGTTTCACCACAGCCACATTTCAGTAAGCCGCCCTTTGTGAAACACACCACTGACCTTGGATGCAAACACATTTTATAGATATGTTAGACTAAAAGGAGGACTTTGAAATAAAAAGAAAATAGAGACAACAATGGACTGAACATTTATTTATTTATTTAAATAAGTACGTTCAGCCCATGGAACATTTTATTTATTTATTTATTTATTTAACAGAAAAATTAGCCAATAATGGACTGAACATACTTTATTTATTTATTTAAATAAGTAACTTTTCAGCCCAGTAACATTGTATTTGTGTATGTGTGTATATATTAGGGGTGTAACGGTACATTTATTCGTCCTGAACCGTCACGGTATGGACGTCATGGTTCGGTTCATGCGCATGATTTATAAATCGAGGGAAAGAAATAGTAAATCGTGCGCACGTTTTAGTAAATCGAGGGAACGAAATAGTAAATTGTGCGCACAATTTAGCCTACTATTTTTTTCCTGCATGTCATGTCCGGGGCTCTGTAACTTTCGAAACAAAGTGCCATCTTTTTTTTAAATTCTGTCCATTTTATCACGAAATTCAAACAATAAATGCCGTTTTAACGCTTTTTGATGTGGCGTGACAGATCGCTGTATATGGCGCCTCAGTTCAAACAGCAGCAAGTGAACGCGATCATCCCTTCCTCTTCACTACTACAGAATGAACATGAAGGTATGTTGAAAGATACAGTACAACTTAGTGTTTCAACTGCGGAAAGATGTCAGTAAAACATTTGTAGACAATATGTCACGTAGTATTACATTTACCTCAGAAAAGCCATTCAGTGTCAACAGCTTTCGCTAAATATATGCACTATAGCCTATATTTTAATTATATTTTACTTAATGTAAGGCCTAAATAAATCCGTCATTAAAACAAGTAATGACAGCCACTGTGTAAATGATTAAATTTCAACAACGAACTGGAGAAACAGAAGTTAATGCAAAAACTGCCTTGTGTGTAATTTACATGCTTACAATATATACAATTTTTATTATTATTTGAGTGTTGATGATTATGTCTAAAAATAAATAGCAACTGAGTTTAATAATTTGGGCTCTGTTGTTAATTGTAACCTTTAATATAGTAAGGTGCAAGTAAGGGCTTCCTAATAGTTTACAGCATTAGCAGAGATTTTAATTATAAAATTTTAATTATAATTGAATAAATTTAAACACAGAGACACAGTTGGTACAGTAAAACATTGTTTAATAAAAAAAAAGGAGAAAAAATTGTTTTGTTTTCTCACCCTGCTGTACGAACCATGACTTCAAAACTGAGGTATGTACCGAATGTCATGTTTGTGTACCGTTACACCCCTAGTATATATATATATATATATATAGTTATAGTTATATATATATAGTTAAACATACAAATAAATATATGTTCAGTACATAGACTCTTTTGTTAAATTAATGTGTATATATATATATATATATATATATATATATATGTGTGTGTATATATATATATATATATATATATACACATTAATTTAACAAAAGAGTCTATGTACTGAACATATATTTATTTGTATGTTTAACTATTTGTTGAACAGAAAAAATAGTCAATAATGGACTGAACATTTATTTATATAATTATTAAACAATTTTCTAATTTTTAAAAAATTCTCTGGAGCATAATTAACTTTAAATTTGAATCTTTCCCCTAATTAAAAGTGGTTGAACCCTCCGTTCATGATTAGTGTGGCCGTGAGTGATTTACAGTGAAGTGCTGCATGGCATGTAGTCTGGCTGTATTGGCATGGCCTGCTGCCATGGCAACATACTCATACAGTACGTGCATGTAGAAGCTCCGGCATGGCTGCACCCAGATGTTGAACTCAGTAACCCCTATTTATTCTAATCCACGCGACGGTTTTTCATGCCTCAGCCCATCTGTATCCCTGTCACATGTTAAAACGTTGCGTTGACATACATTAATCCGGCCAGGTGTTGTTTCCCCTCCCCCCTGAAAAATCCACAATGCGTAGGAATGAATAAGGAGGTCGACCATCATTCGACCTTCCTTGACAAAAAGACTCTTTTAACCTTCCCTATGTCCTTTTCCCATCTTCCTCGTGCTCCTAAAGTAAAAGATAAAGGAATAAACCCGAAACTTATGGGTTGAACTTAATGAGCTGCGTAGGAATAGAGCTGCTACCCTCCTGGGAGTTTCTTCCCTACAGTGAGTTGTGGTGCTTTTGCGTCGGGAAGAGCACATTATGAAATCCTGTTGACATTGTGTTGATTTATAAGGGCATTCTCTCCATTGTTTCCCCTGTGTCCTGCAGCTAAGCACAACGTGAATGGTAACAGGACAGTGCCACCGTTCCCAGAGGGATTGCAGATGGTCTTATTCGGTAAGTGATCCGAGCTGTGAGATGCGTGTGTGTGTGTGTGTGCTTCATCGCGGCGTGGGGGTAGACGACCGGCGGTGGAAGGAAATTAGTCCCCCTCATGCACCCCCTCATCCCCTCGAAGAAGTGCAAAACCAAAACTGCAAAAGGACGAGGAAAATAAAGGGGAGGGGTGTGCCGATTAATTGCAGACTGCTGATTAGGATCTCTTTAATAAATGCATTTGTTCAGCCTCACTTTTTTCATTATTTAGGCCTCAAACTGTGTAATTCATCATGGCAGACAGGAATTAAATGGCTGTTTTATCACAGGGTCTTTTATACAAATAAAATAATATTCAAAGTATGTATACGGCTTTGCAAAACACAACCCCCCCACTGAGTGCAATGAGGGGTAACTCTTACCTTTGACTCCATGAAAATGTCCCTTTCTTCCTGCTAGACGGCACGCACAGCACTCACCCTCATTTACTGAACATTGACGTCCCCCATGTGAAAGCGTCATCTTATAGTCTTGGCGTTCATGTGTCCCTCTGGGCCGCCGTAATTGAGCTCCAGATTCTAGATTCTCTATCATACGCCTTATGCTCACTTCTCCACAGCAGCTTGTAAATCAGAGAAATCTGGTCAAGCCGACAGTCGTGTATGTTTTTTTTTTTCAACAATTGAATTACTTTCCACCCATGGGATGTTGTGGTAGATAACGATATACTAGTTACCCTCTAATTTATTTTTACTGTTATAGAGGGAAAGTATTATTTGGTAATAAATGCTTACAGCGGGTGTTAGTTTTATGGTGGTTGATATGTTTTTATTGGCGCTGAGTAAACGTGTGATGGAGGAGTCTTTAGTTTTATGGGATTGTAAATTCATAGCTAAAATACAGAGCTTTGAATAGGAAAAATAGGACCTGATTTAACACCAGTGGGAAGGTGCTAGAGGAGGCTCATTCCCAGCAGAACACACACAAAAAAACACACAGGAAAGAGAATTTGGTGAGGGGAAAAAGACAGATAAACACTAGCGTCGGTAAAATTCTTTTTATGTTTTTGAAAAAAGTCTTGACAAGGCTGCATTTATTTGATCAAAAATACAGTAAAAAACTTTTGAATGGTTATATACACTGCAGAATGTTAGTGGCTATATAATTTTAATGGGATAGTTTCCCCCCAAATTAAAATTCTGTTATTATTTAGTCACTCTTATGTTGTTTCAAACCTGTATGCTGTTATTTTGTCCATGTTTAGAAATGTTCTATAAAGTAGCTCTTTTTCTGTCAGGCTCCAAAGCAGAAAAAACATCTTAAAAGCATCCTAAAAGTATTATAAAAGTAGTCCATATGACTCCATGTTCACTAAATTCCATGTCTTCTGAAGCTGTATGATAGCTTTGTTGAGGAAAAGGAAGTCATATGGACTACTTTTCTGTTCCTTTCGTGGTTGTGTTTTTTGTCTCTTTTGGAGCTTTACAGCCCTATGGTCACACTGAACTTTTGTGGTATGGCAAAAGCAGCATAACAATTCTTGGGGAAGAAAATAAATAAATAATAGCATATAGGTTTGGAAAGATATGTGGGTAAGTAAATAGTGACAGAAAATTCCCTTTTCTTTAATCAAAAAACACATTGTATTCAGTTGATGTCTGATTAACAGCAGTTGCTGTTTTGTGTTTTTGTGTTGAATGCTAGCAACCCAAAGTCATGGGTTTGATTTTCCATTAAATGCATGAAATGTATGTGTACACTCAAAAAAAATGAATTGTTGGATTTATTTAAAAAAGCAGCGTCAAGTTGTTCCATGCAGCTATATTGAGTAAAATTGTAGAAATAACAATTTAGTTGTGTGAACACAAGAAATTCAAGTAAAGCTGACAACATTTCTTGAGTAAATACAAATCATTTGAATTTGTCACTCTTCTGCATAATAGTAACTACAAAATTCAAAAACATTACAGAAACTCCTCTAAATGTCCGACATAACTGAACATTAAACACTAACATAAACTAACAACATCTTTCCTCTTACTGAAAAACATAAAACCCTTGCAAAGCCTGCTGGGAACTATGGATCCACTGCCCAGTTAGTTATGTCAACATTAATTTGTGTGTTTCACTCAGCAATGTTAAGTTGACTGAACAAACACTTAAGCTGACAATACTCATTTTTATTTGAAACAACTCAGTTAAGTTAAGTTTGTGTATTTACATGAGTTTTTTAAGTAATGTGAACAAGGATATTTTGAGTGAAACTAACAACAGTGAAAGTTCATTTTTTTGAGTACTTTTGTAAATGTGTGCCTTGAGTGCAATTTAAAGGTGTCCATCAAATGCATAAATGTTCTCAGAATCTTTTTTTATTTCTAGCAATAATAGAAATGTGATGTTTTGTGGTCTCAGTTATGGATCAGTTATCATCTATGGCTATATATTAGGAATATTTATTTTGTCTTTTATGTTTTTAACACAGGTATGGGTTGTTTCTGGGGAGCGGAGAGGAAGTTCTGGATGCAAAAGGGAGTCTATTCCACTCAAGTGGGCTACTCTGGCGGTTACACCCCAAACCCTACATATGAGGAGGTGTGCACAGGTATATCTCTAAACCACCTTTAACTTTAACAAAATTGCAACCGTATGTGTTGCGGTGAAACTATGGGTAACTGAGTACCATTTTCAAGCTGTCAGTCACTTATTTTCTGTGGAGATCCAGCCACGTAAAGAATGTGCACACAATTTGAGTATCACGAATTATACATGAACTGTATTGGTGCTGACTGAGTTGAAATGACTGTAAAATGTCCATATAAATACCCTGAGATTACATCAACCATGTTCTAGGCAGCTGCACCATATATTTGAATTTCATGTCAGAATTTCATTTCATTCTGTACCAGAAACGGTGGTTGATATGGCAGTGCCAGAAAATGGTAGATAGAAAGCAAACTGGGATGCTTGAGAAATATCAAATACTGAAGAAGGAATTAGAAAGAATGAGACAAGTTAAAGCCAGGGTAAATCCAATAGTGATAGGATGCTCTTGGGACATTGACACTAAAGCTGGAAAAAACGAGACTTAACAGCAAAAGCAGCAGAGATCTCCACCCAGATGAGACCAATTACAAGCATCCCAGAAAGAGATCTATCTATCTATCATCTAATGAGAAATGCACTAATTGGAGAGCAGAAATCAAAATTCTGTACAGAATTCATACAGTAATTACAGTTTTGTTTTTTTTGTAACATCTGCAGGCACCCAGATGGCATTCATATATGCTTAAAATGATAACACTTGCTCATATAGCAATAATACAGTAGCTGGCTAATATACCAATACAAAACAACACATGCTCATACTGTCAAGCTTTACCCTTGATGTATCACCATGAAGCTTCTGTTTGAATGCAGTAATCAAAATGGATGTTTTTGACATGGCTGGATTTGCCTTAGCTGTGGCAGCTATTGGCCTATCATCATTATTATTATTATTATTTATGTCCGAGCCTCCCCTTCCTTATCCTGTAGGATTTGTGATTTAGAATATTAGGTTTATCCTTCAAAAAACAAGGCGGGGAAACAGAATAGGAATGCAGAGTGGCCAGAACATAAATTCTGCTGTTCAAATGTGTTTTTTTGTTTTTTTTTTTGAAAGAAATGAATACACTCAGTGCCTCAGCAAGGATGCATTAAATTGTCAAAAGTGACAGTAAAAGGACTTTTATATTGTTACAAAAAATCTATTTCAAATAAATGCTGTAGTTTTAAATGTACTGTTCTTCAAAGAATATGCATCACAGTTTCCACAAAAATATTAAGCAGCACAACTGTGATACTAATAAAGTGTGATAATATCTGATAATAATAAGAATAATATTTTTTTTTTTTTTACTTTTAAACAGTAAAAAGCGCAAATTATTTAAATATACACACAAGATTGCTACCATTTTTCATTACTTTGCTATTACCCCAAAAAAGCTTTTGTTTTTGAAAAATAAATTGAATGAAATTAATTATACATTCTGAGTCCTGACGTGTTTAGCAGAAGTTTTTCTCAGCTCAAACTTACTCTCTTAGTTTTCCTCAGCCTAGAAAAGCTTGACAGGCCTGGGCTTTGATCTCTGGAGCTTTCCCTGTGTGCTGCTTTAGCGCAGTTCAGTCACAGAGATTTCCTATCGAGTGAATTTGCTTTAATGGTCTCTCACAGAGTATGCGTAGCCATTTCTTACTATGAAGTTTAGACTACATAAACACAAACATGCATCTCACTGCAGGGCATTTATATTTAAATTCCCTCTTTTTCTTAGAAACTGTACATTTTCAGAATCAAAGATTGTGTGATGATTCAGCAGGTGGTCCATCACTATAAGCAGAGCTGGTATATACGGCGTGGGGTGCTGAAAACTCAGGGGGAGCTGTCCATTGGTTGGTGCTGAAATGAATGCTGGTGCTGAAATGGTTGGCAACACTCTGTGCTCCTCCACAGGGTTTAAATGCTGACATCCTTTTGAAACAAGTAACAGGATTTTAGAAGAAATGGGAAGATAAGGCTTGTGTTTATGTTGTGCTCTTGCAAATGTATAGCTTTATTTCTTTCAAAAATATCTTTTTCAATACCTAGTGAGCTACCTGACTGCCTAAATAGGCAGCTAGTTCTAAAGCAGCATCTTGTAACCTCATAAGTGACTAAATGCACTATACATATAGGGAGAAACTCAAAGCACCACACAAAAAGGGCTCAGAATAATAGTCTAGTAGTAGGAATTTATACTTTTTATTATTGAATGAATTATATGTATATCTCTAGTCCTTTTGCTTTATCCGCCATCTTGAGAGGATTTTTTACAGAGCTTGTCACAGTGCATTCTGGGATTTTTTTTCAGTGCATTCGGGAGTCTGCCTTGATGTCTTAAAATATGGCAGCCTACTAGGTTTTGTAGCAGAGCGATAGAATCATACACAGGATTTAACTTATGCATCTGAGGGGGAGGGGATGTGCTATGATCCTTAAATGCTCTCTCGCTTTGTCTTCGCACTCATTCGCTCTCTCTCTCTCTCTTTCTGTGTTAATCTCAGTCCTGTCTGCACAAGAGCTTGTGTCAACAGGGGATTAAAAGGTACAGACATGTCCGCCAAGCAGAAACATGCACTAAAGATAAAGCCACCAATACAAACAATCATAGAAAATAGCATCTTATGGGCCATTCTACAGAACAGCTCATATTTGCATACATAAATAACTTTATAGTTGATGTCAGCTTTTAGTGCATTGATATAGACATTTTTATTGGAGAAAAATCATTTAATCTTATATATATATATATATATATAATATATTAAATATATACATTTGGGCTTGGTAAGATCTTTTGTAATGTTTTGGAAAAAAGGCTGTATTTATTTGATCAAAAAATACAGTAAAAACAGTAATATTGCAAACTATTATTATAATTTAAAATAATTGTAAAAATAAAAAATATTTTAAAATATATTTTAAAATTTATTCCTGTGATGTTAAAGCTGAATTTTCAGCAGCCATTTCTCCAGTCTTCATTGTCACATGATCCTACAGAAATGATTCTAATATGCTGATTTGAAGCTCAAGAGATTATAATTATTTTTAATGTTATTTTTAATGGTTTTTCAATGCTTTTTTATTCTTTTCAGAATTTTTTGAATAGAAAGTTCAGAAGAACAGCATTTATTTGAAATATAAATCTTTTGTTACATTATAAATGTCTTTACTATCACTTTTGGCCAGTGTTTTTATATATATATATATATATATATATATATATATATATATATATATATATACCTATTTTTACGAAACGACTTGAAGCTGTGCGTCAACTCATATTTGAAGACATAATTATATCCTAATATATATTAAAATATACTAATTTAGCTCGAGTTGGCACAGCGCAATTTATAAACAGTTAAACAAATGATTTGTCAAATAGATTACAAAAAATTCACCTTACAAACTGGAAAAAGCACCCGTTTCATAGAATGACCCTTAAAACTGAAGCAGCCCATAGTCTCTCTTTTCAACCATTTTGCGAGGCAGAATCAGAGCTGCACAAAGAAAGATCAGGAGAGGATGGTGTGCTTGTGCCTTTGTAGTATCACACATAACCATTATCTCTGAATTTCAGTGGATTTTATTTCATTGCTCCCACTTGTATTGATAGTCTGTAAAAGGCACTTCCCTTGACACCTACTTGTACCACAGCTGTACCTTTGCTTAGAATGTATGCTGGTCTCAAGCTGCAGCAAACATGGCCGCCTGTGGTTGACCTTCACCATGTCTAGAACGGCACAGCCTGGCGAGGGGGTGGGTGAGGGGATTACACCAAAAAAATGGGGGTTGAAAAAAAGGATTTGAGCTGGGAGATGGGAAGAAAAAGAGGCGAGATGCTTCAAAGAGAAAATGAAGAAGGGAAGAAAGCCGAGCAGAGGGAGAGGAATAGAAATCGAGAGGGAGGGATGAATGTAAAGAGAGGAGTGGGAAGTGTAGGAACAGGTTCAATGGGTTCATTACTCTTCCATAAGCCAACATGCATAACGCAGTTGGAGGATAATGCTGCCGGCTCTTATACTTCCATTAGAACACCATTGTCTTATCGCTGCATGTATGAACATTTGCATAACATACTGTCAAAAGGTTACAACGAGTGCAGAAATGGTACATTTTTGCTTTCTTTTGCTGTTAGAGTCATTTTATACTGCTCATGTGGATTTCTATATCTAAAAAAAGAATATAGATAGATGGCCAGAGAAGAAACAACAGCAGTATTCAAATTAACAAGTGCCAAATGTAAGTACTGTAAAATATTGAATTGTGACAATGATCATTTGACCTTGACACAATTCAAAGACTAAAGAAAACTCGGTAATTGTAACTGAAGTTAAAATGCAATATAATATATGCATATTCTTAGTTACATCTGAAATTGGTTGATTGTTATATGTTTTAATGCATTATACTTTCTAAAGGCTTAACACAAATATTATAATGTATTTTAACTGTAGTTATAATTATTCACGAAAACATACAATGCATTATATAAGGTGCATTACAAGGCATAATTAATGCATTAAAAATACTTTTATAATGCATTCTTCACATATCCATTAACAAAATTTTCCTTAAAATTGGATGGTGTTTTTAGGACTGGCTTATTTTGTGTATGAATACTGTGAATAGTGCAAATCATAGTGTGATATATATATATATATATATATATATATATATATATATATATATATATTATTTCAGTGTTAGTTAGGGTCCAAGCATCTATTGGAATTTATTTATTTTTATTTCCAGTTAATAATTTTAGTGCTTCAACTTTAACATTTCAGTTTATTACCAAGGCAACATTTCATTTAGTTTAAGTTTTTTAAACTAATATTTTTATGTTATTTCAGCTTAATTTCAGAATTAATTAACAGCCTAATTAACAGAAAAGTTTTAGTTAACAATAATAATCCTGGTGTTAGTTAATCCATGGCATTATTATTATTATTATTATTATTATTTTGTTTATGTTCATGTTATTTACAGACAACAAAAGTGTTTTAATACCTTTCAACTTGGTCCTATGTTTAATTTAGGGTATATGCAGGGCCGTCATCAGAGAGGGACAACTGGGAACATTGCGATGAGCCGGCCTGCTAAATGCATTTTTACAATGCTGAGTGTATGGGAGTGAATTGATGCAAGAGCCCTGGGTGTATGGGCAATGGCACGGCTTTGGTTTTCCATATCTCAGCACTGATAATGTTACTACCCCTCTGTCGTCTTGCCTGGTAATGAAAATAACCCCACAGGTTAGTTCTTTATTACTTTTTTAATATCAAAGCAATATAGATTTACTGGAGATAACGTAGAGGAAGGCCCCCCATAAGACTGAAGCAGAGATTATTAAGCAGACTTCTTTGGTAATAAATTAATGATGGGAGATATGGAATTAGGACCTCTTTTTTTTTCTTTTCAGTTTTGGGGTTCTAGTCACAGCTGTTTCATGTTTCCTGATTCATTTCCAACATGCTGCTCATGTCCAAATATATATTATAGACATAGTCATAAAAATAGCTAGACAATATTATGAATTCTGGTTTTGGAAACTGAAATTAATGCAAACACACAGACACACACATGGAAAAAACACATTTCATTTGTGTAAATGAATCGGTCGCATAGGCGCGGGAAGTGGGGGTGCTGGAGGTGCTGCAGCACCCCCTGTTCTCACAGGACAGTAAATGCAACGCAATTTTTTGTTCAGTTACATTTATTCATTTTTATCATTTAATAATTTGTTTGTCATAAACACTTTAAATGGGTTATAAAACGGCTCAAGCATAGGCAGAGTTTCCAATAACGTGTTTTGCAGCGTTGAGCAATGTAGCCAATCACAGACAAATCTGTTGATTTCTGGAACGCAATGAGATGTTAGGATCCACTCAGTTTTTATTCAACGCTGAATGCTTTGCATGCTGGCAAATCCTGATTAAAAAAGTGTAGACATTATTATTAAAGAATCATTGTGCAGTTATTGAAACGTTGTGAGATCGCGACGAACTTTAATCTTTTTAGCACGCAGCAGCACCCCAACCTAAAACATCTTCTCGCGCCCCTGATCGGTCGGTAAGATTTTTAAATGTTTTTGAAGGAATTCTCTTGTGTTCAGCAAGGCTGGATATATTTGATCAACATTGTGAAATATTATTTAAAATTTTAATTTAAAATTACTATTTTTGTTAACTGTTTTTTAAATATTTTTTTATTACTATACATATTAAAAACAGTTGCCTCATTTTTTTGGTGGAAACCAAAATACTTTTTTTTTTTTTTTTTTTTTTGATGAATAGAAAGTTCAAAAGAACAGAATTTCTTTGAAATAGATTTTTTAAAAATGGAAAAAGTCTTCACTGTCACTTGTCCTTTGAATAAAAGTATCAGTTTCTTACTGACCCCAAACTAAACCATCTTGTATTCATATATATATATATATATATATATATATATATATATGTATATGTGTGTGTATATATATATATATATATATATATATATATATATATATATATATATATATATATATAAAATAAAATCTGAATATTTGGAACCTGAATCTTATTTACTGACGCCTCACAATCCACTTAAAGCACTAAACAAAAATAGTGCTGAACGGTATTAATATCAAATCATTGGAATCACAACCCAACACTTGGGTTGCAAGATGGGGAATTGTGCCATGCAAACTGTATTTCATACAGATTTTGTGTTTGTGTTTTTGTGCCATTGCCTTTAGCATAATGCAGACATTGAGTGGAAATAAACGCTATCAGCTGGTGCAGTGAATTCCCCCCATTGTGTTTTTACCTGATTGCATTTGAAAGTTTTTGTCTTAATACTTAATTAAACTTCAATGGCTTCTGTATGATAAGACCAGTTTTGCTCTGTGCTTGTTGTTTTAAAGACGTTGGAAAAGAAAATACACTACCAATCAAAAGTTTGTAATCAGTAAGATTTATAATGTTTTTAAAAGAAGTTTCGTCTGCTCACCAAGGCTGCATTTATTTAATTAAAAATACAGTAAAAACAGTAATATTGTGAAATATTATTACAATTTAAAATAACTGTTTTCTGTTTAAATATATTTTATAAAGTAATTTATTCCTGTGATGTCAACGCTGAATTTTCAGCATCATTACTCCAGTCTTCAGTGTCACATGATCCTTCAGAAATCATTCTAATATGATGATTTGCTGCTCAAGAAACATTTATGATTATTATCAATGTTGAAAACAGTTGTGTGCTTTTTTTCAGGATTCCTTGATGAATAGAAAGTTCAAAAGAACAGCATTTATCTGAAATATAAAGCTTTTGTAACATTATACACTACCGTTCAAAAGTTTGGGGTCAGTAAGAATTTTTATTTTAATTTTTTTGAAAAGAAATTAATACTTTTATTCAGCAAGGATGCATTAAATCGATCAAAAGTGACAGTAAAGACATTTATAATGTTACAAAAGATTATATTTCAAATAAGTGCTGTTCTTTTGAATTTTCTATTCATCAAAGAATCCTGAAAAAAAAATATTGTACACAAATATTTTGTACAATTGTACACAATAAATGTTTCTTGAGCACCAGATCAGCATATTAGAATGATTTCTGAAGGATCATGTGACACTGAAGACTGGAGTAATGATGCTGAAAATTCAGCTTTGATCACAGGAATAAATTGCTTTATAAAATATATTCAAACAGAAAACAGTTATTTTAAATTGTAATAATATTTCACAATATTATTGTTTTTACTGTATTTTTAATTAAATAAATGCAGCCTTGGTGAGCAGATGAAACTTCTTTTAAAAACATTATAAATCTTACCGATTCCAAACTTTTGACCGGTAGTGTACATCAGCAATTCTCACTTTCATCTCTGACCAACTTCTTGTCTTCCTTTTCGATTGCTACTAATGGCTGTGCTGTTGTTAAAATCCAGCCTTAAAGAGAGCATAATCATCAGGTTGAGTACGTAATGTATTGTGCTTGTGTTTGTTTGATGCTCCTCTATGCTTCTCCTCCATGCTTGCTAACCCGCAATGAGTAATTTCAAAGTAACTTCTTGTTTTTAATAGTCGTTCTAGAGGAAGCTCTTCTTCTCTTAGACATTTTTCATGGGTACCTCCTTCAGGTTGCATTTCTTATTGAAAAGCACCCAGCTGATACTATGAGCACAGGTAGATCGACTGCCCTTGTACTTTTATGACAGGGTCAAAAGACACATAAAGTTAATCAATAGGGAGGACTGACCCTACCGCTGGAGACGCGGCCAGTCAAGCCAAGATTAGTGACCTTCGATGAACTTGCTGGAATGGGACCCCGAGCCACCTCTGTTTAACCCGAGGTGTGTGTGTGTGTGTGTGCGCGACTCTTTGGCAGTGATGTTTACACAGTCTCCTCTTGTCTTCTTCTTCACGCAGGTAAAACAGGACACGAGAGGTAGTTCGTGTGGTCTATGAGCCTGAGAAAATCAACTTTGCACAGTTGCTCAAGGTATTCTGGGAAAGCCACAATCCCACACAAGGTAACATTTCATTCTGTCACACACACACACAAAAAATATCTTAAAGGGATATTTTGCTTTTCAAAAATGAAAATTCTGTCATCATTTAATCACCCTCTTGTTATTCCAAACTGGTATGACTTTCTTTCTTATGTGGAACATAAAGAAGTTTGGGAGAATGTTCTTGCAGGGTTTTTTCTCCTGCAGTGAACGTGATTGGGGAAATGTCGAGCTCCAAAATGCACCATAAAAGTAGGCCATATGACTATATTCCAAGTCCTCTAAAGTCTTATGATAGCTTTTTGTGAGGATTTTAACACATTTTGGGAAAGATATTTTATTGTACTGAAAAATATAAAAATGTCCAAAAAGATATGAGGAAATATAAATACTTTAAAAACTAAAACTTGTTGAAAATGCGTATTTATTATTAGAATTATCTATAGCCGCATTTCCACCGCAGGAACTTTCCCCAGGAACTAGGGACTTTGGAGGGGTACTTGAAGTTCCAGGTAAACATTTCCCCCTCAGAAAGTCCCTGCTCGCGAGGTAGTACTTTTTCAAAGTTCTGGAGCTTTCGGGGGTGGGACTTGGGTGCCGAACATGCTGATATGTTGAGTTCACTCAGCATTTTAATTTGTTGACTCCATGCAGCATTTTATTTCAAACACCATTTTTAAAAATTTGTTGCAGTGCGTGCAATAAGAGTTGTTTGCTCTTCGAATCAACAATGGAGTTTAAAAAACACGACAGATGGACCGATGACGAGGTTCAGGCTTTATTAAGCTTATATGCAGAGGACAAAATCCAGTGGGAACTGGAAAGTCGCGGGCAGTCCTACATCACCGGACTTAATCTTCATGGTACTTTAGCCTGCGATGGAAGCGCAGACAGCAACAAGTCTGGGGGGAAAAAAATTCCTGGGAAAACAGTTCCTGGGACAAATAGTTCTGGTGGAAACGCGGCTTATATTAACTATATTTTAGGCCATTTTTATGTATTTTTAAATATATTTATTTTGCCATATAGGATACTGATACTGCAATATGTTGCATTGTGGCAAGCTGGAAGATTTTCACTAAATAAACTGTAGTCTGTTTCTCACATCTAGCACTTTCACAAGCTCACACTTACAAATAATCAGTTAGAGTAAAGTAGTATGCGTATTTGGCTTGCTGTCTGAGGAGAGGGCTCCGAGCTTGGTATTTTGGCCTGAACACAAAGTACTCCCCCCGTATTTCTGGTTAGGAAAGTAACCAGGCGAGTGTGAGGAGACGGGGTGGTGGAGGGATGCTGAAAACTGTTGAGAAACAGGTGAGTCGACTGCGTATATGGTCTCCACTCATGCTGATTGGGTAGAAATGTTGATTGCTGACTGCTGGTTGGAATGATGTGATTAGTTAGATCATTTAAACGTGTTCCTCCCAAACTTTGTTTATAAAATGTCATTTAATGGTATCAGAACACTTTGAATATAGACAATGAGTCTCATGGATAACTTTTTTGATACTTTATTTTGTTATTTCGGGACCTCAAATGTCTCTGTCTATATTCACTTTTATTGGATGGAAAAGAGCAGCCAAGACATGGGTTTCCTTTTGTGTTCCACAGAAGAAAAAAAAGTCATACAGGGTTTGAACAACATGAGTGAGTAAATGATGACAGGCTTTCATTTTGGGTTGATCTATCTCTTTAAGGTTATATTTAGTTCATTGGCCCTGCGGGCTTGGCAAAAGTGCCCATCGAGGGTGCATATTGACCGCAAAGGGGGCTGAAAAACTAAGCACAAAAAAACATAAAAAATCTGTAAAAAAGCAGCTTTTTAACTTAATACAGTTTTAAGTTCCAGTAGCGTGAGAGGTACGAGAGACCCATTATGAAATAGGAGAGGCAACAGTTTGAGTGGCTGCAATCATGACCAGAGAATTCAGATTGGAGATGAAAGTGTCTCGGCCATCCAATCACATTCAGACTCATCGAGATGGCCTGTATAATGTCCTGATTGTGTCTGTGGTGATGACTAACACTCATCTCATTCTTATGTATGTTCACAGTGAAATCATAGTTTTGCATAACTTGAATCTCTGTTTTAAAGAACTTGCTAAAAACCTTAAAGAAGCACTAAGTAATTAAAAAAATAGGTTTACAGACAGACTCCAGTAATATCAAGTTTCTCGTCCAGCGCAGTACAGTTTCTCCAGCATAGTTAATGCCCTCTTCCCATCCAACAAAAAAATCTGTTCAGGACACAGCTGTAGAATCAGCTATAAATCTATGAAGTCATATCTGGATCAAGAACAGATAGAACAGAGCTTTAATTAAACACTGCACTCTTCCCAAGATTTCATATCTGGTTGATTGGGAGTTTGTTTCTCAAGAGACTTAAGTACTAATAGATGCTAAATTTGGACCCACAGAAGATGTACTGAGTGACTGCACTGCATGATTACATCAGGGTTACATGACTTACTTTAATTCTCAGGTGTTTACATTTAACATCAAGGAGTAGTTCAACCAAAATGAACATTTACATTTGTAAACACAATTTACAATGTACATTTGTGTTGTGAACAGATCCTCAGTCGTCTTGTTTTTGCACTGACATATCGCTGCCTTTTCTTTGATAGGAATGCGCCAGGGCAATGATGTTGGAACAACCTATCGATCAACAATTTACGCATACACACAGGAACAACTCACCCAGGCATTGCGCTCCAAGGACGAATATCAGAAGGTATCTCTTTACCACCTATTCCTATTGCTTACCTCCCAAAATGAAGACCCCACTAACAACCCTTGGGTTGTGGATCAGTGGTTCTCAACTAGTTTGGCTTCAGGATCCAGATTTGACATTGGATAAGTGGCAAAATTGTCATTGAATATACAGGTGCTGGTCATATAATTAGAATATCATCAAAAAGTTGATTTATTTCACTAATTCCATTCAAAAAGTGAAACTTGTATATTATATTCATTCATTACACACAGACTGATATATTTCAAATGTTTATTTCTTTTAATTTTGATGATTATAACTGACAACTAAGGAAAATCCCAAATTCAGTATCTCAGAAAATTAGAATATTACTTAAGACCAATACAAAGAAAGGATTTTTAGAAATCTTGGCCAACTGAAAAGTCTGAACATGAAAAGTATGAGCATGTACAGCACTCAATACTTAGTTGGGGCTCCTTTGCCTGAATTACTGCAGCAATGCGGCGTGGCATGGAGTCGATCAGTCTGTGGCACTGCTCAGGTGTTATAAGAGCCCAGGTTGCTCTGATAGTGGCCTTCAGCTCTTCTGCATTGTTGGGTCTGGTATATCGCATCTTCCTCTTCACATTTTTCTATGGGGTTAAGGTCAGGCGAGTTTGCTGGCCAATTAAGAACAGGGATACCATGGTCCTTAAACCAGGTACTGGTAGCTTTGGCACTGTGTGCAGGTGCCAAGTCCTGTTGGAAAATGAAATCTGCATCTCCATAAAGTTGGTCAGCAGCAAGAAGCATGAAGTGCTCTAAAACTTCCTGGTATACGGCTGCGTTGACCTTGGACCTCAGAAAACACAGTGGACCAACACCAGCAGATGACATGGCACCCCAAACCATCACTGACTGTGGAAACTTTACACTGGACCTCAAGCAACATGGATTGTGTGCCTCTCCTCTCTTCCTCCAGACTCTGGGACCCTAATTTCCAAAGGAAATGCAAAATTTACTTTCATCAGAGAACATAACTTTGGACCACTCAGCAGCAGTCCAGTCCTTTTTGTCTTTAGCCCAGGCGAGGCGCTTCTGACGCTGTCTGTTGTTCAAGAGTGGCTTGACACAAGGAATGCGACAGCTGAAACCCATGTCTTGCATACGTCTGTGCGTAGTGGTTCTTGAAGCACTGACTCCAGCTGCAGTCCACTCTTTGTGAATCTCCCCCACATTTTTGAATGGGTTTTGTTTCACAATCCTCTCCAGGGTGCGGTTATCCCTATTGCTTGTACACTTTTTTCTACCACATCTTTTCCTTCCCTTCACCTCTCTATTAATGTGCTTGGACACAGAGCTCTGTGAACAGCCAGCCTCTTTTGCAATGACCTTTTGTGTCTTGCCCTCCTTGTGCAAGGTGTCAATGGTCGTCTTTTGGACAACTGTCAAGTCAGCAGTCTTCCCCATGATTGTGTAGCCTACAGAACTAGACTGAGAGACCATTTAAAGGCCTTTGCAGGTGTTTTGAGTTAATTAGCTGATTAGAGTGTGGCACCAGGTGTCTTCAATATTGAACCTTTTCACAATATTCTAATTTTCTGAGATACTGAATTTGGGATTTTCTTTAGTTGTGAGTTATAATCATCAAAATTAAAAGAAATAAACATTTGAAATATATCAGTCTGTGTGTAATGAATGAACATAATATACAAGTTTCACTTTTTGAATGGAATTAGTGAAATAAATCAACTTTTTGATGATATTCTAATTATATGACCAGCACCTGTATTAGTGTTTATCCATCTGGAAAATATTATTGACAGTATTGTTTTTTGTATCTCAGCACTCTTGTATATAATAATAATAATAATAATAATAATTTTTTATAAATTATATTTTTAATATTATATATTATAATAAATATATAATATATATAATTACTACAAATATTAATAGTATTATATATATATAATTTATATTATAGATTTTATTTTTTTTATTATTTTTTAATATTACATATATTTGTTAAAAATAGAATATAGAATACATTTTAATATATAATTTTATACATACACACACACACACACACACATATATATATATATATATATATTTTTTTTAATTAAATATTTTATTATTATTATGACTTTTTGTTGTTGTTGTTTCTGTTGAGTACTGGAATTTGAATATGTAATAGTGTTAATTTCTTCACTTTCACGTGGCATTTTAAGGCAACAGACTCGGTATTGTATTTTCCTGCTGTTCACAACCCTATCATAACAGACCTGCAACCCAGGTCTGGAGATCCACTGCTATAGAAAACAAAATCTGCTTGCATCAATGGTACTCTCATCTAATGGAATGTTAACATCCCTGGTCCCCAAGCGGATGGTAAGGAGGGACAGGTGTTGAGGATTACATCCCTCAACGGTTCTTGCTCTGTTTGATAACCTGTGAATCCATAGCAGATGAAACAGGTTTTCTGCAAAGCAGGGAAATATAATCTTACACATGAAATAGTAATTTTCTTTGTCTTGTAGACAGCTTGGAGAATGGAGACTTCAAATCCGTGCATGAGGAGGTTCAAAGCCTTTTGGTGTTGAGTGTGAATGCTGCCATCTGCATTATGCATATATTTTTCTCTAATTGCGGAACGGCTCTGTTGTTGAGCCGAAAATTGAGGTTTCTTGGTCTCGGTGGTGCAATGCATTACAAACCTGCATGTGGTTCACGCTAACAACCCCACCCTTTTCCGTCGAAGCGAATCCTGTTGGAACAATAGAAGCAGAGGAACTGACTGTGGTTGTAATCTTCCCTACCGTACCCGTGTAGTCTTGATTTCTTCCTTCAAAACCCTTCTCCCTTCCCCTTGTGTATGATCACACGTTTTTTGGGCTGTTTTCCTTCTCATTCCCTCAGATCAGCTCACTGTCTGAAATAAAATTAGCAGCGAGCCAGTATTCATGCTCAAACACATTACGGACGGTGTCACGTTAGACACATTTGACTATTGATGATATAACCTTGACTGTCTCATCATCCCAGTGTCATCTCTTGCGCTCTTCACGCATCACATCAAATCTCAGCTGCCTTTGTGCTGATACCAAAGGTTTCTGCAGCCTCTCTTTTCTACATCAAAAGAGCCCAAATGAACAGCACAGTCACTCTTCACTCTTGCTGAGCGCTCCATTTTGAACAAATTCTGAACACGATATCCAATATCTTTTCCTGTGATATGGTACATTTTGTATCTCAGCAACTTTTTCTTGAGGAAGGATGGATCTCACTGGACATTGATGCCCACAGACACACTCACATATGAACGAGTCCTCACTGCTCACAATCAAAATGCTTCTTTTAAAGGTATATTAAGAAGTTTTCTTACTGAATTGAGACACTGATGATGATTGAATGATTTGGAGATCATCAACCAGGACTAAACAATAAGGATTTTTTTCCGCAAGCCATTATTTCAGTTATATATATATATATATATATATATATATATATATATATATATATATATATATATATACTACCAGTCAAAAGTTTGGAATCTGTAAGATTTTTATTGTTTTAAAAAAAATACAGTAAAAACAGTAATATTGTGAAATATTATTACAATTTAAAATAACTGTTTTCTGTTTGAATATATTTTATAAAGTAATTTATTCCTGTGATCAAAGCTGAATTTTCAGCATCATTACTCCAGTCTTCAGTGTCACATGATCCTTCAGAAATCATTCTAATATGATGATCTGCTGCTCAAGAAACATTTATTGTGTACAATTGTACAAAATATTTGTGTACAATATTTTCTTTTCAGGATTCTTTGATGAATAGAAAGTTCAAAAGAACCGCATTTATTTGAAATATAATTTTTGTAACATTATAAATGTCTTTACTGTCACTTTTAATCGATTTAATGCATCCTTGCTGAATAAAAGTATTAATTTCTTCAATTTCTTTTCAAAAAAATAAAAATAAAAATTCTTACTGACCCCAAACTTTTGAACGGTAGTGTATAATGTTACAAAAGCTTTGTATTTCAGATAAATGCTGTTCTTTTGAACTTTCTATTCATCAAGGAATCCTGAAAAAAAAGTACATAACTGTTTTCAACATTGATAATAATCATAAATGTTTCTTGAGCAGCAAATCAGCATATTAGAATGATTTCTGAAGGATCATGTGACACTGAAGACTGGAGTAATGATGCTGAAAATTCAGCTTTGATCACAGGAATAAATTACTTTATAAAATATATTCAAACAGAAAACAGTTATTTTAAATTGTAATAATATTTCACAATATTACTGTTTTTACTGTATTTTTAATTAAATAAATGCAGCCTTGGTGAGCAGACGAAACTTCTTTTAAAAACATTAAAAATCTTACCGATTCCAAACTTTTGACTGGTAGTGTATATACACACATACATTATATATACATGTACAGTATATATTCAGTATATATAATGTAAATTGCTAGTAAATTTTACAAATAATTAGAAAGAAATGGTAATTAACATGTAGAAATACTGAAATATTTTCTTGTAAAGCATTATTGTAGTATTTTATTTGCAATGATTTATTTGTTTTAATACCTAATATATATATATATATATATATATATACATATATTGTTGGGATTTAATGGATTCAAAGATAGATTGCACAAAAATGTCATCAGAAGCAAGTCTTTGGGAACAACTACAAATTATTTGGAAGTCAGTAACAATGGAGACTGTGGAAAAGTAAATAAAAACAATGCCAGCAAGAATGCGAGCTGTTATCAAGGCCAAAGAAGGCCATACAAAAAAATAAAAAAAAAAAATATATATATATATATATATTGGCTATTATGTGTGAATTAAGACTATTTAGTTGTTTCAGTTTATTTGCCTTATAAATTTTAGTTTTAAACAAGTTTTTGACAGTTTCCTAAAATATTTGTAGGGTCTAATATATTTTATATATATATATATATATATATATATATATATATTATACACACACACACACACACACACATACATATTACACATTTTATATATACATTTTTATGTAATAAAATATATTTTAAATATACAGTTTATATATATATTGCTTTTGCTGAGATGCCAAATCACAGGAAAAGATATTGAATATTCAGCACTTGTTCAAAATTGAGTGCATATGGCATGAGTGAAGAGTGAGTGTTTCTTTTGATGTGTGTTTTTTATTTTAAAGTTTTTATAGAAAAATGGCTGAACATCAGACCATGATTACTGTCTAGTCCTGCACACTGAAATGTCCGAATGAAGGAAACGTCTCTCTTTTCTAACACACACAGTCATTCTTACAGACAGCGGCTGTAGTATTGGGACCCTGGGGATGAGAAAAGGGGAAGCAGGCCTCCAAGTGGAAAAAAGCATATGGGTGCGATTTGTTTTTTCATGGAGCACTGGCTCCAGCTGATGATGACTCCCAGTGGCCTGCACCATTGGCATTTGACTTTCTGTTCAGTTTCCTACTTTCAAAATCTCAAAAACAACTTTGGTCTTAAATGCTGATTGGTTGGCACTTTATCCCATAGAGGCCACCTATTAACCATAGTTTACATGTCAAGAACTATATTTGCTAGCGGATGAATTTGCATAATAAAATAATGATGCCCTTAATATTTTATTCTGTTTTGTAAAAGCCTTTTGTATTTTTGCTCAGGCAGAGCAGCCTTTTTGCTTAGAGAATCTTCCAGTTAATTGCTTTGTTTTCTTGTCCTGAAACTTCATGGACAGGGTTCTATTAATGAGTAGAAATGAGAGTCACTCTATGACCCTCTAAATTACTTCTGTTTCATAAAAAATAGGATATGAAGAGTAACTTTTTTGTTGTTGTTTTTTTGTCCTTGGAAAATTGATAATTTTTTCAGTTTGGCATGTCACATGGCTGAATGCATGTTCATAGAAAAGAGGGATTTTGCAGCAGTGTGGTCATTTAAGACATCCAAATTTACTGTAAGATACTGTAGTGTTGCGTTTTAACCCTCATGTTCTGTTTGGCATGTTCAAAGCCTTTTTATTAACTTAAAAAAAAAAGTAGTATCAGGTTGATATGTCACTTTTTTGTAATCTTACAATAATACCCAAATAATAATAATAGTAAATAATATAAATAAATGTATGAAAAATATATATAGTAATTTGTATAGAGCAATTTAACTTGATAACACACATTAAACATCCTCCATGAAAAAATGGGAACTCCAAAACACCAGGTATAAAACATGAACAATAGCATTTTCTGATTGATTTGTGTAAAAATACAGTCCTGTCATTGTTAAAATAGATTTTTTGCTATGTGGTTTTGCTGTGCTCAAATTGACACCCAAAAAGAAGCAACACAACTGTAATGGTTAACAGTGACGTTTCTAAAAGTCTGTTTGTGCGGAAAAAGAGGTTAATTTCAATTACTATTAAGGCTTTTATGTTCAGACGTAAACCACTCCGAACATATAAGCCAGATAAGGCAATCTCAACTGAACATGCATGAGGGTTAAATCAAGTGTGTCCCACAACAGAGGCTCTCTTTTAGTTTGTCAGATGAATAAGACAGGAGTTTATGAACGCTGCATGTTGTCAAAGAAGCTTTTAGCTGCACAAGTCTCTGCATTTCTCATTGTGTTCCTTTTCTGAGACGCCTGCAGACTCATACACTCCTTCTACTGGCCATCCTGCTTACTGCATTTCCCCTTTCTCTCTCTCTCTCACTTATTTGCTCCATCCTCCATTGTCTGCTGTCTTTCTCTCTCCACCCACTCCACCCCCTGCTGAGCCATCTGCGCTTCAGCAGGCCCTGTCTCCATGGCAACAAGGGAGGCCGCGCTGCCTCCTATTGGCCCGCTGCCCAAACGGAGAGGCTGCCGGGGGTCGAAGGTCGTCTGTAGAGTGCCGCCTCACCGGTGTTCTAATCAGCTGTTGACCCCTAGCCACAATGAAATGAGTGTCAGAAGACAAGGGGTTAATAAAGCTTGGTCTGACTGGCAGCTGGGTCCATTATGAGCGAGGGACAGGAGAGGGAGAAATCAGGAAGACCTGGGGGATTGGGGGTTGTCAGCTTGGATGGGATGCTGTAGATGAGGGATTCATATCTTGAGTTGGGGGCCCGTCTGTGTTGCGTAAGGGAAGATTTGATGTCACCATAAATCTCGTCTGCAAGGGTGGATTGAAAGCTGTGGGTGCTTTTTTAGGATTATAGCGCCTGGTGTTAGTGTGGGGGATGTTGGGAATTTGGAGGGCTACTGTATCTGTTGTGGGGCAACAGTGCTGGTTTTCACTCAGTATATTTAGGAATAACTAACGTCAGCTTTTTCTGTTAATATACTACCATTTAAAAGTTTGGGTCTGTATGATTTTTTTAATGTTTTTGAAAGAAGTCTCTTATGCTCACCAAGGCTGCATTTATTTGATCAAAAATACGGTTATATTGTGAAATATTATTACAATTTAAAATAACGTTTTTTATTTCAATACATTTTAAAAAGTTATTTATTCTTGTGATGATAAAGCTGAATTTTCAGCATCATTACTCCAGTCTTCACTGTCACATGATCCTTCAGAAATCATTCTAAGATGCTGATTTGCTGCTCGGGAAACATTATTATTATCAATGTTGAGAACAGTTGTGCTGCTTAATATTTTGGTAACACTTTACATTAAGGTTCATTAGTTAACATTAGTTAACATGAACTAAGAATGAACTGCACTTATACAGCATTTATTAATCTTTGTAATGGTAATTTCAACATTTACTAATACATTATTAAAATCTTGTTAACATTAGTTAATGCACTGTGAACTAACATGAACAAACAATGAACAACTGTATTTTACGTTAACGAAGACTAGTAAATACAGTAACAAATGTATTTCTCATGGTTAGTTCATGTTAGTTAATATATTGTAATATAGTTAATATATACCCTATTGTAAAGTGTTACCAATATTTTTGTGGAAACTGTGATGCATTTTTTTTTTTAAAGTTCAAATGAATCTATCACCTAATGGTTAGAGAGTTGGACTTGTAACCCAAAGGTCGCAGGTTCGAGAGAGAGAGAGAGAGAGAGTCCGTCAGTCACATTTTATTTGTGAAAAGTGGATATTTGTATAAATATCAGTATTTGTTTTTTTCTAAGCATGTTGTAGTTGTGCATGGCTTGTAATGTCAAATTAAACTAAAAATGTTAACCCTGTTACCTTTCTGAAGGCATAATTATATCCCAACATTTCTTAAAATGTGTTAATTTTGCACAAATACAAATCACTAACACTGTCTGAGAGAATGCTTACAATCTTGCAAAAAATGTAAAAAAAAAAAAAAAAACTGGAAAAGGCAGCCATTATTAGCTTCTTAAGGTTTTAGCATGTTGCCTGAGGAGAAAAATTGTTGTTCTTTATTGAATGTTTTCCATCACTTCAAGAACGTCATAGTGTGCAGATGGAGACTTGGCACAGTGTACAAATTTACACATTAAGTTGGTATTTTTAGTCCATTTTGGATTCCACCAAAAACAATCAATCAAATACAGCTGCAAGTAGCAATTAGCAGAAGCATGCAAGTGTAAAGAAGTAGGCTATGTGAAATGGACTTATTGACAACAGGTTCAGAATAAAAATCACCTTTTTTATACTTGATAGAGGCTGAGTATTATGTGGGCGACTTTCATCTAATATTGATATGATGTTAAGAACACTGAAAATCTTGAGTTTTCTTTAAGTCTATGGAGTTGCATTAATGGTTTTTCATATGCATTTCTCATGTTCCAAAAACCATGTCCAAAGATGACGATTCATAAGAAGACGAATTAAAAATATACAGTACTGACAGAAAATTTCATGCAGAAATGTATGTCTTTGGGGCACATTTGTTCCTCATGAGAAGAGTGACTCTTGTTTAATATTTAGTCTTTAGCTCAAACAGTGTAGTGCGGCTGACACTTTTGAATATTGTGAATTTAACCTGCTAGTTGCTAAGCAACCATCAGTTCCATCCATCCCATAATTACACAAAATGCAATTAGCCACAGACCCTTCATACATGCAAGTTCATTGAGTTTCACCATAGGGATAAAAAGTTCAAAGCGAAGAATATTAATAATAGACCAGTGCGAAAATGAGAGCAAGAGTTTTTTTTTTTTCCTACTTAGCTTAGCAGATCTACAAATCTGGCTGCAGTGGAGCCTTACACATGCAGACATCAGTGTTATTTTTGCTTTCGGCTCATTCTCAAGCAAAACATGAATGTCATAAGCTAACAGCTCTTTGCTCCAAGAGCAGACCATATTACTGCAGAGAGTGAAGATCACTCAGGGTTTAAATGAAGAAGATTTGCTCTTATCGATCACAGCGAGACGATATTCAGATCGATATTCAATATTCAGGTCTTACCTTTTTTGTTTCGTTTGTGGGCTGTTAATTGGCAGAGATGGTAGCATCATAATGCTAGCTACAATGCTGGCAGAAGTAACCACAAGGGGGCACTGTGTCATATCCACAGGGGATAGAGCTCCATCCATCCACCCCCCTTTGCCTTTGTGCTCATTTACTCTCTCTCACTTTCTCTCCATCTCTCTGTCCTCACGTCTCAAGAACTTGGTGTGGCATGTTCCCATCTATTAGCATCTCAATTAAGGGCTAACAAAAGACAGGTTTTTCCCCTCCGAGGTCTCCACATGTGTGGTTTACCTAGTCTCAGTGCGCCCTGAGCAAAATCCAGGAGATTGACTGCACTCCACCAATTACACCTCCCCATCAATGTCTGCAAGAAATCACAATGGCCTTAATTAGCGACTGCAGCCTCACTCTATTACACGCTAGCGCAGTAAAAGTCCAGTCACACCTTCACCACCAGTCTCCCATGGATAATGTGGGCTGTAATTATGAGGGAGGAGGTGTATCGGAAGTGGGTGTTTGTGGCGCTTTTCTACCTTTATTGTGTGGCCTTCCAAGGACGGCTAATTGATTTTTAAAGGAACAGTTCACCCAAAAAATAAAAATTCTGTCATTATTTACTCACCCTCATGTCATTCCAAACTTGTGTGACTTTATTTCTTCCAGGGAACACAAAAGGTGGGTTTTTGAAGAATATTTCAACCACTCTTTTCAATATAATGTAAAACAAAAAAAAAAAAAAGATTGAGGCTGTCAAGCTCCAAAAATGCACCATGAAGGTATCATAAAAATGATCCATATGACCTCATATGATAATTTTGCATGAACAGACTGAAATATAAGTTATTCACTTTCAGAAAATTCATAAATTGTTCTTTTGAGTCAGATTTTTTTTTTTAAATGAATCACTGAAACCAGTCTGAATGATTCACTCACAAATCAGACTGATAAATGTTAAATTATACATTTATAATGCACCACATTTCTTGTTAAATGATGACAGCATTTTTATATTTGGGTCAAATAATCCTTTAAAAAAATGGTAAAGCTCTTTTCGAAAATGGAAAATGGTTTTCTTTATGGTAGGTAGCATTTTTATTGTTTATTTGAAACATACATTGTAGACATACAGCTGTGCTTTAGAATTTCACATAGTTCGCTAGTTTGTTATTTTAGTATTATATACACTATCAGTCAAGTTTGGACACGGTAAGATTTTTAATGTTTTTAAAATAAGTTCCGTCTGCTCACCAAGGCTGCATTTATTTAATTAAAAATACAGTAAAAACAGTAATATTGTGAAATATTATTACAATTTAAAATGACTGTTTTCTGTTTGAATATATTTTATAAAGTAATTTATTCCTGTGATGGCAAAGCTGAATTTTCAGCATCATTACTCCAGTGTACTTTTTTTTCAGGATTCCTTGATGAATAGAAAGTTCAAAAGAACAGCATTTATCTGAAATACAAAGCTTTTGTAACATTATACACTACCGTTCAAAAGTTTGGGGTCAGTAAGAATTTTTATTTTTTTGAAAAGAAATTAAAGAAATTAATACTTTTATTCAGCAAGGATGCATTAAATCGATCAAAAGTGACAGTAAAGACATTTATAATGTTACAAAAGATTATATTTCAAATAAATGCTGTTCTTTTGAACTTTCTATTCATCAAAGAATCCTGAAAAAAAAAATATTGCACACAAATATTTTGTACAATTGTACACAATAAATGTTTCTTGAGCAGCAGATCAGCATATTAGAATGATTTCTGAAGGATCATGTGACACTGAAGACTGGAGTAATGATGCTGAAAATTCAGCTTTGATCACAGGAATAAATTACTTTATAAAATATATTCAAACGGAAAAGTTATTTTAAATTGTAATAATATTTCACAATATTACTGTTTTTACTGTATTTTTAATTAAATAAATGCAGCCTTGGTGAGCAGACGAAACTTCTTTTAAAAACATTAAAACCTTACCGTGTCCAAACTTTTGACTGGTAGTGTATGTTCTGTTTATAGTATTTAATAATATTTTGAATTAGCTTTTATTTTTATATTTTCAGTTTTAATTTTAATATTACTATTTATATTTTATTTTTTATCTCAGTTTTAGTTTATTTTTATTTCCCAGTTAGTAATTTTAGTGCTTCATCTTACAGTAGTTTGAATTTTGTTTAAAGTTTAACATCTAATATTTATATTTTATTTTATTTCCGCTTTATTTCATTTAATAAAAACGTTTTAAATAGTTTTTGTTTTCGTTAACAATAATAACCTGGGTTTGCCGATGCCACTATATTTTGCCATCAGGGGGCCCATGCCAATGTTTTTGACGAATACATGAACAGACAGACAGAGAAAGCAAAAGAAACACATAGACGGGCCAGATCAGACTGCAGTAGATTGATAGGAATAAGTCGCATGTGGAAGGGGGCCGAGGTGATTGGACGAGTATTTTCTATGTCTTTCGATCTGTGAGAGGTGTCAAACATACCTGAGTCTCATTATAAAGTGTGTGTCTGTGTGTGTGAGACTGCGGGCCATGCGTGGGCTAATTAGCTTTTCCCCCGGCCGCTCTGCGACCGCTCCCGTTATTTCCTGACCAGCTTGCCAGGCCGGCACCCCCTCTTCCCCTCCCCCTTGTGTGGCTGTTCTAAATGGAGACTCAATGCATGCTGCTCCCCGACATCCTAATGTACCCGACCAGTTGGTTTAACAAACACAGCGCTGCCAACCATCTGCCGGCCAAATCTGTCTTCAAATTGCTTTAGTAACAAACTGAACTTTCTTTGCTGCTCTTGCTTCCTGCGTCCTGCCTTCCTCAGTGTGCCGCTCTCTGCTCCTCAACCCGGCCCTCGCTTCTGCTCCTCGCGGCTGACCATTGTCATTTTCTCTTCTCGTCTATTCTGGTCTTGTCTCATCTCATCTCATCTCATTTTTTTGTTTTATTTTATTTTTTCTCGTCTTGTTTCATCTCGTCTTTTCTCGTCTTTAACTATAGTCATTTGTTGCCTTCTCGGCGAGTCTCATCTTGTGTCACTGAATCGCTTTTATTTTATTCTGGAATAGCCTTATCTTTTCTCTTGTTTTTCTCAGCTCTTCCAGCCATTGTTATCTGATGTCTTCATGTCACGTGATGTCTCATCTCATCTTGTCTCTAACCATTGTCATTTGTGGCCTTCTTGGCGAGTCTCATCTTGGGTCACTGAATGTCTTTTATTTTATTCTGGAATGGCCTTGTCTTTCACTTGTTTTTCTCAGCTCTTAGCCATTGTTATCTGATGTCTTCACGTCTCATCTCATCTCATCTCTAACCAGTTATTTGTTGCCTTCTCTGTAAGTCTCATCTTGTGTCGTTGAATCTCTTATTTTATTCTGGAATGGCCTCATCTTTTCTCGTTTCTCTCAGCTCTTCCAGCCATTGTTATCTTATGTCTTCACATCTTGTCTCGTCTCGACTTGTCTCGTCTCTAACCATTGTCATTTGATGCCTTCTCGGTGAGTCTCATCTTGTGTCATTGAATCTCTTATTTTATTCTGGAATTGCCTCGTCTTTTCTAGTTTTTCTTAGCTCTTCCAGTCATTGTTATCTGATGTCTTCACATCACATGGCATCTCATCTTGTCTTGTCTCGTCTTGTCTCATCTCGTCTCTAACCACTGTCATTTGTTGCCTTCTCAGCGAGTCTCATCTTGTGTCGTTGAATCGCTTTTATTTTATTCTGGAATGGCCTCGTCTTTTCTTTTGTTTTTCTTAGCTCTTCCAGTCATTGTTATCTGATATCTTCAAGTCACGTGACGTTCCGCCTTGTCTTGTCTCTAACCAGTTATTTGTTGCCTTCTCTGTGAGTCTCATCTTGTGTCGTTGAATTTCTTTTACTTTATTCTGGAATGACCTCATCTTTTCTTGATTTTCTCAGCTCTTCCAGCCATTGTTATCTGATGTCTTCACATCACGTGACATCTCATCTTGTCTCGTCTCTAACCATTGTTATTTGTTGCCTTCTCTGCGAGTCTCATCTTGTGTCGTTGAATCGCTTTTATTTTATTCTGGAATCGCCTTGTCTTTTCTTGTTTTTCTCAGCTCTTCCAGCCATTGTTATCTGATGTCTTCACTTCACATCACGTATCATCTCTTCTCTTCTAATCTTGTCTCTTCTCTTCTCTTGATGTATTTCACACCTCATAGTTTAACACATTGCATCCCATAAAGATTCTAACACGTCCAGAGAATCTGTATGATTATTTACGTCTGTGTCATCTGAAGCATAATTAAACCCCCACAAACCCAAAGCATCAGAGCAGATTTATGCCTACAGTCGAGCATGACAGAACTACTGTTTCCAGATCAGAAGGCTGGCTGTCTTTATTGGTTCGCCTTCCCTGTTTACCATCTGACCACTGATCCCGTCCCATTTCCTCCTCTCGTCGTACTTCTAGCGGCTGCAGACAATCCAGGTTTCATTTTCCTTCATGATGATATCCTCAAGAGACCTCAACAAATGGTATAGAACAGATTTTTGGCACTGGCGAGCACATAGCCCTAAACATCATTATGGACAGAAGCACAGAGCTGCCAGGAAACGAACGGTGCCACCTTCCTCACCAGCCATGCCGTTCTCTGTGCCAGCGGATGCGTTCTCAAAGACACAGACCCTGATCTCAAGGGCAAACCAATACAATCACACAAAAACACATGCGCACACTTTTAGCGGAACCAATTTTACCCTTAGAACACATACTTCCACCTTGAATCCGTGCTAGACAATTAATTGCATATTCTTTATAACACTGCTTATTTTATAATTAAAAATAAAATTTAATTGTGGTTTATTTAGCATATTTTGCCTCACCCTCATGTCGTTCCAAACCAGAATTACTTTATTTCTTCTGTGGAACATAAAATAAGATGTTTTGATGGATGTCTTTGGGTTTTTCATCCATACATTGTTGTTTTGGACCTTGACTGGACAAAAACAGTTCAGAAACATTCTTCAAATATCTTCTTTTGTGTCCTACAGAAGAAAGAAAGTCATACAGGTTTGAAACGACATGAGGGTGAGTAAATGATGTTAGAATTTTCATTCTTAGCTGAACTATACCTTTAACACTAAAGGAAAAATGTGTGTCGATGCTATAGACAAGTGCCCTCAGTCCTGGACATGAATGTCCTACTCTGCACAAAAACCTGTAACTCTCTCTTTTCATTTCACCATGAGAGTTCATGTACCAGTTAGTTCTGTGAATCCCTTTATGTGCAAAAATAGGCTTAAACCAAGAGATCTTATTTGAGCTTTTGGTTGGGTTGAATCAATGAATTAACGGAAGAGGTATTCAAGGATTAGTTGAAAATTCTGTTGTTTACTCATCCTCGTGTTGTTCAAAACATATATAATATAATTTTTTGAGTATGTCACCATTAAAGGTGTTTAATCTTTGCCTCTAATATTCCTCTTGCTAATTCGACACCTACTGTAGCTTTTTCCTGCCCTCTAATTTTATAGTTACCCTTCTGCAGTCTGAAATTGCTTCGCCAAAAAATTAGACTCCTTATCTCTGACTCTCACATTTTTTTTTTTTTTTTTTGCTTAACCAGGACATGCAGGTATTTGCATACCTAATGAATGCTCTGTCTGACACGCAAATTAATTAGTCTGAATTTTATGCATTTAGCAGCGTGCAAACAAAACACGGGAACGTCACCAAACAGCTCAGCACTACACCACCTACTCCACCGCATGTTTCAGATGACTCTGTAATCATTTCACTCCTGACATTTAGTGGGATTCAGAGATATTTTATCATCTGGAGCGCAAGGCCTTATGTCTCAAATGCTTTTGTTTCAAGTCCTAATGATAATAGCATTATTTTTTGTTATATTATTATGTATTGATTGATTTATTTGTTATTCTTTTATGAATCCCATTTGCATTCTGAGATTCATATAAAAGATCAAACATCATTCGAGTTCATGCAGAACTAATATAATGGTAATTACAGTTTGCATTTTATCTTAGATTGTCTTTCCAGTTAAACAAACTGACGTGTCGCATGTGGTCAGCGTTGACATCATCCATCACAGTGTCCCTCAAAGTGAATCTAAAGGTCTTTGTCTTTGAACTAAACAGGCTGTGCATGAGGTCATTCGAATCTGGGCCTGTTCGTTTGTCTGCAGATCGTGTTTGTCTAGCCTCTTTGTTCTCGAGGACTCTGGGTCCCTGTAGGCTGACGACCCCCTTTCTGAAGCCGCATGACTTGAGCATCGCTCATGGGTGGGGTGAACCGCATGGTCCCTGGAGCTAAAGTGACCCCTGACCACGGGAGGCATGTGGCATAATGAAGATCTGATTGAATAAGTGGACAAATGAATAAAAGATAGAACTGACTCGCAGAGAGAAACGCTCATCCAGCCAGTGCCGCTTTCTATCTTTGTGTCTGCTGATTGAAGTAGATCTATCTTACAGACAGGCCCTGCTAAAAATAAACCCAACGTAAGCTGTGTCCACACTGGACGTGACTGGTGACGCATCCTAACTGTCTGTATACACTGGAAAAGTCAAAGCTGCACGTCATCTGCGAATATTCACTAAAAAAAGACTGAGAGATCAATGCTTGACTTCCACAGTGGTGAGCTTTATTTTCAGCGGAAATCAATGGTAAAAAAAAAAAAAAAAATCATTTGTATAAATATAATGATAGTGTTGGTAAAATTTCATGTACATTTGTTAAGAAATAAAAATGTTATATATATATACACACACACAGCATTTATATTTTTTTCATGAAATGACAAAATGTGTACATACTATTTATTTATTTATTTAAAAAAGTAATATAAATGATATTTATTTTTTCAGTAGAACGGGGAAAATAAAGTAGGTGGCGCAGTTATATATAAAAGCCAAAACCATAAAAAAAAACTGTTACTTATATACAAAAACTTAAACTTATTTTATTTCAGTTAGTAACATTTCTTATTTTTACTAGTATATATATATATATATATATATATATATAATATAATATAATATGAACTAATAAAAATGTCAAAAGCATACAACAAAAATAAAACAATATTAATAAAACTATAAATAAAAACTATAAATAGTATCTCAATGATACTAAAATAACACTAATCTATTCAGCTTCATTAAATATAATGGGAGCAATTTGTTCTGTGTTTTATTAATACACAAAGACAGGAATTAAACTAAATTGACTTGGTTGAAGGACTTTGTTCACCTCACTGTATGATTCCCACTGATTTTATGTCAAAGCATTTAATGTTTTCTCCCTGTGATTTGTTCCATGTTTGATTCCAATGACTCTTCCTCAGAGAATAAAATGATTTGCTGGTTTTGAATGGCCGTCTTGACATCAAGGCCATTTAGAGCTCAAGGACAAAAGGATGAGGTGAACAATAAGGACACAGCAGAGACCCTGAGACTAAGGATTGGAGTTCAATTGTAGGCTAGAGTCAGGCTGAAACAAAAGGATAAAGAGAATAAACCGGGCAACATCTCTTTGCTATTTATTCATTTGCCCTCCCAGCAGTTTCAAATCAAAGAACCGGACATTATTTACATTCCTTGCGCTCAGCTGCTATATACATGAATCCTCTTCAAGGAATTAAATAATTGCGTTCCGCGAGCTAATTTGAATGTTGTTCTCCACATCAAAGCCACATAAAGCTCAGTAAAATCTCCACAGACAAAGGAGAGAGGTAAACAATAGCACAAATAAACCTGAGATCTTACAGTAGCTGCATCCCAGTTCGCTTCCTATCCGTAATATACAGTGTGTGAAAGTTTGTAGAGATCCTTCAGAAATCATTCTAATAAGCTGATTTGGTGCTCAAGAAACGTTTCTTATTAGTGTTGAAAACAGTTGTGCTGCTTAATATTTTTGTGGAAACTGTAATACATGTTTTTTTTTCAGGATTCTTTGATAAATAGAAAGTTCAGAAGAACAGCATTTATTTGAAATAAAATTTGTATTTGCTGTCACTTTTGCTCAATTTAATGCACCCTTGCTGAATAATTGAATGCGTCCTTGCTGAAATATTGATTTCTTTTTAAAAATCTTACTGCCCCAAAACTTTTCAACAGTAGCATAGCTACAAAATAACATGTCATCTATTTTAAAGGGGTCCTATTATGCATTTTCACTTTTTCAACTTTAGTTGGTGTGTAATGTTGCTGTTTGAGCATTAAAAAAAAGATCTGCAAGGTTACAAAGCTCAAAGTCCACTCCAAAGGGAGATATTCTCTTTAACAGAAAACGCTTTTCAAGAACTATACAACAAACGGATCTTGTGAAGTCTCATTGTCACTCATTTAAATACAACCCGAATTCCGGAAATGTTGGGATGTTTTTTAAGTTTGAATAAAATAAAACCTAAAAGACTTTCAAATCACATGAGGCAATATTTTATTCACAATAGAACATAGATAACATAACAAATGTTTAAACTAAAATTTTTTACAATTTTATGCACAAAATGAGCTCATTTCAAATTTGATGCCTGCTATAGGTCTCAAAATAGTTGGGACGGGGGCATGTTTACCATGGTGTAGCATCTCCTCTTCTTTTCAAAACAGTTTGAAGACATCTGGGCATCGAGGTTATGAGTTTCTGGAGTTTTGGTGTTGAAATTTGGTCCCATTCTTGCCTGATATAGGTTTCCAGCTGCTGAAGAGTTTGTGGTCGTCTTTGACATATTTTTCTCTATAGGTGAATGATCTGGACTGCAGGCAGGCCAGTTCAGCTCCCGGACCCTTCTATGACGAAGCCATGCTGTTGTAATAGCTGCAGTATATGGTTTTGCATTGTCCTGCTGAAATACTCAGAGATGCTGGCTTTTGAACTAAACGCTGATAAAACTCTGGAAGGTCTCCCTCCTCTTTAGCCCGGAGGACATGGCGTCCGTGATTTCCAACAAGAATGTCAAATTTGGACTCGTCTGACCATAGAACACTTTTCCACTTTGAAACAGTCCATTTCAAATGGCCCACAGGACACGAGAGCGCTTATGGACTATGTTCACACATGGCTTCCTTTTTGCATTATAGAGCTTTAGTTGGCATCTGCAGATGGCACGGCGGATTGTGTTTACCAACAGTGGTTTCTGGAAGTATTCCTGGGTCCATTTAGTAATGTCATTGACACAATCATGCCAATGAGTGATGCAGTGTCATCTGAGGGCCCGAAGACCACAGGCATCCAATAAAGGTCTTCGGCCTTGTCCCTTACGCACAGAGATTTCTCCAGTTTCTCTGAATCTTTTGATGATGTTATGCACTGTAGATGATGAAATCTGCAAAGCCTTTGCAATTTGACGTTGAGGAAAATTGTTTTTAAAGTATTCCACAATCTTTTTACGCACTCTTTCACAGCTCTGTCCATCTTTACTTCTGAGAGACTCTGCCTCTCTAAGACATCCCTTTTATAGCTAATCATGTTACAGACCTGATATCAATTAACTTAATTAGTTGTTAGATGTTCTCCCAGCTGAATCTTTTCAAAATTTCTTGCTTTTTCAGCCATTTGTTGCCCCCGTGCCAACTTTTTTAAGACCTGTAGCAGGCATCAAATTTGACATGAGCTCATTTAGTGGATAAAAGTGTAAAATTTCATTATGTTACCTATGTTCTATTGTGAATAAAATATTGGCTCATGTGATTTGAAAGTCTTTTAGTTTTCATTTTATTCAAATTTAAAAAACGTCCCAACATTTCCGGAATTCCTGTTTCCTAAATGAACCTGATGTTCTTCATAATTACAGTCTCTTGGCTCAGAGCTCTGGTCTGTTTTCAAGAATGTTCTTGGTTCAGCTGTCCATATCTGTGATCCAAAAGGTAGAAATGGAAATTGACAACTTGATATGCCATTAACAGTAAATTGGTCATATCCCCCTTCTCCCTGATAGCATAGAACCGTGCTATGCTGTCTCCTTGGTGACTGTTCCTGCTAATAGCTGCACATGTGTTGGAGTGGGAGCTGGTAACTGGTATGTTGATGGGTGGAGCCTGACCCTGCATAGGGCATCAGAATGCTGGGATTTGGTGCTTTCTGCCCATGCCAGCTTGGCCAGCTGTCGGTTGGCACTTCCCCGCTGAGAGCGGCGGTTGATGGTACAGACCTGGAGTCCTTGTGCTGAATTATTTAGCCAGTGTGAAGGCATTGCTAGGCCATGTCAGATAGGTTTACTGACTCAAAAAAAAAAAAGGAGACAGCAAACCAGAAAGGATCGTTTCACTAGCAGCAGCTAGACATATGCAAAAAGGATTTTTATATATACAATATGATTTTTAAAGAATTTTATATAGAACCCTAGGGATCTTGACTCTATGCCAGAAAGGTTCTATATAAGGAAAGATGTTTTGGTAACACTTTATTTCAATGGTCCACTTTAGACATTCTACTAACTATAAGTAACTTTGCAAGTACATGTCAACTTATTCTACTAACCAGAACCCCAACACCTAACCCTAACCTAACAGTCTACTACAGTCTACTAATACTCTAATGAGAATTAGTTGTCATGTAGTTGCAGAGTTACTTATAGTTAGTAGAATGTCTAAAGTGGACCATCGAAATAAAGTGTAACCGATGTTTTGAATGATTGCGTAATACTTTCAGGTTTAATGGATTGTTTCAGTTGTTTCTTGTGATACAGTGTGTTCATGAGCTGTTTAATTTATCAAATTAAATTAAAATGAAAAATTAATTTATTTACAGAATTATTTAAATAAAATTAAATCCATTAAATGATCCCATGATGGGAACCCCTAAAAGGTTCTATATAGAATCTTTTCTTGTGAAGTGTATACAATAACATATAATGCATCAAAACTATAAGCAATACTTTTTATCAGCATTTATTAATCTTGATTGATGTTAATTTATACTATTGTTTATTTTTAGTTTATAATATATTAAATAATGCTAATATGTACAACTTCTGTAAAGAAATGTGTTTGTATTTGTAGGAATTGACATTAAAAAAAAAAAAAGGTTACACTTTATTTTAAGGTGTCCTCAGTACTTAAATTATATATTTATGTACTGAGTAACTACTTACTATGGGGTTAGGATTAGGGCTTGGTTTTGTTTAGGGTTAGTTGCATATAATTATGCTAAATTTATAGTCATTACTAACTACATATAACATGTAACAATGACACTGTAAAATAAAATGTTACCAAATGAATATTTATTTGTAATTACAGTTCATTAATAAAACAACCTAAAAATGACACTAAGGGCTCTGATTGATTCACTGAATCAGTGGCGGTTTCTTGATTCTTTATGACTGACGCATTAAAAAAATTGGTCTATAAGAGTAGTTTGTTCATGAGTTGGACATCATGGTGTGCACTGCGTCTGTTGTTACATGCAGGAAGAAACTGCATTGATGCGAACAAAGTTTTCTTAAAGATGCAGTCTGTATGTTTTGCCTCTTGGTCGCCATCTCTGTTTGAAATCTGCAATTGCAGTTATTTGCGGAATTATCATTTATCAATTATCATCTTTACATGGGTTGTGCATTGGCACGGCTCCTTAGCACGGATGAATCTAATGTCTAACATCGTTGTGGATATTGTACTTTGGAATCACAGATTCTACGTCTTGGAAGTATGACCAAAATAAGAATTTGTCATCTGAACAAGTAAGTAACATGTCTGCCAATTTTGTTCTGACCAACTAAGAAAAAAAGCATTACAATAAATCGCACTACCAATGTTGATTTAATCTAATGATCACTTAGCTCGTTACAGACTGCAGCTTTAATAAGATTTTAAATTATTGTCGCAATTTTTGTCACATTTTTGTCAAAATTAGCAATTAGTTTCTTTTTAGAAAAGAATCATCACATGTATTATATTTAGAAGTGTCCACACTTCAGAAAAGACCACTGTGACTGGTGTTTTTAATGCTGGTGGAGTGCTAGTGTTCCCACTAAGCTTCTTAACTAAGTTAACTATAAGCTTCACCAGAAAGCCATGCCAACAGATAAACTCAATTCACCAAACCATTTTTCTGACTAGAATAAATCAGCCTGGGCCAGCATGAAAATGCATGCTGGCCTTGTCAACAGGTCTCAATTTTAAGTGTTTTCTTCAAATTCTGTGACATTGTGGCAACCTCAATTTTCTGCACAGGATGAAATGTTTCATCTGGTGAAAGCAAGCACATTTTGCCCACATGCCTTCCAGTTGAACCTGTATTAATTTGTCTTCACTGGCAGAGCTCCCTGTGGCCCCTTAGGGCACCTGATGGATGGGTGGATGTACAGGTTATGCTAGGACTTTATAAAAAGACAGAGAGAGAGATGATATGTCTGTACCTAGCTCCTGTCTCCTGCAGCTGCTCCTAACAGGTGCATAACTGCTTCTTGCCAGATGGTCAGCAAAATGTGGTAGTTGGCAGGTTCCTTCACAGAATCAACCCTCCCTCTCACACAGACACTGAGAGAGATGGAGAGAAAGAGGTTAGAGAATGGGAAAGGTTGGTGACAGAAAAAGTTACTAAGCGCTATAGCAAGCAAAACTCATTTTTCAAAACCTTTTACTTGTTTTAAAACTATGTGAATGGAGCTTTTTCAGTGTGTAATTCTGCACTAAAGTGCATCAGGTGTCACAGTGTCAAAAATTGAAAAAGTTGTCGTGCGCACACAACTAACAAAGGTGAGAAAGGCAGTGGACTCAAGCAATAAGCCAACTGTGTTACAGTCATTTAACCAAGGTTAAGGGATGTTGTTGGGAACAATGCAAAGTGGAGCTTTTGTAAATGATGGCAACAACATGATAAAAAAAACACCAATGTTTGATTATTCAGCAGTAGAATTAATGTTGATCATTTTAACAATGTGTGACCCTGGACCACAAAACCAGTAATAAGTCGCACGGGTATATTTGTAGCAATAGCCAACAATACATAGTATGGGTCAAAATTATCGATTTTATTTTATGCCAAAAATCATTAGGATATTAAGTAAAGATCATGTTCCATGAAGATATTTTGAAAATTTCCTACCGTAAATATATATATAAAAATCTAGTTTTGTAAGTGGATATGTGTTGCTAAGGACTTCATTTGGACAACTTTAAAGGCAATTTTCTCAATATTTAGATTTTTTTGCACCCTCAGATTCCATATATTCAAATAGTTGTATCTCGGCCAAATATTGTCATATCCTAACAAACCATACATCAATATTCAGCTTTCAGATGATGTATAAATCTCAATTTCAAAAAATTTACCCTTATGACTGGTTTTGTGGTACATGGTCACATGTGTGTATATGTGTGTGTATAAATTGTGTGTGTGTGAATATGTATATATATATATATATATATATATATACACACACACACTCAATGGCCACTTTATTAGGTACACATTCAACTGCTCATTAACAGAAATATCTAATCAACCAAACTTATGGCAGCAACTCAATGCATTTAGACATGTAGATATGGTAAAGATGATCTACTGAAGTTCAAACTGAGCATCAGAATGGGGAACAAAGGTGATTTAAGTGACTTTGAACGTGGCATGGTTGTTGGTGCCATGACAGACTGGTCTGAGTATTTCAGAAACTGCTGATCTACTGGGATTTTCACGCACAACCATCTCTAGGGTTTACAGAGAATGGTCAGAAAAAGAGGAAGTATCCAGTGATGCCTTGTTTATGCCAGAGGTCAGAGGAGAATGGCCAGACTGCTTCGAGCTGATAGAAAGACAACAGTAACTCAAATAACCACTCGTTTCAACTGAGGTCTGCAGAACGCACAACATATCAAACCTTGAAGCAGATGTGCTACAACAGAAGAAGACCACACCGGTGCCACTCCTGTCAGCTAAGAACAGGAAACTGAGGCTAATATTTACACAGGCAATAGAACATTGGAAAAACACCTGGTTTGTTGGGTCAGAATTTGGTGTAAACAACATGAAAGCATGGATCCATCCTGCCGTGTATCAACGGTTCAGGTTGGTGGTGGTGTAATGGTGGATATTTTCTTGGCACACTTTAGGCCTCTTAGTACCAATTGAGCATCGTTTAAACATCACAGTCTACCTGAGTATTGCTGCTGCTGACCATGTCCATATTTTTTTGACCAAAGTGTTCCCATCTTCTGATGGCTACTTCCAGCAGGATAAAGCGCCGTGTCTCAAAGCTTAAATAATCTCAAACTGGTTTCTTGAACATGGCAATGAGTTCACTATACTCAAATGGCCTTTACAGTCACCAGATCTCAATCAATAGAGCAGCTTTGGGATGTGGTGGAACAACACATCATGGATGTGTAGCCGACAAATCTGCAGCAACTGTGTGATGCTATCATGTCAATATGGAACAAAATCTCTGAGGAATCTTTGCAGCATCTTGTTGAATCTAAACCACGAAGAATTAAGGCAGTTTTGAAGGCACAAAGGGGTTCAACCCAATATATACTGTGTGTATATATATCATTTATCACTAATAAAAATCACAGTAAAAATTCTATTTTATATTGTAAATATGTAGACTTTAGATTAATGTAAAATAGATGTGCATCCACAGTTGGTTATTTTACAATTTTTAATGTAGCTGCTCCAATCAGATTTCAGCATGTTTTATTATCTTCAGATGTCCTTGGGTTGAACTGTCCACTGGTAAAGGTGGGTTGTGGAAAGGTAATCATGTGCAGTGATCTCTTAGTTTCACAAAAGCCACAGCCTCCAATGCTGTCTCTCATCAACCCCAAACAATCAAACTCTCACTGAGAGAGAAAGACTAAATCAATATAGACACCATGCACCGGTCATGTGTGGATGCTGCAGGGATAATTGGGAGTGTGTGCTTGGCCTCAGGCATTAGTAGTGCAGGATACTCATCTTTCCCATAATCCTCCTAACGGACTATTTTGAACATCTGGAATGAGAAGTGAACATCTGCCCATCCCTATCAATTTAGAAATCCCCATTACTCCCTTTTTCTATGTCTCTCACTAAATGAATGCTGTACTGCTTCACAAAGGGTCTACACTGGCCTGGAAAAGAACACCATTTCATTCTTCTAATTCAGAAACTTAAAATAAGGAACAAAAATAAACAGATGTCAGCAGGTTAAATGTGCTCATACGCTTAATGTCACTGTATACAGTATTAATCATAAATGGCCTTCTGTTGACAGGTGCTGACTGAAGAGGGTTTCAGAGCCATCACCACAGAAATATCAATGACCAAGGAGTTCTACTATGCAGAAGACTATCACCAGCAGTACCTCAGCAAGAACCCCAATGGCTACTGCGGGCTGGGCGGCACTGGGGTGTCCTGTCCAATAGGGCTGAAGAGTAAAAATTAACACCCTTCTCCTGTCCTGCGATTGGACAAATTTATATTATCATGCCTTAACTGAAGCAATCACTACTGCAATACCCAGGCCTATATGCCATTGTTGGATATAAATAAAAAATGTATAATGCAACTGCTTTATAATGCTTTGTGACTGTGTGTTTGTGATCATTGCATTTGATAACAAAACCAAGTGATATTTTCTATCCAAGGCAATTTTAAGTGTGATAATGTATAGCCTACTTGAGAATCAAATATAAATAAGACACATTCTTGTTTATGACAGGCAGGATTGTGTGTTCACGTTTGTGTGCTTGTTCTAGATCCATCTGTCTATTCCATTCGCATACATATCTATTCATCCCTCCATCTGTCCGCTAGCCTACCTATGTGTTTCCTTCTATCCCAGCAGCACCAACAGCGCTCTCCTCCCTTTCTAAAAGTGTCACCACATATTTCATCTCCTCAATTAAAGACTTGACTGCAATCCCACACAAACAAACACAGCCTCTTGCATTCACACAGCAGAATCTGTGTATGTTTTACAAGGAAGGCTGCGAAAAAACGGGGGCCCTTTGTTGATGGCACAAACAATTGTGCATGAAATCCAATGTAGCTCTCCTAATGAGAAAAGAGCTTACTATTGTTAATAAATAAATCACTCTAAGAAAAGTATGTTAATATCAAGAAATTGTATTTTCCACAGGTGTTTTACCCATACTTTAAATGGAGTGCTGCGAAGATGATGTAGCTATTTTTGAATGCAAAAAAATTGGAAATAGGTTAGCATTTTTGAAGCGGTTTTTTGTTAAATGCCTGAAATAAAGTCTATGGCGAATACAAGCTCAAAATATTTTCACATTTTATTTTACGACAAAAAATAAATCAGTAAATACCCCCTTATGACTTTTACTAAATGGGACTACAGAAGTTGTCGGGCCATTAAACGTCATTATACCGAACAGGGAAAACTCATTTACTCACCAGTCCGCTTTTATAGCCTCATTGTGCTTATAATCACACTCTTGAAAACTATTCTAACTCAGATTTTAAGGTAAATGTTTTTGAAAAAGCTACTGGAAGCTTAATGGTGGTGACGATGAAGTCATGTGACCGTTGTGTGCCAACGTTTAGCTTTTTACTTCGTTCTGGCGATTGCGTTTAGGCTTCAAAACTAAGAAATGTTTATTGATAATTTTCATTTGTGAACAAAATATACAAAATGAACAAAACATGTAAGAATCATAAACTTTTTATAGTCACAGAGCTTATTTTCTATAAGCAATCTAAAAGCCAATGGAAAAATCCTACGGAGTTTTTGTCGAGGGTGATGCTAACTTCTGGGTTGGCCTACAAAAATACGTCATTACTGCAGCATTCTATTGTGTTGTGTTTTAGAGTTGAAGGAAATGTCAGTAAAACAAAGGTACTGGTTTTCTGGCAGGACATTTTTCTAGGAATTTTTTCTTAGTCTGTTTGTCAAATTGTTCGCCCAATGTTTCCAAGTAGGCTAAAACTGTTTATTTGCATTTGGAATACTTAAAACCATTAACAGGTTCAATAAAGATAGAAATTCATAATACAGTTTAGATGTAAAAATGAGGAGAAAAAACAAAACTCGTTGGAAATTGCGTTAATAAAAGTAGAGTGAATGTGATGTTCTTCTAAGTGAGACACAAATCCTTCAGTGTTCACATCAAAAATATGTGTTTGGGAAAAGCAATTGGTGTTTACAGAGGGTCTCTGGTGTGGTTTTGGCTAATCCTCTGAGCAGGTGGCGACCGCTCCATGCACCTATTCCTGTGCCACACTCGGAGAAGGCCTCTCTGGGCAAGGCTGGCACTGGCGCTCAGGAACCTGGCCTGGCACAGCTTCTAACAGGCTGCTTTCAGCAGTGCTGTGAAATAAGGACACTTGGTGACGCACTCACTTTGGCCTTGGAACCTGGGACTGGAACGCACACGCTCTGTTTACTTGGATTAGCCAAGTTACTGACTGGGGTCACCCTTAAGTTTTTTCACTTTAAAGTTTAAGACAAGCATAACGCAATACATACAAAGGACATCATATTTAAATGAGATCTATCTCCCCTTTATTACAGCCTAGTTTTTAATTATGCAATAATGAATGTGAAATTTTGAAGAAATTTAGTTTAAAAATGATCATTTAACAGTCTGTTTTCTCTTACCTTTGAGTAGTTAGCAGCAACAGATGGTAAGACTGCCATCTTCTGGTGGATTGTGGAATTGCATTTGCGGGCAGCATTAATAAATTAAATGGGTCAAATGATTGGCCAGGTTTACTTAGCTCTTCTAAAACAATAATTGTCTCACCATTGAAATAATCACTTATGGATATCCTTATAAATATATAAATTGGGACATAAGTACACACTGTGGGTTATGCATTTCTCTCTTAAAGCATTATTTGTTGTACTTTGGTAAATCTCAATATCAAAAGCATATTTGGTTAGTAGTAATGGACACCTTATTAAAATACATTATTATGTTATTATTATTGTCATGTTGTCAACTAAAATGCCTGCTTATTCTGATCCACGTGACAGTGTCAGGATATGAGAACCTGCTAAAATTAATGTATTAAATTGCTTTGCTTGTAGCGTCAATGCCACTCCATTAGAGGGCAGTCTATTAAAATGTATGATTAGTGATGCTAATGCTGCCTTCACGTGCCAGAATTATCATAAATACGAGTTTCCTACACTGTAAAATCTAACAGTTGTTCTAACTAACCTTTTTTAGTAAACTTAATGACCAAGAATTTGTTGAACTTACTTAAAACAATTTAGTAATCTGTACTGTTTGCATCTAACAGTTGTTCTAACTAACCCTTTTTAGTAAACTTTACTTAATGTTGAAGAATTTGTTGAATTTACTTAAAACAATTGAGTAATCTTTACTGTTTGCATGCTATGCTTTGTTACTCAGAAAACCCAAGTAAAAATTACTTGACTGATTTGAGTACCGTCAAGCAAAAAAAAAAAAAGGTGGGGCAAAAGGTTTTTAAGACGGGGCAATTCTTAATAGACTTTTCACTCATTTTCTCCACTTCTCCAGTTATCTTTCTTTAGTTGCATTCACTCATTTTGTGATCTTGAATGTTAAATTATCAATACAATTAAAACGTTTGGGATAACCACGTAAGTTGACCATAAATTCATGTTGATTTCCTAAAATTTCTTCTCACCATTTTTAGTGATTAGCGTTTCCTTTGGCTGTGCACTTGGAACTTCTCTTGTTATAACTCTTCCGGTTGTTTCCAGTTGATTTCCAAACGGGAAATTACAGTTATTTGTGGTTTCAAAAGAAGAGACATATTAAATGACATAATTTGGCACTAAACCAATATCTAATTTAGACTTTGTGCAGAATTTTGGTTTGTTAGTTTATATCACTAACATATATATATATATATATATATATATATCAATATCATAAACATACTGTGAAACATCAAACTTTTAAGGGTTGATTCCTCTCTAGTTGAGCCAGTACTTTGCAATCAACCTTGTTCGAGTCACACACAGACAGATAGGTATAAATTGCACATGAACACCCTACCATTTCTAAACTTTAATGCAATGATCTCGTAATCATGAGATCAGAAGTGGGAATTATCAGATTTCTGATAGCACGTAAAGGCAGCTTAAGTCCGAAACATTTCCTCAAACCTCAAACAGGATGGCAAGCCTGCCCTGCAACCTTAGCCAAAAAAAGCATAACGCCTGATAACTCTGCAGAAATGTTTATTTATTTAATAAAAACTATGGGCTCTGTTCATACTCCGCTGTTTAAAACTGCACGAACCATCCATTCAAGACAGCTAACAAAGACTGGACCTCTAATTGTTCGTTAGTTGCATTTAATTCAGAAATAACTATGTTCTTTTTGTCCAAACTATCCAATTTTAGAGCTCTGGAGCCACAAAATCTTTATATTATTGATAGAATCATCTTAGCATTAACAAGCCTGTTAACAAGCGGAATCACTGAAGGAAAGAAAAGAACCGGAAAAAAGAGACCAACAGAAACACAAGAGCTACAACTGACTTCAGCCACAGCTTTAGATGAAATCAACTGAAGATAAAAGAAGACTTTAAATCTCTCCAGATCTCAGCAGAGGAGGATTAAACAACTCCACAAACAGCCATACAGCTTCACATATTACTAACCAGATTTACTTTATTTCTGTCCTTCATTAACAGAAGTTCTAATTGAGAATTAACAGAGGTTTAACACTCATGTTTGTTTCATTTGAAGTTACCATAATGGTGTTTGGTGTCTCCATTAGTTGGGCTCTTAACTCTTATAATATGTTTGTTTTTGTTGGCTTCTGAGACAGTGTGTTTGTCAAACATGTTTGCAGTAGGAAGTAAAGCAGAAATGAGCTTGGATGATGATGTTATAATCTTTGTGAAATAGTGTGAATTACTGATGTCTTCTGACTTATAAACCCTGTTTTACTGCAACATGCGGTCACATTGTTTTGCTGAAATCAGTTTTCGGTTGTGAGATCTCAATCGGGTTCATTTTGCTATGAGATTTCAATGACAGTCACTTTGTTGCTTTAGGAGATTTCAATGGTGGTCAGTTTTGTTCCTTTATGAGATTTCAATAACAGTCAGTTTTGTTACTTTACGAGATTTTAGTGACGGTTGGGTTTGTTCGGTTACGAGATTTCAAAGACAGTTTTAATTCGTTTAATATCTCTCAATGTTTTCGTTTTTGAAATTTAAATGACTGTTGGTTTTGTTCCTTTACGAGATTTCAGTGACGGCCTGTTTTGTTCCATTACGACATTTCAATAATGGTCGGTTTTGTTTCATTACAAGATTTTAATGATGGTCAGTTTTCATTGTCAGTCGGTTTAATTTGGTTTCAATGATGGTTGGTTTTATTTCTTTACAAGATCTCGATGGCAGGTTTTGTTCCTTTACAAGATTTCAAAGACAGTCGGTTTTGTTGCTTTACGAAATTTCAATGATGGTTGTTTTTTGTCCTTTACTAGATCTCAATGACCATCAATGACGATTGGTTTGTGATGAGATTTCAATGAGGGTCAGTTTTCAGTGTCAGTTTTGTTCCATTATGAGATTTCAATGACGGTCGGATTTGTTTTTGTTATTTTATGAGATTTCAAAGACTGACGGTTTTGTTTCGTTACGAGATTTCAACGATGGTCGGTTTTGTGCCTTTAGGAGATCTCAATAGCAGACAGTTTTGTTCCTTTACGAGATCTCAATGACTTTCAGTTTTGTTCCTTTACAAGATTTCAATGATGTTGGTTTTGTTCCATTACGAGATTTCAGTGATGTTGGTTTTGTTCCTTTACGAGATTTCAGTGACGATCTGTTTTGTTCGGTTACGAGTTTTCAATGACGGTGGGTTTTCTTCTGTTACGAGATTTCAAAGACAGTTTTGTTTCGTTACAAGTTTTATTCTGTTATGAGATTTCAATTACAGTTGAGTTCGAAATGATTCAAACTGTTGGGTTTGTTTTGTAACGAGATTTGTTTTGTTCGGTTACGAGATTTTAAAGACAGACGGTTTTGTTTTGTTATGAGATTTCAATGATGGTCAGTTTTGTTCCTTTAGGAGATTTCAGTGACGGTCAGCTTTGTTCCTTTGTTCTTTTACGAGATTTTAAAGACAGTCGGTTTTGTTTTATTACGAGATTTCAATGATGGTCGTTTTTATTCGGTTACAAGATTTCAAAGACGTCTGTTTTATTTGTGTATGAGATTACAGTTACAGCCAGTTTTGTTCGGTTACGAGATCTCAATGAAGGTCAGTTTTGTTCCTTTACGAGATTTCAGTGATGGTCTGTTTTGTTCTGTTACAAGATTTCAATAATGGTCGGTTTTATTTGGTTATGAGATTTCAGTGATGGATGGTTTTGTTTCTTTTACGTGATTTCAATGTTCAGTTTTCAGTTTTGTTCCCTAACAAGGTTTTAATGACGGTGGGCCGTTATAAGATTTCTATGATGGTCAGTTTGGTTCAATCATGAGATCTCAATGATGGTTGGTTTTGTTCCATTAAAGGGTTAGTTCACCCCAAAATGAAAATTCTGTCAGTAATTACTCACCCTCATGTCGTTCCACACCCCTAAGACCTTCGTTCATCTTCAGAACACAAATTAAGATATTTTTGATAAAGTCCGATGGTTCAGTGAGACCTTCATTGCTAACAAGATAGTTAACATTTTCAGACGTGCAGAAAAGAACTAAAGACATATTTAAAACAGTTCATGTGATTACAGTGGTGCAACCTTAATGTTACGAAGTAACGAGAATACTTTTTGTGTGCCAAAAAAAAAAAAAAACGACTTTTTCTAATAATATCTAGTGATGGGCGATTTTAAAACACTGCTTCATGAAGCTTCGAAACTTTACAAATTTTGAATCGAAACTTTTTGAATCAGTGGTTCGGAGCGTGAAAGTCACGTGATTTCAGAAAACGAGGTTTCATTACATCATAAGTGTTTCGAAATTTCAATGGTTCTCCACTGGGGTGTGTCACTTTGGCAGTTTGATACACGCACCTGTCTTTAATTATGAAGCAGCCCTGAACACCATGATTAGCTGGTTCAGGTGTGTTTGATTTGTGTTGGAGCTAAAATCTGCACACAATCTTGGACACCCCTGCTTTAGGAGATCCCAAAAGCGCTCAGTTTCGTTCTTTTACGAGATCTCAATGACTGTCAGTTTTGTTTCATTACGAGATTTCAGTGACGGTCAGTTTTGTTCCTTTGTTCTTTTATGAGATTTCAAAGACGTCTGTTTTATTTGGTTATGAAATTTCAGTGACAGCTGGTTTTGTCCAGTTACGTGATCTCAATGACGGTCAGTTTTGTTTTGTTTTGCACTGATTCGAAACAAAAGATTTGTAAAGTTCAAAGCATCATGGAGCAGTGTTTTGAAATCACCCATCACTAGATATTGTTGAATAAAGTCATTATTTTGTTTTATTTTATTTTGTCTTAAAATATTCTCATCATTTTATAACACTAAGATTGCACCACTATAATCACATGAACTTTTTAAAATATATCTTTAATTCCTTTCTGGGCATTGAAAGTGTTAATTATCTTGCTGGCCATGGTGACCTCACTGAGCCACTGGATTTTATCAAAAAAATCTTAGTTTGTGTTCTGAAGGTGAATGAAGGTCTTACGGGTGTGGAACGACATGAGGGTGAGTAATTTCAGAAAATTTCATTTTTGGGTGAACTAATCCTTTAAGAGATCTCAGTGATGGTCAGATTTATTCCGTTATGAGATTTCAAAGACAGTCAGTTTTGTTTCGTTATGAGATTTCAGTGATGGTCAGTTTTGTTCCTTTAGGACAGTGGTGTCCAACCCAGGTCCTGGAGGGCTACCATCCTGCAGATTTCAGTTCCAACTCTGCTCCAACACACCTGTCTTTAATTATGAAGCAGCCTTGAACACCATGATTAGCTGGTTCAGGTGTGTTTCAAACTGTCGGATTAATTTCGTTACGAAATTTCATTGATGGTTGGTCTTGTTCCTTTGCAAGATTTTAATGATGATCGGTTTCATTCCTTTGCAAGATTTTAACGACAGTCGGTTTTGTTCCTTTACGAGATTTCAGTGACAATCACTTTTGTTTGGTTACGAGTTTTCAGTGATGGTCGGTTTTGTTTCTTTATGAGATTTCAATAACGGCTGTTTTTTTTTCCATTACAAGATTTCATTGTCACTCGGTTTTGTTCCCTAACGAGGTTTTAATGACGGTGGGCTTTGTTTCGTTACAAGATTTCTATGATGGTCAGTTTGGTTCAGTCACGAGATCTCAATGATAGTCGGTTTTGTTCAGTTGTGAGATCTCAATGACGGTTGGTTTTGTTCCATTAACCCCTTAACTCTCATGGTCCCACTGGCCAGACGCCTCCCAACCAGCACGCCCATGTAGGCCCCACATGGGTTAGCCCAGATGAAATGAACACTACTCAGTGTGAACACTACAGGCTGTTAAATGTAACACTGAATGTGTGTACAGTGTTGGAGTTAATGAGATAATTAGGTGATAATGAGCAGAATCACAGAAGGACAGAGGAACAACAAGAACTATGACTTCAGCCACAGCCTTAGATGAAATCAACTGAAGATAAAAGACGACATTAAATCTCTCAATCTGATTAAACAACTCCACAAACAGAATTACCAGCTTCACTTATTACTAACCAGATTGACTTTATTTCTGACATAATTCTACAAAAGTTGTTATTGAGAATTACCAGAGGTTTAGATGTTGATGATTTGTTGATAATAGTTTTGTTTGATGTCACCATTATCGAGGTAAGTGTTTGCTTTGGTTAGGCAGATTTACTCTTGGCTTTTTTTTAGTGATAGTTTTTCTTTCGTTGTTGTAGCTGTTTGTTATGACAAGAAAGACAAGTGCAAATATGATCAGCTACTGTCAGCTGCTTTATGAAAACAACACAGTTGTCTTACAAAATCCCTGAGCTTTATGTGAGCAAAATGTTATTAAGCTTGTGTGGGATCTCTTCAAGAAATACGATAAAATGGCTTTAATCAGAAAAGCTAAACGAGTTTTAAAACACATTGTACACTAAACACATTAAAACTCCTGCAAAACTTCCTCACAAACATACATCAAGAATCAGCATATGAATCTCAACAATGGTGACATGCTTCATGCAAAAAAGAATGCATTGCGCCATTAAGCATGTCACCATTGTTGAGAGTCATAGGCTGATTCTTGATGTATGTTTGTGAGTAAATCTCACCATAGTTTGAAGTGTTTTGTGTACCATGTGTTTTAAAACTCATTCAGGTTTTCTGGTTAAAACTGTGCTGGATCTTTATGCAGATCACAATAAAACAAAGTAAGATTTTGCTAATTTTAAACTCAGGCCTAAGGTCAGTGAATTAAGCCACTACACAACGATTATCTTCTTGTCATGAAGCAGCCACAGTATCTGATCATGTTTTCTCTTGCTTTTTTGCTATAACAAACTCAGTTACAGCAGTCTGAGAAACTCCAACATTACAAAGACAAGTCAAACTACCCAACTAAAGTAAACACTGATCACCATGATGATAAAAAACCAAACAAATTTCAATAAAAAATGAACAACAAAAAAACTCTCTCTCTTAATGATGTTTTATTAACAAAGTTCGGGAGGAGCAAGTTCAGATAATTAACCTAATTAGCACAGGTGGAGAGCATTCAGTTAATCAACTCCCAAAGTTTATCAGCATCCCTCCTCCACCCCATCTCCTCACTTCTAGTTCTATCTACTTTTACCACACCGGGGAGAGTACTCTGGGTTTGGGCCAAAATTCGAGCTCGGAGCCCTCTCCCCGGACAGCACGCCAAATACGCATAACTTTACTCTATTTAATTATATGGATATGTGAACTCGTGAAATTCTCAATAAGAGCTTCTGTATATGGAGTTGTTTATTCCTCCTCTGCTGAGATCTTGAGAGATTTAATGTCTTCTTTTATCTAAGGCTGTGGCTGAAGTCAGTTGTAGTTCTAGTGTTTCGATTTTTTCTTTCCTTCATTGATTCTGCTTGTTAACAGCAGCTATCTTCACTAATGCTCAATCATCACTTAATTAATTACTTAATTATATTATTAACTCCAAGACTGATTCAGTGTTACATTTAACAGCCTGTAGTGTGCACTCTGAATGGTTTCATTTGGGCTAAACCATGTGGGGCCTACATGGGTGTACTGACTGGGAGGCGTCGCCAGCGGGATCGTGACAGTTAAGGAGTTAAAGGTTTAGTTCAGCCAAAAATTCTGTCATTAATTACTCACCCTCATGTCGGTCCACACCCGTAAGACCTTCGTTCATCTTCAGAACGCAAATTAAGATATTTTTGATAAAACCCAATAGCTCAGTGAGATTTTCATTGCTTGCAAAATAATTAACACTCTCAAATGCCCAGAAAAGAACTAAAGATGTTTTTAAAACAGTTCATGTGATTACAGTGGTTCAGCCTTGATGTTACGAAGCGATGAGAATACTTTTTGTGTGCCAAAAAAACAAAATAACGATTTCAAAACGCTGCTTCATATTTCAATGGCGGTCGGTTTTGCTGGGTTATGAGATTTCAATGACAGTAAATTTTGTTCCTACGAGATTTAAATAATGTTAGTTTTTTTTTCCATTACGAGATTTCAAAGACAGTTTTGTTTCGTTACGAGTTTTATTCTGTTATGAGATTTCAATGACAGTTGAGTTTGAAATGATTCAAACTTAGTTTTGTTTTGTGATGAGATTTCAATGATGGCCTGCTTTGTTCAGTTACGAGATTTCAATGAACGTCGGTTTTGTTTCTTTGTTCTTTTACGAGATTTCAAAGACAGTCAGTTTTGCTCCGTTGAGATTTCAATGATGGTCAGTATTGTTCTTTGGTTCTTTTACAAGATTTTAAAGACAGTCAGTTTTATTCAATTATGAGATTTCAGTGACGGCCGGTTTTGTTCAGTTACGAGATCTCGTTGTCAGTCAGTTTTGTTCAGTTACGAGATCTCAGTACATGTTTTGTTCTTTTATGAGATTTTAATGAAAGTTGGTTTTGTTCCTTAATGAAATTTAAATAATGACCGTTTCTTTTCCATTACAAGATTTCAAAGACGGTCTGTTTTGTTCAGTTACGAGATTTTAATGACAGTCGGTTTTGTTTCTTTGTTCTTTTATGATTTTTTAAAGACAGTCTGTTTTGTTTCATTATGAGATTTCAATGATGGTCGGTTTTGTTCCTTTATGAATGTGTTTTGTATGCTGGCATGAAGCATGTCACCATTGTTGTGTTTCATATGCCGAATGTTGATGTCTGTGAGTGTATAATTGACGCAACATAAGTTATAAATGTAGTTAACAGTAACAGTGCTACATTTCAGTTACTGATGCAGTAACGTTCAGCATCAGAGACAAAACAGTGGCATTACACATTATGTTTTTCACATAAATTGAGTTTTATGCTTTCCAATTCCTTAAGCCAACAATTACAGAAAAAGCAGTTGTTTGTCTGTTATCAAAACAAACATACTGACCTGCGTTATCAATACAGAAGCGTTTTCTGAAAGCACTTGCAATTGTTGATAAAAAAAAAAAAAAAGCAACTTAACTAAAACAAACGCTAATCTCCACGATGGTGACCTCAAACCAAACATTTTCAATAAGACATCAACATCTAAACCTCTGTTAATTCTCAATAAGAACTTCTGTAGATGTGTGACAGAAATAAAGTCAGTCTGGTTAATAATATGTGAAGCTGGTAATGCTGTTTGTGGAGTTGTTTAATCAGATCTTCAGAGATTTAATGTCTTCATTTAACTTCAGTTGATTTAATCTAATGCTGTGGCTGAAGTCGTAGTTCTTGCGTTTCTCTTTTCTTCGGTGATTCTGCTTGTTAACAGCATGTTCATCATTAAAGCTTAATCATCCCTTAATTAATCACTTAATTATATCATTAACTGTCAGGGTTGGGGCTAAACTCTGCAGGAATGTGGATCTCGAGGTCCGGATTTGAAGACCCCTGCTTTAGGAGATTTCCATGACGGTTGGTTTCGAGTTACAGAAGTTCTTATTGGGAATTAACAGAGATTTAGATGCTTTGGATCATTTGACGTTACCATTCTAGTTGAGTTCTTGACCCTTGAATTTTAACATTGGCTTTTTTTTTTTTAGCTGTTGTGACTGTTTTTAAAACATTTGTTGTAGCAAAAAAAAAGTCAAGGAAAAATGTGATCAGGTTGTGTTCTGATAAGAACACACTTTAATTTTATTTTGCTACTACCGCTGTGATTCTACAGCCAAAAACAAAACAGAGCTTGAGCATCCAGTTAAAAAACATTTTTAAACTAGTTCACAAAAACAGAAACTTTCAATTAGTATGGCACTTAGAGACAGACATCAAGAATTAGCATATGAATCGCAACAATGGTGACAATCACCAAAATAGATAAACAGATTAGCTCTGAACATCACAAAACAAACCACTAAAAAGTCATAACAAAAACAACAGCAAAACCAAAAGCAAAGAGCAAGAATTAAGAGAAAATAACAGAACTCAGCGGCATAATTTATTCATGCTGCACTGCATGCTGGGAGTCATGAATGAGTCTTGTGGTATGCTGGTACCCAGCATGCATTGCAGCATGAAGTTTTTTGGCTTCATGGCTTGTCACCATTGTTGAGATCCATATGCTGATTCTTGATGTCTGTGTGTGTCTGATTTTTACAGATGTTTAAAATGTTTTGAATACAAATTGTTTTTAAAATGCTTCGTATTATGTGATTGTCATGACACTGATTTATTTCATGCTGTAGAATCACAGAGATATCGTAATCAAAAAATCATGTTTTCTTTGTTTGTACACATGTACTTTAAACATACAGTTACAAAAAACAATGAAAAACTGATGTTGAAAAGTCAAGGGTCAAGAGACCAACCAAAGCAAACACTGACCACCACAATGGTAACATCAAATAAAACAATAAAACATCAACATCTAAACCTCTGTTAATTCTCACTGAGAACTTCTGTAGATGTTTGACAAAAATAAAGTCAATCTGGTTAGTAACAAGTGAAGCTGGTAATGCTGTTTGTGGAGTTGTTAAACCAGATCTTGAAACTTTTTATTTATTCTTTCATCTTCAGTTGATTTCATCTAAGGCTGTGGCTGAAGTTAGCTGTAGCTCTGGGGCCTCATTTATAAAGCGGGCGTACGCACAGATTTGATCTTAGAGTGTGCGTACGCTTAAATCCATGCCAATGCTCATATAAAACTTATAAAACGGTCTTTGACGTGGAAAAGTGCTTAGAGCCACGTCAGGGTCTGAGCAGACATACGCACTTTTCCTTTCAGATTACTGCAGGTTTTTGGAAATCTAAGCTATTCTTGCAGCTCGACATTCTAAATTAAAGGATTTGGATGATGACTGGTGATCTTTTATATGTAAATGACATTGATTAGGTGTCGTTTACAACGTGGAGAACTGAAACCATTCAGCTGCACACAAGTTCAAGATCATTTGCATTTTATAGATTTCACATCTGAAAGAGAGGCGTACACACATTTTCTGTGTGTATGTTCATTCTATAATTACAAGTGCATGGTATGTGATGCAGGAATTATTTTTGCCCCAGGGTTACACCCTTTATTGAGTACAGTTTATGGTGACTGTACTGGGGCATTGAGCAGTATGTACTATTTTACACCAGGGTTAACCCTTTATACAGTACAATTTATTGCAACTGTACCGGGGTGTTAGAATCCACTCAGACCACAGGTTGATCAGACTTGGCCTTTCTAACAACTCTTCCCACAGCTACCCAGTCTCTTAGAAAGCTTCCCATCCAGATGGAGACTGGGTTCAATCCTGCTTAGCTTCAGTGAGTATGCAGGTAAAAGCTTCAGATTGATCGCTGCAGGGCTTCTCGATCATCTATCCAACCATAGACCCTCTTACGTAGAAATAGAAATCTCAACAATGGTGACATGCTTTATGTATTCTATAACAGACTATTATTAAAGGGTTAGTTCACCCAAAAATGAAAATTCTGTCATTAATTACTCACCCTCATGTCGTTCCACACCCGTAAGACCTTCATTCATCTTCGGAACACAACTTAAGATATTTTTGATAAAATCTGATGGTTTTTGCTCTGTCTTTTAGTAGCTTTTTGTGATGTCCAGAGTTGATCTGATTGTTTAAAATTTTGTTATCACCGTTTTTGAGATTCATATGCACATTCTGCACATGTTTTTTATCTTCAATCTTCTAACTGATTTGTGAAATACAGTGTGCTCTCATGTTGGAGTAAAACAGGAATTGTAATTTAAATGGCAAAACAATTATTCTATTCAAATGAAATCAACAATCCAGGCTATTCCATGATGATCATAAAACCACCAATAGGTAAAAATCATCATTTGGGCATGTTTTAGCTATTTTGTTACTGCAAAGGTGTTTGACAAACACACTATCACAGCAGCCAATAAAAACAAACAAATTAAAAGAGTCAAGAGCCCAAATAATGGAGACCTCAAACACCATTATGGTGACTTCAAATGAAACAAACATGAGAGTTAAACTTCTGTTAATGAATGACAGAGATAAAGTCAATATGGTTAGTGATATTTGAAGCTGTAATGCTGTTTGTGGAGTTGTTTAATCCTCCTCTGCTGAAATCTGGAGATATTTAATGTCTTCTTTTATCTTCAGTTGATTTCATCTAAAGCTGTGGCTGAAGTCAGTTGTAGCTCTTGTGTTTCTGATATTGTTGCTCAGATAAGGTCCAGTTCTGGTTTATTTCTGTGCTCCTGGTTGAGATGTGGCATTTCTGCGGCCTGCTTGTGGCTCAGCTCTGGCAAACATTAGCGGTCTGCCCAAGTGGCATCATTCCACGCCACATGTGGCCCAAATCATCATACCACGCGTGGCAGATATGGGACAGATTTGGGCCGGCACAAAGTTGCTATCTGGGAAGTATCATTTGTAACTCATTTATAGAGTTTTTTTATTAAAAATATATGTTGATAATGATTAAACACTTCAGTTCCCCTTCAAAGGCACCATTTTAGGTAGTCTATATAAAGGGATGTATTGTGTGTGTGAGAAAGTCTGGTGGTCACTCCAATACTACAATGATATAATTTAATGAATAATGCCTACTCTTTAAACCAATAGACAAAAATGTTTAAAGTCCAAATCTTTATATATATATATATGAGTCCAAATCTGTAACAGGACTTTCGGACATAAACACAGAAATGCTGAACTGCGTTCACTACTTCAAGTTCAAATTGTTAAATAAAGTCATTCTTTTTGTTTTGTTTTTGCACACAAAAAGTATTCTCGTCACTTCATAACATTAACCACTGTATTCACGTTGACTATTTTAACAATGTCTTTTCTGGACCTCAAATGGCACAACAACGTTGCTGCCCATGTGTGGTTCAGAAACCCTTGAATTTCATCAAAAATATCTTAATTTGTGCTCCAAAGATGAACGAAGGTCTTACGGGTTTGGGACGACTGGAGGGTGAGTACTTAATGATGGAAATTTCATTTTTGGGTGAACTAACCCTTTAAGAGATGGCAACCTGTGACTTATACTCTGAGCTGTTCCTCTGACTCGGCAACACTATCAACACCGAAATGAATCTACAGCAGTCATGTGGTACAAGTCAGAGCTCTAAGTTGTTTACGTTCATTATTAATGTAATCTTATGTGCTTTCAGACATCGGGTAATTTAACGCCGTCTCTGCGTGTTTGCTTTGAAAGAGGCGTGGCTGTGAAGAGCGCTCTGAAGGGAGGGGGGATTTTATGTTTTCAAAGCTAGCTTGCTATTGCTAGCCTCACCAAAATTGCCTACCCTACCTTTAAGGCAGTTATCAAAGTTTGATAAAATGTTGTTTCATTTTCCAATAAAAGATGATACATTTTCAATTTGTTAAATTTAATCACCCCTTAGCAGATTTCAATATATTTGCAAGGTTGACAACATAGTGTTTGGCTATCTATCTATCATCTATCTATCTATCTATCTATCTATCTGTGTATACAGTATAGTAGTCAGACCACACCAGAGGTTTAAAACCAAACTTTTTTTTTTAATACTAACAAAGAATCATCTCAACTACTTGTACATGGCTACCATGAATATTTGTACAAAAATGCAGTAAAAATATTGATTAATATATACAGATATGTCTCCTTAGTGTCGGCAGGCAGGACGCACATGTAGATGACAAGAACACCAATGGTCTTGCACGAGTATACACAATACAGATATTGTTTTCCAACATCAGTGACACTAACTCCAGATCAAAGACTTTAAGAACAGAGATATTAATCATGTCTTCATGAGTACATGAAAAAAAAAAAGGAAATACAGTTACTGAATGATACTGTGTACAGTCATGTGAATAAGAAAGTGCAATACAGAACAATACAAAAATCTTAAATTACATGACAGTAAGGAAGGCTGGCAGCGTGTGAGACTGCGATAGATTTTTGTCGATTGTGAGAAGAAAATATGGGAAGAGCTGATTGGCCAAGCAGGCAATAATGAATTGGAAGGGAAAGTCCAAGGCAGTGGACGGTTGGTATCTGTTTTGTTATATTGCTCTCGTCCCATTTGTTTACACATTTATCATAATGACATGTTCTGATCCTACTATGCTTCTTATTTTCAGAGAAGCGGACCAGAATGTGCACTGCTAACCTTATGAGCGCTAAATCAAATAAGGCTTGAGGCTGTGGTAGCAAAAGGAAACATCTGTGTGTCACAATGCAGACAGCGATGGCAAAAGAGAGCAGTAAGTACACTGTTTCCAGAACAGCAAAGGAGTCACTGCTTCAGCGGGATGGGTTATATTACTATCTACATTCTTTCAGGCTAATGGACGACTGGCAAACCAACAGCATTTGGAACAAAGAACAATCCAATTCAACAGGAAACATAGTTAACAGATTAAGAAAGCTGTGGCTACCACCCTTAACAAATTGTGAACACTGAACAACAGATGTTTAAGCCTGATAACCTTCTTAAATTTACAACATACTCATACAATAATACTTCAGCGTAGGGTGTCAGTCAAGTATCACAGTAATGACACATCACAGTGTTGATATACTGTCCGGGATGGGTGTCATTTATAGTCTTGGAAGAAATAATTTAAGCTTTACCATAACTAACTAATGCTTTTTTGTGGTGTGTTTGCCAACTACTCGGGTTGTATAGTGCTTTTGCAACTCAAATCTACGGATATGGTTTGTGCATGCCTTCATGTTATGTACTTTGGATACATAAATCAGTTTTTTTTTTTTTGTTGTTAAATAATCTATAAATTAGTTAAGCTATGGATTGAATAAGAAAGGTCGGCATCACCCTCATGACATTTGATTTTTGTTATCCATTGTGTAATAGCACTTGGAAGATCTGTCTCAATAGCATCATACATTTTTTTTCTTTGATATAAATAGAAATGAACTTTGAAGTCTCACAAACTACGACGAAACCAATGGATTTGGACAACTACATTAAATTCTAGAAACAAGTAACCATGCATATTACAGACTTCATTAAATGACATCTGATTGATGCCATCAAAACTAATGGGAGCTAATGGGGGAGGGGGAAATTCTTTAAGGTTTCCGTATTAAAAAAGGCATTTGGGAACAAGCACGACAAAAAAAAAAAAAGAAAAAGATTCATATTGAGGAAGCAACTGATATAGTGAAAGGTGCATGGTAAGAACAAAATTTCAGCTTATTGTTCAGAATAGCATCGTTTTTCTGTAAGAACACTGTCGGCGAGACATGTAGACAATTATATATAGCGGGAAATAAAAACGTATATTTTGCTACCAGAACATGCACTGGCCTGAAGGGAACTATACTTGCAGTCTGCACAAGTGAACCGTTAGCCATTCTAGGATTATTTGACAGAAATTTGTTAGGTAAGATATATTTTTAAGGGTGCCACATGCAGCGCTGGTGTTTAGCCACATTTAGTGGCTAGCATGCCCTTATGAAGAATGTACTATTATTAATGGCTTGCTGGGTACAAATGGTACATAGTTGCTGTGCAAGAGCAAAGCCAAATGGCCAGCTATTAGCCAATAGGCACATCTGACACTATAATGTGCCACGGCCCTGTAGCCAATCAGAGACGTAGGTGAGAGCAGGAACAGGTACATGCTGCCTCTAACTGGTGATCAGATGACATTACAACAGAGTCAGATTGGGAAAGAGGGACAGAGAGCAGCCATATTTAACACAGAGTATTGCCAATATAAAAAAAAATAAATTGTGTGACAGCACATTGAGGATTGTATACATGTGTGTGCTGAACGAGAATCACAGATCAGAGTCCCTCAGACCCTGGTTGTGTTTAACAAGGTTCTGAAGGAGGGTGGCAGAGGTCCTGTGAAGGAGATGGTGGAGGGGTCAAATCCTCCTGACTCTGTGTGGAGCTGTAGAGTTCAGTGTGAGACTGGCAGGTCTGGGCGTCGGGTCTGGATGATTTTTGGTTTAGGGTTGTTCTTTGATTCCTCCTCCTCATCCGTGTCACTGTCACAGACGTGGACCACCACGCTAGGCGTAGACTCCGTGCCTGCATGTAGCTCAAACTTCTCACCTGTATGTGTAGAAGAGAAGAATCGGTCAGCTTGAGAGATTCTGAACCTAATATGCTATGGGTGGGGCTGGCTGATATATAGAATAATATTTATGTGTTGATTATGTTGGCGATTAAAAACTTAAGCAACTTTGTGAATATTGCAGTGATTTTACAGTAATTACTATGCCATTAATTAATTGAACTAATTACCAGTTCTTTCTTGTCTTGCATTGGTGAGAGAATTAAAGGGTTATTTCACCCAAAACTGAAAATTCTGTCATCATTTATTCACACTCATGTCGTTCCAAAACCGTAAGACTTTCATTCATCTTCAAAACACAAATGAAGATCTTTTTGATGAAATCTGAGAGCTTTCTGTCCCTCCATAGACAGTTACGCACTTCGACACTTCAAAAAGTTCATAAAGAGATCGTAAAACGAATCCATATGAATTGAGTGGTTTAATCCAAATTTTCGAAAGAGACTCGATCAGAACAGATTTAATTTAGGCTTTCATTCACACATAAACATTGATCAGCGAACATAAACAGAAGCTCAACCAAACCTGCATGATGCACAAGAACAAACCGGAAACTCAAACGTGCTGCGTGCACGAGAATGATCCTCATTGGTTTTCGTATGTGTCAAGCAAACATGCTTGAGCTTCCATTTACAATAACTGATGTGTGAGTTGATGAATGTTTATATGTTAATAAAAGCCTAAATAAATCTGTTCATCATATAAAGCGATCGAGTCTCTTCAGAAAATTTTGACTAAACCACTCAATTCATATGGATTAGTTTTGCGATCTCATTATGAGCTTTTAGAAGCGTCAAAGTCTCAGTAGCGTAGTTGTCTATGGAGGGACAGAAAGCTCTCAGATTTCATCAAAAAATCTTAATTTGTGTTCTGAAGATGAACGAAGGTTTTACGTGTTTGGAACGACATGAGGGTGAGTAATTAATGACAGAATTTTCATTTTTTGGGTGAACTAACCCCTTAAGAGAGAGCTTTAATATTGTGTGTTTTTAACTTTTTGGTTTAGCAAGTAAGATTTGGTAAGTTTGATTAATGTCAGTTAATCAGTTCAAACTGTCATCAATTCAAAACTGATGTTTATATAAATTAAAATGTTTTTGTACACTACCATTCAAAAGTTTTTTTTAATGTTTTTGGTAGAAGTCTGACCCCTTTAGAATGGCAGTGCAGATATATATTGCTGTTTATTATTATTATTATTATTATTTGGTGTTTAAATGGAAATTTTTCATTTTAATTGGTGGAAAAGGGTAAATTTTAAACATATTTTTGCATTAAATGTTTTTTTTAAATGGCTGTTTGATCAAACTAAATTTTATTTTTTTTAAAGAAATTAAACAGAAAAGAAATTAAACAGATCTTTATCTAATATTGTCAAAAGTCTTATAACAAAAGAACGTTTTTGTACATAAAATGCTTATGCTGCATTACATGCAACATCCAACTTGGATCCCCGGTTTCACCCTGGTGAAGGTATTTGATGTCACATGGTAATAGTTAATGGTAAACAATCACATTTTAGCAAATACACTGCATTAATGGTTCAAATTTACTTCTGTATGGTTTTAAAAAAAACTGTTTAGCAAACATTTACAGAATCAGAATCAGAATCAGAAAGAGCTTTATTGCCAGGTATGTTTACACATACTAGGAATTTGTTTTAGTGACAGAAGCTCCACAGATGTGCATTTTTACTTGGTCATCTGAAAAACAAATGTGAGCATTGCCATTTTGTCTACAATATTAAACGATTATTAAGCGAATTCAGACTTCTGAATGGAATGCAGCATTAGTTATTTCTCCTGCAATACTAACAATCAGACCTAGAGGGCGCTCTCTCTCCACTTCTCTCAATGTTAGAATCTATGGTTAGAATAGTAAGGATATTTTAGGCTGGCTGTAACTGCGGTTTTTCCAGAGAAAAACTGCAATTATCCATAGCATTAAACATACACCGAATGCACAGGGGAACAGTGTTCTATATCCAATGCTGAAAATCCTTGCTGAAAACACAACCAGAATGAAGATCTCTTCACTTAGAAATCCACAGACCCCGTCAGTCAGAGCAGTCTGGAGGGGTTTCCACACTTAAGGTAATTAAAACCAGAACCGCACACGTTTACAAGAAATAAGCAGCTTTTCTACATCTCTCCATCCCTGTTGCACGAGGGCCGGATGAGGGTAAATATTTGAAATGTGTTAGACAAATACACTGTGTTTGTTGTGAGCTGAATCAAAGTTGACCACTGTGCCTTTGGGCGGCATGAGTGTGCAGTGTATTGTGATCACCCAGAGGATACAGCACACTCTAAAGGCCGTCTTATCTTATGCTTTTCCAGAAGTCTCTGGCTTACACTGTTTGTTCCTTTTTTTCCTTATGTTTTTATATCCTATGCGCTCATATTTTCTTGCACACGCGCATCCAAAGTTTTTATCTTCTCATTGTTTTGACCTAATTCCTCTATCAGTTACGCATCTTATGTTTTATTCATACAAAACGCACTCGTTCAAACAATTCCTCAGCTATGTTCCTACAAATTTACAATCGCATTCCTCTTCTCCCGCATAGCCTCCTGAGGGCTCCGCTTCTCTCAGAAACCTGGGTATGACGTCAATGCTGCATATTGACGTCAAGGGTCAGACAGTCGAAGATAGAAAGAGCAAGCAATCAAGCTCATTACCGCAGAGATGAAACTTTAAAGTCTTCCTAGACCATTAGAAACCCCACAAGGGGATAAAAACATAAGGTTGTGTGTGTGGTGTTTGTGGTAATGTTACTTAGCTGTTCCTCATAAAGCAGGAGGAGATGCTAAAAACGAGTCTTTATTAAATCAGCAGTGATATCATTGGCATGCAGAGCACATCTCTCCAGCTCTATCCTTCGATTCATGGGCGCCACTCATCAAGAGCTGTGCATGACAGGCGTGCATTACTGAAGACCCACCAGCTGAGAAGGAGAGAGGTGGTGAGCGAGTGTGGCCGCAGAAAGGCCAGATGGATTTCGTCTGGTTAGTGTAGGTTCAGTGGGCCGGCACAGGGAAACGGTGCAGGGTATTTTTAGAGCATTCTTTGGAAAGAGGGGCAAAACACTTCCCTTCATCCTTTTAAAGTCCTCCTCTCCAAAAACACAAATGACAATTTCTGCATTCCTTAGCAACATCCCAAAAATAAACCCCCTATTCTGATTGAAAAAAATTAACCCTTTATAGTGAGAGCACCATACAAGCAGGAGCGTACAAGGAAACAGAACCAATCTGATAATCACAGCTGCAGCCTGAATAACAGCCAATGAATGGATAATGACTTGCGCAATTTGCTGTGTATTTGGTGTCTGCCATCTGCCACAGTGATTGAAAATACCCTCAAATAAATAGTAAAAAGTGAAGAGCCATGCTAGAGTACATTGATCCATTGACATTATGCCTGTTTCAAACCTCTACAGTGGCACTATAACCTTTCAGAGAGCTGGTTAATCTGTCTGGATTTCCACACGGTTTGATCAGCTGTGTCAAAAAAAAAAATGTGCAAAAACTGCAATTTTAGCTTTTCAAAGTGGCAGTACTATACCTTTGAATACATTTCATGTTGTATACATTTGTATTTAAAAGGTTAGTTCACCCAAAAATGAAAATAATGTCATTTATTACTCACCCTCATGTCGTTCCACACCCGTAAGACCTTCGTTAATCTTCGGAGCGCAAATTAAAATATTTTTGTTGAAATCCGATGGCTCAGTGAGGCCTGCATAGCCAGCAATGACACTTCCTCTCTCAAGATCCATAAATAAACTAAAAACATATTTAAATCAGTTCATGTGAGTACAGTGGTTCAATATTAATATTATAAAGCGACGAGAATATTTTTTGTGCACCAAAAAAAACAAAATAACGACTTATATAGTGATGGCCGATTTCAAAACACTGCTTCATGAAGCTTCGGAGCGTTATGAATCAGCGGTTCGGAGCGCCAAAGTCACGTGGTTTCAGCAGTTTGGCGGTTTGACACGCGATTCATAACGCTCACAAAAGATTCACTCCGAAGCTTCATGAAGCAGTGTTTTGAAATCGTTTTTTTTGCCGCACCAAAAATATTCTCGTCGCTTTATAATATTAATATTGAACCACTGTACTTACATGAACTGAATAAATATGTTTTTAGTACATTTATGGATTTTGAGAGAGGAAATGTCATTGCTGGCTATGCAGGCCTTACTGAGCCATCGGATTTCAACAAAAATATCTAAATTTGTGTTCCGAAAATGAACGAAGGTCTGTACTCACACTAGGCACGGTTGCCTTGAACCGAGCCTGAGCGCGATTGTCCCCCCTCCCCACTCAGTATTTTTTATGTTTTTGAAAGAAGACTCTTATGCGCACCAAGGCTACATTTATTTGATCAAAAATACTGTAAAACAGTAACATTGTGAAATATTATTACAATTGAAAGTAACTGTTTTGTATTTTAATATATTTTAAAATGTAATTTATTCCTGTGATGGCAAAGCTGAATTTTCAGGAGCCATTACTCCTGACTTACAAGTAACATTTATTATTATTATCATTGTTGAAAATAGTTGTGCTGCTTATTAATTTTTTTTAGGAAATGATGCTGCATTTTCTCCAAGACACTTTGATGAATATACAGTTAAAAAGAATAGCATTTATTTAAAATACATTTTTTTGAGTATTACTTTCGTTCTTTCAGAAAAAGAAAAAATGACCACAAAATTTGCAGTAAAACTAACCACAATAAATGCTGTAAAAAGTGTTATTACTACTATTATTAATATTATTATTTGGAGGGCTCTAAAAGCATAAAGTGAATATTTTTAAATGAATATCTGCTGCCTTTTAGCCCAGGGTAGTCTGTAGTGAAGGATTTCGAATTGTGTGTTCTCAGGGTGCAATCAGTGTTGTCCTGACATCATTTTCATGCACTTCCAGAGTTACCAGTCACATGGCATCTACGGTGTTCAGGTGATTGTCTCAAAAACATACATGCTCTGAACTGAAACAAATTGTGTATGTCAGTTATTTTATGGAACCGTTGAAACCCTGGCCCTTATTTTGAAGAAACTATTGTGCACAGTTCTCTATTATTTTATGCTAATAAATAGACATATGCCACATAGTTTGAGCTCTAAATCAAGAACAAATATAAAGCATAGGCTCTCTTTATGCCCCAGATCAGGTTCATAGGTGTTCCATTTAGAGGGGTCATGAACTAATTTTATGTTCTCTGAGGTCCACTTATAATGTTATAAACATCTATACAAAAACATCCTAATTTAGAAGTAATAAAGTATTTTCCATCCTGTCTCTTTCGAATACTCCATTTTGATGGGTGTGTCTTTGTTGTGTTAGTGTACAAGTTTTGCATATTAAAATAATTTTCATCGTCTAGCCATTACATGTGTGGAATCGTTTTGAAAACGATGCTGAAAAATATCTTAGTTACATAGTTTGAACATTTGCCAACTATGTGAAATATTAATGCGTATTACAAATGCTTTATAATCTTGGTTGTGGCAAATAAAGTTTAAGTACTTGGAATTACCACAGTTATAGTTGACAAATGATAACTTACGGTGTTTAATGTAAACAGAATTATTAATGAATGTTCCATTGATGAATGTATAAATACTCAGTACATATCAAACGATCTGTATCAGACAAAGCAATAGTGACACATGGTAAAAACATTGACACTCACATTTGTGTGTTGCGACATTACTGTCAGATCCAATGTAGTTGGCACTGCATCATCTTTTATTTTCAGTCTCTCTGAAAAGCCAGAGAACTGTCTTTTTTTAAAAAATGAATCCGCAGTAAAATAAAGTGAACAAATGAACAGTGTCTTACTGACACGATTTGACTGGAACTTCGTTAAAAATAAAGTTCCTACACATTTTCTTAACGTAAGGATCACAAGGATGGCAATGTTTTCCCACAACTTGGCACTTCAAAATGTTGCTGGAGTAATCCTGTGTTTGCGTATCTCTCGTATTTGCTACTACATGACATGCACGAATTGGTGGGCGGGGCTAAATAGACAATGATATAGAAGTAGGCGTTGATCTTCTAAAGAGTCTTTTGTTGCACTATGACGTAATAATGTGACAAAACCTAAAACGAGTTGTTTTCTGAGCTTGGTTTCAATTAAAGCTGTTTTTGGACTAACGAGGACATTTTGAGTTCTGAAACTTTTTATAGTACCATGACCTATTATATGTCAAAAATTCAAGGAAAATTTGATTTCTTAATTCATGACCCCTTTAAAAGTTCTTGTGCTTTGTGTAGCTATAAGAACCCTCTCTGGGCCCTGTACACCCCACATGCTTGGCTCCAGGTCTGTTATCTAAGCGTCCACAGATGCAGCAGGAATATTTCATTAAGTGCTTTTGCGTGAAGCGGCTGGGTATGCGCCTTGTAAACAGAGCAAGGAACAACAAAAGCATTTTGCTTTAATGAGCTGGAGTGTGTGCTTGTATTGTTGTACTGTAAAATTTCAGTGCTGGCCATGTGGAAACACAGCCTCTCAGACACTTGTCTATGGAAACACATGCCTAACAATGGAAAAAAGCTTCCTTCCACAACAACCACAATCATTATTGCCATCCGACAGCAGTCTAACACAGTCAAGGTGCCTGGGCTGAATGGGCTGTTTGTTTAGCTTGCCACATGGTTCCACTTGAGTGCTGTTGATTGCTCACTAGTTTGTACCGTCTCCTCTGTTCCCTAATTGCCTTCAATTGCTATTAACATGCGCCGGCTTTGTGACTGAAGCCCATCATGGGCGGACAAGGTCAAAACTAAAAGTTTGAGGCGCACAAAGCACATCTCAGATTTACGCTGCAATTCACTGAAGCGGCAAAACAGATCTCAGTCAAATGGCCTGTTGGATAAAATGAATATTGAAATTAGGACTGGGCCATAATTTAAATATTTATGAAGTATTTGTGAAGATTTTGTAGGCAATATAAAATAAAGTTTATGCCTTTTAATTGATCATTTGGTTTATTAAATAAAGACTCATTAGATTAATTTTGCAAGCATGCCTTATCTTCCGTCTCTGATTTAAACTTCAGTAGAAAAAAAAAAAAACAGAGTTTGGTTCAAACTGTCCGATTCAGTGAATCATTCATAATTCTGATTTAAAGATTTGTTCAAGTCATCAGTCAAACATCTTCTCAGAAGTCTCTAATAATATAAAAAAACAGTATCAAAATATCTAGATAAATGTATCCCTTTTTTAGCGACAGCCCTAGGTGAATTGGTATGTATTTGAATCAAATTATGCAATTCAGTATGCCTTACACTTGTCTTTTCCCACTGCGTCTACTGTAGTAAGGCCTTGTTTCACTTGGTTCAATGCTGCTCTTTCTTCATTTAGACTCCTCTGTCAGGCAATTAAGTGGTAATCAATAACAATAATCTAAATTCACACCTAATTGACATTAAATGTTGTAGCTTAAGGATTTAAAGCAGAGGATTAGTTGTTAATTGTCAGAAAATGCCAGCTTGATCTCTGAAGTGTGATCTCCCAGTCCTGTAATTCAGTTCAGATTGATTTTATGCAAGCATACGTACACTCAAACGTGACGTTTTATCCTCAGGCAATTTATATTTGACACTTTAATTTTACAAATGTGATGGAATCTAATGTGACAAGTGAATGATGTTTATGGCTCTGTTTACACCCGGTATTAAGATGCGTTTTATTCGATTCCATCAAAAGTAGACGAGGGAGACACATTCCCATTTACACCTGGTGTTTTAATCCGTCTCTTTTGTCCACTTTTTACCACTTCTGTCCTGATTTCTGCGAGCGGAGTGTCTATGGGTTGGTAAACGTATGGGCTTTTTCAGATCTTTCGATCTAATGGACGAAATAAGCTCGCGCAATTTACATACGAACGTGAAAGGGGATGACGGAAAAATACAGCAAGCAGCTTTCGTTTCTGCTTTGATAGCGGCAAAACCAACGTGAGTGCGTGTTAGAAATCAGGAATGGTGAGAGAACATTGTGCTTGGTATGTTTTTCGTCTTTAAACCAAACTTGGGTCTTAAGTCGACAAAAGTTTAAATCCCATCTGGCTAGTGCGCCTCCAATAATGTTTACGCATTAGGTCAGTAGGCGTCTTTTGTGGTTGTTCGAATGCATTTAACCACATGAGCGTTTACACCACGAAAGCAATCCGGTCGAATGCATTTTCGATACCTCTGGAAGTAGTCAAAAGTGAACAAACTCGAAATGTTTTAGACCCCGTTTACACCTGTATTTAGCGTCATCCACTTGTTATACGATTGATGAAAACAGTTCTTAATACCAGGTGTAAACAGGGCCTATGTGTAGTTATTAATAAAAAGTCAACAAATTAGAATTTCTAATCATTTTTAGTAGTGGTATTTTGTCAGGTAGTACTGTAATGTCCTAAAAATCCTTTCCTGAATAATTAAAGAGTTGGTTTCCATTAGCACAAAATTAATCACAACCACAAGCATTTTTATCAGCATTATGCAATAAGCAGAGCTTAAACAAACAAACAAACAGACAAACAAACAAAAAACATTATTTTTAGGACTAGTATGTGGCTTCTCATTTCACCCTAAACATGTGTAAACACTCCTGATTGGCTGACCTCAGAACAGGCTGTGAAACCACTAGAAAAGTGAAGCTGTTTCAGTGTTCCGCTCTGGAATGCAGCTCTGAATTGCTCTCTTACACAACCTCCCAGCAGCCACTGAGGGGATATGGCCACTTAATACAAATCTAGCACTGCTGTGTATGTTTATATATATGTGTAGTAGTAAGTGTTGTATGTGTCACTGTGATGTAAAACAGTGTAATATGCAAGCTAGGTTGCAATTTTCCATCGAGCATGTTGCTGTATGGTGAGCTAAAACAAGGTTTGGCTGATTAGCCTAAGCAGTTGGCCCCTGCTTTTTCCATTGACATTATCATTTAGATATACATATAAATATATGTAAAATCTACAAATATTTAATTATTTTATAGTAGTTTTATTGCTTTTTTCCTCTGTTGGCTTCATGTCACAAGTTGCCAGTGCAATAAGAGTTTTTGTTTGTTTTTACAATCTAAGTGTGTTTTCACACTGGCATTGTAGTTCAAAAACGGGGCACGGTTTGCATAAAATATTGGTAAAGTGAAAACTGTCATGTGGACCCGGAAGTGCACCGGTGTACCGAACCTGAGACCTGTAGGAGGTGGTCTGAATTTGGTTGCACTGGAATCAAAGCCACTTGAAGGCAAGCCTGCAACCTTAGCCAAAAAAAAGTGTAACGCCTGATAACGCTGCAGTAGGCAGGGAAAATGCTGTTTTATGAGAGTAGTAACTGACAATTGTGCGACAGGTGCTGAACGCGCATTCTACAAGATAAGACATTTATCAGATGTTAGGCTCTGTTGAGCAATGAATCCTCCGCCATGGTCTTGTCAGTCATCTCCTCTTACTCTCGTCACGTGATCAGTGAACTGTGATTCCTGCTGCACTGTGTTCCTCTGCAGCTCATGCTGGATAAGCAGAGTAGACGTTTACAATAGTTTACAGTTGAAGCGGCCATTATCCAACTGAATTAAATGGTTTTTATTTCTATTAAAAAGCAAAATGACAGTGGAGGTAGTGCCAATGTAAACGTAGCGGTGGCATATTCTATGCTAATTTCACCCTCATGCTCCGTCATGGCAATATCGCGAGACAGCTTTTCACCTCGAAGAGAAATCTCTTTACATTTTAATATCATGAGATCTCATCATACCCCTACCTTTACCGTCTCTGACTGGAACTGTGGCGCGATTTGCGTGAATGTGAAAGCAACTCTGACTCGGGTGTGCACTTGTTCAGGAAATAAAGTAACCTGCGCATGCATTTTAGCCGATGACGACATCATTAGTTCAACAAAACACATGTAAGGGTGCAGTGTAATCGTGCATAGTGAGTGCAATCAGAGCAGCAAATAAATGGCTCGCAATCTGCGGTCTCCTCAAAAGAGTTAGTTTGCAAGCAGCAGAAAGCCACCTTCATGCGTCGCACAGTAAACCCAAGTGTTGTTCACTCTGGTGCGCATAATAGCACTGAATTTATAAAAAAAACACAATGTATTGACCCGTCTCATGTGTTCTATCATGCGGCGTGCACGTTTCTGGTGATGTAAGGTGAATGCAAATGCACCAGGGTTCGAAAGAATCAAGTTAAGTGTGAAACCAGACCAATGCTGGTCTACCTACTACAATGAGTTATCTTAGCTGAGACTCTCATTGTCCTAGATCTGGGTGTGCCATCTGCATGTTAGCCTTACATCTCACAGTGACTCATATTATCACAGCTGCAAAAGCTTTTAAAGTATTTGTCTGAACTACAGAGTAAGCATGGCAACACTCTGATAAGCGATGACTCATTTGTTTATACATCATATATTACATAAATAATATAGGCTAAAACAGAGTTATGCTTAAACATCCTCTGTAGTTATTTAGAGAGAGCCAGAGAGAGAGAGAGATTTAGAATTCAGCAGGATGTTTTCACGCAATTTTAAAATTGATCCCTTGGGGGTTTGATGGCTGAGAGTCCATAATGCCAAGCCCTGTTGCATAATTCAAATGTTCCTACTCCATAATCCCCAAACGCCTTTTACACTGTCAGCTAAAAATAGACCAAACAAACAGAGGGTGGCATTCAGTATTGACCTGGTTCCATAAGTGATGTACTGCCAACCGGCGTTTTTAGGCTTGGTTACCCTGTGGCTAAGTACAGTCATATACTCACGTGCTCTACATGCTCTAAAGCTGCTCGATTGCAAAACGAGGCAAGATTGACTGAATGTGCCGAGCAGATGAGAACACGACGATGATGCTCTTGCCAGGGCAGCAGATGGATCAGGCTGAGTGATATAATACTGACAAATTTAGGCGCATTACGAGAAACCGCATGGCACTCTTATGGGTTAAAAATCTCTCGGATGGATTGTTTAGTTTTACAACAGCTGTGAAAGTGACTGACAGTAACAATGTTGTGTTTTTGACTTGATTTTGGAAAGATCCAGGCTAAAGGCTGATGGATTCAAAGTAATTCTGAGCTGATGGCTGGGATTGTCTAGTATTACTGTAAATCAGCAAAGAGCATAAATTTAGTTAATACAAGGTCATTGACATGAGCCTGATGATATGGCTTTGATGGAAAGGAATGATATTCATGAGGCAAGAGTCAATGATGGCAGATCTGGTCATCCTGATGCACCATATTGTACATGACTGATCTGGTAAGAGCAAGTCTGCAGGAAGCTCTTTTGTCTTACACTAATATTCAAGATCTATGTAAGCAAATCAAAGTTTGCATGAAATGAAAATTCATTAATTTTCTAAACGTTATTCATCATATTCATGTGAACGTTTCATCCATCCTTGCATGTGTTTTATGTATTTATTTATTTTTTGACCTTGTACTTAATATTTAAAATAACAGACTTATCTCTGGTGACATATGATGGACTTCTCCAAACATTTAGTCCACTTAAACCCCGCCCCTTTCTTACAATTGACTGTGAGCTCACATTCAGATCTGCCTTCATCCAATCAACAACCAATGGATTGAAACCTGTCCCTTTTTTCTTTTTTAATAATCAGTTTCACACGGATCTGTGTTACAACATGGAAGAAAAGATCTGACGCTACATCCGTTACATTGCAACTTCAAAAACTTATGCAGAAAAGCAGCATCTCATGTAAATATATTTTGTTTAAAGGATTTTTAGATATTTTTACTAGAAAATAAGTCAAAAACAACTAATTAAAACTCATTAAGATTTTTTTTTTTTTTTTGCAGTGTAGCATGCACAATGAATGTTAAATGAACCTTAAACTAGCCAAAATTATACAGTATGTCCTACTTTGCAATAAGGTTTAATTCATTAAGTAAGGAATAATTGACGACGGGCCGTTGGATTATTAGAAAATAGTGCACACCCAAGTTGGTAATGCAGCCACAACGCGAAGCAGAGTTACACCTCGGATGTGCATTATTTTAGAGCTAGTACCGGAGGCTTGAGCCATTTATAGCAGACTAATGCAGTTATTAATGCAGTTATTAGAGAGAGAGAGAGAGAGAGAGAGAGAGAGAGAGAGAGAGAGAGAGAGAGAGAGAGAGTTTAAGCGTGTGAATTACCCGAGTCTGTCTCTCAACAGTGTTCAGCAGCAGCGTCTCTACTAATAGCGAAACTGTATGTTTATCTGCTTCAAAAACAGTGCTGTTATTACCTCGCTAGTGAGAAATGTCATGTAGCTTTTAAGTTGCTAAACTATTTTACTGATAAAATTTTCAAAGCAACACTGACAACATAGAGAGAGAGCAGGAGAAAGAGAGTATGTGCTTTCTGTACATAATAAAACTTAATTTTATGGCAAAAACTTGGAAATAATTTGTCGTTTTTATCTTATATTGTTTACTATATTTATTTGCTTGGTCAGTGTCGTCGTGAGTTTTGGTTCTTTTGCTGTTGTAAGGACCTTTGAAATAACTGAAATTATTTGGCAAAGTGATATTTCTGTGCGTTTACCTGAAAATAATTGCACACCTTAGAACGTTCATCAACCAATCAGGTTCAAGCATTCAACAGTCCCGTAGTATAACATTAGTTAATACATTAGGTTTCATGAGACTACAATGAACAGCAATATTTTACATTATTCATTAATCAAGAGTAATGTTAATATTGTTCCTTCATGTTTATGCAAAACATGAATGTTAATTTATGACTTATGTTAAAAAAAAAGAGAGAAAATGTCATGTTAAAACTTTTTTAAAATGTAGAAAATTACATGAACTAAGATTAATAAATGCTTTAAAAAATTTAGTTTGATGTTGGTTTATGCATTACCTAATATTACCATAGTGAATCTTATTGTAAAGCTTTTCCTGTATTTCTTGGTTTATTGGACAACACCATGATGGTGATACTGATTTTCATTTCATACCATAGTACCACCACAGTGTTTTTTGTAAGGGTAAAGTAGTGGTGGACAGTGGAAAGACAAGGACAAAGATGATTTATAGATAACCTCCCAGAGTTACATAACATTATGGGAGAACTGTCTTCATCTGTAATTTAATACATGATGCTATAAAAAACTCCACAGAAAATTCATGGTAGCCCGTTAATTGGGAACTGGAAATACACAGAAACAGGAAAGAGACACTGAAAAGGTCACCCAGAGGTGCTTTATAATGTGCTTATTTACTCTCAGATGGCTGAGCTGTTCCCAGGAGAGCCAGGGCACTCACAGGCCCACTGTATGTGTGTGTGGTCCATACCAAACATAGCCCCCTGTCTGCACTGTCAAACACCCAGATAAACAGAAGCACCTATACGGCAGCTTTAATCAAAACACATAACAGCTCCACAAGCACTGACTACAGTAACCGCTCATCAGGGCACAGTGGGAGTCGCAGACACACATACACACCCTTGAAGGTCGGCTGAAGAAAAGCGAGCATTGATTAGGAGCAGGATGGTGGACATACAGTAATCACCTGCACTGCAGTGAAGAGGACAATTTAAGACAATGGCTAACCGAGTGAGTAATGAATGTGCTTGATTTGAGAGGATAAGGATTTGTAGCATGCTACGTGATATCTTAGCACGTAAGGCTGAACTTAGAGACTGAGGGACTGAGAAATCGTGAACTGAGAAATCATAATTCCATTGATCTTTTGATAGACATAAGAGGTCATTGTACTATAAAAACATCCTTTAAGTTTCAGAACTCAACATTTTCTTGTTAGTCTAAAAACTAAAAAGTCTGCCAAACGACAGGTTGTGTAATGTGTCACTTCATAATGTAATATTGTGGCTAAACACCGCCTCCACAGAAGAAGATCAACGCCTGCTTTTACATCACTGCCTATTTAGCCCCGCCCATCAAATCGCACATACCATGTAGTAGGTAACAGAGAGACCCTAACGCTGGGTTACTAGAGCTAGCAAGTGATAAAGATGGCTTCGGGGACAGCAAGATGTGAATGTCTAAGTTGAGCATTATTTATTTGTATTCAGTACATTTTCACTGTGGATTATTTGGTCAATTTACAAACAGACTTTTACGACATGGACTTGACAGTAATCTAATGCCTGATCTGTGACCAGTGATTTCTGATATTAATGATTCATGTACAGTCAGATGTTCTTTGTCTATGTCTCAGTAAATCAAACCAGTGACTGAACAGTCAACTTCACATTTTTTCTCTTAGTAGGAAGAAAATAATCTGTGATTTGAACTGTGCTTAAATTATATATAGAAAGCGATCAAAGAACGCTCCCTTTACAATCGCTGGAGCTGTCAATCAAACAGTGCAAGTTTATCAGTGACTGAGTTCTGGACTTAAAACACCCAAACTCCTGTTAAAATCAACAAATCTCTCATTTACATCGATTTTGCACTGTTAGTTTTGATGAAAGCATTCATGAGAGTGCAGAAATTGAGTTGCAACGACAAGATCGGTGCATTCATGCATTCAACATGTCTGTGATTGGCTACAATGTTCATCACTGCAACCTTTCATGTCACAATCTAAATATAATGCTATAGATCTAAATATAATGCTATAATCAACACTTTTCATGATTAGTTAACCTTGAGAGCTGTAATAGTAAAAACGTGCTAAAAGTTTTCTTGAGAGTTCCACATAGAGAGTAATACTTAGCTATTTCATATGCAAAGATGTCAGCCAATCACAGCAGTGGGCATTTACACTGAAGTCTCACAGCAGACACGCCCCTTCAAACAGAGCGTTCACATTAGAGGGCTAAAATCAGGGTAGGAAAAATGCCTTTTATTTTTTTAAATTATTTTTTAAACCATTTTTTAATGTAAAAATCATTCTAACATTATAAGTGCACCCCATGAAACATTATAAAACAATAAAACAAAGCAGTTCATGACCCCTTTAAGAGCTCAGGTGTAGACCTTTCATACTAGCACATAATGGATTGAGATAATGATGCCACAAGACAAAGATTTAGAGAGAATACTGGCGAGTTGCGACTGACCTGGACCAAGCTTGGCAACTGCATACAGCAGGTCGTAGTTAATAACCGGTTTGGCCTCGTCAATCTGTTGCCAGCCGACTGGAGGTGAGCCAGGAGGGGAGATGAGGAACTGTTTCGAAGGCTGGGGAGGAGCCAGGTGCAAATTGTCTCCTTCGGATGCTGGGTTTTGCACCTGAAAGCCAGAGGGTGTGTTAGTCCAGTCAAGATGCAGTCGAACAAAGACCTGACTAGAACACCTGATGGTGAGATCTAACCAGATGTTTCTCAAGTATCCATTAGCAAATATGTGTTACATGTTTGAAATCTGAGGACTTTGTTTTTGAACATTATGCAAAAACAGCATTCTATACACCAAGATTTGGCAAAATTTAAAGGGTTCACTCAAAAATTTAAATTCTGTCATCATTTACTCACCCTCATGTCGTTCCTAACCCTTAAACTTTCGTTCATCTTCGGAACACAAATTAAGATATTTTTAATCAAATCTGAGAGATTTCTGTCCCCCCATTGACAGTCTACGCAACTACCACTTTGATGCTTCAAAAAGTTCACAAAGATATCATAACACTAGTCCATATGAATTGAGTGGTTAAGTCCATATTTTCTGAAGAGACACAAACGCTTTATATGATGAACAGGTTTCATTTTGGCTTTTATTCACATACTGTATAAACATTGATCAGCGAACATAAACAGAAGCTCAACCGAGTCTGCTTGATGTGCAGGAATGAACCTCATTGGTTCTCGCACATCAAACAAGCACGCTTGAGCTTCCACTTAACATAACTGATGTTTGTGTTGATGAAATTTTATATGTGAATAAAGCCTAAATTCAATCATATAAAGCGATCGTGTTTCTTCAGAAAATTTGGACTAAACCTCTCAATTCATATGGATTAGTTTTACGAAATCTTTATGAACTTTTTGAAGCGTCAACGTGGTAGTTGCGTTGACTGTCAATGAAGGGACAGAAATCTCTCAGATTTTATCAAAAATATCTTCATTTGTGTTCTGAAGATGAACGAAAGTCTTATGGGTGTGGAACGACATCAGGGTGAGTAAATGATGACAGAATTCTCATTTTTGGGTGAACTAACCCTTTAACAAGGGGCTCCCATTCAGTTCATGAGCTTAAACGGAGTTTGAATTGAATTGGTCACAGTCCACAGAACATCTAATCTATAGTTCTATCATTATGTTGAAATTGAAATATACTTTGTTTAATCCACTCAGACGTAGGCAGAAACACCATAATATCACTTGGCAAATGCTTAGTTTGTCTTTTACATGTCACTACCACTTCTCACCTGGGCAAAGTAGAGTTTGAGTTTCTTTCCTCTGAAAGGTGTCTCGTGCAGCTCTATTCTAGCGCTGGCTGCTGCTTTGGGGTTACTGAAATTGATTCGTACACGTCGGAAGCTCTTAAACTGCTGGAACGTCACACCCTCATCGTATGCAAGGAAGAGCGCCTCGAACATTTCCTGAAAGACAACAAATAAACAAGGTATATTAACAATGAGATGAATATTTCAATTCTGTCCACTGGCAAATGTCAAAACATGAATAATTCATGTCTTCACAGAGGACAGAGAAAGTCGAGCAGGAATGCTTCTTTATTGTGCCAGAAACAAGCAAGACCTGTTTCACCAATATCAATCTTATCACGGCCATGAGAGAATGATTGCGATTAATGTCAGCATATTGCTGACAGGATGAACGTCACTGTATTCTTTATGAGACAGAGCAGTCTTTGGACTAGGCACGCCTCACAAAACAGCTCAGCTCAGCCAGAATTGGACCCTGTTGGAGAGACAGATTGGCTGAATCTGTTATGACACTTTATATTCATTTCCTGGGCAGGAGAGGATCTGATGAAAGCAATTCTATCTGCAGCTTGTCTCTCATGTCTCTCAGTTCAGTAATCAGTCCTGCTGGGCCTGAGTAACCTTCAGCACTCTCAGCCTAATGTGTTAAAGAGAGGATTTTCTCAAATCAGATGTATTCTAACCTTCACCATGAGGACTTAAAGGGATAGTTCACCCAACAATGAAAATTCTGTCATTTACTCACCCTAATGTTGATTCAAACCTGCACAACGTTCTTCTTTATGTAGAACACAAAAGATATTTTGAAAAATGTCCATATAATGAAAGTCAGTGGGGTCCCATGTTGTTTTTACCCTAATGTTCTTCAAAAGTTAATCTTTTGTGTTCCACAAAAGAAAGAGTCACAGGTTTAGAACAACATGAGGATGAGCAAATTATGACAATTTTCATTTTTGGATGGACTATCCCTTTAAAACTTTGTGTATTGTTTTTTTTTATGACTCATTATAATTTTTCATTGATTTATAAGACCTCTGATGATTTAATTTTAGAGGTCCAAGTGTGTAATTTCTGTCACTTATTGCAAAAATAATGTTTTAAAGCAGGTTATGCAAACGTTCCTGTTTAACAAATGACTTATAAACTGGGATAGGAAAAAGTATTTTAACAAAAGCTTTTTAAATAGCTTACTAAAAAAGTAAAAACACGCTGTTATGAAACTCCTTTAGAGTAGCATCTGAAACAGGATTGCTGGAATAGAGACACCTTAGACCGATTAGTATTTTCCAAAAGAACGCCATCAAATGTGCGTAGGCTATCACATTCCTGATTTGATTGTTCAGCTTAGTGAGGTATTTAATTGCATTATTTTCAGAGGCCTGTTAAAATGGTTAATGTCTCAGTGTTAGGTTTGCTTTGCCTTTTAAAGGCATTGCACATAAGCACTTTGAAAGTCAGGCTAATGTGTACACCAAAAATAGGTATTCAACATGAAACCCTCAAATATGCCCTTAAATTCTAGCCAACCGCTGGTGAAACACTTCAGTGCAATGACAAACAATAATCTAAAATGAAACACTTATACCTAACATGGGAAGGTAGATATGAAACATATTGTGAGGCCCAAGCAACATAACAGACATTTCTGACAAATATATTTGTTGTACTTTGCAGCTAGTCTCAGGTAACTTGAGTTTGAGACTCCTGCTTTAAGGGATTGTTCTGTGACAAGTGTACAATTTGTTGCTTTTGATAAGATGTCTTCTAAATGACTGTCAGTCACTAGAGATTCTTCTCAATCCTTCCCAACACATAGAATCTAAACATGTCACTTTTAGCATCAGGAAATAGTGAATGTGCTCTATAAAAATGTCCAGAGACAGAAAGATGAAAAATTAGAGCTGTTCGCTGGTACTCTCCTGCAGAAACAGATGGATAGCTGAGCCAGTTTTCTTCCACAGCGTCGATTCGCCAAACACCTTGTATCCTGTCACAATCTGTGAGAAACCTCCAGCATATTCCTTCATCTCAGTGCCAGGAGTGAACGTCCCCAGAGATGACAGCTGTGGATGTGTCGTGTCCACCGTGTGTCAGGACGCGAGGTGTGTATCAGCAGTGACAGCTGGGCCGATTCTGAATGACTCAGCAATGACAGGTGACACCAGATGAGTCCATCAGAGAGTTGCAGTGCATATGTGCACATTTTCCATACTCCAGGTTTCTGACTCAGCACTTCCCTGAAGTTTTACATGATGTCAAGTGTATCCAGAGCTAATTATAGAACAAAAACTTGATGGTGTGTGAAATGCAGATCAAAGCATACTCGTCTGATCCACTGCACCTTGAAATGAGATAATTTACTAATGTCACAGCACTGCTGGTCACCAGCATATGTTGTGTTGTGGATGCTGGTGTCCCTATCAGGCATCTTAACTAGCTTAATTAGCCTCCCTTGGTCAACCAGTCAGACATTTGCTATTTTTTGCTGTGAGAAATGGCTTTGCAAATATGAGTTAAATGTACAGTGGCACAATGTACTGTAAAGGACATCTAGGTTTGTTCACACAAGTATACTTTGGTAAAACGCTACGTTCACACTGTCAGTTTTTGGTATTGGCAACCACATTTACTTACAGGTGTGAGTCTCGAAATGTCCCGTTCACAAAGCAACTTACAGCAGCGTCTCAAATACCGTCTGTATGAACGTGCAACGAGAGTCAAGTCCGTATTCTCTTACTAATAACCATAGCGACAGTGACCAAAGTAATATCAAAGATGGCGACGTCCATAAAACTGAAAAATCTTATCACTTTTTGACAGTCGAGGCCAATTGAGCCGCGAGTTCATCCCTCAAATCTTAACTGACAGCAGCTTCAATGTAAACATGCGCTAGCCGGACACCTTTAAACGTTGCACTCGCATCTCACATCCTTTGCAGCGTCTCGCGCATGACACAGCATTTGAGCATAGCATTTGAGTCAATCATAGAACACAAAACTGATGGGAGCGGCTCCGGTGGAGAATAGTGACTAAAACCTTCAGATGACACAGCTCATATCTCCTTAGCTTTAAGTTACCGAAAGTGAAACCTCGCACACGAACCCTTTAGCATAACGGCTCTCTCGCACTGTATGATCTGACAGACAACTAGTTGTCCAGTCGGGTCAGTTCACATATTTTCCGAGAATGTGGTTCCCAGCTAACAATTTTTGCTTCCCAGAACGCAAGTTTTTGGTTCCCAGAACATTCTTTTTAAAGGTTTGTTTTAAAAGAAGCAACAACAACAACAAAAAAAAACAAAAAAAAAAAACAGAAAAGTTTTCTTAACAGAAATAGAATGTTAGTTTTTGGTTTGTAGAACGTTATACTAATATTCCCCTAACGTTATTAGAACGTTATTTTAATGTTCCTCTAATGTTATTCTAACATTCCCCGAACATTGTTATAACGTTATTTTAATGCTCCTTTAACGCTCCCCTAACATTCCTATAACGTTATTCTATCATTCCCCTAACGTTATTATAACGTTATTTTAATGTTCCTCTAATGTTATTCTAACATTACCCTAATGTCATTCCAACATAACTATAACATTATTCTAACATTATTCTAATGTTCCCCTAACATTCCTATAACATTATTCTAACATTCCCCTAACGTTATTATAACATTATTATTTTAATGTTCCTCTAACGTTCCCCTAACATTATTCTAACGTTATTATAACATTATTTTAATGTTCCTCTAACATTATTCTAATGTTCCCCTAACGTTATTCTAACATTCCCCTAACATTATTTAACGTTACCAGAATGTTCCCTAACCTCCTTGCTCCAATATCATTATTCTGCTGTACGTCAGTAATCATCCAGCACACCCGCGACCCAGTATAGTATAAGTGGTATGGAAAATGGATGTATGGAGGCCTATAATCAACATTATAATAAACGTTCTATATAAGTTATTTTTTAGGTTATTTAAAAATAAGCACCCTGCAACATTCTGGGAATGTTATTTTATGGTTGCAAAATAATAACCTAAAAATAACCATTAGGGAACATTCTGTATAAGTTATTTTTAGGTTGTTTAAAAACAACCTCCCTGCAACATTCTGGGAATGTTATTTTATGGTTGCAAAAAATAAAACCTGAAAAGAACGTTTCCAGAATGTTATTATGTGGTTCTCAAAAAATAACCAAACGGGAACCAAACACTAACGTTAGGGGAACATTCAGTGTTTGCTGGGTTGTGAGTCCTGAACATTGTGAGTTCAGTTAGAATGCGGTTTTCATTCCAGTAAATAACCGTACTGCGTGTAAACGTAACCATATTAAGGACTCAAATACAGGACTGACACCCGTATTCTGTGTGAACATGGCCACATTCAAATAAGCCTAATATAATACAACAGCAAATCTGAACTAGATTTTTACATTTTGAGTAGTGCTTGCCCATGCTGTCCACTGTGATGTTGCTAGGATGTTGCTATGGGGTTTTTAGCATATTACTATGTGGTTGCAAAGTGATTTCAAGGGTGTTACTTGTCGTTGCTTATTGGCTTATAGTCAAAAGAGCTAATTACTGATATTCTGGTCCTTATTTTTCGAGTCATAAAGTCGAAAATCAAAAACCTGACTGCTTAGAAAAGTAAAAACATGTTGCACAATGTGAGATTTCATTCATGTCCATAGCACAGTGGAGGATGATTTACAAACCAAAGGTTAACACTTAGGGTTGATCAAATCACTAACCCCAAGTATGAGCAATAATAGTAATGATTATTATATTATTAACACCAAAAATATACAACAGCTGGCTATCACAACCATGGAATATGTTTAGAAAATAAACCCTAATGGAAACACTGAGGTAACTTATGAATATCACTTTATGCCTTGAGTGTATGAGGCCAAATATACTAAGTGATAAACAAATAGACTTAATATTTTAAACAGATGGAGATAAAGTATGTCTGTACTTTATTACAGTGGGTTACATGGTGTTATGTTCCTTTTTGAGAGCCTTTGGCGGACGTTTCAAAGTGAATTATTTGTAGTGGAAATAAATGACATTCCTTTACAAATATGGACACTAAGATGAAGGGAGGAGGACGTAGGGTTATGTGCAGTGGAATATTTTGCCACTGGCTTTCTAAAAATATTATTATCTAATCATAAAAGGATCTGTGGAATGATATATTTAAAAATTTTTAAAACACCAGAACTTTGGCGCGTAGTGGTTTTTCCATTCTCAGTAGATTAATCTCACACACACACATACATACACATAATTTTATGTAATTTTAAATTGCATATTGAAGAAAAAAACATTTTGACTGCAAATAGATTATCTGTGCACAGATTGTTGCATTTCTTTATGAAGCTGTTGGTGCATTGTCTTGGTTTCTTTCAAAACAAGATCCAATATTTAGCATTTAACTACATGGTTAGTTGTGGGTAAAGTTGGCTAGTCATGAAAGTGCAAAGAAAGACAGCAGACTGGAAGAAACATCTCAAATTCTCCATAGAAAATATCAGTGGTACTTTGTCTCCATTGAGAGCTGGGTATGTGTTCGCCTCAACAGAATGGATAGAAATCTGTGTATTGCTTTGCTTTCTTTTGTATCCTTGGCACAGACTAGTCACCCCTCTCCTTTCCCCACTCTATATTTTTCTATTTTTGAACTTAGAGGAGCCTATAAAATTGGACATTAGCAAATCGACAGGTCTGCTCTTCATTTACCACCACCTTGAAACACATTCAAAATCAGCAACAGCAGTTGGCTTTAAGTGCCCTCATTTAAGGTGGTGGAAATTAACATTGATACCATCTGGTACCTGCTGGTATAAATGTCATGAGAATCAGACATAATGTTGTCAAGACAAAGTCATGATGGCTATGAAGCTCTGACTACATACAGCTGATATTGATATATCAAGTTAATTATCAGTTGATACTGATGGTATATCACTTCTGCTGCTTTCTAATGTTCACTTAAGGGGTTAGTTCACCGAAAATTGAAAATTCTGTCATGAATTACTCACCCGCATGTCGTTCTACACCTGTAAGACCTTTGTTCATCTTCAGAACACAAATTAGGATATTTCTGGGCGCACAAAAAGTATTCTCGTCGCTTTGTAATATTAAGGTTGAACCACTGTACTCACATGAACTGTTTTTAGTAACTTTCTGGGCATCTGAAAGTGTTAATTATCTTGCCGGCAATGGAGGCCTCACTGAGCCATCGGATTTCATCAAAAATATCTTAATTTGTGTTCTGAAGATGAACGAAGGTCTTACATGTGTGGAATGACATGAGGGTGAGTAATTAATGACATAATTTTCATTTTTGGGTGAACTAACCCTTTAAAGCCAATCTTTAAAGGGTTAGTTCACCCAAAAATGAACATTCTGTCATCATTTACTCATCTTCATGTCGTTCCAAATCTGTATAGCTTTCTCTGTGGGACACAAAAGATGATATTTTGAAGACTGTTTCAGTGTTTTTGTCCATACAGTGGAGGTCAGTGGGGTTCCCATTGACGTATGGACAAAACAGTTGAAAGATTCTTCAAAATATCTTCTTTTACGTAATGATTAGAATGACAGGGCTGGTAAATAATTACAGAATTTACATGTTTGGATAAACTCTCCCTTTAAAAATAAACTAATAGTTTAGAGTTTTTAGCTAATCTCACCATGAATATCCATTTTTCCTTACAATACATAATGATGTTGTTATTATGCCTAAATTAACTTGTTGCATTTACGATTGATTTTAGTTTTTACCACCAATTGTAATTTTATCGGAAAGCTTTCAGGAAGATCTAATGTAGAACAGGTAGCATTTAGTTGCAGTATTTGTTGAAGGTCAAAATAAATGAGAAGTATCGTGCAATCACACACAGGTAAAGGACGCATTAGGTAATTTGCTATGAGGTTGTGCGAAAAAAACAGGCATGTTTAATTCGGACAAGGTAAAAGTACGTCAGTGAAACAACTTTACCTGACCTTCTCAAGAACATGTCCATTTTAGGTGAGAGTGGAGCATTAAAAGACCAATCAGGGTGAATTATATTAGAAAGAGAGGGAAAAATCATTTGTTTTGGAAGCAGCCAAGCAGCCATGTTAGTTTATAAACAGCCTCTGGTGACGTCTGGGCCGCTGTATGATCTCAACCCACTAAAGCATGAAATTACTGTGCAATGACACACTCAGTTAGCAGCTTTTTGCTTGACAGATAAAAAATCCATCAAGGATAAGAGAGATGCTAAAAATAACGCACATTGGCCCAGTGACACCTCACTTAACTTCACATAGATAGTTGCTTTCCTGCCAAGATGAACCAAAGCGAGTACAAACTGCGTCAGATGACAATACTAAAATGTAAACAGTAGATATGGCTGGAGACTCCATTAGAATGGAATGATTGGCCTTCCCATCAAGAAGAAAAAACACGAGGTGCTATGCTTTTCCACTCTTATTTGAGGATGGTGTGGTAGGCAAATGGGCATTTAAGAAATTACAGCTGTTCTTCGGCCAAACCGTGTGTTTACTGTTCACGTTGTGGCTTGAAAACTTTCTTAATAGGGGGTGGAAGAGGGGAAACTGCAAACTGAGCCTAACCTTAACATTAATTCTGAAATGAATGTCAAGTTTAACAGTCCCCTGCTTTTAATCAAGACCAGATCCTCTCCTTGCTGGGAGATGAATTAGCCTCAGATGGGGGAGGAGAAAAAGGTGCATTTTTCTTTGCATGGAGAGACACTATTCATCTTACACAGATCCAGGTCCTCTCAAGCTCATTCTCCTCAACTTTGACCTCGGTTAAATATAACTCTTTAAATGTACGACTATAAAAGTGCAATGCTTCTCTTAGGACTGCAAGCCTAAATATTACACAAATACTGGATCTAGGATAATACAGAGATGTAAACAAACAGATGTATAATAAGGGCAAAAGGGGCCCAAGATGAAAACACAATCTTGAGAGTCTTCTAGCAGGACTATCAAATGCTTACTGACTGTTCCCTTGTAGCGTACAAAGGTTGAGAACAGAGAAAAAAATTCTAATAAAAAGATATTAAAAATCTAATATTTGGATGCCTATTTGGTGAACTTATATGACAGGAAATGGAGTCACGCTGCCGTGCCTGAGATGTTCTTACTGTTATTAGAGGAAGCAGGTCACCTCCATGGCACCCAGAGAAAATAAAAGTGACCTCCTGACTTGCAGTGTTCCCAGCGAGGAGCAAATAAATGTGGAAAGCCCAGAAGACCTACTGCTCTTCCTGCTATTACTCAGCATTATGGCCCAGCTGAAACTCGGCCCAGTCACAGCACAGGCAATGTGAAACATGTCACGAAAAACTCATGAGGCAGGAAGAGACAGACACAGGGGGTCAGAAACACTGCATGATCTTATAATGGTGAATAGGTGGGATCCATATGGGAAAGATAAAGAGGTAGCCTATTATATGAGACTGGAAAATATTGGTCTCAGTATCAGTCTATATTCTTGACAACATTAAAACTTTAAGTTTTCTGAAAACATATGATAGCTTTGTGTAATGCACAATATTCAAAGTATGAGGGTAGAGGGTTAGCAAGTCACATTTTTGGTTTGTAATTCATACAAAGCCATCATATACTGTAGCTTCTGAAGACTTGCAATATAGTGTCCTATTGACATTTTTCTTTTTGTGAAGAATGAATGGTTGTTTTATGGCAAGAGCAGTGTATCATTTCTTCTTCAAAAACAAAACCTAATGTTGTTTACATCAACATCTGGCAATTTTTTTTTTAGCCTCCAAAATTTTTTTTTTTTCTGCTGTCATAACCTAGGCCTTGTGGGTGGGGAAAAATAATATTTACCAATAACTGTACAGCGAAAAGGCCTGTTCACATCAATGTTCAGCACGAAAATGTGGTCTGATTTTCACGTGATTGTCTGTTCATACCAATGTAAAAAAAATGGTAGACAGGCTGAATGAAAAATGTGATTTCACTCTCTGACAGTAGGTGGCGCTTATGGAAAAGCAGAAATACTCCAGTACACAAAGTGCTGCAGAAGTTTCCATTTCCGACACCTGCTTGTCATGGAAAATGGCTGAATCCCAAATGGCACACTTCTATGCACTTACGGTCCTGTGGACTGCCGCAATGGCTGCCGCATATTAGGTTTCAGAAGGGTGCTCACGAGTGCTCCCTTTGCGGCCATTATGCTCCCTCGATGCGCACTTCAGCTGACCCTGCAGGTTTGAGAGCTACGCAGAGGACTTTACCCGGCAGTCAAAGCGGCATTACGTCATGAAAGTGCAGACTCAGAGGAAGACCGTGAGGGTTTAGGGTGCCATTTGGGATTCAGCCAATAGGACGTCAAACAATATTTACATGTTTTCAAACATCTGTTCAGATTTTTAATGGTTCTTAACCTGAACCGCGAGTCTGACACGAGTATTAACCAATGAAATGTGATTTTTTTAAACTCATGCTGATGTATATCGCACGATCCCGATATACACATATACACAGAATTACAGTACTTCAAAAAAATCTGTCTTGGCGAGTATTCATGCAAACATTATCTGTTATGTCTTAAGTGAATGTTTGGTTAACTGTTGGGGAAAAACATCTGATGTGTAACATAAATTAGATCTGTGTGGTACAGTAGGTCTTAATATATAGGCTGTCTGTTTCATTAATAATAATCAAACAATTGTGGAATCATGGAAAAAAAAGTTGAATATATTTTTTTTCCTATAGATATGGGTTTTGACCTGGTTTGTGCCAAATTTGGTGGTATTACCAGAGATTTTAAGGTATGGTTGCTAGGTGATTTTGTTTTAGAAACTTTAACTCAATTTTTCTCAAAATTGACTCTAGCAGTCATTTTTTGTCGGATTCCAACAAATCATACATCGTTTTGAAGGTTTTTTTAAATAGAGAATAAAAGAATAACAATAACGCATTTTTGAAAATTTGCTCATTGAGACTTATTTTGCCAGCAAGGGTCACATATAATGAAAACTTTTATGTTAGATGCGATTAATCGACTTTTACAGCCTAGTGTGAACAGGCCGTAAGCATTTCACATTTCAGAATCCAATTAAATGAAATAAAGTCCCATCCTACATTATTAATTTTCCTTTGTAGATGCTTCCATGATGTTAGACAAACAAATTCCAATCTATTTATGGATACATAGTGCTTAGGAACACTGAAAAAAAAGAAAAGATAATCTTCTTTGCTATTCCTTCCATGCACAATGAGGACACACTGCATTAAAATTGTCATCACATGTTGTCAAGACAAAGAGATATGCCAAAGATCCCTGTGGCCCCATCAGATCGGACCCTGCTTGCCGAGCTCTAATATTTACTAAATTGCCAAGTACAGTATAATGCAGTTCAATTAAATTAGATTCCACTGAATCCAAAGGGTGCAATGAAGCATTATAAACACCTATCCAAATGAAGGATGTGGAATCAATGGTGACCTTGTAGGTCTGACAGAGTCTTTGATGTGAAAGATGAGAGTGTCACAGACTTCAGAGAATGATGGTCAGTCAGGCAATAGTGTGACGCACTGAGATGAAGTGTATTTTTTGTAATGAGAGGTGTGCAGTGTGAATGAAAAGAGCTGTCACAACAAGTGTACGACTCAAGGCAAAGATTTTCACAGAAAATCTACCAATGAGTGCAAAATAACTGTTAGGCAGAAAATCATTTAAAGAGGCCAATTTACAAACACAATTACTTGAAAGACAAGAAAAAGCACTTAAAATTTCCATCGATGAACGTTTCAGTGCAAAAGTGGTTTGTGAAACTACTGTAATCAGCCTTTTTCTATAGATATTCATGAGGCACTCTAGTCTGTTACATTTACATACAAACACTGTCTAAACTGTCTACGCCAACCCTTAGCCGTATATTCACTAAACAAGGATGGAAGTTCCTGCCCTACCTTGACCTCCCGACTGGTGAACACCTCCACGTCCACCGCGCAGGCGATGAGGGTGGAGATATTACAGTCCACGCTCCTGGAGGGCATGCTGGGCTCACTCAGAGTGAATGGATGACCGGCCCCTGACAAGAGTATGTGTGAGCAGCGCGTCTGAGTGCTTGGATGTGCTGCTTTCCTGCTCTGAACAGCCTGCTGTAACTCTCAGATAGTGTGTGTGTGTGTGTGTGTGTGTGTGTGTGTGTGTGTGTGCGTTCAGCAGGCGGCAAGCGGAGCAGGAGCCCCCACCTCTCCTCTCTCTCACTCCATGCAGTGACATCACTGCCTCTCTTTATGAATGCTCGCTTGCACTTGCACAGAGCTGTTTTTTTATTCATAAGCTAAGTCTTTCCCTCTCATTTTGTCTCTTTCTTGGGTCCAAAAACAATTTATGTGGTTAAAGTGTAAAATACACTTTCCACCTCTTATTTTTGTCAGTTTATACCTTCATCAGTCTGATAGGGCAAAGGAAGACAGGCGAGTGACTCAGCACTGCAGATTTATATCGAGTCGCATCATAGACACTAGTGAGCGGATGGAAAAGAGAGGTCTGGAACAACAAGGACAGCAAGAGAGAGAGAGAGAGAGAAAGATGAGGTCTGTGTATCTCAGCAAGATAGATGTATTATTAATATCTCACTCATTTATGTGACATCATTCAGCATGCAACAAAAAGGCATTCATAGGGGAGTCTTCTAAATTTAGTTGGCTATTTTTGTCTCTGAAGCCTGACGTCATACTGTATTGATGTTTATCTGACAAAATGTTTGAGTAAAAAAAAAAATTGTAGTACAAATCAAATTATTAGGTATGCGGGCTGATGGAGACTTAATGTGCGACCAGCTATCTATCCTCAATTACTTAAGACTGGATATATTGAATATTCACAATAATTTTGTGATAAGTTTATAGACAATAAAGTAAATAAAGAATATTGTGATGGATTTAATGTGCTTTTTTAGTCCATTAAGTTTTCCTAAACACAATTTCATTAGACTAGATCTGTTTTCACATCTTGTCTCGTGACTAGTATGATAATGCAAAGATGCTATTTGATTTAAATTTCAGTAGCAAAAACAAACAAAAAAATGTTAGAGTTGGCAATTCAGATTCATTTTTGTGATTCAGATATATTATATATATATATATATATATATATATATATATATATATATATATATATATATATATATATATATATATATATATATATATGTCTGTATATTTTAGAGATGTACCGATATTACATTTCTCTGTGGCCCAATTTAACCCGATACCGATAGCTGATAATTCAGAATGATAAGGCTGATGCTGATTTTTCTTAAGGAAAAAAAATCTCTCCCAAATATTGCTGCAAACTATACAGGGAACCCCCTTATTTGGTACACTATATTAGAGGTTACAATTAACAACAGAGGTCTTATATTCAGCTGCTATTTATTTTCAGATATAATAATTACACTCAAATAAAAACTGAAATGTTTGTATAAAACTCAGTTGCAGTTTTCATAAGCACTTGTCTTCATGGCAAATTTATTCAAACATATAATTAACAGTAAATAAGCTCCTCTCTAGTGTGTGTGTGTTTTTTTATAACTAAGGAAGGTCCTGAGGTAAATGTGACGTTATGTGACATGTTGTAAATTGTTTACAAGCTGTTTTATTGATGTCTTTCCACGGCTGAAACACAGATTAAATGATTACATGAGACATGATACATTTCGGTAAGTTGTACTGTATCTTTCAACATACCTTTTGATGTTCATGCATGTTTTTCGAGATATAACTTGTATTAATGTGGAAGAAAAGACTCGCGCTCCGCTTGAGGCGCTACAGCGATCTGTCTCGTCACATTTAAGAGTGTCAAAACGCCATTTATTATTTGAATTTCATGATAAAATGGGCAGAATTTGAAAACTGACACTTTCTTATTAGAAGTAATAAAGCACAAAGCTCTTTGGAATTATTGGATGGGGTGGCTGAGGCATTTATCCATTATACACAAATTTGACTTCAAAATGTCACAATTGGCCAATCAGATTAGAATCCGGGTAATAAAGGAATATAAAACAGGGTCCGAATGGAAAAACATAGACAGAATGGGGACAAAAACAGATGCGTGTGAGATACAATCAGAAAGGTCAGTTCCTGTCCTAAATGAAGCATGCTAAAAGACTCCAGACAGTTGAGTCATCACATTGTCTGCACTGCGTCCCCAGAAGATCGTGTTTACTTTTCCAGCACTCCGAGGGCACCGATAGAATGGACCTGTGCGAGTATGTTACGTTGTCCCTTCTTGATGGAAGCACTGGTTTTATCGGAGCGAGTCAATAAATGAACAGCTTAAATGACTCTGGCACCAAGGCAACCTTGAGAGGGGAAATGGCCTCACTACATAACACCTGGTGCAGAAAAGCCCAGATGGAAGCTGCTAATCTAAGCAGGCTTGACAATAATGGATGGATATATGAGGGTCCTGGTATATACACCAATTGGGCTAGCTGATAGTGACTGTGCAAATGGCATGAGGGTCCTTGAGGATGACAAGGCTAGAACAGAGTAATACTGCCTGAGATGCCATGAGACTTTTTTAATTAAGAAGAGAGAACAGCCATGACAACACCATCACTAACACGTACACACAAACACACTGTTGTGTAGATGGATTGAATGCTATGTCATGCACTACAATGTCATGCATTTTGATCGGTTTGTATTTGAATATTTAGCACTACACCTCAAATATATGCTATTTTATACTTATAATCAATTACTTTATAGTCTTTTGATTTTCAAATACTTTTATGCTTCAAATCAAAAGGTTGTAATGTTGTGATTCATATTAGAGCCAGATGGTTTGGTTCAAAAATTTTTCAAATAAGTAATGCAAGTTACTTTTTCACATTTATTGACGGACAGCTCTCCTGTCCCTGTGTTGAGAGAAATAAAGTGCAGAGGCGTTGTGTGAGATGCAATCTCAGAATTTTACACAAACCTGTAATAATTAACTATAATAAATTACACAAACATACTTTATGTATTTATTATCACTGTATTAACCAATGTCTTTGCTGCTGACCTTCAATGATCTAATTCAACCATACCAATAAGCAAAACTTACTTTAGATTGATTTAAAAATAAGAGTGTTGAACTTCCTTCTCCTGTATCCTATTCTTCTTTAATCCAGAATGGCAGCACAGCTGAAAGGTTTGTTTGAGCTGCGCCCTGTACAGGTGTAAATATGCATTTCCTTCAGCCTGAGGCTTATTTATTTCACTTTTGGTGTGAAAGAGCCTTTACATTTGCCAAAAATATAACTATTTTTGTTGTTATTAAAAAAAAAAAACAAGCAAGCCCAGCCCAGGTGAGAAAAAGTAATGCAAAAGTAATGTAACACATTACTTTTCATAAAAAGTAACGCAATTAGTTACTTTTTTAGGGAGCAACGCAATATTGTAATGCATTATAAAGTATCTTTCCCCAACACAGCTGTTGAGCCTTATTGAAATGAATTTAATTGGATTTCAAACGCCTTTACCTAAAGTGCCCCTATTCTTTCAAGAAAACTATTTATATTATACCAAATGGGGCAGAGCATTCACTCTAGACATCCTTCAAACAACCTTGGACTTCGGGTTAAAGCTTTTCTGAGGAGAATGTGACTTGTGGAACTTACATGCTAATCTTTCCCCAACATTTTCTCCAAGCATGTCATGGAAATGGTGCTATGGCTAGTCTGTGGGCCCAGTTTGCTGTCGGTTGTGAGATGTTTCTTCCAGTCTGGAAAGGCTTTGGTCAGTTTGATAGGTCAGGCGATGCAGGGGTTGCCCCATTTCAGGGGTTGCAGGCGGTCGATTCCATCATTTTAGCTCTTAGCTTTTAGCTCTACACACTAAAAGGGTCATATAATTTGCAGCATGCTATCTTTGCACTTTGATCCCTCACTGGGCAAAAATGATGAATTCTGCACACATAAAGCATGTTATCCAAAAACAACAAGTCTTGGGTGCCCGAAGGTGTGCCCTTCCTTATCATCTGTACCTTTCCTGTGGTGTAATGGAAGAATGAACAAACATTATACTTGCCAGATCAAAAGTTCATACACCAATATTTCATGACATTTAAATCTACATGGACTATAACCAAAACGCAATCATGTTTGTTAATGTTAATAATGAAAGTCATTATAAAATGTTACAGAAGAATGTCGTTGTTCCTTGTGACCTTGTTGGAGGGAAGCCAGTGTAAAAACTAAAAATAATATTTGACCGAACTAGAACTTTTGAATTAGAGGAAGCTAAGGATTCAATTTGAAAGGTTAAAAACTGAGTCCATGCACTTTACAAGAATTGTAAACACATTGTGAAATTAATTTTATGCCAAGCAGGATGTAGGAGCTCAAAAGGAAGCAGCAGATAGTGTAGGAAAGCACAACGGATCAGCGGGCACTCAAATATGCGATATAAGAATATATACTTTTAGAATATATATTTTTAGTATGCAAATATGGTGAGGCTGGGGTTAAATTGGGCCACAAGTCGTGCCCGTGTGTGTTTTATACCTTCTTGAGCTAAAAGTATTCAATTGTTTTTATTATTAATTGTATTTACAGTTTTTATCTATTTTTATATTTTCAGTTTTAATTTTAATAATATTTTAAGTTTTAGTATGTGCTTTTGTCATTACAAATATTTCTATTTAGCTTTAATTTATTTTTATTCCAGGTTTAGTTTTAGTAAATTTTGCGTTTGTGTAAAAAAATATCCTTATTTGATATGAAGTAAAATATCTAGCTTCTGCCAGACCGCCTTCCGTATTCAAATTACGAAGAAAGTGTCAACAGGCATCGAGTCAGTTAAGCTTTTTCCGTAAGTTGAATAGGGAAGGCGGTCTGGTGAAGTACGTTTATGATGGATGGAGGCACTTTTTTTCCCACTCACTGTCATTATAAAGCTTGGATGCGTAAGGATATTTATTAATATATCTCCGATTGTGTTCATCAGAAAGAAGAAAGTCATGTATACCTAGGATGGCTTGAGGATAAGTAAAGCTTGGGGTAATTTTAATTTGAAAGTGAATTAATCCTTTAAGTTTTTCATCTAATATTTATAATTTTATTTCAGCTTTATTTCAGTAAACATTTTTTATTATTATATAGTTTTAGTTTACAATAACAGCTGATTAAAAGCATAGATTTTGGACTAGTAAGATTTTACTGTGGGTGAGACTAACCGGTGTTATGTGAAAAGAACAAAAAAAAAAAAAAAAAGAAAAATGTATTGTTGTGCATTGTTGTGTATTGAAAAATGTAAATGTATTGTTGTGCCACAATGTTGGCAGATAGTTAGCACTACAGACTCTGATTAGTATGGACAAGATGGGATTTATCACATGGGGCTTTGTTGTGTTGTCAAAGTCCCTTTGTCATACCTGGGAAGGATACTGTGTTAAGCGCACACCCTGAATCAAAAGTTTGTCATTCAGAACATCAGTACTCTGCTCACTTACACATGAACTAATCATTTGCTGAGTAAACCAGGTGCTCATATTGACCGGTAGTTGCTCTTCCACTTGCTCCAGAACAAATCATGATAGAAATCGTGTTCTTCCTGCTCTATATTAGAATTAGCTCATGTTGGAGCATCAGGTGATCTCAGACGAGATTGGAGACCATGTGACATAATAAACATGCAGTCTGACTGACAGTGATGCAATCATCCCTTAGTCATCCGTTACTTTCATTCTCTCTCCCTCTCTCTCTCAGAGGTTGGTCACACTCTACAGGTGCGGAATAGCAATAGCAGTGGCAGTATTTTGTGGACTCTAAACCAATCTATCTGTGCTTTGTTATGGAAATGCTGTAATCCCCAGTTCCCTCCAGCACAGTGCTGAACACAGTCTGCAATAAATCCACATACTCAGAGTCAGCGCATAGACGCAAATACACACTTTGCAAAAAAAAAAAAGCAATGTGGTGGGGAAATCTGATTTAAAGTAGATGATGGATGGAGTGAAAACATTTTGAATGGTAGTGTTTTTTTTTTTTAAAGGAATGGATACTTTTATTAAGCAAGGATGCATTCAATTGATCAAAAGTGACAGTAAAAACATTTATATGTAACAAAAATTTCTTTTGAGCTATTAACCAAAGAATTCTTAAAAAATAATAAAGCAGCACAACTGATTTCAACATTAATAATAATAATAATAAATGTTTCTTGAGCAGCAGATCAGCATATTAGAATGATTTCTGAAGGATCATGTGACACCGAAGACTGGAGTAATGATGCTGAAAATTCTGATTTGCATCACAGGAATAAATTACATTTTGAAATATATTAAAACAGAAAATAGTTATTTGTAATATTTGACAATAGTACTGTTTTACTGTACTTTTGATCAAATAAATGCAGCCTTGGTGAGCATAAGAGACTTCTTCCAAAACATTAAATCTATATACAGCCTTTATTTATTGCTGTGTATAGAAAATGACATGCTCAGATTTGGGTGGAAAAATACATACAGTTAATACAGAGTTCAGCTTCATAGTGTATTCTTTTTGCAGTTTAAAAGTGTAGGTTTGTGTGTGTGCTATTATAAGTGGGTACGGGTATAAGTGGGTACGACTATTAGCACAGGTCACACACATCAGGAGGGTAAGAGTCACAGGAACAGTGTCTGAATACATCCATTATGCAGGAATGCTCTGCATGCAGAGCACAAAATGAATACAGGTGCTGAATACTTATTCAGAGTTCACCGCTTGGCACAGACACACACACAAAAGATCTAAATAAAAATAAAAGTTCTGAAATATCACCTATATGAGTGCAACACATAGTTCTTATTTTACAATTCTTATTTTTTTTTTTAATGGAATATTGCAGTATTTATTATAAATGATTTATCCAAATGATTATCCAAATGATTTTTTTTTTTTTTTTTTTCTTCTCGAAATGAGATCACAGCAATGATCCTGATGGACAAAATCAAGTCCCACCCGACATTTTGTCTTGTTTGAGAAGCTGTTTCACTGCACTGTAAAAAAAGTTGGTTTAACTTAAAAAAGTAAGTTACATGGTTGCCTTAAAATTTTGAGTTCATTGAAATTTGAGTTAAAACAATGAAGGTGATTGATTTAATCAACAAACTCAATATTATGTTATCTGAACCACATTAATTATCTAAGTTGATTTGACAAAAAAAAAAAAAAAAAAATGTTTTTAATTATTTTTACAGTGTGGATATATATCACAATAGGGAAGAAAAGGCTATCAGGGATTGAAAATTTAAAGATACACTACAGATTGTTATTTATTTAATTTTATCGGATCTGTGTTCAAATCAGTTTTCTTGCCTTGCTTGCTCAGACAACTTATTTTTCAATATACTTCTTTTAGGGCTTTATTTTTTACTATTTTTACTATTGCTCAAACAGTAGAGCAGTACAGACAAAAATCTGCATGTTTCAAACACAGTTGTCAATAGAGAGCACGAAATTCTATATTGTGCATATTGTGAATAATTATTCATGTTTCATGATTTTATAAAATGGAAACAAAGAAACATTATGACATTATAACATAAAATAAGAAATATTTAAAATTCTGTACTATTTCCAGATCAATAATCAGATAAGAACATTTGTGACATTGAATTTTTGTAGAACTGAAGCACAAGATGCCCTTTGAAACATTCTCACATCTCAATTAATCATACTACAGATAGAATAATCATCAGGTTTTACACAAATAAATTATTCTATGTATTAATGTAGTGTTAACAGACATAACCACATGTGCACTCACACATTCACACTCCATTTGTGAGCACTGTTATCATTAAATAAAGGAGAATCAGGTGACCAGATGTCCTTTATTTCCTCTCTGGACATGTTTAATTTAATGAAGCAGATAGTGTTCGTGCGTCTGTAGGGAGCGGCCGGAGAGAGGAGATTATTAGCTCAAACTGAAACCACCTGAATATACTTCACATTAGACTCCTGTGTGTGTTCAAGCGCTGAACCACCAGCGATCTGCAGCAATAGATGAAGATGAAGGGAGATGAAGAGTGTGTGTGAAAGGCCTGTCTGGAATGATGATCCGACTTATACTGACCTTTCAGGGGAATGTTGAGGTGAAAGAAAGAGGGTGTTGAGAAAATGAGAGTATGTGTGAAGGATACACATAGATTTAGCATACTATCATTATTTCGGTGATATGCAGTACTTTACGTATGCTTGGAATACTTAGATTTGGAAATTTTGTGCAGTGTACAACCAAAACAAACATGAGATAATATAGCATACTAAATATATATGTGTGTGTGTGTGTGTGTGTGTGTGTGTGTGTGTGTGTTTCTGGGGACCATGTACCATACTACATACTATTTCACATATAGGAATTTAGAGAGATTAAAAGAAGATATTAAGATAAAAAAAAAAAAATTAGACATTTAAAATATTTTAGGTATTTTACCCCCAAATTTAGTGTAAACAGGTTAAATATTGTTGGTCAAATAAATGTACACTACTGTTTAAAAGATTTTATGCAGCAAAGATGCATTAAATTGATCAAAAAAGTGACAGCAAAGACATTTATAATGTTACAAAATATATTAACATAAATGAATATAAAATAAATCTATTTCAAATAAATGCTGTTCTTTTGAAGTTTCTATTCATCAAAAAATCCTGAAAAAAAGTATCATGGTTTCCACAAAAAAAAAAAAAAAAAAAAAAAGTAAGCATCACAACTGTTTTCAACATTAATAATAATAAATGGTTATTGAGCAGTAATTCAGCAAATTAGAATGATTTCTGAAGGATCATGTGACACTGAAGACTGGAGTAATGATGCTGAAAATTCAGCTTCACCATCTCATTAATAAATTTAATAATTTTAAAATATATTAAAATAAAAAAAGTTATTTTAAATTTATAATAATATTGCACAACATTCTAGAGTTTTTGATCAAATAAATGTAGCCTTGGTGAGCATAAGGGACTTCTTTAAAACAAAAATTATACCAAACCCAAACTTTTGTACGGTAGTGTATATGTAAAATAAAACATATTTTTGTGATGGAAAATAATACTTTCTTATTAAAACTGCAGACGTATACATTTGAACAATACAAAAAAGTTAGTGTACAATACATTTTATATAGTAGTATGCTATTCCATTCCAAACATAGCCAAAGAAAAGAAGAATAAATGTGAAACAATGTGACAAGAGTGTTCGGAATGAAAGAGAGCAGTGAAAAATGGAGACAAACACACAATGAGAATGAGAGCGGGATGAGGAAAGGAAGAAGAGAGGACAGCAGCGAGCTGATTAATGTCACTGCTGATGAAAGGCTAGTATTGACGTCAGACACACAATAGACAAAGAAGAAAGTGAGAAAGAGCGAGGGAGAAAGCCTTTCACGCTGTAGCGCGCACACGATATTCATGGAATATATGGACACAATTTCATTCAAGTAGACAATGTTACATTCTCTCACATTCAGCACAGTTTAAAAGCAGAATGAATTTCCTTTTGACGAACACTCTACAAGATCCTTTTCATCTTGAATCAGCTTTATGAGACTGAATCGTGAATTAAAGAACCTTATAAATTGCTCAGAGCCATGGCCTAGCGGTTAGCACAATGCAAACACGTCAAGCTATGATGCTAATATAGGCTACATCACAATCTACACTATTGATGAGGGATGGCGGCCATAAAGCTTGGACTTCAGTATCTTGCCAATGGGAACACTGATAACAGGTTAAACCAGATTCCTTTCATCACAACTACTCTTTCCTTTGTTGATGTACTGAGGTCAGCAAGATTTTTAAAGTGCCCATATTATGCTTTTTCGAATATTACCTTTCATGAACTGTCATTTAGCTGTTTGTGAATATAAAAGGTCTGCAAAGTTTTAAAGATCAAAGTGCTCGACAAACAAAGTTATAGTCTCCTAAAAGAAAGAATCGATTATGAACTGCCTGAAACGAGTCATCAGCAACTCCAGTCTCACTTCCTGTTACATAGCAAATTTGCATAATGGTCTTCATTGGCTGCCCACGAACAACATCTACTTTGACCCGCCCTCAAACACTAGTTGTAGCTGAGGCCTGGAAGAGTTTGGTTCGTGTTGTCGACATGTCGAGAAGATGCTGCTTTCAGCGCTGTGAATCAACTTTGCATGCACTTCAAAAGGATGAGGACTCACACTGGAATTGATATGGAAAAACCAACGCCATCATTCCTCTTCATATCACTGTGTATACAAGTGCTGAGGAAACTTCTGGAGCTGAAATTCAGATATGGTAATGGGCGTTTTGTTTCCAACACGCGCTGTAAGCAGTAGACCAATCACAACAGACTGGGCCATCTGACCAATCAGAGCAGAGAAGGCTCTCAGAAAGGAGGAACTTAGAGAGACTAAATCTTCGAACTAACCGTATTCAGACTCTTTGACAAATGAGGTGATGTGCAATGTATATTATGGGAAAATTAAAGTGTTTTTTTGACCTTGGATGCATGTAAACCTATTGTAGGAGACCTCCAAAACAAAATTAGGTGCATAATAGGGGCACTTTAAATGTTTTTAAATAATCTCCTTTGCTGCATTTATTTTATGAAAAATACAGTAATATTCTGATATTATTACAATTTACTACTGTTTTTCTATTTTAATGCATTTGACAGTTTGTGGAAACCATGATATATTTTTTCAGTATCGCTTGATGAATAGAAAGTTCAAAAGAACAGCATTTTTTTGAAATAGCACATTTTTTAACAATATAAATCTCTTTTCTGTCACTTTTGATCAAATAAATGTATCCTTGCTGAATGAAAGTACTAATTTCATTCAAACAAAATCCTACTTAGCCCAAATCTTTATAGCATCTCGCTATATGAAGCAAAAAAACATGCAAATTCACAACCTAACAGCTAGCCTAACATAGAGCCATACATAAGGCTGTATGCTATATGAAGTGCACCAGGGGCTGCTCATGACATTTAAGATTTAAGCACAAGTCTAAACAATTTTAGCAAGATATGGGTTTCCAACTTAGCAACTATAACGGAATTTAACTAGACTGTACACTATATACGGTGCATTATGCAAGATACTGTAGAGGCTTTTTTACAAATATATTATTATACCTTCAGACTAACCTTTGTGTGATTAGTTGAAATTTATATACACAAACATGACAATCTTACACAAATATCATATATTCTCCAAGATGACTCATTCAAGAGTCGTAACCTCAGTCTTGTTGTGTAGAGCTGTCTAATACACCATGACCGACGAAGTGTTGAACCTCATCATCTCTGCAAGTAATATTCTTCTCATTCTCATGACATGACCTTAATCTTTGCTCCAAACACATGCTCAAGGTCAAAGCACTGCCTTGTTTGACCAGTCATGGGCAGCAGAGCCAGCCGGTTACCTTGGTGACATCGGGGGTGGGGTGTGTGTGTGTGCTGTGGATACCGTTTGCTTAAAGAGTGTCATGTCTGATAGACCTGTCTCCATGGGATCAGGGCCAATTTCAAAGAGATTAGGGACAATTTCGATGGGATTTAGTACATTTCATATTGGATTTTAGTTGACCCAAAGAACAATTTATGGCAGGGATTATATAGAGATAAAATCAGGTTGAGAGCAGACTTCAAAAGAAGCAGACAGATGCATTCAACTTAAGAAAACCTGTAGAGATTGAGAAAGCCTAAGAGATCTAAGTTATTGAGCAAGAAAGACTATTAAATATATATATATATATATATTTGTGTGTGTGTGTATATATATATATATATATATATATATATATATATATATATATATATATATACACACACACACACACACACACACAAAACCTTTCTGTTTCAAATAACTTATGAACTTTCTATTTATAAAACAAACCTGAAAAAATATCATGGTTTCCACAAAAATGTTAAGCAGCACAACTGTTTTCAACATTGATAATAATAATAAATGTTTCTTGAGAAACAAATCAGCATATTAGAATGATTTCTGAAGGATCATGTGACACTGACGACTAGGTCACTGGAATAAATTACATTTCAAAATATATTCAAATAGAAAACAGTTATTTTAAATTGTAATCATATTTCACAATATTACTGTTTTCACTGTATTTTTGATAAATGCAGCCTTGGTGAGCATAAGAGACTTCTTACTGACCCCAAACCCCTATATATACACACATCATTTCTGTAATTATATGCAAAAAGTGTGAAAATATTATTTTTTTTATTTAAAACCAGCCTATAGCTGGACAAAGAAGTGTGCCATTTTTTTCAAGATTTTGATGGAAATTTAATTATATCATCATTCTGAAATGGTGAAATGTTCATGACCTTTCAGAAAACGACAAAAATTCTCCTGTGATGTATGTATAAACATGGTTGGACATTGTTAGTGGACAAATTAAATAAACAACTGAGAGTGCTACAAATGTGTTTTACGTGAGTTTATTTTCTAAAAGTTCAAAGGGCCAAATGTGCCCATAGTTGAAGAAACGCCCATAAACAAATCTTGATGTGGTCAGTGTGGCTCGGTGATGCACAGGAGGTTTAAATTCATGGTGCAGGTGCCTGTTGTGTGACGGGAGTGAATCTGTGTGCTAAAGTGCTTTCCCCCCCACAGGGTGTTTGCAATACTGTTACACATTGCACGGCAAGTACAACGGCACACAATCACACACAATCACTTTCAATAATGCCAGGAAAAGGCCTATTTACACAAACAATCCCTATCTTCAAGTAAAACACAACAGCTGCACAACCAACACACACAACAGCTGACTTTCACACACACACACACACACACACACACTCTCTCTCTCTCCAATGCTCTCTTCCACTCACAAATACCACCATGCATGTGTTCATTCTCAAATGTACTCTCTCTGTGTCTCTGAAGCTGTGTGAACAGCATTAACCAGTTGGCGGCCGAATAGTGACACTAAAGCACTAACGTGGTGCAGTGACGCCTGCGCATGAGTCACGGTGGCTCTAATCCGAGCTCTGCGGAATGAATGCTGAACATGGCAGCCGAGCCATACAACACCAGTCAAGCATGAGACAGCCAGTGTGTCCCTGCCAATCAGGAGCATCACAGCCTTGCAGGCCTGATTTTGGTTTAAAGCTGTCTCCTGTATGGCACCGGAAACAGTTCCAGAATCATTTAAATCCTAATAAAGCTGCTAAGCCTTGCACAGTAAATGAGTGTTAATAGCAGAAACAGATTCAAATGCATAAACTTAAATAAAGTATACATGAGTTAAAAGAGATACATGTCCAGCAATGCAACAAAGTTTAGAAGATAATCTTTATGCAAATGAGCAGTGATGTGATGTGGAAACCATAAAAAAAATAAGCTTTTAATTAATTTTAATGAGTTTTAATTTTCCTCTTGCCCATAAATGCCACTCGATGTCACCTCAATACATTTACTGAATGGCTAACGCTTCTTAACTTTTACACTTTATCTGAACATCAACTTTTATGAATTTAAGTTCCATTCAATTATACCGGATTTAAACATATAAAAATGTTATTTTTTATCTTGTTATTAAACTAAATTGATCATGTTATTGAACTAAATTGAATCAACACTGAACTGTTTTTTTAAGAGCTGCTTTACAGCTGAAATTGTATTTCCTAATTGAAGAACTTTGCAACATTAATGCAGTTATTTTGTTGTTTATTAATATATGAAGCTGCTTTGAAAATCTGTATTGTATAAAGCGCTATACAGTATAAATAAGGCTATGTTCACACTGTCAGTTTTTGGGATTGAAACTGCATTTGCTAACAGGTGTGAGTCTCAAAATGTCCCATTCATACAGCAACTTAGGGTACATTTACATGACAACGATATGCTTAAAATGGAGAAGTTTTTCATTTGAGTTTTCTGCGTACAGGCGACACCATTGTCAAAACGATCCCCATTCATACGAATATCATCACTATAGACTGAACATGTAATACGCATGTGCATGGCGTCATCATTTTCACAGATTCGCGTTTTTGGAGACCGTTTTCAAAAGTTCAAATGAACGGCCAAAACGCATAAAAAGTTTTCAGTTTTTAGTTGAAAACGGTGTTGTGTAAACAGCCCTTTACAGTAGCGTCTTGAATACTGTCTATACAAATGTTCAACGGAAGTCAAGCCCGTATTCTCTTACCAGTAACAACAGTATTACCAAAGTAATAAAAAAGATGGCGACGTCCATTAAACTGAAAAGTCTTATCACTTTTTGACACGACAAGAGTCAAAACATCATTTTCAACACACTCAAATGTATCTAATATGATAAACAGAGCTGTGTTACCTCATACTCATGACTGGGAAAGCGGAAGCAGCGTCGGCGACTGTGGCATAATAAAAGTTCCGCTACTCGCGGCATGTGTTGCGCAATTGCTCCAGCGGCATCGTTCAGCTCCCACAACACTCGGTCCTGCTCTGCTTCATTCTACGGTAACGTTAATAACTGCATCCATGAACACGATTTCTTCCCGAGTCCTATCCCAATTATTTTCCACCGGCTGTGAGGTGAAGACGACATGTCCCAAGATTCTGCGCTCAAACTTTTACGTCATCAAGCTACGCCTTTGTTTTGAATAGGCCTCTAGCGACCTCTAGCGGACAAAAAACTACATATTGCACCTTTAACTGACAGCAACTTTTATATCTGGGTGGAGAGCGGAACATTTGAGTCGCGCCGTAGAACACAAAACTGATGGGACCCGCTCCGGTAGCAACAGTGACTGGACCTAAACCTTCAGACGACACAGCTCATATCTCCTTCACTGTAAGTTACCAAAACCACACACGTAAACCCACAACACACAGTTTTTTGTAGCACAGACCATCTCTCGAGCACAGTATGTCATGACAGACAACTAGTTGTCCAGTCCGGTTCCGTTCACACAGCACTGGTTTTCCGAGAATGCGGTTTTGAGTCCTGAAAATTTACGAGAGTGAGTTAGGTTATAGAATACGGTTGTCACTCCTGATGACGTGTTTTAACGTTTTTTTATATTATATTATTATTTTTTTTTAAATTGTATGTAGTATGACATTTATAACACTATACTTAGTATTATATTACCTTTGCATCAAATTACAAAAAACTAGTTAAAGCTGCTGTGAGAGCATTATCAATCTCTCTCTATTTTTTCCTCTTTTTAAAAGTTGTGAAAACACTGTTGTTGAGTTTTTCTTTTGCTATTTGAGCAAATGGGAACATAAAAAATATATTGAATGTATTCTCTCATTTACCGCTATGGAATTTTACCCAACTGTGACGACTTCTGCTTCGAGAAACCCGGACATGTGAAAAGGGTCTATTGTGTGTGAACGTAAGCGTATTAAGGATTCAAATACAGGACTGACAACCATATTCTCTTGCTGTGTGAACATGGCCTAACTGGCTCCTAGCTGTTGAATTGTTAGAAAAATAATGCATCTGATTTGCGTCGTGGCCGCATTACCACATCAGGTGTGCATTGTTTTTCTTATACTTTAATGGACCATTGTCAATTACTCCTTACTTAACTAATGATCAGTTTGTTACTATTATTATTTAGTTAATGGGCTTCGTTCATGAAACATGAGCAGAACAAATTTGCGTAAATCGTTCATTAATTCATTCTTGCCTAATTTGTCACACTGAACTGAATGCAACAATTTACATAAAAATATTTTTTACAAAATACATACTACAGAAATTTGGGTAACACTTTATTTTAGTGTCATTGTTACATATGTTACATGAAGTTACTATAGTAATAACTATAAATTATGCATAATTACATGCAACTAACCCTAAACCAAACCAAACCCTAATCCTATAGTAAGTACATGTAGTTACTTAATATTATTCAGTACTTAAATGTAAAATTACAGTGTAACAAAGACACCTTAAAATAAAGTATAACCGAAATTTGTTCTGCTCATGTTTCAATGAATAAGGCTATTGTTACCAAATGTTGGAAAAAATAAAAAAACAATCAGATATCAGCAAGAATAATATAAAAACAGAATTTATTATCAACGACAGTCTGAAAATAGATTTCACTTCTGTCATCACGTCACTAATCATCCAGTTCAGCCAAGTTTCTGTCAGCTGTACTTGGTCCCCTTTGATGCCAATGGAAACCGAATGCACTTGTTGCATTTGCATCGAAATGAAAAGGAATATTTGGCAGTCCTGTGCTGCTGAGTGTTTATTTGTCTGGGCCCATGACAGAGAATTCAATCTCATCAGAGCTATTTTAACTGCATGGAGACAACTCATCACTTCTGCTTATTTAAAGAGAAAATGAGCATTGGGCAATGTCAAATAAACCAGTTCCAGTCCCAGACTGAGGAATAGCTCCCTGGGAAAATAGAGTGGTCCCCATGTCTATCTCAGAGTTAAACATGGAACGTTTGGAAAAATTGTGATGTATGGAACAAAGGCAAATCTGACTTCATATGCATTTAACCAAAGACTTTCAAAGAGAAGACCAATAATTAGTATTTGGGGCCAAGACAAAAACACACCTTCCCAAAAGATGTCAAAGGTTGGTATGGCCCATGCTGCATCATTATAAAGTCACAGCTGCGAATCTGGGATCTGAACATGCTGTGTGTCTCCGTACACTGATAGAGATTAGCAAACCCATACGTCATTATCAGAAAATAATCCTCGACCCCTGAGCTCAGGCTCTCTGCCGTGTTATTGTTTGAAAAAGTTCTTCCATTTCATTCCAGTCGACTGAGTTATATTTAGATACCTAATACCAGAAGACTTGGACCGACACGACTGGTATTAACAAATCTAATTGATTGTGTTATCAATGGATTAGAGGAGTATATTTAGACTTTCTTAGAAAGGTGAGATGTTCTGGAATAAACATGGACTGACAAAGAAAGTAAAGCCAAATAATTTACCCTTAAAAAGGGTGTTTAGCAAAAAGGTGTGCTTGTTCTGAAAAGACTTAAAGGGTTCACCCAAAAATTAAATTTCTGTCATTAATTACTCACCCTCATGTCGTTCCACACCCGTAAGACCTTTATTCATCTTCATAACACAAATTAAGATATTTTTGATGAAATCTGATGGCTCAGTGAGGCCTGCATTGCCAGCAAGACAATTAACACTTTCAATGCCCAAAAAGCTACTAGAGACATATTTAAAACAGTTCATGTGACTAAAGTGGCTCAACCTTAATGTTATGAAGCAAGAAGAATACTTTATGTGCACAAAAAAACAAACAAATAACAACTTTATTCAACAATATCTAGTGATCGGCAATTTGAAAACACTGCTTCATGAAGCTTCGAATCTTTACAAATCTTTTGTTTAGAATCAGTGGTTCGGAGCGTGTATCAAACTGCCAAAGTCATGCCCCCCAGTGGTGTACCACTCGAAACACTTATGACGTAACAAAGCCTCGTTTACTTAAATCATGACTTTGGCAGTTTGATACATGCTCCGAACCACTGATTAGAAACAAAAGATTCATAAAGCTTCGAAGCTTCATGAAGCAGTGTTTTGAAATCGCCCATCACTAGATATTGTTGAATAAAGTCGTTATTTGTTTTTTTGGCGCACAAAAAGTATTCTTGTTGCTTCATAACATTAAAGGTGCTCTATGTATGTTTTTAACTGTACTAAAGCATAAATATACTAAAATATGTTTGCAGATATTTATTAAACATGCCGAGTTCACATACTCATTTCTCTGAAAACCATTGCTACAGCCAGTTACTTTACTTTGAAATTTGCGTTCTGTGTCGGAATTTCTGTTTTTGTTTTGGTCTGTGCAAGACTGCACGTTGCCAATTTACCCAATAGTGTTTCGCCACCCCGGGTTGCCAGTTGGCGGAAAACACATGCAGCGAACTGCAGCCATGGAAGCCAGTGAACAAACTGGGTTAGAGATCGCAGATTCTACCCGACCTGAAAAGCCTCAGCATCCATCTACAAATCTCTATGAACGGGAGCATATTAAAATGCGATATCAACTCATCATAAATCAATAAATCAACTAATTATCTTACAGTGTGTAAGTCTCCTCGCCTTCCAATTTCAATTGAGCTCGCTCCTGTTGTGTGTCTTCAAACTGGCAACCCGCATGAGGAGGAGGGGGCGGGGAACACAATATTTTGAATTTGGACTGCAGTACCCATTTCAACCACTAGCTGTCATTCTCACATAAAGCACCTTTAAGGTTGAACCACTGTAGTCACATGAGCTGTTTTAAATATGTCTTTAGTAGGTTTCTGGGCATTGAAAGTGTTAATTGTCTAATGGAGGCCTACTGAGCCATCGGATTTCATCAAAAATATCTTAATTTATGTTCCGAAGATGAACGAAGGTCTTACGGGTGTGGAACAACATGAGGGTGAGTAATTAATGACAGAATTTTCATTTTTGGGTGAACTAACCCTTTAATTTGTGTAGATAGTGCTTGGTTAAACTGATTGCAGGTGGTTAGTGAAAAAGATGCAAATAATGTGAATTCAAGTGTTTTTGTGGCACTTTTATTTGTGAAGTTTGCAATGTTTAATATGACTTCATCTGCACATTTATTTTCAGCAAAACTCAGGAAGGACAAAGTTGTATGCCACAGTGCTGTCAATATCAAATGTCTAGCTTGCAGACAACATAGTTTATATTGGTCAATTTATCAAAATAACTGCCAGGAAATATAAAAAAGTCACTTTCATCTAGGCTTTACTGATTGGATTTTGATTGTTATTGTTTGTGAACTGCAGGGGGCAATAATACCTAAAAACAAAATATTGTAGGTGAAAAGTGTTTGTCTAAAATGCTGTGAAAGAAATCAAAATTTTGTCAAAGGTACAAACACAGTTTGAAAGGGCATGACACTTCTGCTCTCATGTGTACAGTATATATATTTATTTATATACAAACTCTTGTTTGAGATCATGCCATTGAGGTAGTTATGAAACAATTTTATAGAACATATGGTTACTTCTAGAAAAAATTTTAAATAACAGTCAACTCCTGCTCCTGAAAGTTTTCCCCACTTCATATGCATAGCACATATTCCACTATTGCCAATTCTTCAAAAGACATTTTCAGTTCCATTTGACTTGTTCAATTGCATTTGAAGCTGACAGCCTGATGACTCTGGCTCCAGGGCTGCTCGAGCTGCTTAACCTAAGGAATGAATGCATAAACCCCCTGAGAATGACAAACATACCTGCTCAGAACTCTACCTATTTACTATAGAAACCATAGAGAAAACACATGACAGCTTGGATCAGAATAAATATGTATGTGTGAAGTGTGTGTGTGTTTGTTTGCATGTATGATTGCCTGCTCATCTTGAGAGCTTTCTGATGAGCGCGTGTGGGAGAGGAGATTACTAACGAGAGACAGGCTCCAATACACAAGGGTCACAAAGACTCTGATTTATAATTTGTCATCGTACCCATTCTTAAAACGCAATTAACCTCTGCTATCTGGGGCTGTTTGCCATGAATTTGCCAATTACAACGAGGAAAGAGTCTTGTAGAATGAGCGTGAGAAGAGGCTATGTAACGCTGCCCTCTCTCCATCCAGTTAAAAGTGCACTTTCATGGGTTATTGTGGTATATTGCAAATATGCAATGGAAGTGAAGAGAAACAACACTCGTTCTGAATAAATGCAGTCAAGGCTGAGAGGTATTTATTGCAGTGAACAAAGAAAACAAACTAAAAATGAACTTTCAGACAGCAGAAACTATAAGATGCAGTTGTCCATTTCACCTAAAATCAACATATTAGTCCGGCAAATTCCCAAACTGAGGTCTCAAGTTATACCATATTCTAGAAAAAGCCAACTTATTTTTTTTGTTCTATAAAACAAACAAAACAACAACAACAACAACAACAAAAATAGCATATCCCAGTTAACAAAAATATGTTCTAACATTTTGCTATCATTCCCATTAAAGGTGCAGTAGGTGATCTGGGAAATGCTAACGTAAGCCTACTAGCATTAAAAGCATACGATCCCACCCTTCCTGCAAATCGCCCTCCAAAGCCACGCCTCCTCCAAAACACATGAATGCACACAGCTGCTCTCAGCAAGAGACGGCGTTAAACTACCTCATGTCTCAAAACACATAACATTACATTAATAATGAGTGTAAACAACTAAAGCCGGGTGCACACGGTGCAATTTATAACAGTCCTTTACGATTGTTACTTGTCAGACTGTACGAACATGATCCTCATGTCACACTGTGGGATCTCAGCCATCATTTATGTCAGACTGTACGACAGTCAAGACGCATTAAAAACGGACGCGCACATGAAAACTCGTCCGGAATTTTACATCAACCCACACATGTTCGGTGACTGTGAGCTGCATTACACACTGGACTGAAATGGTGGCTAACAAAGACATCTCTAATTTAGTTAATTTTGATCACGGCTTGTCTTGAAAAACGAAGACAATTTGACGTTTGTCGTAGGAGAAGTCACACTGCAGGACTGTGCGGAAAGGAAAAATTTGATTGCAACGGTCATTAATCGGCTGTCGGTGAACATGTCAAACTAGCGATCAAAGACTACAGATTTTAGCCTAGGATTACAGGAATCTTTTAGGATTCTCAAAATTTGTCTCAGACAACCAAATTGTGGCCAAAATCGCACAGTGTGCACCCAGCTTTAGAGAGCTTGTACCTGACTGCTGCAGATTCATTTCAGTGTTGATACTGTTGACATGGATATAATTCCGAGTCTGAGGATGTGAACAGCTCCGGTTAGAACGTCACGGATTTCCATCTCTTAATTATGGTAGTTATGGCGCGAACGCAGCATAAGCTTGTTGTATTGATTCGGTAGGAACTGTAAAAGGTGGCTGCTGTTTGTTTGTGGTGCTCGGTGACTGAAGTCTGTCTGTATAACTCTGCATATCATGAAACGCACTTATGACGTATGATGTCTGCGTGACCAGGGTGTGTGATGGTATGTAAAAACATACGTTGACAGGAAAGTAAGACATCGTATTATTTCATTCGGACCGAATATAATGATTGAATTTACATTTTATGGTTCTACACCTTCCACAGATGATATATATTTATAAAAAAATACATTTAGACCATTTAACATAGTGATTGCTATCAGGATATGAGAAGACTTTCAGCCAGTATAACCAAAAAAATATTTCTGTAGAGAAATTGCACCTTTAAGTTATTTCTGAATGTTCTCTGGATGTTAAAAACATCAAGTTTTTACATGTTTTAAAATGTCTTTCTTGGTTATATGAACATTAAGGGAACATCCCAGTCTATCATTTATTCTGCAAACATTATGGAAGCGTTAATTTTGAATGTTCTCTGAACATTCTGAAACAAGTATAGTAACATTTTAAAAATGTTAAATGAACGTCCAACTAAAACATTCCATGAACAATGTACAAATGCCTTTGTGCTAATGTTTTGAGAACATTATTAAAGACCAGATAACTTTGAATGAACATTCTATTTACATTACTGGAAGAACGTTTGTTCATAGCTAACGTTCTGAGAACATTTCCTGTTAAGCTTGGATGATACTAGTGAGAGTCATTAGGCAAATTCAGACCAATAACTTTTGTTTAATCTTTTCTAAATGATTCATTAAAAAGATCTGGCACAAAAGAGTCAATAATTCACTACAAATTGGACAAACACCAACCAGTTCATTGCAATAATTTTGCCTATCTGTCGTATTTATTTTATTTCTTTGCATCCAGTCTTTCTCTCTCTTCTTTTTTTTTATTTTTTATTCAGACTGCATTTCTTTTGCTGTCAAAATATTTATTAAGCTTCTCAATTCCAACCCTATTTGTGGGGAACTATCCCTTTAAGAATTCAATCAAGACAGAGAAATTTTGTTTAACAGAAGGAAGGCCTTGCCAATGTAGTTCAGTGAAACATTACACGCATGTCTAAATGTTCAACAATTCAGAACATTGCAAGCATACTTTCCCAAGGGAGTAAGAGACTATTCTTTACTAGTGCTGTAAAAAAAAGAGGTCCATGTTCACCTCACAGGAGTGTGGCATTTCTTTTCGTCTGAGGCTTTACCGCATATTATGGAAAGTTTAGAAGGGCAGGCTTTTATTTATCCACCAAATATTACATTTCATCTTGTAACCTTTCTAATAAGTCATGCTACCTGAGGGATATAGCTTCATATCTTTCATGCTTCCAGATATGTATTATTGTTTAGACATCTATTCAAGTGAAGAATGTATAACAATATTGAGGAAAAAGTCCCCCCATAAGGAATGAACAAAGTTATCTGGGGGAAAAAAAAGCTAATCTCATTTCAAACAAGTCTGCCATCTAGTGCTGCTTCTAAGAAAGCATCTAATGTTGTATAACATTTTAGTGCAAAAAAGTGAGTCATTTTAGAACAAACTAAAAATCTTTTTTTTTTTTTTTAGCAGAAGCTAATAAAGTATAATATAGTTTGCAATTTGACATCATTGGACAATATGTCAAATAAAGTAAATGTGAAGCGTGTCATTTCTGAGCAACATAAAACTGCATAAAATGACTTTTCAAGCACTCCTTCTATCTGCTATTGGTCGGCCAAACAGATAGCTCCGCCCCAAACTCACGCCATTGGTTGTTTTAACGGCACTATATCAGGCTGGTTGAAATGCTCAAAAAAGATTCACTACTTCAGTTAAAACTTTTGGGGATGAGTCTCTTATGCTCACCAAAGCTGCATTTATTTGTTAATACCATAAAAAACGTAATACCATGAAATTTGGTTACCATTTAAATAACTGTTTTCTATTTGAATATATTGTAAACTGTAATTTATTACTGTGATGGCAAGGCTGATGTATTGCTCAAGAGACATTTATTATTATCAATGTTAAAAACAGTTGTGTGCTGCTTAATATTTTTGTGGAAACCATTATTTTTTGGGATTCTTTGATTAAAAGAAAGTTAAAAAAAAAAAAAACCTTTTTGTAACATTCTAAATGCCTTTACAGTCACTTTTGATCATTATAATCCATCCTTGCTGAATAAAAAAAAACTAAAAATAAACTGACCGCAAACATTTGAACAGTAGTATAGCAATGTTGCTATTTTTCAGGGGAATTATACTACAAATTGTCTATTTGTAAGCTATTTTAGCAGGGAAATTATACACATTACGATTATTTTCGGACAAAAAGTGAACAAGACCGAAATTGTGAATACTATTTTCTGCACACACACAGCCTCGCGTGCAGTATCATCATCTCGCCTCAGAAACCCCTGTGCCTGATCCCCGCTGTCTGGCAACCCTGTGCTCTGCTCACCCGCTGGCCGCCTGCACAGCTCTCGTCACTGCCAGCATATGGCACAGTGTCTGAAGGCCCCCTGAGGCTCTCCTGGTCCCCGAGCCCATCTCTTTCTCTGCATGGCTTCTGAATATGTGTGTGAATGTCAGGGATCAGCACACTTTAGGCAACCAAAGAAGCAGCTGTTCTTCTAAGAAAGCGGCAGGGTGTAGGAAGTACAGTTTGAAAGGAAACAGTTTTGAAGCTGGCTGATATAGCACTCAGCTGAGCTCCATATGAGGTGATAGGGCTTCTGTCCATGACTGTACAAAGTGCAGTGTAGCTTATGGTAACAGTTTTCCTTATTACCATGAGAAATATTCCTGGAGTAAAATGAGTAACAACTCAAGTTTCTGTGTATTATAAGACTTTATACTACATTATATATACAGGCTTGTATACAGGCAAGTGCTGTCAGGTGGACTAAACTGATAATTCATCATGCCGCTCTAAAAGCATCACAATATTAACTTTTAAAGAATATATTGTGAACCTTTAAAAGCAATACAGCCACAGAGAAATAGCTTTTATCTAAACCACAAAAGACTAGTAATTATATACACGAGAGATGACAACAGAAGAATAAAATTGTTAAGGATTTTTTTTCAATGAATATCCATGAGCTTTAAAAAGAGCTGTCATATCTTGAATAGTGCCCTATTCAAACCTCAAAATTGCTATTCATTTATAAAGAAAACACAAACCAGGATACTGAAGCAGCTGACAGTAAGAGTCAAAGTAGAAATGTAATGACCTTTTATTCTGAATTTTAAGATAACAATACTGTGCACATGTGGGTTAAAATGCTGCATTTCCTATTGTTACTACTATACATTACATTACATATTGCTTATACAATAAGTACTGGGTACCGGTCAAAACACTGTCAAATCAGAGTTTAAGCAATTGTTTAAGCAAGTATACATTCTTTTTGTCTTATTTTCCATGTACAGTATCTAAAAAAAACATTGAACTTGAAACAAGATACATATAATACCCAAGATATTGAGACTTGTTTTCAAAAAAATGTACTGGTGTATCAGTGGTGGTCAGCATGGGCACCCTGACTGGTCTGCGGCTATGCAGCCCCATACACAACAAACTGTGATGCACTGTGTATTCTGACACCTTTCTACCAGAATCATCATTAACTTCTTGAGCTATTTAAGCTACAGTAGCTCGTCTGTTGGATCGGACCTAAAGGGCCAGCCTTCGCTCCCCACGTGCATCAATAAGCCTTGGCCACCCATGACCCTGTTGCCGGTTCACCACTGTTCCTTCCTTGGACCACTTTTGATAGATACTGACCACTGCAGACCGGGAACACCCCACAAGAGCTGCAGTTTTGGAGATGCTCTGACCCAGCCATCTAGCCCTCAAAATTTGGCCCTTGTCAAACTCGCTCAAATCCTTACGCTTGCCCATTTTTCCTGCTTCTAACACAACAACTTTGAGGACAAGATGTTCACTGCCTAATATATCCCACCCACTAACAGGTGCCGTGATGAAGAGATAATCAGTGTTATTCACTTCACCTGTCAGTGGTCATAATGTTATGTCTTATCGGTATATATATATATATATATATATATACACACACAAATACATATATATATATATATATATATATATATATATATACACACACACACACACACACACACACACACACACTACCAGTCAAAAGTTTGGAATCGGTAAGATTTTTAATGTTTTTAAAAGAAGTTCGTCTGCTCACCAAGGCTGCATTTATTTAATTAAAAATACAGTAAAAACAGTAATATTGTGAAATATTATTACAATTTAAAATAACTGTTTTCTGTTTGAATATATTTTATAAAGTAATTTATTCCTGTGATCAAAGCTGAATTTTCACCATCATTACTCCAGTCTTCAGTGTCACATGATCCTTCAGAAATCATTCTAATATGCTGATTTTTTGTGTACAATATTTTTTTTTCAGGATTCTTTGATGAATAGAAAGTTCAAAAGAACAGCATTTATTTGAAATATAATCTTTTGTAACATTATAAATGTCTTTACTGTCACTTTTGATCGATTTAATGCATCCTTGCTGAATAAAAGTATTAATCTCTTTAATTTCTTTTCAAAAAAATAAAAATAAAAATTCTTACTGACCCCAAACTTTTGAACAATAGTGTATAATGTTACAAAAGCTTTGTATTTCAGATAAATGCTGTTCTTTTGAACTTTCTATTCATCAAGGAATCCTGAAAAAAAAGTACACAATTGTTTTCAACATTGATAATAATCATAAATGTTTCTTGAGCAGCAGATCAGCATATTACAATGATTTCTGAAGGATCATGTGACACTGAAGACTGGAGTAATGATGCTGAAAATTAAACTTTGACATCACAGGAATAAATTACTTTATAAAATATATTCAAACAGAAAAGAGTTATTTTAATTTGTAATAATATTTCACTATGTTACTGTATTTTGGTTCAAATAAATGCATCCTTGGTGAGCAGAAGAGACTTGTTTTAAAAACATTAAAAAATCTTACAAATCTAAATCTTTTGAATGGTGTATATCTTGTGAAGTAATATACTTCTTGTAAGGTATGTTTAGGAACTGATTATGTTAGTTATCTTTATATATAGACAACAGTGTATGGTATGTCCTCATTTAAATATCTCAGTAATATCTTTGTTTGTGTGTGTGCGCATGTCAAACAAGCAAGCGTTCAGGACCTCGGAGAGCTCCCGGAGGCAGGTGTGACCACTGACTCCCCCTGGCTGGCAGACACACACACACACACACACACACACACACACACAGAGAGAGAGAGAGAGAGAGAGAGAGAGAGAGAGCTCCTGAGTAGAGGTGATTATGGCACACACAGCAGCCCTGGGCAACCGGGACACACTCTGGATATTTCCATCAACTTTCCACTCCAAAGCAACAAGGCAGGAAAAAACCAGCCCACATTTTCCCCTGCCAATACACACACACACACACACACACACATACGTTCACTTTCAGATAACTACTTTCCCTGACTGACCTGTCTCCTTATTTCTCACATACATATATGTGTATGCATGGCTACTGCCATTAAAAAAAAACTAAATAACAATGTAACATCAGAGCAGCTGAGGTAAACACCTCATTTACAATGCAGAAATTGAGAAATAAAACAACTAGTTTTCATATAACCCACATGTCAGACTGCAACAGGGCATTTCGTTTCACATTTCAAGCCTTAAGCTTTCTCTGATCCCCGGAAGAAGAGATTTTATCCAGGAATCCCCCAACTGTTACCACATGGCAATCTGTACTACCAACTACCCACAGAGGTAAAATATCAACAGATAATACATCCTACTACGAGCAAAAGCCAATTCATTTGTGTTCGACCAGGCTGCTACTGTAAAGGTGCAAATATAGATGTGCGGAGCACTGGTTAACAACATGCTATGCAGCTTCAACGTGACATGATCAAGTTTCCTCTCCCACACGTCACTCCATACTAATTTTCCATTTCTCTCCACTGTTTTAGCTTTATTTTTATTTATTTTTTTCAGTTTTATTATTCTTAGTACTTAAACTTATTTCAGTTAGTAGCCAAGGCAACATTTCTAATTTCCATACATTTTTTAAGTTTACATTTTTAATATTTTTCTTTTATTTTAGATTTACTTAAATGAATGATAATAAGTGTTCTGACTGGTTGACTAGCATGGGTGGTTGCTAAGACGTTGCTATGTGGTTAAAAGGGTGCTCTGAGAGGCTAGGGCATCGCTATGTGGTTGCTAAGGTGTTCCGAATGGTTGCAACACTGTTCTGGGTGGTTACTAGGGTGGGTGGCTGCCAGGGAATTGCTATTGTTACCTAAAGGGGGTCGCACACCGGACGCGAAGCTCAGCGCCGCGCCATGTCTTTAAAATTCAAAAGCATTGTTTTCTATGAGTGTACGCACACCGGCGGCGACATTCGGCGCCTGTCCGCGGCACCCAGCTACGACTCAGGAAGTTGTTCAAAATCCTGCTGCGCCACAGAGCGCCATTTACATTCGTTAACCTCAGTGCGAAATATTAAAGCATAGGCATATGCATATGTATATGCATATGTAACGTTTCCCTGTCGACTTAAAACTCACCTATCGTGCAGCTCTTCTATCAGGAGCCGATTCAAAATTGAGCTCGCGCGTATATAATGTGCGCGTCCGGTGTGCGATACCTGTGAGTTGTCTGAGGCGCGGCGGCGCTGAGCTTCTCGTCCGGTGTGCGACCCCCTTAAGTGTTCTGACTGGCTGACAAGGTGTAGGTGGTTGGTAAGGCGTTGGTATTGTAACAGCCAAAACTATGTGTTTACATGCATCACATTATGGTGCGTTGTGCCCTTTAAGAGACTGATCACTTCACTCAACGCATGCTATGCGGTGATGACATAGAAGAACTACGTGACTGTGTGATGAGAACTACGATAGGTGATAAATGTGCTCTCCCATTTTTGTTATGATATTGCTTTATATTTATTTGTAACGCTAAGAAAGAGTCAATCTCTCATGTATGAGAGGAGCGCGTTCCTGTGTACCTGCCATTAAACGAGTGGAATACAGACTTTTCGACTGCAAGCTCTTTCATTCCATTGATTTAACTAGCGTTAACTGGGCCAAAGCGTTACACTATGTGGTTTATAGGGTGTTCTGTGTGGTTGCTAGGACATCGCTATGATGTTGCTAAGTGTTCTGACTGGTTGACAAGGTGTGGGTGGTTGTTAAGGTGTTGCTACGTGGTTTATAGGGTGCTCTGGGTGGCTGCCAGGGCATTGCTATGTGGTTGCTAAGATCCTCTAAATGAAAAAAGGAAAGAAAAAAAAGGAAAAGATTGCTGTAATGCTGCATCCTGGAACTGGAGGCTGAATAATGATATTCCCATATGCCCTTGGCACTGGAAAAATATCTCAATGAGGCTTGAACTGGCTATTTGCATCAAATTTACAAGGTGGAATGAGTGACACGTTAGCAAAAATTCACTGGTGATTTGCCAGGAGATGTGATGGAAATGATATAGCATCTAATTCAGCAGAGATCCTCCCTGGGCATTTAAACACTAAATAGTAACTGACAACAGCAAAGCTGAGATCCAGAGATCTGACAAGTAAACCAGACAATATTGGCCAACAGCAACACTACAGTGTAGATAACAGCTGAACATAAACAACTCCTGGAGATAAACCCCCTGGTCTGACATGAAAAGGGAAAAACTAAACAGTTGTTTTAGGATGATAAATATCTTTACAAACAATTCACTGCACAGATGCATCAGGGGAATTGAAATATTATTTCTTAATTTGATTCATTTGTCATTCGGCAAGGAAACAGGCTGGATTTCATTTAATCTCCTTCCCGCAAGCACTAAATACCATGTCTTAACTAAAGACATGCTTGTAATCTGCTAGCATTAATAGGCTTTCTTTGATGACATTTACACACTGTTTTATTCTTTATATCTGGTAGGGGAACAGGTTTGTTCAAAAGCATCTTCTGAGAGCAGTGGATAAATAAATTCCAAAACTTTCTGACAGGTAAATAAAGAAGGCGTCAGCCTCTTCAACAAGGCAAGATTATACCTAATATTACATTCCTCACAGTGGCCTTTTTCTCATTATGTAATGTCAAAAGCAACAAAGGAACACAATTAAAGCAAGTCATTAGTCATTAGGTGATGTGTAATTAAGCGTCATATTGAAATTGTTGATCTTAACGCTAGGCTAGATGAAGAAACAGTTGATTAAAAAAAAATCTGCATCATTTGTTTATTCTTATTTCTGAGTAAGAGCCGAGATTACAAAAGTCTTTGGAGAAATCAAAATGTTATTTTGAAAAAATGACAAAGTCATGAACAATGTGGCGCAGGTCCCAGACTAAAGAAAAACGAATTCATTTTCACCTCTGGCTCACTGAGACAGTTGTGTAAACAACAGTCGAAAGAAGCTCTGGGAAATATACAGTTCCCAAAAGACTGGCATGAGCTATGAATTTTATTCAATTATTAATAAAAGGTACTCCAAACAGCCAAAGGATCTTGGGTTTTTATATTATATATTGAGGCACCAATATTGCAAGATTTTTGTTGTTCAAAATACAATTGCAATTGTGATGTTGCTTTTAACAGTCCTATAAACAAGTTAATATAAAGTAACTTATGTTTTAGACACAATATTGACAGTCTAATTTTGCTTGAAAATATCTCCAAACAAATCCACAATCGAATAAACCATACACTGTAACCGATTTCTGTAATTTGAGCAGTATTTTGCTTTTTAGTATTTTTAATATGTACAGTAAGATACTGTAAAATGTGTATACAGTATGTTACTGTAAACAGCAAAGGATTATGGGAAAATATATGATCACTACTGTAATAATTCTCTACCTTAAATCCATTTACAGTAGTGAAGTTGCCTGTGAAAAACTGACCAATGGCAAAAGTGATTTCTTTTAAAGTTTTTTTTTTTTTTAACTGTATGGTGGAAGTGGCGGTTAATGGACAAAAGGTTAGTATATTATATCTATTTTATGTAAAGCAAACATTTCCAAATATTTTCACTTATAATGTTAACAGCACACAAACATGATTCATTGTGTTGGACAATGAGATAGACAACACCATTGTTAAAGGGGGGTTTTTAAACAATATTTTCAAGTACACGTTTTGATTTATTTTCAGGTTTGTGGTCTGGATCATGTCATCTGCAATGTCTGAAGTGTATTTTAGAGTCTTTTCTTGTGATTGCCTTCATAACGGTGATAAAATCTACAGGTGAGTAAGCTGTAGTTGGACCAACTCAATTTAAATGGCCTAAATTGAGTTGGACCAACTAAATTTAATTGGCCCAAAACTCAATTAAATTGAGTTGGGCCAACTCAATTGAAACACCCTGAGTGATTTGATTCTGGAAGCGGGCCAAAATTCAAAAACATTACAGAAACTCCTCTAAATGTCCAACATAACTGAACATTAAACTCTAACATTAACCAACTATCTCTCCCTTTACTGAAAAACACATAAAATAACACTTTAATCCCTAAATTGACTCTCCAAATGCAGTCCCTTGCAAAGCCTGCTGGGAACTACAGATCCACTGCCCAGTTAGTTATGTAAACAAAAATAATGCATGTAGTTTTACCACAAATGAATTAAGTAAACTTCGGTTGATTGAACACAATTAAATGAAGTTGCGACAAAATGTTAAAAAAAAAATCCTGTTACTTTAGCTAATTTTAATTATTAAACTGAACAAGAGGCAAAAAAAAAAAAAAAAAAACTTTTTTGAGTGCATGCGCAGAAGGCTTTCAGTAAGTTACTGTAAAATTTACAGCAATCTCTTTACAGTGTTGAGCATCTCTGAGCAACAGAGTAGGTGGTGTTACTCAGTCACGCACTCACAAAACCAGTTTTTTATTTAGGTCATGAATGAATCATTGTTTTTGAACGAATAGGTTGACTTTATGATTCAATGACTCACTCATAAATGCAGCAACTTGTTTCGTTCCTGAATGAATCAGTGTTTTTGAACAAATCAGTTGACTGAATGAATCAATGACTCATAAGTGACTGAACGAAACTGGTTTTGAATAATTCAGATAAGTGAATGACTAAAGACAGTCACTATTCACCACCTACTGGTTTAATGATGCAGAAAGAGTCCCTGAAAATCCCCACATTTTGGGTGAACTACTGGGTGTACCACTAAACTACTAAACTGTGTAAAAAGGTGTAAAAAGTATTACGTCTGAGTATCGTCACGTCAGTTTTAAATCTGACTGTTATATGTCATTGTAGAAAAAACACAACAAAATATGACTAAAAATACAGTATGTTAAAAAGCTTTACTGGTGCTTTTCTTGGAATCATTTTGATAAACTGGAGTAAAACCCCTGTTTTGTAAGCGTCATGTGACTGTGGTGGGGGTGGACTGCTTTTAGAGCCAGTCCCTGCTAACAGAGTAATAGCTCAGACAGTGATCAGAAGATGATGTCCACATGGATTCCTTGCTATAAGCAACTGCAATGTGTTCCTCATAAAATTAAAATTCTGTCACTATTTACTCACCCTCATTTAAATAGGTTTATCACACAAAGCTATCATATTTCATTGGAAGACTTGGAATACAGTCATGGACAAAATTGTTGGTACCCTTGATAAATATGATCAAAGATGACTTTAAAAATAAATCTGCATTGTTTATCCTTTTGATCTTTAATTCATAAAATTAGCAAAATTCTAACCTATTATTGAATGAAAAGAATTGAAAGTGGGGGGAAAATCACATTATGAAATAAATGTTTTTCTCCAAAACACATTGGTCACAATTATTGGCACCCTTTTATTCAATACTTTTTGCAACCTCCTTTTGCCAAGATAACTGCTCTGAGTCTTCACCTATAATGCCTGATGAGTTTGAAGAACACCTGACAAGAAATCAGAGACCATTGCATCATACAGAATCTCTTCAGATCCCCAGCTCCATGTTGGTGCTTCTTCTCTTCAGTTCACTCCACTCATTTTCTTTAGGGTTCAGGTCAGGGGACTTGGATGGCCATGACAGAAGCTTCATTTTGTGCTCAGTGACACATTTTTGTGTTGGTTTTGATGTTTGTTTTGGATCATTGTCCTGATGGAAGATCCAACCACGGCCCATTATTGGATTTCTAGCAGAAACGGTCAGGTTTTGATTTTTTATCTGTTGGTATTTGATAGAATCCATGATACCATGTATCTGAACAAGATGTCCAGGAGCTCCAGCAGAAAAATAGGCCCACAACATTAAAGATCCAGCAGTATATTTAACTGTGGACATGGGGTACTTTTTATCCATGTGTGCACCAAACACATCTGGTGGGTTTGCCAAAAAGCTCTTTTTTTTAAGTTTCATCTGACCATAGAAGCCGGTCCCGTCAGAAGTTCCAGTCTTGTCTGACAACTGAATATGCTGGAGTTTGTTTTTGGATGAAAGCAGAGGATTTTTCTTGAAACCCTCCCAAACAACTTGTGGGGATGTAGGTGCTGTCTGATAATTTTTTTTAGGCTTTCTGAGACTCAAGACTCAACTAATCTCTTCAATTCTCCAGCTGTGATCCTTGGAGAGTCTTTGGCCACTCAAACATTCCTCCTCACCGCGCATTAGGATGATTTAGACACACGTCCTCTTCCAGGCAGATTTGGAACATCTTTAGTTGATTGGAACTTCTTAATTATTGCCCTGATAGTGGAAATGGGGTTTTTCAATGCTTTAGCTATTTTCTTACAGCCACTTTCTATTTTGTGAAGCTCAACAATCTTTTGCTGTACATCAGAACTATATTCTTTGGTTTTACTCATTGTGAGGAATGATTAAGGGAATTTGGCCTTTGTGTTTCCTCATGTTTATACTCCTGTGGAACAGGAAGTCATGGCTGCACATTTCATGTTCATGATCACCCTGGTGTGCTAAAAAAAAAAAAATGTAAATATGAATGGGAATATACTTCAGATATATTTTACTCATAAAAAATTCTAGGGGTGCCAATAATTGTGGCCAACGTGTTTTGAAGAAAAACATTTATTTCATAATGTGATTTCCCCCCCACTTTCAATTCTTTTCCTTCAATGAAAGGTTAGATTTTTGCTAATTTTATAAATTAAAGATCAAAAGGATAAACAATGCAAATTTATTTTTACAGTCATCTTTGATCATATTTATCAAGGGTGCCAATAATTTTGTCCATGACTGTATATACATTAAATAAGATGTATGGACAACCTTTTTGAAGCTTTCATTACATTGCATGGAAGAGTGACCAGAACAAAATAAAGAAAGTCAATGATTTAGGAATGACATGTGGGCAAGTGATGACAGAATTTTAATTTTTGGTTGAATTGTCCCTTTTTAACATGAAAAATGACACACATCACCTTTAAGACACTATAGCCAGGGAAGAACAGCAAGTCCTTTGGTCCATTGTGAGCAAGTATATGTGCCATTAATTTGCTATAAATATATCTGTTAACATTAACTGTGCATAAAGTTAGCCTATATCTTAAAAGAGAATTCTTGGAACGAATGGGTCCTGTCCCAGTTCTACAGTCATTACTCATAGTACACACTTTGATAATATGTGTGGAAATTGTCAGGGTTGGAAGTCACAATGGCACTAATCTCTGCGCAGGATTCTTAAAAAGAGCCTTGCTGTGAGTAATGTAGATTGAGTGAGCTATTTCCAGCGCTCGGTGCAGTAAAACCTCACCCTGACTCACCGTGCATACTTTAGGAGGACATTAATATTTTACCAGCATTATAGCTCACAAAAAAAATGTCCTCAGATCCTCTTTCTATAGCAGTCTCACAGTATTACACTTTAAACAATGAGGAAACATCCAAGCAAAAGTTTGTCAAGGTTTCTTGCAAGGTTATAGTAAAACTAAAACTAAGATGAAAACTGTTAATTTAAAGTTCAACTGCAGTCAATGAATTTATCCCTTAAACTCATGTTTTATCATCAAAATGACATATTAAAAAAAAAAAAATATTCGGTGAAAATAACTTCTTCATGCCTAAAATAGCTTGAATGTAACTCGATACCCTTGCTTCATTTAGTGTATGCGGAATCATGAATATGCAAATTAGTCCTCGCCTCCACTCAATCACACCTACCTGATCCACTCGGTAAACTGTAGTAAACACTACACAATGGAAATATTGGTTTAATTCATCCATATATGTTAGAAACTGTTTCAGAAAAAGAAGTGGAAGAGTGAATTATACAGGGTGGTCTACAAGTTGATGTATCAGAATGTTATTGCATTTTATGTATCGCTCTCTACAACGTCGTACACATAACGTTAATTGATATGATTAGCCTTTGGCTTGACTACATTATCAAACAGCTAATAATGTGTTGCTAATGTTACACAAACCATGTTCCCGCTATTGCTGTGATGTCATGTGAGTGACAGGTTGTCCCGCCCTTACGCCAGTAAACAAGTCATCAGAGAAGAGAAGTCGCTGCAAGACGGAGGGGAAGTTTTTTTTTATAAAAGATTATGAGGGCACACATATTTAAATAATGATGTGCACAGATAAATCATTTATAATAAATACTGCAATATTCCATAAAGAACAATTTAAAAAGAATAAAAATAAATTTGTCGATTTTGATTTCATAGACTTTAAAAACTTTTTTTTTGTATAAGCTAAAATAATTCAATTAAAAATTAAAAATTGGTGCAAAGTAAATTTCCACACTCTTTCTGACCTTTAGTATTAAACAGGCACTTTTTTTGTTTTTGTTTTTTTGGGAGGACTTTTATGTCGATAACCTCTGGCTGACCTCTGCGTACTGAAATAGAGCAGGCAAAGTTACAGAAAAGGAATTTATATGCAAATATGAGTGGTCATATTTCAATGCACTTTATAATATTTACAATTTCTGAATGATCCTTTTTTGCAGATTAGTTTTCAAAAATGGCTTTAGTTTTACATTAAAGTATGTTTCGTACATACAGTACACTGAACTCTTATACATCCAAACTGCACAAATCAAAACTGCACAAAAAAAAAACTCCATGACATGTCAGCTTTAAAGTTTTAAAGCAGGGATATTGTGCTCATGCCAATGTAAATATTAGATGATACTCATTTCTAAGGATGAAACTATGATGGCACCAATATTCTCTAGTCTATTAGAGCACTTTTATATTCATTGTGGTGCTAATCCATGTAGCAGCTGCATCCTAATAGACACTCTCTAGCCTTTGATTACAATAAATCAGAGCCCAGAGCTTTTTGGCTGTCTTTCCAACAAGGGTTTCATTTGTGGTCTTGAACAGAGAGCAACGTCATTGCCCCTGCATACAAAGGTTCAATGGTAGGCAGCTGTGGCATGTAATGCATGTTATATGAATACAATGCTGAAAATATTCACACATATTTGAAATAGGCCACAATTAAATGTGAGATGTTTAGAACAATATACTACCATACTACTCATACTATTTCTGCAGTATGCACAAGAATTAACATTTTAACAATTTTTATTCCAAGATGCTAACTGAATACCAGTGAATTCAACATGTGTTTACATTAAGTCATTTGGCAGATGCTTTTATCTAAAGCGACTCACATTGCATTCAAGTACATGTAATATATTATCGCTGTCATGCGAAGACCTTGTATTTCTTTTCTTTTTTTCAGAAAATCATTACTATTGGTCACTCTTTACATCTGTCTGTGGGTTTTGCAAATATTTAATCAATGAAAAGTGTTAAAAACAGCAAGATTCATCAGGCTCAAATTGTAAAAAATGGTTGGGAGGGATCATGAAGAATCATTTTCGCAAATGAATTGGCACCTCTGAGTCCAGACCTTAGATTCATTGAAAGTCTTTGGGATGTGCTGGAGTAGACTTTACAGAGTGCTTGACTCTTGTCAAGATTTTGACCAAAAATTGATGCACCTCTTGATGGAAATAAATTTTGTGATGTTAAAAATTTTAAAATGTAACGTAACATTAAACATAACTAACATTTTAAATTGAAATAATATTTCAGATTCTTGCTGTAATTACCTTGGTGAGCATAAAAGACATTTTTTCAATCCTTTTCAGTACTGAATGAAATAATAATAATACTATTAAAACAAATAATCATGATTTATATTACATTTCTCTGGCCTTGAATTTAATTTTTCACAATTCTTCATTGCTGCCAAAGTAAGGTATCTTAAAAGGCATCTTCATATTTGATGCCTTAATGTGTTGTCTAGGTAAGCAGCACACTAGGTTTTGGAACACAGTTACCATATTCCATGGACACGGAATTGTTATGAAGTGTCGTTAACACATAGAAATGCTAAGAGACAGCCGGCGGATGAGAGGTATGAGCGTTATGTAATGGGGCTGATCAGGAGAATGCAGGGAGAGAGAGCACTATGATGACATAAGCATGTGTAGTGAGTGGGAGGTATTAAACCCCCCTGGCAAAAGCATTGAGCGCAGCACCGGGAACAGGTACAGCGGAGAGGTCATGCACACGTCACGCACAGTTCCGCATGGGTGAGCGACATTAATGCTAATAGATCCCCATTCATGTATTTAACCTTGACAGTCTGCAAAACAAGAACCACAGCATCACATATCAGTGCTAGCCAGCACAATAAAAGAGTGACACTGGAATGTTAATGGCTCACTTGAGGATAGCATTAGCCTGTTTTTTTTTCTGTGTCCCTGCACTCTATAAACATCATTCAAGAGAGCAGACATCTGATATTTCTGCAGTGTCACATTACTGGGATATGGTTTCAGCCGTTTGGTGAACTTTAGCCTTGCAAGCAGGAGGTTGAGGTTAGTAGTCAAGCACACACACTGGAACAGCCATAGTACTTCGGCCTGAGGAAAGGAATTCATGCAGAACAAAAGGCCATACTTGTAACTCCACTTAAAACTGATATGACCATATAAAGCAGAACTCATGACCAGCAAGCTCGATTACATAACCCCAATGAAACTAGAGCTCCTCTAAACTCTTCTAGATTCCTCTGTCTTTTGTCAGGGCTTCTTAGTGACATCATACAGGAAACTGTACAACGAAGAGTCCATTTTTGTGCATATTCAACAGGTAATTCTGTACATTTTAACTCTGTTTTTCTTTTCGGTATAATGTCTCTGGTCCCAGTAGGATGCTGGTGTGCTGGTGCCTCAACCATGATGGGTCGTTTGCTATTCAGAACTGAATTCAGAATGCCTTTCAAGTCTTAAGGGTTTGGAATGACATGATGTTGAGTGAATGATGGCAGAATATTTGTTTTTGGGTAAACTATGCCTTTCATTTAATTTAAATAATTTAATATTACATTTAAATAAATTAATTTATATGGTTAGTTCACCCAAAAATTAACATTCTGTCATCATTTACTCACCCTCATGTTGTTCCAAACCTATATGACTTTCTTACTTCTGCAATCTGCAGAACACAAAAGAAGATATTTTGAAGAATGTTGGTAACCAAACCATTTTGGTTACCATTGACTTCTACTGTAAGGACCAAAAAATACTGGAACATTCCTCAAATTTTCTTCGTCTTTTGTGCTCCCTATAAGAAAGAAAGTCATATAGTTTTGGATCCACATGAGGGTGAGTAAATAATAACAGAATTTTCTCTTTTTGGGTGAACTAAATCCATTAATAATAAATAAATAAATATAAATAAATAAATTAGTTTAGTATAGCTCTGCAAATCAGCACTCTAGTAAAGTCACGTCACGTTTATTTATATAGCACTTTATACAATAGATTGCTTAAAATCAAGAAGCTTTACTGTATTAAACATGAAAAACAGTGTCAGTGTCTCGTTTCATCAGAAGGACAACGTCATTTTCTAATAAAAAGCAGCTTTCCAATGTGTTCATGTTTTCACTCGTGACGTCCACGGATTGAACAGGAGAAAAGAAGCAGAAAAGATTTCTACGTGAAAGAAGGCAGAGCCTCCACGCACACCTATCTAATACGTAATCGCCATGTACCAATGGTAGTACAACGGTGTTTACCAGCTTAAGTGAAAATTTTTTCCGGAAAGTTCGCTTTGGCAAGCTGCTTCGAACTCCCAAAACGAACTCCAAACGAAACTCATTTTGGCCTGATTTTGTTTGAAATGACATCATATCAGTTCATTCTTCGATTTCGCCTCAAGTATATCAGGGCCTTAACTGCGTAGGAAATGGCTCAAACTGGGGGCCTTTATCACACTCTTGTAATTCGAACACTGCATGCACTGCAAACAGCATATCTGAAAGATAAATCTCACTCTGACTTTCTGCAGGCTGGGTAATCACTCCCCTGTCACAGAGAACATTTCTCCATGTTTGCCATGCTAACAACTCAAGTGGCAGCTCATAAGTGAGACACTATGTGAATCATGTCTAGGTTTGCGTGTGTGACATTTCCAAAATGGAGATTGCATTGATGCAGGGTGAGCTCAAGGGAGAGACGCAGAAAAAGTCTATGACGGATAGCCATGACGTACTGCTGGCTGACATGGGTAATTCTATCAGTAAATGCCACCGCAATAGCAATATGAAAACCATAAAACAGCTCTTAGTATGTAGTAAATAATGAGAAGACAAATGCCAAATAAAGGGGTGGTTGATTATGATTTAACTTTAGTTAGTGTGTAATGTTGCTGTTAGAGCATAAACAATATAAGCATAGTTACTACGCTCAAAGTTCAATGCAAAGGGAGATATTTTCTTTTAAAGAATTTGCTGTTTAAGGACTACAACAAACAGCTGGTAGGGACTACAACGAGCTTCTTCCCGGGTTAGTGACATCACTAACCCTAAAATTTACATAAACCCTGCCCCCGAGAACATGCAACAAACGGGGTGAGGTCATGTTGAGCTGCTTTAGAGAAGAGGAAGAGTTGTTCTAGTAGAGTGTTGTTTCCATGCCAGCATTTTACGCCGGACTTCTTCACAAACGTGGGTCAATTCAACGCTGGATTTGCACAAAAGATTAACGTGACGGCACATGCTAGTCGATGAGTTGAATCAACTCCTCAGCAAATACATACACTTATCCACAGAAACATCCAGATGCATTCTAAAAGTTGTAACTTCTTCCTGAGTCTCTTCATCAGTGTCAGACTCCGGTTTGAACAATGTAAAGTTGAACACTGTTACTGGCAATCATAATTTAAAAATTCTCCAGCTTTGTTGTTGTTGAGCAACCGAAGCTTTTGGAAAGCGGGCCGGTAGCAGCAGCTCATTTGCTTTTAAAGGGACACACAAAAGGGCGTGTTTTTGCTCACACCCAAATAGGGGCAAATTTGACAAGCTATAATAAATGATCTGTGGGGTATTTTGAGCTGAAACTTCACAGACACATTCTGGGGACACCAGAGACTTATATTACATCTTATAAAAGGGGCATTATATGTCTCCTTTAAAGGGATAGTTCACCCAAAATTCCCCTTCCTTCCCCTTATGTCATGACAAAATGACAAAAAAAAAAATATTTCAAAGAATGTTGGTAACCAAACAGTTTCGGTTCCCACTGACTTCCATTATATGAAAATACAATGTAAAGTAAACGGGAACTGAAACTGTTTGGTTTCCGACATTCTTCAAAATATGTTCTTTTGTGTTCCGCAGAAGAGATAAAGTCATTCAGGTTAGGAACGAGATGAGAGTGAGTAAATGATTTTTAATTTTTGGCTGGGCTATCCATTTAACTAATAAAAGACAATTTGTCTTTGAATGTTGGCTTGACAAAGTCTTCCCTGAAAGTAAACAAACAAAAAAAGTTTCAATAGCTTAAAGTTTTAGTGTCAAAACAACATAATTAGAAAGAAAGACAGTTGGTTTTAGTCTTGACAGAAGAGTCAATCCACATAATTCGCATTGCATCAGCTCTCCGCGTGGGCTCCAGACTGCCTGATTTTGTAAAATCTGCAAGATTGCTTTGCTATTCTTAGGGAGCTAATAATGCCATATGTCTTTAAATAGATCCTATGCATCACCTGGGCCTTTCATGGGGTTAATATAATCACAGCCTCCTAAATTGATTCAGCGGCTCAGATGCACAAGCAGCGCCTCTTCCAGAGGTGCCAAACACAATCAAACATTTTGACAGCGCTGCGAATCACGGCTGAAGGCAACGGCACGGTGCTGATGCTCCTTTGCAACAATTTGACCTCCCTTGATCAATCAGCAAAGTGGGGGCACTCGACAGCAGTCCGCGTCCAAGCGAGAGGGGAGAGTGGGAGAAACGAGAATAGCAACAGTCTATTCTGTCTCGCTGTCATCTGTCATTAAGCTTCATAAATCTGGAGCATTCCATTGCTCTCCGGATGTTTGCCAAATCCAATCAGGGATGCTGAATACTCTGCGCTGAAGGGATTGCAGGGTCACAGGGGGCTACAGCCAAGCAACAGCCGGCTATGAGGGTAGAATGTTTAAAATGCAATAATCTCATACACATGAGTGAAATATAAGGTTAGAAATATAATAATTCCTGCTAAGATGATGCAGATGACATTATGCCATCTGACTATAACAGCATGCTTTTCCAGCATGCCCTTGTGGTTGCAGGAGCTTAGTTTTACATAATTTTCCAACCTCTCTCTGATTCTCCTTTAACTACTATACGTTTAAAGCAATAGTTTACTATTTTTTTAAGCTTGACGCAGACACAGGCTAGACGAGATGTATGTAGCTTTCATGAAATGTTAAAAATATATATATATTAGTGTGAGTTATAGATATAGGGTTATAGTGGGAAATAGATAAACGGGGCATACTTGGATTTCACTTATCCAGTAGTATCCCCTTACCTTAAAGCGTATTTGTTCATTTAAGTGGTAAAAGATCTTGTTACATTTTTGTCTCCAGGCTGCGACTAAAATGGTCGTAAATGCTGAAAAAAATTTGCCACAATCATTCAGAATCTAGTCTCCATTGGCAACAGTTAAGAAAGCTTAAGATCTGCCTGCGTTCATATTCATAAAACAGACATTTTGCCAAAGATTTTGAAAGAGGACCCAATTTGTCACTACCTCAGTACTGAGTTTAAATGACTCTCTCACAGAACCGCAAATCATTTCTCGGCTACGTCTTGATTCAAACAAACTGGGAACCGTTACTGTGACGTACATTTGTATACAGTAAATAAGCTTCTGAGAATTATATTAGTTTATTTAATGATAAGTTGTTGGTATAGAATCAGAATATGCCTACATAGTGTATCAACTACTTTTATTTATTTTTTTAAAGTCCGGTTTTTCATTACATGTCCACTTTATAAGCAAGAAAAATTATAATTCAAGCTAAAGTGTAGTTTAGGTTATGGCGAATGACGATAGCATAGCCTTCGTAGCTCCATCAACTTAAGTTATAAATAAATGGGCCAGTGAGTCCCATTACACCCATTAATGTAAAACTGTCCCCTTCCAATCAGAGATAGATTCATTAAACAGCAATCAGTTGAGTAACTATCAGACAGCTTCTGCATCCTATGACCATGTGCTCTGTAATTAATTTAGAGGAAGGAGAGAAGATCTTTATCAAGAGTAAACAGTTCAGCAAAAAGCCATTAATGCAAGTTGGCCAGTACAGGAGATGCAATCATGCTCTGTTAATCGGTTAATATTTCATGGCATTTTTAGGGGAAGTGGCCAAACATTCATAGCAGTATTATCAGCACAATTAGCTGCCTAATTAAGTATATGTTCCCTTCTTTATGATAGGGGTTTGTATTCTGTAATAGACACTAGAATTGAATTTCTCAAAGAAATGAATTCTTGCTGTGTGGCTAAAGATCTGTTTGGCTCACAGTTTTGCTCAAACATTTATTTATTAATTGTCCTACAGTTGTCAACCATTTTTTATTAGAACAATGTTATTAATAAATACCTAAATAGGTAAAAATGTTTAATAAAATGAGAAACTATGCTGGTTTAGAAAATATACAATATTTATACATTATTACAACAAATAATATTTAATATAATTCATACAACAGTTGGTGTTTTTATTTCAGAGACCCTTTCTGCAGGTTACATCGATATGCCAGTAGGTGGCGACATGTGACTGTTTTTATGAGTGAGTCATTTACTCAATTGATTTGTTTAAATCATTAATTCATTCACAAATTAAACAAGTGACTAGTCTTTAGGTGTGTTCGACTTTTGCAGACCGATCAGTGTTTAACATCAAAGTAATGTGAGAGCAATTCGAAAGCATATGGAGCCGTCTGCTCTCTAAATCATTGTCGCAATACTTTGATGGCATACACCGATCGGTCTGTGCAGCGCCGCTTCAAGTCAAACACACCTTTTATTATGAGTGAGCCAGTGAATAGTTCATTCAACCGATCCGTTTAAAAACACTGATTTGCTAGGTGACGCGCAAAGTGACTTTGTTTGGAATTATTTTTATCGGCAGAGCAAAAACTGTCAATATTGTGCCTAAAACAGCACAGAACTCAGTATTAACTTCTTGTTTGTTGGACATTTTTGATAATTTGTTCATTTTTAATTAGGACTGTGCAGGACTGGTACACTATTAAAGGGTTAGTTCACCCCAAAATGAAAATTCTGTCATTAATTACTCACCCTCATGTCGTTCCACACCCATAAGACCTTCGTTTATCTTCAGAACACAAATTAAGATCTTTTAGATGAAATCTGAGAGCTTTCTGTTCCTCCATAGACAACTACGCAACTGACACTTTGACATTTCAAAAAGTTCATGAAGAGATCGTAAAACTAATCCATATGAATTGAGTGGTTTAGTCCAAATTTTCAAAGAGACACGATCGCTTTATATAATAAACATATTTAAAGCTGCAGTCCATAACTTTTTTTGGTTAAAAATTATCCAAAATCAATTTTTGAGCAAGTACATATCCAGCCAGTGTTCAAAACTATCTCCTTATCTTGGCTCGATTCACAATGGTAAGCTTGTAATAATGTTTTATAATAAGAGCGACCTGGTGGATTTCTGCAGGAAATTCGAGCATGCAGCAGTTTGGAATAAACCGCTCATTTCAAACGGATTAGTTTTACGATCTCTTAATGAACTTTTTGAAGCATCAAAGTTTCAGTTGCGTAGCTGTCTACGGAGGGACAGAAAGCTCTCAGATTTCATCAAAAAGATCTTCATTTGCGTTCCAAAGATGAACTAAAGACTTGGTTGGAACGACATGAGGATGAGTAATTGATGACAGAATTTTCATTTTTGGGTGAACTATCCCTTTAAAATAAAAAGATGCATGACACCCACAGTGCCATAATGTTGTAGTGAAACTCTATTCAGGCTACAGTGTAACCTAACTTTTAACAAAAGCATTGAAGCCACACAACCTTGCCCCAAACCAAACTAACAGCATGGTACAGCAAAGTCCCTGATTATGGATCACTGAATTCACCTTAAAAACTATAACTTTTAACACTGTTCTTGTTATGTAAGGAAATTAACCACATGAGTCATGCCAAGTCAGGTTCAAGTTAATGTGAGGCAAGAGGATACTTTTCAAGAAATAGTGCATGTGTGTTCGTATTAGTGGAGTCATTCAAGAGTAAAAAACAGGGCACTTGTTCTATTTCATAAGGAACCTTTCTGGAGCCTGTGACTCAATGGAGCGAGTCATGGACCACCTTTTACACAGCCCTTCAATCAGATGATCTAGTCTGTCTGAGAGTAGCTGTCAGGATGGATCAGTGTAAGAAGTGTATGTGCGTTTGTGTTCAGATTTCTTTTTCTATGTGTGTGTGATGCAGTCCAGTGCAGGTCAGAGAGGCAGACAGACCTGGCAGAGCTCAGCATGTCACATGATCGGTGTTCTTAAAACTGTTCAAAGAAGGTCTGGGCTAAATATTCAGCTAGAGGTCAAATATTCAGTAACTGCTGTGTTTCCTGTTCCAACAGATGTAACATTCGGGAGACATAAAGTTGACATGAAATGGAAATTCACCCTATCTATTTTCTAAATGTGTCTTAATGATATTATTGTGAATGATTCATCCATCCATTCATTTTACCATATAATTTTTAATCAAAATGATGATGTCAAAACTACAACTTCCGGTGAAACAACAGACTTCTTTCTGAATATTTTAACATACCTTCAGATGTTTATTCGTGTTTATTTCGCGCTGTAACTGGTATTAAAGCAGAGGAGAGGATGTTCACATGTGCTCCGTGCTGCCGCTTTTCTTATAAAGGACTTGAAGCAACAGCTGTTGATGGAACGGCATGGCGACCGGAAATAAACTGTCAACTGCCGTAGCTAAAGAACACAAAAATAGCTAAGCAACAACAATGAGGACGGCGTGGATCATTTAATCATTTGACATAGTAAACAATACATTACATGTAAATAAAAGCAAGAGAATAGTTGCTTTTGCCATTAAATGACATACAGATACAACTAAAATACTACATAACCATAGAACATAACATGTACTTATCTAGTCTGTCACGTATTATCGACTATGGCAAATCGGCTGCTCACCCGTAGTAGACGGTTACAGTAGAACGTCAAGAAGTAGCAGTTAAATTTGCGCATGCGCAACAGAACGCCAGAATGCCGTTGCCGTTGTATCAGCAGCTGCTGCTTAAAGTCCCTAACTGAGTTAACGGTATTTATTTTTTGAATCTCATAATAAGATGTACGTCATTTGAAAACTGAGACTTTGCTTAATATCAAAAGTAACAAAGCACAAAGATTATTGCGATTTTTACATGTTCTGTTAATTCATCAACTGAAAACAGACTAGACTAATCGATTCTTGGGATTTAAGAATCGATATCGGTTCGTAAAAATGAGAATCGATTAAAATCGAGAAATCAATATTTTTTACCCAGCCCTATTGGTAATATTTTGTCAATTTTGGACCCAGTTTTTAATGTTGTTTTATCAAAATGTCATAACTGGATTTTCTGGTAAAAATGTATAGGCCCTACTGTATGCAGAACTTCTCCAATCATTGATTCCACTTAAACTACGCCTCTGTAAGCTCATGTTCATCTGTCACCATTTTTGAGTGCAACACCCAAAAATTAAATCAACAACCAATGAATGAGTAGTCTCCGCATTTTTTTTTTGTGATAATCCGTTAAACTCGAATGTATGTCACAATACAGAAGAAAAGATCTGCTGCTACTTCCGATTCATCAAATTTCTTCCATGTTTTATCACCAAGGTGTTGAAGCCGAAAGCAACTCTTTTGTTATTTATAAGCAATTATAAATTCTATAACAGCTTTTTGTTACTATGTGATAGTTTTAATCAGCCATGTAGCCCCTTGGTTCTATCTGTATCTGTTGTGACAAAATAAGATGCTGAACAGAAACTATTGGAAGAAGCTATTCATCTGCATTTTGTCAATATTTTTGCCATAGGTCATCATAAGCAAATCATACCAGCAACAAAACCCACAAATAGGCTTTCACAAGAAATAAAGATACTCCCTTGCCTCTAGGTGTAAACTCACTCCTTAGAGCGTTTGCAAATGAGAAGAAAGCAGTGTAGACGAGAGCCCACAAGCCGAATTTCACACCTGAAGTGGCCTACATGGATAATTGGGTTGGAGAGGCCTAATTCACAATCATGTAATGCAGGTCTAGGGAATTACTTTTCCACTGGAGCATTCTAGCATACCTACCAATCAAATTGCCTTTGTTCCTATGTCGCCATTAGGTTTTTACTGTGCTACAATACATTTAAAACTATCTAAAGGGGGAAATATTGTTTCTTTTTAATGTTCTTCTTTCTTTTCATGCTCTTTGACTCTTAAACTCAACCAATCATGTGAGGTTGTAATCTGAATAATGGCAGAAGGAGGGGTTGAAACATTTTTAGAATCCTGTTTGGAAAATCATTTTTGCAATTCGATTTGGTGCCACTGGTGGCGATGAACTTCCGTTTCACCTTACCTTTCCCTCATGGTCTTCAAATACTGATTGGTCCACGTTGCAGGCAAAGAGGGACGTGGGGAGATCATTGAAGTCGGTGATTTGTTGGAAACTGTCTCCCAGTGAGGACTCTCCCACGGTGGACTGCAGGACTACCAGCTCCTCTCCTCCTAGGAGGTAAACCCGCTGGAGGAATGGAGCGCTTCTCATGTTGGCAAATAAATGCTCTCCCTTCATGGCTGTAAGGGGTACACAACAATATCAAAAGTGGGGATGATTTCTAATATCACCAATTGCTTTCAGGATATATTCTACACTTTGCATTCCACTTACACTGACAATGTGTGCTTTTTGGCATGACTTAGGTCACTAAATATAGGAAATATATGGTTCCTAACTCACAAAATGAATAATCAATATCTTTCACCAGATCTTCTTGGTAGCTATACAAACTAAAGCATGAAAACAGTAACAGTAAACACAAACAGATACAGTCAACAACACTCAACAGTATAAATATATAGTCTTAAATATTGTTTAATCCACATTATTATTATTTTTCAATTGCTTACAGGCTGTATTCTACACTTTGCTATGGAAACTTGTTTCTGCCACTAAATAATAAATAAAAAAGGTAATTGCGACTTTTTCTTTCACAATTCAGACTTTTTTTCTCACAATTGCAAGATAAAACTCACAATGGCGAGTTATAAAGTCCAATTCTGAGGAGGAAAAAATGACTTTTTTCTCAGAATCTCGCAATTATGACTTTATAACATGAAATTGCGAGTTATAAAGTCAGAATTGCGAGTTTATATCTCGCAATTCTGACTTTATAACTCACAAATTCTGCGAAAAAAGTCAGAATTGCGAGAATCGCAATAATCGCAATTCTGACTTTATAACACGCAATTGTGACTTTATATCTCGCAATTCTGACTTTATAACCCCCAATTTGCAAATTTACAATCTCCCAATTCTGACATTTTTCTCAGAATTGCGTGATATAAACTTGCAATTGTGAGTCACAATTATACTTTTTTTATTTTGTATTCAGTGGCGGAAACGAGCTTCCATACTTTGCAGTTCACTTACAATGTTAGTCAAAGTTTCTAGCAGCAACAACAGTTTGTCAAGCTCTAAAAAGGCCAAAATCACAAAAAGAGCATCATAAAGTGTCATAAACCTAGTCCATATGACTTTGTGTGTTTTAATGAAGCCACAAGACAAAAGTGTAAGTCATTATTGACTGATAATCAAAAAAGATCCACCAGAGCACACATATAGGGTGAGAATTGACAGAATTTTCATTTTTGGGTGAACAATTCCTTTAAAATCATTGCTTTACATTTAAGCTCTTTTCCTTATATTGATTTAAACACATTTTATGGCCTTACAAGAGGTCTAAGCAAGAGCTTTTTAGAGAATTTTCACTACACCCAGAGTCCCAGACAGCATAAGAAACAGGAACCGACTAAAAACTAAACTGACTAAAAAATAATCAATGTCATTCACAAGATCTTTTTTGTAGCAACACAAAGGGTAAAGACAGTAACAGTAAGCGCAAACAAACAGAGGCAATAATATAAGTATACTCTTATATACTGTATTGTTTTATACATATTATTTAATTATAAACAGTGAAAACTAAAAAAGATACTTAAAATACCCTCATGTTCTGTTGATGCTGACCCCAGTGATTTCTGTGTGTGTGTGTATGTGTGTGTCTATATATATATATATATATATACACACACACACACACACACACACATATATATAAAGTCATTTCCCAAAGGAACAAGATATTTATGAACTGTTATTTTTTTCTGTACTCTCAGGCCGCAAAAAAGCTTGTCCTCACGACAGGTGACACGGAACTAGAACAGCTACCTCCCAGAACCCCATCGAGCAGATGTTAACCCCTGGCCTCGGTAACTAATGCTCCACCAAAAGATTAGGTGATGGGCTTAAAGCAGAGCCGGTCTCTTGTCAGCCCACACAAACAACAACGGCGAGTCGGGAACAGCTTGCACCCATTTCCATAGAGCTTTTCCACATGCCCTTTCTTCCGATGATCCACCCTGACAAGCTTGGTCCGTGGGTAAAGCCAGCACTGTCGCCGGTGTCACACGCACTGTTAAATCTCCCGCAGCTATTTTGGGATCAATAGCCCATCACCAGCCACACATACACGCTCTCTATCGCACACGCGTGCTCTCACTTTCACTCAAGGCTATAGATAGAGGCTGGAGCTGTCTGGTTCAGTCTTGCCCTGTGTAAACGTGGCTAAAAATAGAATGAGGACTAATGAAATGCAGAGATTGTGAGGCACTTGATTAACATGAAGACTTCCAGACAGGGATCCATTTCATTTATATTATCACAATGACCCTGCTATGAGATAAGGATGTGCATAAACTATGCATGAGCATAGACATGCTATAGGCGCTCAGCTTTATTTACAGTGCTTTTAATTTGGCAAATGATCTTTAAAGCATACTGTTTAACTAAAGCTATAGACATGTTTGCTTGTTGGCATGACTAAGGTCACTAAAAATGGGAAATAATATACAATATGGTTCCTAACTCACCATATAAATAATCAATATCATTCTCCAAATCTTTATTATAGCTATACAAACTTAAGGGTGAAAACAGTACATACAAACAGTAAACAAGTTTACTCTTAAATATTGTTTAATCCACATGTAAGCAATAAGGTATGAGAGGCTGTGCTGTATCGTGAATAAGTCACGGCTGAAGGGCGTTGTTAGGCACAATGCGAAGTGGAGCCTTCCTTCCGCTGGAAAAATAGTCCCTGACCGTGAACAGCAACAGAAGTTACATTATCATGCCATTAGATGGCGGCAAAGACTGTCTTTATAAGTGTGTCAGTCAGTAGCAAGACTTTTACATTGAAAAGACTGAATTGTTGTGAACACGGAACAAGCTGCAACTGGCAAATGCTTTGACTACTGACTGTCAGTCACGGGAAAACCCCTTAACTGTTAAAAGGACAAGATAATACATCGGACATTTAAACAGATTTTTTATTATGAACATAGGCTGACCTGAAGATGCTAAAATCTGAATGCAGGTAATAAACTCGCTTACTCTGTCTCTTTCTCACAATACTCTTCTACATAAAACAGTAAGCTTCAATAAACAATAACAATTGAGAACATACAGTTTACGTTGCTAAGAGTGGTTGCTAAGGGTGTTGTGTAGTGATACTCAGAACCGTTGGGTGAAGAGGTCATAGCTGTGTTTTATCGTGAATAAAACACAGCTATTGACCAATCAGAATCAAGGACAGGAACTAACCATTTTATAATATTATTTATAAAATAGGGGAAACTAGAATGCTACTTAAAATACCCTTGTGTTTTGTTAATATTGACTTTACTCTGACCCCAATGATTTTTTTGTGTATGATGTGCATACATATACAGTATACACAAACACTATTATATAACCAATTTGTATTATAAATAAACTCTATTTTCAATCTCTTATTTCTCCCATCAAATTGTTTTAATGACCTAAACCCATTTGACAGATGTTATTTTAGCAAAGTTGGCATGTTATTTTCAGAAATATGACTGTTCTTCAATATTGCTTCTGTATGTGGTCAATCTAGTGTGGTCACACTAATCAGAAAATGTTATTTTATTAAACTTATTTTTAACTTTTTATTTTTATTAAAAAAGCCCTGGGGTCTCTCAGATCATGAGGTTTAAAAAAAGTCAAGTTATTATATTTACTGTATTGCTTTTAAAAATTATTTCTAATGAAATGCTCTGACAGTTTATATTATAGTACATGACCTTATTAATTACAACTAAGAGATTTTAAATGCCTTTGGGTACAAAAATTGGCTGTTTGAAGATCAATTATTCTGTATTACATAACATATATTCTGTTTTACTCTTTCAGTGCATAAAGGGCAAAATGAAAAGGCTAAGTGTCAATCACAGTCTACTGCAACCTGTTTGCTGCATCCCCCTTTGAGTCATCACTGGAGGAGCGGTCTCACTGTCGTCATCACCTGACATTCACTTTTCTTCTATTTGCAATAAGGGTTTATTTTTTATCATTTCTCTCTGTCTGATGACTAATATAACAAATCCTTATGGTGAACATGACACATCAACCTGTTCGAGCAACTGTCAATACAGCACACTACTGGCAGCGTCTGTCAAGGTCAAGGAGTGCACTTCAGAAACTAGGCTACTATTACAGATTCAGTAGCTTCATCAAATGTCTTGCTTATCTTTTTAGGATTGTAAGGTTGGTTATTGTAGCACATCTGTCTACCAATGCAGACTTTCCAAGTTCTAAGTCCCCATAAACTCTTGTGTAAAAGTGATCTGTTTAAAAGTGACATGCATACAGGGTTAAAGCAATGCAGAATATAGTATAGTATACACTATAGTAAATACTATATGATATATACTGTATAGAATAGTATGTAGTATAGAACACTAAATAATTTGACTTTCTCTCGCTTTCCCTTTCTCTCTGTGCATTTATAAAAGCAGAAACACCTGTCAAAAAAAGCACTACAGTAGCCTACAGATGCAGGATGATCTAATGGAGTAAGTCGACACGGTTTTTCGGTACCTGTGCGGGATGTGGCAGTCCGGTGTGCGTATCTTCTAAGCGGTGGCTTTGTCTCCCTCTCTTGCCTTTGTGAATCAAGCTCGCATTCCAGCTGCGATTCACTAATCTCCTGACGTTACTGCAGACAGCTTGATTCACCAATGACCGCCTCCCGGCATTCAAATGATGTTTGCTCAACCCACTAATGAAATGCAGCCCTGCGAGCGCGGGGGAGATTCTGGGACCAATAGCCTTCTCCTAAAAGCAGATATGCAAATTGGTGAAGTTACGTCAGAGGTTTCGCCAGCAGTTGGATGTTGCGGCGCTATGACACGTTCAGCAGGTTGTTTTTAGTAAATGTGGTGCAGGGCAAAGCAGAGATTTCTCGAAATGAATTCTGTCAGACTCGAAAACACTGGCAGGACGGGCTGAATTGTGCGGTGAGTTGATTTAAACTAAAGCATATAAATGCGATAAAACACGGGTGAGGTAGTGTTTATAGGTATCTGATAATACTAAATAATCCCTGCTGAGAGAAACAGTTTAAACGGTTAAACTGGTTTGCTGGTCAACACTGGTCTCCCAGTCTGTTTGCTGGTTTGGGGTACTTTTCAGCTGAAGACCAATTTTGCTATGGCTAGGAAACCAGCTTTTAAGAACTTTAAACATCATGCTAAATATTAATTTATATAGCTTATGTAGCATCTATTCACATGAACAAGGTAACATCACCAGTTTACTTCATTACAAACTAGCTACAGTGTGAAATCATATCATCAAATATATCATATCATATGAAATATCATCATGACCACCACCCTCTTCTGTGTTTCTGTGTAATTTTTGTATTATAATTGAATTTTGATCATGTTAAAGGTGCAATATGTAAGATTTTTGCAGTAAAATATCCAAAAACCACTAGGCCAGTGTTATATATTTTGTTCACTTGAGTACTTACAATATCCCAAATGTTTCCAACTATTTGTAAATCGTGAGAAAATTGCAATTTTAACCAAGGCTCTGGGACATGTGAGGAGTCGCCTGTCAATTGCGTCATACCCGCGTTACCCTCAGTTTCCGGTTTTATTTTGTAAAAACCATGGAAACACCAAAGACGCATATATATTAATATATGTTTTAATAGGCAAGGGAACAACTGTTTGGTTACGTTTATAGACAGAAAACTAATTGTTGTTATATAGCTCAACACGTTTAGTCTTATTGTTTAAATCTAATTTTCTTGAATTTTTTTTTTGCGAGCACCATGCTTTACCATGCCTCAGAGAAAAACACTATTTTGTCAAGTAGCTAACATAGCATAATCAGATGCAGCTTTATTTTTAATAACAGTAATGCAGAATTTTCTCCATCATACAAAATGTTTTAAAATTAATTGCACGCCATTTATCAACACAAGCCATACAGCATTTAATATGATATTCTAAAATCGATCTAGCTTACTGCAGTGTGTCTCAAACAAGTGTCTCGCAGCAGCCGCCGAGCGAACTCAGAGAGTAACGTTATAACATCATTTTCAACACTCTCAAATGTATCTAATATGATAAACAGAGCTGCGTTACCTCATACTCATGACCGGAAAAGCGGAAGCAGCGCCGGCGACTGTGGCATAATAGGGACTTGAAGCAACAGCTGTTGATGGAATGGCAACGGCGACCGGAAGTAAACTGTCAACTGCCGTAGCTAAAGAACACAAAAATAGCTAAGCAACAACAAAGAGGATGGCGTGGATCATTTAATCATTTGACATAGTAAACAATACATTACACGTAAATAAAAGCAAGAGAATGGTTGCTTTTGGCATTAAATGACATACAGATACAACTAAAATACCACATAACCATAGAACATAACATGTACTTATCTAGTCTGTCACGTATTATCGACTATGGCAAATCAGCTATTCTCCCGTAGTAGACGGTTACAGTAGAATGTCAAGAAGTAGCAGTTAAATTTGCGCATGCGCAACAGAACGCCAGAATGCCGTTGCCGTATCAGCAGCTGCTGCTTAAAGTCCCTATTAAAAGTTCCGCTGTTCGTGAGGCGTGTGTTGCACAATCGCTCCAGCAGCCTCGTTCAGCTCCCACAACACTCGGTCCTGCTCTGCTTCATACTACAGTAACGTTAATAATCTCATCCATGAACATGATTTCTTCCTGAGTCCTATCCCGATTGTTTCCACCGGCTGTGATGTGAAGACCACATGTCCCAAGATTCCACGCTCAAACTTGCCGTCATAAAGCTACGCCTTTGTTTTGAATAGGCCTCTAGTGACCTCTAGTGGACAGAAATATTACATATTGTACCTTTAATGGCCGTTGCATTACAAAACTGTTATTATCTGATCAGTAGCACACAGTTGTTTTTAGAGTTTTTGTATATTTTTGTTTTTAATTGATTCTTATATGGAAGAACAAGAGTGTCAAATGAAATGCCTTATTTTGTTACATCACACCACTTTCGAGTATCCAAACATTGGCCTTCTGCTGAACATCTCTGGAATGTTAGGCTATTTGAAGAACCTCCTATGATTTTGCAAAGTAGGCCATGTTTCTGGATCCAACATCCTAGTTGGTCCTGGAAGAACATTCCTATCCAATTAGATTTTAAGTTTATAGGCTATATGTTTGTTTGACAGGAATTTTTCCAGGATCAACAAAAGATGATGTCTTCTTGGCAAAATCACAGTCACATGGTTGGTAAGTAGGCTAAATGAAAATATAAAGAAGAAGGAAACTTCTGCAGGAAAACATGTTCTTTATTAAAACACAATTAAACTTGTTATTTATTGAAACACACTGCAAAGTAGCACAAAATGTTTCTTCTTCCAAAATGTATACAACACTAGTGATTGATTCAATCAAGTACATCTTCAAATTTAATTAATGTAAACATTCTATTTGCCTTACAAATTAAAGAAGCTTGCATCCAAGCACGTAAAATAGCTCCATGTTACAGACTACAAGACAGATGTGTTTATAGGAACAATCCTTTTCACCACTACAGAAAAGAAGCACAGTGTTTATACATGTAATAATGTGTTTACATATTTCTGCTTCACAAAAGAGAACCTCCACTTAGTCATATTGTCTATAAACTTTGTCTTTAATTTGTCCATATCATGCACAAGATGTTTAGCTGTAATATATGGCTGCAGTCACATACGGCAATACATTTTGTTTATTTCATACATCCTGAAAATGATAAAGTCTCTCAGTCCAGGAGAGGAATTTCCACAACCTCATGCTTTCTGATATATATCATCTCTATTATGCCATCAATTATATAAGAGGTTGACCCAACAAAACTAATATATATAAAAGTTAATATCCTAAATTACCATTAGCATTGTATGATTTTCTGGTTTTCATTTAGAGGGATGTAGTATTTGACTGTGTCCAAGTCAGTTTAACATTCACAATGATGCTTAAAACCTCTGAAGCTGTGGTTGATCTTTGCAATTCTTATGTCAAGACTGTCAACAAAGCTCTAAAGCAGTAGCACAGCCGTCTGAACACAAGCGCTCTATCTATGCTTGTATCTCACTGTACAGGGTCCATCTGGCTGCTGGGTTCCCACCAAATGCAGAGGGCTCTATAAAAACCAGAGACATATATTTACCAAGTGCAATGACCACATACATATGATATACAACCAAAGTAAGTATTTGGACACCCTTACAATGTATGAATTTATTGCATTATATGCAAAAATACTGTATAAATGCAAATGGCATTCGAAAACAAATGATTGAACTTATATTTGCACTGACTACTACACTACCGTTCTGTTCAAAAGATTTTTTTAATGTTTTTGAAATAAGTCTCTTGCATTTATTTGATTAAAAATACATTAAAAAAGTAATATTGTAAAATATTATTACAATTTTGAATTGAATTAATATATTTTAAAATGTAATATATTCCTGTGATGGTAAAGCTGAATTTTCATTTGTTACATTATAAATGTCTTATAATCATTTATGTTCTTGCTGAATAAAAGTATTCATTTCTACCATATCTTACTGACCGCAAACTTTTGAACATTACTGTATATATCAGAGATGCACCGATGTATCGGCCAACAATTGGTAACGGCCGATAAAAGCTATTATTATCACTATCGGCCATCGGCTCATTGTTTAAAAACAGTCTGATCAGAGCCGATTATATCCTGTCAATCAAAAGGGTGCGGAAAAACGTGTTCAGACTGCAACTTATACTGTGTGTGAAGAAAATCTATCGTGCTGAATTTAGTTAACACAACAATAACGCATTAACAGTTAAAAAATAGCGACGTTAAAGCAGGCCCTATTTGACCCTATGAATCACCCGTAGTTCAAGCCAGGGTTGCCAGGTCTGCTTTTTTTTTTTTTTTTGCTACCTCAAACATTTTTTGTAGTTTTGTGCTTTGTTACTTCTAATAAGTCTCAGTTTTCAAATTCTGTCCATTTTATCACAAAATTCAAAAGTGACGTGACAGATCGCTGTAGCGCCTCAGTTCAAGTGGAGCGCAAGTCTTTTCTTCCACAATAATACAAGTTATATCTCGAAAAACATGCATGAACATTAAAAGGTATGTTGAAAGATACAGTACAACCTGCCAGAATCTATCATGTCTCATGTAATCACTTAATCTGTGTTTCAACCAAAAAAAGACGTCAATAAAACAGCTTGTGAACAACATGTCACATAACGTCACATTTACCTCAGGAATGTTGTCCAATGTTCACAGTTCCTTAGTTAGCTATATAACAAAATACACACACACTAGAGAGGAGCTTATTTACTGCTGATTATATGTTTGACTAAATTTGCCATTAAGACAAGTGCTTATGAAAACTGCAACTGAGTTTTATACAAACATTTCAGTTTTTATTTGAATGTAATATATCTGGAAATAAATATCAGCTGAATATAATACCTCTGTTGTTAATTGTAACCTCTAATATTATAGTGTACCAAATGAGAGGGTTCCCTGTAGGGCTGCACGATTTGGAGAAAAAATCTAATTGCGATTTTTCTGGTTAAAATTGCGATTTGCGATTTAAATGCGATGTTATAAAACAAATGAAAAGAAAAAAAGTATAAACAATACCAGGCTTTTATTGCTTGTTTGTAGGGATGCACAGTTTAGCCTGAAATTGTGTGCTAATATATAATTTTGACTAATTATTTTTATTAATATCATTATTGCTAAATAAAAATATTAAAACAAATAAGAAATATTACTGTTGTGATAACTTTCATTATTAAAGTACTTAGCATTAGTATTTAATTATAAATATAACTATAATAATTAGAAAATAATATTTAAAACTTGTATGACAAAATGTGGGGGTTACCTGTTAACATGCAAGCAGTAGCCTATGTCTATAAATTATTAGAAAGGTCTAAGGATTTATTATCAAATATTATATTATTATGATAAAAATCTGTCTCAATTTCTTTATTTTTGTCAGGAGGTATGCAAAATCAAAAATGGAGTCCATGTATTTATGAACTACGTGCCTCTTATGCATCCACTGTGGGGGAAAAAAAACCCTGTACACTTATGTACGCTGGAGAAAAACATATTGATTATATGTTCCCCTCAAAGTTCTTTAGAGAGAGGAATTATTTTTCCTATTTTTACCCTGAATAGGATTGAGTGAGCTTTACTTGGAGCTAAACATGTCTGTTTCATATTGGACGCCGGAGGGCGCCCTTGAGCAGATACTCCAAATATACGCAATATAACAAACACTGTTCCAGGAAATCCCCAATGGGCATCATGCTATCACTGTGACTGAATAAAAAGAAGGTAGAAACGCTTTGATTGATTAAACATGAATAAAATAAACAGACGACTACAACAATACATGTGTATATATGTTTTCTTCAAGCCTTCTGGGGTATTTCCGTAATAATAAAAAGTATATTTATAATCCAATGCTAATCAAAATGCTATTTCAAACACTCAACTGACGTTATGAAGTGGGTTTGGAATAAAAACATAGTAAATGTTGTCTTTTGTTAGAAAAGAAGTTCATAAAGGCTTCTCGTGTGTGGAAAGTTTGTATATTTGACGCGTGTTGCTTTTTCTAATGCAGTGCTCTCAGATGGAGCATCATTTACTACTGATCACAGAGCAGCTCTTCACTAACACGCTGTGTGCATATTTATATAATTAAAAATCGCAGCCTTTGCGATGTCATAATCGAACTAAGCCAAATCGCGATTTCGATTCGATTACGATTAATCGTGCAGCCCTAGTTCCCTGTATAGTTTGCAGTATTATTTTTTGAGAGATTATTTTTCCCTTAAGAAAAATCAAATTATTGGCATCAGCCGATATCACTTTGAATAATCGGCTATCGGTATCAGCAGAGAAATTTAGTATCGGTGTATCTCTAGTATATATTGTGTTATATTATTATGTATAATTTTGTTACAGAAATGTTGTTTGATAATAAAAATAAATATATATTATTTATCAAGTTGCTGTAAAACAGAAATGTTGTTCCTCTCCTTATGACCATAAAATACATAAATGCATGATTCATGTCTAGATCCATGCTCCTGGAATGAACTTATTCGTTGGTGGGCGAAACTTACAAAGCTATTTTTGGTCAGGCCTGAGAGTTGCAAGGGTAAAGAGCAGGACGGTGCTTAAGCATTAGATTGGGCCCTTGTTGGGTAAATACTGCCATAGGAACACATCTGGAAATGATTAACCTAATGCCTACTTTGAAGCCATCTCTTTCAAGGCTTATTTACCATTCTCTATTGGACGTTACTCTTTCTCAGGCTGCTTACCGGTTTAGGCACTGGATCCAACAGGGTGAATTCAAACTTGTAGAGGATGAGGGAAACAAACATTTGCAATTCCATAATGGCATACCACCTGATGACACAATAAACAACAAGTGGTTCATTTTCTTTTTCATGTGCTCTTTCTCATTAAGAAAAATTTCTAGAAGCAAACTCATTGCTCTGAAGTGCTCATCACTTCACAAGCCAGCTTGAATAGCACTATGTGTATTAGTATTCTCATGGAATATTGGATTCTGTCTAGCTGCCACCCTCCCTCGAGTGCTACCAAATACTGGGAAAACTGCAGGTAGAAAAGCAAAATGTGAATAAATGTCTTGTTTTCTGTTCAAATTCCAGGTGCATTCATAGCCACAGTGGCCTTGTTTGGTGGATGGGGAAGAGGAATATCAGATGCAGCGAAGTGCAAGAATTAAAGATAGTTCCTGCTGAGACAGAGAAAGGAATAATGGAAGGCAATAAAGGGAGGGCGAGAGATGCAAGTCATGTTTCTTGAAATAATCAGCCCAAATAACCTTGAGGGCCGTGACTCATTCAGGGGCACTGTGTTAGTGACGCAAGTAGCCAATCTCCTAAAATGATCAAAATGAAATCAGATTGAGTGAGGAAAATGAAAAACGTGGGTGTGCCACACTCAGTGTACTAATTTATGGCCACGTCCAGCTGAGGGATCTGTACAAGCCTGAGAAATCATTACAGAGCAGCCTTATGTCAATGTGACATTTGAATGCAGGAAGTTGGTAAGCATAGATTGAATATTTCAATGGCATTTGAAGTGATTGAGAACGAGAATGTGATAGTGATGTTAAATGGTGCTATGCGGTGTTGGCGGTAATGCGTAATCAGATTTTTTTTTTTTAATTATAGTAAAGTAATGCATTACTTTTAAATTTACAACAAAATATCTGAGTTACTTTTTCAAATAAGTAATGCAAGTTACTTTATTTTCCCATTTAGTGACTTTGACACCTCTCCTGTCCCCATGTTAAAGAGTGATTCATTGTTGAACAAAATGGCTGCATCCAAAAACTGAAAAATGCTGCAATCGGAGGACGCATTCCAAGGTAGGAAGGCATCAAGGCACGTCCGAATCCAATGTTAGCTTCGCTTCCTGTCTCCTAAGATACCTTTATCTGATCGATTTTTGAAGGCAGCATAGATATATCCTTGCTGCCTTTGATAGCCCACAATCCTGTGCTTTCCATTCTGTCACAGTTGAGCTAAAAAAAATAAAGATGGCGGTTGGTGGTCAGTTTGTGTAAATAATGTTTTTGACCATTGTTTTCCACTTTTGATGTCATTTCTAACGAGAAATTACTATTGTAGTAATTAAATATTTGCTTAGGTATCACCAAAGCTCGCACTATTTTGCTGTAGATCATTAAACCATTATGCTGCCTCAGAAGTCTGTCCGAAATCAGTTTCATGAGGTGCCTTCGTGCATATATGCTGCCTGCAAAGTCATTGCCTGATAGGGCAGAAAGGCAACAAGTCAGGTGCCTAAGGTTTCGGATGAGTGTTGAACTCTCTTCACCTTCTATTCTTCTGCAATCGAGAATGGCAGCACAGCTGAAAGGTTTGTTTGAGCTGCGCCCTCTACTGTACAGGCGTGAATTTGCATTTCCTTCAGGCTTATTGTGTTACTTAAAAACAAACAAGCAAGCCATGCCCAAGAAAAATTAATGCAAAAGTAACACATTACTTTCCATAAAAAAGTAATTGAGTAAAGCAATTAGTTACTTTTTTAGGGAGTAATGCAATATTGCAACACATTACATTTAAAACACATCTCCCAACACTGGTGCTATGCATAATAGAAAATGAATATTAGGTATTTTTTTTATTTTATTTTTATATTTAGCTCCCAATATCCATCTCCCTTCCTCTCTGTATTACTCCACCTCTCTCTTACTTTTTCTATTATCTGTTTCTCCATCTTGTATATTCCCAGACTGATAATGCATCTGTTCTGGAGGGTCTCGAAAGGTCACTGGTCTGTGCCTATGCTTTTGATCTTCCTGTGCAGCTGGGAAAGTTCTCCCAGTCTTTATATGGCTCTATTAACGTCATACTGACCCTGGCCGCATACTCCCCATGGCCTTGATGATGTCATCAGCAGGGGCCCAAAGGGCTGGGACATTAGGGCCAAGAATGCTCAGTACAACATAAAAGCAATGCCATGGATTTATATCAACATGGCACTATACCAGAAATGGGGTCATAGTGCACACTATCAGTAATGCAGCTCCATGATTTACAAGCATCACCTGTAAATCGAATCACACCCTGGCAAAGTTTTCGTGCCAGCCTTGGTGTAAATAACCCAAGGAAACTGACATTCTCAGCAATAGAGCCAAAGGGGAAAAGATGGGCTGGTGCAGCTTGTGGCATTTGCTTTAGGCCAAGTACAACCCATAGTGTTCCTGCTACAGGCCAAACCTTGCTAGAATGCAAAAACAGCCCCCAACTCACCCACTAGCTTCCAACATTCATAAACGTAGCTTTTATTATATTTTAACATTTATTTAATTAAATTTGATTGATTATTTAAAATATGATTACAATAAAATTATAAAATTGTTTTAATTTTATTACATTTGAAAATGGCAATATATATATATATATTGCAGTTTTCAAATGTAATAAAATTAAAATACAATTTTATAATTTATTTTATTTTTTTAGAAAGAGAGATGGCCGAGAAACATTGCAAAAGTGAAAAGGTCAGTGGAATATCACTGAAAAAGAAGGGTTATGATCAGGCAAGAGCTTTACGACCCCCGTTAATATTAGAAAAGCTTTCCAGCGCTGTAGAGACCTAAGCGGGAAGGCCTGAAAACAGGCACAGAGGTTGCGTTGTTTCTGCTCCATACGTGAGTAATATTGGTTTTGCACAGAACCAAGATGCTGTTGTGATGTTAGCTAGTAATAGGACAGTGTTAAGTGTCATTGTTTGTCTGGAGCTGGTGTGCTGATGGCGACTAACAAACAACTCTTGTTTTTTTGTACTGTACCGTACAGTATGTTCATTTTTTGTTCCTCCTTGTTGTTCGTCATCTTTGCTCTATTTTTCGCAAAGCATTATTTTTGCATTGCTTCAGCTTTGATAAAGAGACTTCCACTCTTTTATTGCGTGTTTGTGCGTTTTGGGGGCGGAGCAATGAAGGGAGGGGTGTGTTTGTTTGGGCTGATTTCAGATATCAACAGTTTCTCAGAAATCGCTCACTGATCCAGCCTGAATTTTTTTCTTTTCTTTTTTTTTTTTTTTTTTTTGCATGATTTAAGCTAGAGAATCTTTTTATTAGTATGATACCATTGTTGTCAGATTTTATTACTAAATACAATTTTATTGCTTACTTAAATGTAATCTTAATATTTTCTTTCTATCTAAATCTTTTCAGTCTTTCAGTCTTTCCCCATTCAAGTAAACTGAAGCTGTATGTGCTTGACTGGAAAAGTAACTAAAATGCAGCCAGATGTGCATGGCATGAAAGCCCTAACATCTCTGAGCTGACTTCATTATGATGCAACAAGTTCAATTTTGTTATTTGTGCAAAGTTTAGTGAAGATCAAGACAAAGACCAGCTGTCAAAGGAAAAAAGACACAATGATCAGCACATAAGATGATGCACTACGTTAAAATATACATTTAAAAAAATGAAATTCTGCGCCTTAGTAAATTTGGTGAATTAAAATTAGCAAGATTCTTGAAATATAAAAAATTTAATTTCATGGAATTGTTTCCCAGCATGCAGTGGCATGATTTCAATTTAAAATTTACTGTTTTTTGCATTATTTGCACTGGTGGTTGTATTTGCTGCCCCTTTGAATAATAAGTGATGTTGTGTGTCAAGTGCATCTTTTTCCTTAAGTATGTGGTTGTCACTGTTGTGGTTTATGTGTTGGATGTTAAAGTCCCCATGAAATCAAAATTGAAGTTTTTTGGCTTTTAGTATCAATATGTTAGTCTTACTGTTATCTATAAGCTAGTGTGCTCCAAAACAATGACAAAATTTGCATTTAGAAGATATAAGTGTTTAAACTTAGTCTCTCACTTTCTCCAATAAAGATCAACAATTTTGATGATATCATCCCTTCAGCTTCTCATCAGATTTTCTGTCCAATCAAATGCTCTCTAGAATCTAAAGCATCCTGCCCCCTACATTATAAGTAAATGCTGAAGCTGCTGCTAAAATCGATCACTTTTTCACACATTTACTCTTTTCTACATGGTGAATGGCACCTAGTGCACTATATAGGGGATACGGAATGATTCAGACGCTGTAAATATGCTTTCCATTAGGGTGAATGAAGTCTGGTTTCACATTAGTGTCATGTGAACCACAGCAGCGCACACAGTCTGCTCTGGTCCAGAGACACAATAGCACAGAGCAGATCATATGCGTCAGTACATACCAAAAAACTTATCGAACCCATTTGAATTCTGCATAGAATGCTATATTTTAAAGCGATATGGAGGAGAAGCGGTTAGATTAAAAGGAAACTGCGGTTTTACCGAGCTCAGTGGCTCTGGACGAGCTGAGATATTGGCCATTTTAAAAAAAGGGGAGGAGCTGTTTGATATGTCCCACCCTGTCTTTCTGTTTCAGTGGAAATTACGTCAACACATTGAATAACACTGTGTTTAAGGCACTTCAGTGGACCTTTAAGGATGGAAATTGTGGATGAACATATTGTTATAAAAACAATCGATGTGTTGCAACATGTTGTCTTTTACATTATCAGTAGTAAACGTTTGACAAAAAGCTGAAAATGAAATATAAATACATTTTATTACTTTTTTTTTTTTTACATTTAAACAGTTTTTTTTCTAGAATACATGAAAAAAATATTAAATTATAGTATTTATATATTTAATTGCATGGAATACTTTTCTGTATTTAATGAAGTTTTTGAATGTTATAATTTTTCAAGTGTACACAAAGATAATTTTGTATAAACATAAGAGTTTTTCTAACCTTCCTGGGCACTGATTTTTCCCCCCTCCAAATGCCACAAATCCTTCCAAAAGGACATTCTTTTCTAAATCTGCCTTTTCCCATCGTTCCTGTGGGAAGAAAAGTTTCATTAAAAATAATCCACTCAGACGAGGGCCAGTCCAGAATACACCAATAGAGCCTGTCTTTCAGCACTCCAAGATTTAATTTAATAACTAGACATATTTACAGTAATAACTCTCAATGCAATGTCCATCCGTTCACTAATGCGGCTTTAAAATCAATAATTAATAATTGCATAAATCAATAATTGCTCTTGAGTTACATTAACAACTCAAAAGCTGACAAAATTAAAGCAACTTTTGAATTGGTCAAAAAGTCCAGCCCTCTGAGGTTGTCATAGATTCAAAACAATTTATAGTTTTCCAATGGAAAAGAATACTGAATGTCCATTTAGACAGCAGCCATATCCATTCAGTGTGTAAAATATTTAGATTCCATTTAGGAAAAAAAATGACTCTTTAACACAGTCTTTGAACAAATTTAAGTGCATTTCCACTGTTTGAGAGAGAGTTTTTACTAACAGGGTGGCTTTGATTTGAAAGTAAACATATCTTTTGCTAAAAACAGTATTTAAAGCATACAGTATAGATGTAGGTCTGACCCAGTCTCCGTGAGCTGTACTATTTCTTTCAAGACATTAGTAGACAGAAATGTAATGGGATCTCTATAGGCGTTTGCCGGAAGGTTAATTGTGAAGATAACTGTCAGGCCTATTATTCCTGTTTTAATGGAGCACAGCTGGAGTTTTCAAGCACATTGTGACCAGCACTCTACAGCTTGCCAGACAAAATGGAAGGAAGTTTTATTGAAAGAAAATACTAATAAAAGAGATGCCGGTTCTATCATTGATACCTCATAGTAGAGCAAAACAAACTACGTAAAAACACTCCTCAAAAAGTACAGGAACATTTAATAGTAAAGCACTTTATTTGCTGGAAAAAGCATTTTATGAGCATGTGTCTTTTGTCTATTTTATTTTGGTTTATAGTGGAATTTGTGTTAACCTCATCCTGTGGCTGAGGTCATTCAGAAAGGTGAAGTTACTCACAGGTTTGAAATCTTCCGGGTCTGGGAAATACTTGGGGTTTCGGTGAGCCCAGTAAGGAGACAACATCAGCATGTCTCCAGGTGGGACAATATAATTCTGAAAGCAGAAAACACTAAATACATTTCTTTTTTCAGTTAACAGAAAGCCTGTGTTAAAGGGCAGATCTCTCTCTCTTTCTTTCCTAGTAATGTGCAACTAAAGCGTCTCTCTCTCTCTCTCTCTCCATACATATATATATATATGGAGAGAGAGAGAGAGAGAGGCTTTAGTTGCAGATTACTAGGAAATTGGCTGTTTATTAGTACTTATAAACCACATATTAATGCCTTATTATGCATGACCATATTCTACATCCTTAATCCTACCCAATACCTAAACTAAACAACTACCTTTCTAACTATTAAGAAGCAGTTATTAGGAGTTTATTGAGGCAAAAGTCGTAGTTAATAGTTTGTTAATAGTGAGAACTGGACCCTAATCTAAAAGCATGATATGTGTGTGTGTGTGTGTGTATATATATATATACACACACACACACACGCTATACACAGCCTGCACTTATGGATAGGGATTTTAAGAATTAAATCTTAGCTTTTCTCTCCTTATTGTACATATGGTTTTTAACACAGGAAAGATGCTGTATATGTGCTACATACTATAGTATTTGTTCTGCATAAATCCAAGAGAAACACTGAAAAAAAAAATAGTGTACATTGAATAATCTGTCACGGCTGACCTGTAATTTGAGAGGTCGCACTACTTTACGAGTGATGGCTCCAGGGGCCCTCAGCCGAATGCCTTCCATGATACACCACTTCACATATGGCATCCGTTGTAAGTCATCTAGGGTCACCTTTGTCTTCTCCTTGTCTTAAATGCAAAGCGAACACACAAGCACTCTAGTGACTATCCATAGCCTTAAGTACTACTGATGTCTGCTTAAGAGAAAGTCTATTTCAGTATGAACAAAGCCTGGATGGATTTGTCTAAACAGAAGCACAATGAAACAATTTTATACTTATAGCCTATTTAACTCTCATGTGCTCTTGCGTTATGCATGTAGAGGTGCATATGGTTCATTTTGACAACATGAAAATAATGGTTATTAATGCATGTGGAAATATTGGTCTTATTTTCTCAACAGATTTGACAAAAAAACAACAACAACAACAAAAAACTTACATGTAAGGCTTGTCAAGGACAATGCTTGAGAGCTTGCTGTCCTCTAGTGGATTTGTGAGGAAATTCATGTATAAGTGGTCCCAAATATTGAGAGACATAGCATAATGTAACTATAAATAAATTATATTATATAATATATCATTTTTATTCCATTACATTTCTACCTGTTTGAACAAATATTAACTGTTGATCTAATAGGCATCATGTAGACTACCGTTCGTAAGTTTTGGGGAGATTTTTTTTAAAGAAGTTACTTTTATTCTGCAATGGTTCATTAAATTATTTTTTAAAGAAGTTACTTTTATTCTGCAATGGTTCATTAAATTGATTAAAAGTGAAACTAAAGACTTTGTAACATTGTTACAAATAAACCTATTTCAAATAAATGTTGTTATTTTTGTTCATCAAAGAATCCTGAAAAAAAGTGTATCAAAATTATTCAAAATATTAAGCAACACAGCTGTTTTCAATATTGATAATAAGAAATGTTCCTCGATCATCAAATCAGCATATTAGAATGATTTCTGAAGGATCATGTGACACTGAAGACTGGAGTAATGATGCTTAAAATTCAGCTTTGCCATCAGAGGAATAAATTACATTTTAAAATATATTAAAATAGAAAACAGATATATTAAATTGTAATATTACAATATATATACTCTTTTATTAAGTAAATGCAGCCTTGGTGAGCATTAGAAACTATACAAAAAGTCAGAAACATTGAAAAAATCTTACAGACACTCACATTTTTGAACAAGGTTAGTTCATGTGTATAGCTAATGTTTATAATTAGTGTCAATTATAAAGTGTTACCAGAAAGATCTTTTTTTTTTTTTTTTTTTTTTTTGTCTAATGTTGGCTGAGAGTATGGGAGGGGCTATAAAGATTGAAACCCATTGGTTTTGAGAGATTGGTTTTACCTTGGTCGCCGAGGGCAGTGCTGATCTGATCCATTGCAGTCTTATACACTGCAGGATTGGACACAATAAAAGCAATGGCCCAAAATGTTATCTAGAATAAAGTGAAACGTTTGGTCTCAGTAACATTCTGTCCATCTGTCAATCTGGGTTAACACCAGCACTGACATAAACCTCTCACTTACTGGTATAGCATTTGCCAGGGAAGCCCAAAGCAAAAGTAAACCATAATTGGGTAGATATTTGTCAGGTACTGAAGTAGCCAGGTGCTGTAGTAAAGTCTAAGGAGAAACAGTGACAGATTATGAACTCTTTGGGTTTTATTGCATTATTTAAAGCATAGTCCACACAAAAATAAAAAATTCTTTACTCACCTTCATATTGTTCGAAACCTGTATGCATTTCTTTCTTTTGCTGAACACAAAAGAAGATATTTTATAGAATGTTGATAACCAAACAGTTTCAATTCCTATTGACTTCCATTGTATTTTTTGTCCATACAATGGAATTCAATGTGAACAAAAACAATTTCTTTAATACAGGTTTGGAACGGCATGAGGGTGAGTAAATAATGACAGAATTTTAATTTTTGGGTACACTATCCTTTAAAGAATGAGTCTATTATGCTGATATTATGCTTATTACATTTCTACAATCGCCATAAAGGCCATAGTTGCCTTTTATCATCAACATGTGGAGGAACTTTTAGTATAAATTACCTATATTACCTTTCCATAACTCTCACTGTAGACAGTCTCCTCAGCTTTGGCAACCATATTTCTTAGCAAAGAAAGGAGCCATTGCTTTGAGTTTGCCCATTCCCTGAAGACAGAAAAAAACCATCCTTCAGTCGTTTATCGTTTCAACTTGTGTAAACATGATTCAGGAGACTAATTGTGTTTAATAATTGCAGTTTTCGGTCATATTGTGGCAGTATTGCTCACATACTTCAGGAACATGTCTGGGAGTTGGGAGCCGTACTCAAATCCATCGTCATATGTCGTGAACTTCTCAAGGAACTCCTGCCTGGATAGGCCGCTACTGGGGGAGTTACATCGGCCCAGTAAGTTACTCATCACTGCTGGATACATAACACTCCTGAAAACAAGTTAAGAAGTGTCTAATATTTAGAAAAACGATTATTACTTGAATTTATCTCATTAGATTCCAGTATGAATATAGCAGATTATAATATATTATAGTCTACATATCATAAGCATAATCTAGGCATTATTAGGCACAGAATTTCCCATTTCCGTGTTAACCAGTTGCTGTAAAATGTATGGAAGGTATGTCTACTGTTCTCTAAGGGGAACTTTAGCACAATGTAAATAATTGATGTTGGAAGACTATACTTGATAAGCTCATTTAGCTGTCCAGATCCTTCGCTTCCAAGGCTCTCCAAATGGTCATTAAATTCTTCACAGAGATGAGCGGAGAGCATTGCCGTGTTGCCTGGAGTCAGTCTGCCCTTGATTAAGGCGAAACAGCTCGGATGGGTCTTAAAGAAAATGTCTTTGCTGATAGAAGCTGGACAAGAACCCAAACAAGGTTAACATGAGTGATCACATTATCACTGCCTACTGTATTGATGACGTTCAATCATCAGCAAGGACTGTAATAAATCTTATATTGAGTTCAGAGTCTGTTCACGGATAAAGTCAAGGTCATGAATAAAAGAGCAATGGTGTAGATTCAAGAGCTTTTGCAATCAATTATAAAACTAAACATTTATTGCAAAAATTGTACCTGTGTTGTAAACAGGTTCTTGCACTGCTTGTTCAAAATCAACATCTTTGGAGGAGAAAAAGCTCGGAAGTCCTCATTTAGGGTCACAAATGTCAGTCTCTTCCCAGCAGCCACAACAGTGAAAACTGGTCCATACTAGGAAAAAAACACACTATTATACTTTTAAGAATTGTATTTTATTATTTCTATTTCATGCAAATGATTACATTAATGAAAAAATACAGTACAAAACAGGCAATTTATTTAGTGGCCTCCTAGTGAACTTTAAAAGACTTAAAAGCTCTTTTTGTGTGATTTTTGCCTTGGCAGAAGCAATTACTGAATTTTAAAGCAGATGTCCATTCAGCAAACCTCTCATTAGCGTCAATTCTTTCACAGAACTGGCACAGCGGTGCCCAGAACAAAAATTGTGTCAAAAAAGGCCACTATGTGCAGCTCCTGCCCTAGTTGCATAAATTAATGGTGCTGAACTGAGTTGTCCTCAAACTCGGTTAGTATGGCACAGCTCAAAAACAAAACACACCAAGACTGGCCACAGGGTTCCAGCACAATATTTTTGCAGATGGTAATGGAAGTAGAAGCAGCCAGCTGTCACCAAAAAAAAAAAAAAAAAAATCTTGCAATCCCATAATATTAATAATTATGCATGCATTATGTAAATAAACAAGCATGGTAAAGCAACGAATTTTGTTTAGACAGAAAGCCTGTGTACATTTTCTAATATTGATTATATTATAATATTTTATGGCTAACTTTAAGATACAATGTAAACCATAAAATTATAGAAAATTTTAATGTATATCTGTTACTTTTAAAATTTTAATTGTCACAACTTTTACATTTTTCACACAATAGTTGAGTGCAGCAGGTTCATAATAATTTGCATAGGAGGAGCTGGACTTCTGGACCCTCTGGCAGACCTACCCTGTATGATTAATGCCACAAACAATTTTTTAATGTTTTGTGAAAAAAAAATACATTTCTGAAATCCCACTGCACTGTCACATGCATAAATGAAAAATATACACATCTTGTATGGGGGAAAAAAATATTTATGTGTCTATATATATAGCTATACTGTGTATGATTTATACTATATATATATATATACTGTATATGATTTTGTATATGATTTATTTTTTATACTGTATATACTGTATATGATTTTGCATATATATGTGTGTGTGTGTGTGTGTGCAATGCATCATATACATACACATTTTTCATGCAAGTAATTTTCTCAGTGGACAAACTTACTTTGGCTCTGGCTTGCTGGATGAAATGCAAAGGTGCTTTGCCAAATTCAAAAGCAGCACCAAACCAAGGTATCCAACCTCTTATGCATGGAGGTGCATTGGGATGACTTTTACCAAAAATAAGATTAAAAGAAATAATCACAATTGACACCGTCAAAATCAAAGTAATCCATTCCATCGCAACTTAGAGTCCAGTGATGTTCGGCTGGAACGCATATAATGAGTCTGTGTGGAAAAAGTCCTGTTAACTTATCTGATAATACTGGTAACGTATCAGATCGGATTTCCTCATTGTGATCTCTGATGATCAAAGCCATGACATAGCTAACCCCTCCCACTCTAAACAAACCCTCTGCATCATTAACCCCTCCTATTACAACACTAACCCCTCCCGCTATCATCTCACACCATGACATAACCCCGCCTACTGTATAATTAGCCCCTCCCTTTATCTCGATAGCCCCTCCCACTGCGCGACAGGTGTTGCTACTTGTAGCGCTGCTGACTGAGCAGTTCATTCCACTTCAGTTGATCGGTTTTGGTGGTTGAACACGTACTCTTATAGATGTAGATGATTTCTAATGATGAACTGATAGATATCTTATAAAGTATATCTTAAACTGTAAGCAAAAGTATTTTAAAGTACTATGGTAGGCTATAACACATTTCTAAATTTGCTACAGAAAAAAAGAGAAAGAAACACTGTAATATACACCTACAGATTTTAATTCTGTTTTTCATACCATAGTACATTTTGTCGCAATTTAACATAAAATCGTTTAAAATTTTAATTTAATTAAATCACAATAATACGTCACTTGCAATACTACAGGATTTCATTACTTATTACCGATATATTTAAGAAACAAAATAAATAAACAATTAAGCAATAAACAAAACTGTTATAAAAATATTAAAACATGGTTTAGATTAGCCGAATTTGCTTTATGATACTATATGAAACAGCAGATTTTTGAAACACGATAGCTGACGGCACATCTGTGACGCCACACTCCATCCGGGTCCTCCGCGCCTGGGCCATGACGTCACGGGGTCCAGGAATGGCGGCGCTGTCTGCAGAGGGAAGCAGCCCGAAGAGCCCGAAACTTTATTCCTAACATCGCTCAGCGGCTACACGAGCTCCACCGCTCCACCAACGGCCATATCCTCCTCTTAAAGAGGCAGCACAACGGCAGAACCCAGTCTCGACGTTGTTACCGCTGAATTCTAACGTCCCAGGCTCTATTAGTTTGGTTGACTTTGCGAGGGCCAAAAGACAAGAGCAAAGACAGCGACTAACGGTACATAAAAACAACAAGCACCCCAAAGCATCCTCTTTCGACTCCGTCCATTTCATAGAAGGATCTTACTTGTGTTTTGCTAGTTATTTGTCTTGCTCATAAACCGAAAGGCGAGACGCTGGCCTGATAAGGTGAAGCACCAGCTGCGGGTTTGATGCCACGATGGAGAGTTTAACACTGAGCGATGTCGAGCAGAAATATTACTCTGAACTCTTCCTCTCCTGTGATGTGGATAACACCAAGAAAGTGGCTTCCAATGGCAAAGTTCTGGACCTCTTCCGGGCGGCCCAGCTCTCAAACGAAGTGGTCCTTCAGGTAGAGTATGCATCTGATTCATATATGTGTGTATTAGTCAGCAGATATGTGTTGTTATGCTGATACACGTTAGTTAATGTGAATTGATGACTTGTGTTGATCGTCTCAGACATGTCAATGGCTCTAATGGGTCATATGGGCGATGTCAAGAGTGTTTAGACCGTTAGAATCTCATTGTTGACAAGCTGTACAGATGAATTGGTGATGCATCTGTAGTGTTAAACTTTGTTTCCTGTTGTGCAAGTCTGTAGACTTAAAAGATGTGCCTGCTTCCTCTTAAATATAAGCATAAATAGTATTTTTCTACTTATGTTAGGAAATCCTTTAGGTTGATGACTCTTGAAATGTGGTTTTCTCACTTATAAAAGTACTAAAAGCAAACAAGAATATTTGGTGTTATGCATAATGTGTGATCCTATATTAAGGGATCGAGACATCACTCGAACTTATTAACTGTATACAACTGATCCATAACTTGTTGATAATATGCTATAAAGCTCTGTAAGTTTTATACTGTCAGGCATCTTTTGGGAGACCCTGCACATGGTTGATGGTTCTTGAAGTGTCATAGAGATGTTTGTGTTTCATTACTCAGTGCTGATTAACACTCATCTGTTGGTAGGGCATTGTTAGAGCATAAACGTTTCAAAAACTTGTGGTCTTCTTTGTCTAGTCGCTTCTAGATCTGTGGCCAAAGTTTCTTGAAGAGGTGTGTCCATTAGTTGCTACATATGCTTATCCTCCTTAATGTTGTCTGAGCAACAGATGTATTGATCTGTTATACTAAAGTAATTGACAGTAGGGCATTTCATTAAAGGCTTACTTGTTGTGTGAGATATCAGCATTTTGTTATGTTTTTGATCTACTAATGGATTTCTAATTGATTCTACATCAATATTTAGCATTTAAGATTGAAAACTGTTAATCAGTCAAGTAGGTACAGTTATGTGTATATTAAATATTTTAGTTTTCTGTTTTAAGTGAGTTGTATTATGTATACTATACTGCTATTATATTGGTGATTGGCCATACTGTTCTCTAATTGGACCCCTGATGGATAGAGAGCAGAGACTCATTGTTACATACTGTATAAACTTAAAGGGTAAGTTCACCCAAAAATGAAATTTCTGTCATTAATTACTCACCCTCATGTCTTTCCAAACCTGTAAGACCTTTGTTCATCTTCGGAACACATTAAGATATTTTTGATGAAATCCGAGAGTTTTTTTTATATCCCCCATAGAAAGCAACATAATTACCACTTTCGGGGTCCAGAAAAGTAGTAAAAACATGGTTAAAATAGTCAACGTGACTACAGTGGTTCAACCTTAATGTTATGAAGCGACAAGAATACTTTTTGTGCGCAAAAACAAAACAAAAATAACAATTTTATTCAACAATTTCTTGTTGAATAAAGCCTGCACCCTCTATACAATGTGAATAGCGTAGGAGAATGACAGGGTAGAGAAGAAATTTTTGAATAAAATCGTTATTTAAGAACAAGAAGTATTTTTGCCGCTTCATAACATATCTTAATATATCTTAAAAATATCTTAATTTGTGTTCCGAAGATGAAAGAAGGTCTTACGGGTGTGGAGCAACATGAAGGTGAGTAATTAATGACACAAATTTCATTTTTTGGTGAACTAACCCTTTAAGTGTTGCCTTTTATGCCTGGCCTATATAACATCTGTGTAACACCATGTTAATGTATTTATTTACATACACTACTGTTCAAAAGTTTGGGGTCAGTAAGATATTTTTTTAAAGAAGTAATTAATACTTTTATTCATCAAGGATGAATTAAATTGGTCAAAACACAGTAAAGATATTTATGAAGTTACAAAAGAGTTTTATTTCAAACAACTACTTTTCTTTTAAACTTTCTATTCATCAAAGAATCCTGAATTTCCACAAATATATAAAGGAGCAGCACTGTTTTCAACATAATAATAAGAAATGTTTCTTGGGCTCCAAATCAGCATATAAGAATGATTTTTGAAGGATCATGTGACACTGAAGAATGGAGTCATTCAAATATTAAAGTTAGTTATTTTTAGTGCTTTGCTTTATGTTGTATTTTTATGTGCCTTTACTTCATTAACTTATATTCACCTCTGGTCATGTTATTGAATGTTCACCTTCGTTTTGTAGATGTTAAAGTCAGTTTATCTGATTGATAGTTTTCTTTCCATTGTCTTAGATTACTGAACTTTGTGGAGCCACACGTCTCGGCCATTTTGGTCGAAGTCAGTTTTACATCGCACTAAAGCTCATTGCACTGGCCCAGTCTGGAATGCCCCTGCGTGTGGAGAGCCTGAACAGTGGTGAGTAGCAACAAACCTTCTTTTATAGCTGTTTCTTCATGTGTGTACTGTATATGCACTGAATCAGAATACTACTTTAATGTGAAGTTATTGCATGCATCTGTGTAATTTTGCAGACACTCATTTTGCAGATGAATCCATTGTGACAGTTGCAGCCCCATTACATAACAAGAATTAGAGGATAATCTTACTGCCTCTTTGATGATGAAAAGGACTGAATGTGTATATTGCAAAAACACAAGCCGTTTTTAATGCTGGTAATTAAGTTTAGGTTTAGTGCAAGTCCTGGAATAGTAAGCTGTGCCTTTATTTTGAAAAATAGTTCCTTTCCTTTCTTGCATTTCTATATTTCTGTGAACTGTTTGTGCCTTTAAGCTAAATGCAAATGCTCCTGTTTGTTTGTTGTCTATCGTGGCTGTTCTCTACATACATTTTTATATATATATATATATCTCCCAGTTCCAAACAGGAAGCCCTGAGCAAATGCTCTACATGAATTTTGGGAAGTAAGACACAACTCCTTGTAAAAGAATGAGAAATTGACAGTGGTAAAAATAAGCAGGAAATAAGACCCGACTCGTAGCCTTGAAGATACTGCAAGAACACGAAGTCACAGCCAACAGGAAATTGCTGACGGTGCCCTTGAGTTTAGATATGCTTGGGATGAACTTGGTTTCTATTGATTTCTGTTCCATTGATTTTAAAGTTAGTAATAAAAACTGTCGAACTTAGTAGTCAGCAGTTTTGTTTCATTTTTCTTAAGCAAAGTTAAGCAAATAATATCAGTTTAATGGTGCTTACTTTAGTACTGCTTGAATGTTAAATCTGTATGTAGAAGTGTAATGTGGAGTTGTGTTTGCAGTCAGGGATTTACCCCTCCCTCGCTTTGTGATGGGCAAGAACGAGCAGGAGACGAGGCACGCGGTCATGTTCGCAGATGCAGAGAATCAGGGGCATTACCTCCCCAGACCTCCAGGCCGAGTGCAAGCCAAAAAAGTGTCAGTGCATGAGATGATTCAGCCCTGTGTGCCCACTGTTGATCCTCAGGTACTACAGCATATATCCCACGTATTATACTATACTATTTTTTTTAAATGAAAAAAATCAGTTCCTTAGGCCTTTCAGGGTAAATGTAGTCAGCTAGATCTGTCATTGTCTTATCATGTTGTTAATATTAATCAAACAACAATATTGACAAAAAATGATTTAATTCTTTACTGTTCGTTTACTTGAATAATTACTTGAAAACTGAAACTATATTAAGTCAGAAATGGGGCTACTTTAGGCTATATAAGGCCAGATGCCAATTATTTTAATGCAATTTTTAAAATATCTGTATTATTATATAACTTATATTAGCATTTAACTTAAAAACATTGTAGTTAAACAGGTGTGTTGAATAGTGTATTTGTTTTGCTGCAGTATTAAAATTGCTATAGCCAGTTTAAGCAATCTTTGGGCCTAGAAATATAACATAAATAGCACAAAATAATGGTTTTATTCAAAAATTTTATTAATAAATTCAAAGTTTAGCCTGGGTAAAATTTATTATTTCTATCAAATGTTAAACAAAAATATTTTCTGTAATTATATAAATTATCTTGTGCCATTTATTTATTTATTTATTTTCAGCATCAAAGATGACAAATCATAATAATTAAAATTACAAATTAAAAATATATGTAATTTTTTTTATTATTATATTATTTATTTATTTTGTCATTAATGTTGTCTTTGATGCTGAAAATAAAAAGAAATGGCACAAGATTTTTAAGAGGTGATGAGTTCGAACACCACAAAGGGACGATCAATGAACTGTGCCAGGCAATTAACTCCAGGTTGCTTCATGGAGTTTATATTAAGTGTACTGTAAGTCCTTTCTCGGATCTGTTAAACAACTACTTGTTTGCTCCACCATGTATCTGCTGTTCTGAGGCCATCTGTGTGGCTGAAAGAATTACTAAGTAATTAATTTTGTTTATCTCTGGCTCCAGCCGGACACCACATCTCCTGTAGTGTCACCACACCAGTCCCCTCCCACTTCGCCCCATGCCTGGAGGAAGCACAAACGCCAGGCCAGCGGTGGAAATGTGGACAGACAGCCCTCAGTGCCAGGAGTTGTTTGGCCACCTTTTAGAGAAGCACAGCCAGGTATTCTATTTAATAATAGCATCATTTATTATTTAGGTAACAAAATAACCTTCTTTACTAACATTAAAAAACTATATTATATTCCTCCGGTTTCACAGACAAGGCTTTAAGCTAGTCCCAGACTAAAATGCATGTTTGAGCTGTTTTAACTGAAAGCAACTTGCACTGCCATATCTTAAAATATGTCAGTGCCGTTGTTTTGTCTCAAGATGCACACCAGTAATGTTATTTTCTAGTGTACGTTTATAAAAGCTACTTAAATACCCTTTTTGAACTAAGGCCTAATCCTGGCTTAGGCTAAGCCCTGTCTGTGAAATCAGGCCATTATATTATATTATATTTATTATGTTATGTTATATATTTAAATATTGTAAAATAATATTTAATGATGATGTGGTAATATTTATTAATAAGTTATTATAAAATGTTTCTGTGTACCTGAGAAAGTCCTAGGAAAATCTAACTTAAACTTCAGTTAGTTATACTGGCGGATGTTTGATATTAAATGTCACATGATATACTAGATTCTTACTAAATGTTGATGTATAATTTGTTTAATTGATTCAGTCCTATCTTTTTTTAACTATTAATTCTTTCTTTCCTCTTTTTCTTTCTCTGTGTCTTGTTTAAGGACCAGTAACAGCTGACGGGATGTGGTCCGCCCATTCACCCCCTCCTGTCCAAGAAAGTTGGGTCAGCTTTACAGACACACCCCCCTCCAGCACACTTCCAATGCATCCCCCCTCAGCTCAGGTAATAGAGTGCGGGCCTCCATGTATACATTTGTTATGTATACAATGAAGCCTGTCACCACTAGCCTGCTGTAACCAAGGCTTCTGCAATGGAACAGATGTTTAATTCTGTGTGCAAGGCAGCACAAAAGTAGACTATATTAAATATTTGCCAAAGCCCAAATGGATGCATGTCCAGTGAATTACCAATCATACAAGGAATTTAAAAAGGAGGTAGCTGAGCAGTTGTTTATGCTGTTTAAGCTGTTTTAAAAAGTCTTACCAACCCCAAACTTTTCATCGGTAGTGCACATAAATAAGTGTATTACAAAATCGAATTCTTATTTTTCTCTTTTTCTACTCCAGCCGGAGAGCACAACAGTACGGACTATGACGTCTGTAATGACCACAAATGAAATCCAAAGACAGACCAGTGGTTACGATGACCCCTGGAAAATCACAGATGAGCAAAGACAGTATTACATAAACCAGTTTAAGACCATTCAGGCAGATCTCACTGGTCTAATCCCTGGTTAGTGAGACCTCGTTTTGAACAGTATCTGCTGATCTGCTGTTTTCTGTTTTGAATTTACCAACCTAAAAATACATCCATTCTCTGTTGTTCAGGCTCTGCCGCGAAGGAATTCTTTACAAAGTCGAAACTGCCTATTCTAGAACTGTCTCACATTTGGTAAGTAGTTTTACATTGTAGGGTTACATTGTCTCTCTTTGTTCATTTTGGATGACCTTGGTGTAGATTGTCTTAACAAGATGCGTCTCCAAGGACATTAGCCTACTCCATAACCGCATATGTTGATAATCTTGGCCATTTGCATTCGATTTGTTAATGTCCTGTCTTTGAAAAAGGAAGTTATCTCTGTCATCTGCTTCTTTGTACCTTAAAATATTCATCTTATCTGTATTGACTGACCTGCTTTACCTTGCAGGGAGCTATCAGATTTTGATAAAGATGGTGCACTGACCCTGGATGAGTTTTGTGCTGCATTTCATCTCGTGGTCGCTAGGAAAAATGGTTATGACCTTCCTGAAAAGCTCCCTGAGAGCCTAATGCCAAAGCTTATTGACTTGGATGACTCAGCAGGTAAGCAGAAAAGCCTCACGCCAAACACAGCTTCAAATTGGGCAATATGCAGTCCAGTTATTTCATAACATTTCACAGTAACATTTCACACTTAATATTCAACAACATTACTGATCTGCCTGTATAGACACCATTGTATGAAAACTGAGCTCAGCTGGATGATGACATCACTGTTTTCTCCAGAGCTGAGATAAATGAACTAAATTAATAACTAATGATTTTTACAATGGAAATAAATCAGTACTGAACTTACTTAAACTGGACAATGACACTATTTTCTTCTAGAGCTGCTATACAGCCTTAATTATGTTTCCTGCTATCATTGAAAACCTGCTTTGAAATAATCTGCATTGTAAAAAGCGCTATATAAATAAAGGTGACTAGACTTGGCAGATCTGCATACAGGGTGCTATATAAACCCTCGTCTGAATATGATATGTTGCAAGTGCCATTTCCAAATGCACAGAGGTATATGAAGAAATTCTTCTGTGGTGTAATTACAAGTTTTTGTGGCCAATTAGCTGGTGCTCTATTCAGACATACTCTACTGTTCAAAAGGTTGGGGTCTGTATTTTTTATATAAGCAGGGGCATGTTAAATTGATTAAAATTGACAGTAAAGACTTCAAAGTTTCACATAAATTATTTCAAATAAATGCTGTCCTTTTGAACTTATTCCACAAAAGCACTGATAATAAGAAATGTTACCTGAACACTAAATCAGCATATTAGATTATCATAAATCAGCATATGATTTCTGAAGGATCATGTAACACTTTCAGTAATGAGTAATGGCTTTTGAAAAGCTTTGCCATCACTTGAATAAATTACATTTTAAAATGTATTGAAATAGGAACAACAAAATCCTTTTTTTTTTCTGTGAATAAATAACTGCTGCTTTAGTGGGCATAAGAGACTTTTCACAAACATTTTAGTTGTTTGTTCAGTTATTGTGTGGCTTGTCATATTCCCTCTTTTCTTTTACATATACACAGTTTAAAGTGTTTTTAAATTAAGTAAGTCTCACATTTTCTTCTAGCCAGGTCTACTGCAGTAGTGCTAAAACTGATAAATATCTTCAAATCTAAGAATTTTAAGAATAACTAGACAATTTTCTAGGTTACAGTGAAATGTAATTGGTCCAAAATCTGCATATTAAACCTAAAATAAGTTACAGTTATTTGTGATTTTGTCATTTCCTGGCATTTTACTTTCATTGTGGACAGAGAACAAACATGCTTCTAATTCAGATATTCACAGCTTCACAGGAAGTGAGCCTGTATCTTAGCAACAGTTTCGCATATTAATATGGAACATAGAATATGCCCTTGGGACCCTGAGAGTCCTTGTGAAGTTTTATGACGTTCATGACTAGATGCAAATGATTAATTCTGCTTATTCTATAATTATACTGAATGACTTTGGGTGTCTGCACAAAGTCATTATTGTCTGTCTTTATGTTTCAGGAGTTCCAGAACCTGCTACTGAGGTTGGCTTCTCTGCTTCACCTGTGGAGGTCACTCCAAATAAGTCTCCTTCCATGCCTTCCCTGAACCAGAACTGGCCTGAGCTCAACCAGAGCAATGAGGTTTGGACTGTGGAGTACTTAATGTACCCTACTTCTGTCACTGATATTTGTATTTCTATCTTCCTTTGTCTTTATGGGAAAATAAAACTAATACACTTCTGGTTGGAAGAAAGAGGTGCTAGTGAAGCACGCATTCATCTCATCACATGTAACACTATCATGAGAATTGTTCTGACAGTTAATGCTTCACTGTGATGTTGTTATTGTGTCGGCCTTGTAGTCAAAACTGCTGACCTGAAGGCACATTTTTAAAATAAATCTTTTTAGTCGTAGATTAACCTCCTGGAATACTCTGTAATGTGACATATTTCAAAGTAAAACAAAATATTCAATGGGAAACAATGCCGGAATTTGATCGGATCGTGGGCACTTTAAACCAATACAATGGGCTATAATTTTTTTTGATTGACATTATTTTTAAAGGTTATGTCAGCATAAAGCTGTTTTGAAAGTGGAGGTTATGTTTTGATAGAAGATGATGAAAATGAGCCCAATTCTATGAAAGTCCCTTTCTGCCACATAAAAAAAAGATCATGCTTTGGTAAATAATTGACATTTTTGATACATTTTCATTTTGAGATACTGCATCATAATTATGACATAAAGGCCTGGTTTCACAGACAGGGCTTAGCCTAAGCCAGGATTAGGCTTTAGTTCAATTAGGGTATTTAAGTACCTTTTAAACGTACACTAGAAAAAAAACATTACTGATGTGCATCTTGAGACAAAACAATGGCTCTGACATATTTTAAGATATGTCAGTGCAAGTTACTTTCAGTTAAAAAAGCTCAAACATGCATTTTAGTCTAGGTCTGTGAAACCGAGGGGAAAAAAGTCATAAATATGAGATAAGAGGTCATAATTATGACTTTTTATGTCATAATTATGGATTACCAAAGCATGATTTTTCTTATGTGGCAGATTTGGGCTTCCATACATTTTCCTATAGAATAACTGTTAAACATTGATTGCGCATTGATTGAATAGAACTGGGGACGTTTAAGAAAATAGTAAATGGGATCCATTTTGATTTTATGTCATCTTTCAGTTCTTTTTGAAGGTGACGTGTGTAATTTTATTGGTATGTTCCATACTTTCTCCTATACCAGCTTAACGGGATATTTCATTTCAAAAATGAAAATTGTCATCATTTACTCACCCTCATGTCATTCCAAACCTATAAGACTTTCTTTCAACTTCGAACACAAATGATGATCTTTTTAATGAAATCTGAGAGCTTTCTGTTCCTTCATAGACAGCTATGTGACTACCACTTTGACGCTTCAGAAAGTTCATAAAGTTCAGAAAATTTGGACTAAACCACTCAATTCATATGGATTAGTTTTACGATCTCTTTATGAACTTTCTGAAGTGTCAAAGTGTCAGTTGTGTAGCTGTCTATGGAGGGACAGAAATCTCTCAGATTTCATCAAAAAGATCTTAATTTGTGTTCTGAAGATAGTCTTACAGGTTTGGAATGACATGATGATGAGTAATAAATGACACTTTTTTTTTTTTTTTTTTTTTTTTTTTTTTTTTTTTTTTTTGGGGTGAACTATCCCTTTAATACGTAGTTAGTAACTGTAAGACATTTATAGGTTGACTTCTAAAAGAATCAAACAGTGGCAGTGAAGTTTAGGGCAGGACCATCTGTTTGGCCAACCAATGCCAGATGGGAAGTGTTCAGAAAGCCTGTTTGAATAGTAATTTGTTTTGCAATTCCATTTGACAACGCAAGTGGCGTGGAAATTACACACTTCACCTTTAAACAGGTCAGTAATGTTTTGATCTACACTATCTAATCATTGGGGGTTCTCTTTTTAATGACGGCAGCCTTTTTCTATCAAACTGATCATTGTAATAGGGAAATAAAATGTGACATTCTCCCTCCCAGCCTATAAGGCCATTAAGAAAACAATTGTTCCTCTGTTCACACTAGAGAATATGCTACAGTACAATGCAGGACAAATCACGGGTTTCTCCTAACAGTCAGAGGGCGGAGAGGGCACATTGTTGTTGTATTATGGTCTCTGTTTGCTTGTGTGAGGAGTGGAGTGGCTCCACCTTGCTGACATGTCTCTGCTCTGTCTCTCCAGCAGTGGGAGACTTTTAGCGAACGCTCCTCAAGCTCACAAACTCTGACCCAATTTGATTCTAACATTGCACCAGCTGACCCTGTAAGTCAATCACTCAGTGCTCTTTCATGATTAATGATATTCATTAACCCAGTACTCTGTAAATTCTCTCTGAGAGCGCATGTCCTCAGGATAAATTCACAGCCACAGTGCCATCATCAAATGATTCGTTTTTGTTTTTTCTTTTGCTTGCTGAGCTTACAGATAATTCTTTCATGCTCTTTCTTTCATACTGAATCATGTAATCCAAATGATGACTCTGGCTGGCTGTCCTTTGAGGGTGTTGTTCTTGAAGTATTTTGATGTGATACAATGATTGTTTAGTTACTCAATGCCAGGTTCTTAACTATTCCTTGTTCTTCTTTACCACTGAGATGATAAATCTTCATCAAGTTCAGTGGAACACAATTGTAGTTTTACGACAGCAGCAGATGTGCTTGTTTCTTTTTAGGATACTGCAATAGTCCACCCTGTGCCCATTCGAATGACACCCAGCAAGATCCACATGCAAGAGATGGAGCTCAAGAGAACTGGAAGTGGTGCGTCCATTTATGTGCTTTTACAATGCAAATTTAATTTATGACTGAATTTAAGTTTTGTTTTCAATTTTAATCAAATTATCTCTCCTTTTTTCTTATTTATGTATTCTCAGTTTTAATCACTATTGGTCATTCTTGGGGTTATGAATTTACAATAAATAATTTTTTGATTTTTCACATGGTGAACTAAAAATCGTATTAACCTGCATTGAAAAAAAGACCAAAAGCCATATTTTACATATCACACTGACTCAGGAACAAGGAAACAGCCACCTAGCAACCACATAGTAACACATTTTTGCACGGGCAAGCACCACCAATATTTTTAAAGAAAACGTAAAATCTAGTTGTTTAAAGGAACTTATAATTTGCAGTCTAGAAATCTCTTAATGGAGTCTTACTTCTGCAATAATCAATATATTAAGCAGCACAAAAAAAAGCTACTTTTTAAAACCGTGATAACTTTATCACTTTTGATCAATTTAATATATCCTTGCTAAATTAAATGTATAATTTCTTTTAAAAAATCTTTATGCCAAACGTTTGAACTGTAATGTAGTTATTAAATGTAAATAATTTGTTATTAAATATGATTATTTACTCTTGTTTTTACAGATCACACACATCCAACTAGTCCGTTAATGGCGAAACCACCAGAACTTTCTGACGAGACCAAGCTAACAGCAAGTATTAAGTTTCCTGGTACCACTGTTGGTACGTACATCTGGACTATTCAAGCATTTAATTGGCTGACTGGAAATTTTCTCCTGTAATTCATTCAAAGCCATTACCATTCCTTTTTACAGGAGATGGCTATAGCAGCTCAGATTCATTTACATCTGATCAAGAGCCCATTTCCAGTGCTGTGAACAGACAAAGGTACTTTACTTCTTGCTGTGGCACCAAATTCAGACACACTGTTCATCTTGTGACAAAACTCAGATTAACATGGATTAGATTTGGAAATGATTTAGTGCTGTAGATGTGTTTTGTCACATCGCGTTTGGTTAGAACATGGTGTGACATTGCCAGCCAAATAGTACTAACAGCTCATACTATTACAGGTCTCACTCTGGCACCTCTCCGGAAGGACTGAAGGTTGTGGCTCCGCCCCCACCTCCGCCCCGCCCCCAGCCCTCTCACTCACGGTCCTCCTCTCTAGACATGAACAGAAACTTTGCTGCTGTCCCTGCAGGTATACATGCACACAAGCAGTTATCCAGTAACTCGTAGCTTCCTGTTTTTTGGGGGTACCGTTAGTAAAAGCTGAAGTTGTCTTTTGTAATTACTTCTCCAGCAGGTTCGCAGCAGCCAGGAGTAGTGGCCTTTCCCCCTGCAGTGCCTCCCAGACCACTGCCCACACAGGTACATCCCAGTGCTTTCAGACAATTAGATATCTACTACGCTTTCTTTAAAAGAGTAATGCAATATCTAATTCTCAAATCCCCAGACATCAGTGCCACATGGTCACCGTGTAGTAGAGGGAGATGGTCTTCCAGCACATACCAGCACGTCACCACAGCAGATGCCAGAACAGCCCAACTTTGCTGACTTCAGCCAGTTCCAGGCTTTTGCTGTGGACCAGCCAGCAGATGATGGAGAGAAACCATCTGATAGTGGACAGGTACAAATGGAACCATATATTAAGTTAATGACTTATGATGAAAACCCTTTTTTTCTGTGTAAAAATATGCAGAAATGAATTGTTTGCAAAAAACATGAACATGTATTAACAAGTAAACGTTACATTTCTTATAAAGAAACATACACTACAGTTCAAAAGTTTGAAGTGAGTAAGATTTTTTTTTTTTAATGTATTTGAAAGTAGTCTCTTATGCTCACTAAGGCATTAATTCGAATGAAAATACAGTTATAACAGTAATATTATTTGTGAAATATTAATACAATTTAATATATATAATAACTTTTCTATTTTAAAATGTAATTAATTCCTGTGATGGAAAAGCTGAATTTTCAGCATCGTTACTCCAGTCTTCAGTGTCATATGATCCTTCAGAAATCATTCTAATATGCTGAATTGGTGAAACATTTCTTATTATTATCAATGTTGAAAACAGCTGTGTTTTCTTTTATCTTTTCTTCTATCTTGTCTTTTCTTTTTGTGGAAATGGGATATTTCTTGACAAATAGAAAGTTCAAAAGTAGAGCATTTATTTGAATTTTTTTGTAAAAAGTCTTTTCTGTCATTTCTGATCTATTTAAAACATCTTTGCTGAATAAAAGGATGCAAAGGGGTGGAAAATTTCCAGAATTTCTGGAAACTTTCAGGAAATTTTGGAAAGTTTCTGGAAATTTACCAGAAATTTTCCGCCCCTTTGCATCCCTTATACTAATATCTTACTGACTTCACACTTTTAAACCATAGTTTATATTATGCACATGTATAAATACAGGCAGAAAGATGTGCGGAAGCTGCCGTGACGATGAGAACAGCGAAGAACGATGTTCAGGCAGAAGAACGAAATGCAACCACTGTCAACTCTGTAAGCCAATCTCTACCAACCAGTCTTTATATTGCATATTACTTGCATATAATACTTCAATTTATGTTATCCATAGGCCAAAGTATCCACTCCATTGGCCCCACCTCCCAAACCTGTCCGTCGAAGACTCAAATCGGAAGATGAGCTTAGACCAGATGTGGAGGACCTTCCCCAAAAGTCTAACGTCATAGCCACTGTTCTAGCAACCCAGCCCTCAATTCCACGGTAAGCTCAACAGTCAATCCACTAGGAGAGAAAATGAAATATTTTATTTTATTTTATTTTATTTATTTATTTTTTAATAATTTATTAATTATTTAATAATTATTATAATTTTTTATCTTATCTTATCAATATATTTACAACAATTAATCAATAAAAATTTCTGGATATAATGTTTGCTTGTATCCTAATGTGTGCTTCCTCTGCATGTTCTGTTTAAAAACAGGTCTATCGGTAAGGATAAAAAGGCCATCCAGGCTTCCATTAGAAGAAACAAAGAAACGAATACAGTTTTAGCCAGACTCAACAGTGAATTACAGCAACAGTTGAAGGTATTGTGAGACGTCTGTTGAATGTGACCACCAGTTTTATAAGACAAGCTGTTCAAAAGTGTGATGATTTGTCTTTCCTAAATTTTGTCTTCTTAGGACCTGCTAGAAGAAAGAATATCGCTTGAAGTGCAACTGGAACAGCTTAGACCTTTTTCGCATTTGTAACCAGAGTGTGTGAGCTTCAGATTGAATGTGTGTATGAAAGAGTGATTACCCCCTTTTTTTTTTCTCTCTTTTTTTTTTTTTTTTTTTTAAGTGGTCTGTTGGATCCTCTGGCAGGATGTCCATTTCACCCATCTCCACTCCTCTGCTGACTGTGTGAGAAGAGACAAAATCGCTGCTTCCTCCAGACCGTTCTGTCTCACACAGCCATTCAGAGGGATGGGGTCCAGGATTATTATCCGTTATGGCACTTTGATGAAACAGAAAGTCTGAGTGGTTGTATATGTATCACCCCAGACATTGCAGGTTATGTTTAGTGTGTGAGGCAAGAGGCTGTAATTCTGGTTAACATGAAGGAGCCTCTTCCCCTCCTGTTCTCCAGAGTCTTGAGGCAGCTTGTCATGTTCTTCCATGTTAGGGTACTCGTATGTGCTCAGACAATCATGTGAGGCCATGCACTGGTCCTAAAGGAGGGGAGAACTGATTTTTGGGAGATCATATTTCAGAAGTATACTTCAGTAAACTGATTCTGACAGGCACTTGTTAAAGGGACAGTTCATCCAAAAATGTATTCACCCTCATATTGTTACAAACCTGTAAATGAGGACTGGGACTGTTAAGCTCCACAAATACAAAAGAAAGGGCAAAAAAAAAAAGTGGTCCAAATAACTTGTGTGCTATATTTCAAATGTTTTGTAGTTATATGATTGCTTTTTGCAATTAATAAAAGCTGGTTTTCTGCTCAAGTTAACTGGATCAGTCAAATTTGCAAACAATTCATTAATTTTTTTTTTTTTAATCTGGATCAACCGAATCATTAAAAGATTAGAACAAAATCAATTGAATCACTTGTTTACAAATCAGACAGTGCTACTTCTCTTGTGACAAAACGGCAAAAAGAATTACAAATAACGACTTAAATTTTAGTCTGTTCCTCAAACAAAATCTATTTTATGGCTTCAGTAATTTTGAAATATAATTCACAAGTGAAATAAGCTGCTACTTTAATGCTGCTTTTGTTTGTTAGCCCTCATTTACTTTTATTATATAATAAATTCACCTTTTTTGACACATGGATGAAGGAAACCCGTACAGGTTTGAATGATTTTGAGCAAATTATTTTTGGATGAACTAACCCTTTAATATTTCTTCCTTGCCATACCAATGGACAGCACATTGTGTGAGTTTGTTTCATGTGCATGAGGGAGAGTCTGAGGACAACAGTTGCAAATGAATGGCATCAAAGACTGCTTTATTTCCTTCTCTTAACACACTCTGTTGTGGGAAAACAAAATGACCTGTTCAACCTTGTACAGTCTTTCACCCCGGGATAGCAGATGTTCCTCTCTCAGTCTCAACTGTTGGCTGTACCTCATACGGTACATCATCTGCATCGTAAACTCTGTGACATCATTAGTACGTAATTGTGAGACCTGAAACAATGACTGCACTTTCTCCCCTTCGGCTTTCATTTGTCTTTTCTTGTCACTGTTTTTGCATGTTGTTCACGATCTCATTTTGTATAAAACGATGAACCACTTGATTTGTATCAGTAACGTCTGAACTAGTGTGACGTTTGTGTTGTTACATAGACTTGCGCCATGTCTCTCATTCATTCGTTTGTTTTGACTGATGTCTGTCTTTTCTTTTACTCATCCTTAAAGCCTTACTTCCTGGTGTGCAGGTTTTCACAGTAATGTATCCCCCCATGTTAAATCAAGGTGAGCCTTTACTCCCTGCTGTTCAGGCTGATTTACTGTATCAGGGGTATGTTGTATATTGTATGATACACACCTTTTGATCTCATATGTAAATTTGCATTAATTGCTGACTAACAGCAAATATTCTATTTAATTGCTTATATAATGGCTGTGGGATCATAAATGTTTAACTGCATGGATGTGTCTCTGCAGAATGAACTAGCAGCTGTGTGATTTTTACACAAAATAAAAATGGCACAATATTTTAATAATTTGCTTTTTTGTCAAGAGCTCCAACTGTTTTCCAGTAGTCCAACGTCACTGGGGCATTTCACTATTTGCATTGCTCCACTTGTCTGTTTTCTTGTTACCAGACAGACCGATAAGCTGTGCTTTAGTGGTGGGGATTATTCACTGACTCTGCAGGTTACATCACAGGTCTTTATAAGCGAGTCATCAAATCATTCATTGAAAAACACTGATTCTTTTAGGAACTAAACTATTGACTGTCTTCATGAGTGGGTCATTAATTCGTTTGCTTAGTCGATTTGCTCAAAATCACTGGTTCATTTGAGAATGACTATGAGTGAGCCATTGAATCATTTACTTCAATTATTGATTCATTCAAAAACTGCTACTGTTTGTGTTGCATGGAAGGTTTTGTTGTTGTTGTTGTTGTTGTTGGTGGTGGAGCAAAAACAAAAGTAACTGGCAATATTGTGTCTAAAATTTAAATTACTTGTCACAAGCAATCATACTGTTGGCCTTGCTTATTTGTACAAAAAAAATTATACGAATTACATGGTTCCAGTCTTGTGATTTGATTGGACAAGAGTGCTGATACAATGGTCTGAAACCACTGTAGCAAATTAGCTCACAAGGGAAATGAATAAATAATTAAAACTCGCTAATAATTATAAATATTTGGATTAGTTAATCGAATTAACTTGATGTAGCTCAATTAATATTACAATCAATTCATCTGTTTGTCCAGCGAACACTCAAAGTGTATTTCTCGTGGCCACGGAAAAATAACTCTTAACATGTAGTTGAGATCACAGTCATTAAATTGACATTGATTTATAAGCAGACCAGAATCAAGTCGCAGGAATGTGCACAAAAGTTTTAACCAAATCACAAACACATAACTAATCTAAACAAACACATACACACAAATCACGCATACATGGGAAGAAAGTGGAAGTGAATGAAACTGTAACTTAAGAGGAATAGAGCTATGAAAAAAGTAATCAGTTTCTTACTACAAAGCTCCTTTATTAACAAAGGGGTTCACAACTTTAAATAAACTGAACAGCGATTTAGTATATCATACGATACTTGCATTTGCTTTAGTTGTTGAAGAGCGTCCAGATATAGTCTCAGGAGAAAGTCTCAATGGTTCGATCCGTGCTTAAGTTGTAATCGTTTTCTTCTGTGTTGAATGAAGAAATAATGACGAACTTGCACTGTTAATTTCACTGTTTATATTAACTAAATGAATATGTTTTCATCCAGATGAGGGTGAAGTTGAATGCTAATAAGATATGTTATCATAGAAAATTTAGTGCAGAAGTGTAAATGCAGAACAGTGCAGAAATATTTTATTTTTTTAAGTGCAGTTAATCATAAGCCAATTAATTACTTAAGTCCTCTCAGAAGAGATGTGTCTTCAGCCTTGTTTTAAAGGTTTCATTAGATTCTGCTGTTTGGATGGAGGTTGGAAGTTCTAGTTTGAAGGTTATATTAGATGACCTTTTCCCCTTATTAACATATATATGGAAACTGCAGCATAATTTTATTGCTTGCTGGAAATTTTACACCACCTTTTAGCTCATTAACAGATGAAGAAAATCTGGTATTTTGTGTGTTTTATTGATATTTGACAATGTACAGTTGATTACATTTTCATAAGCACTTATTCTATACAATCTCTGTAGGGTCTCTGAAAGTTAAATAGTATGAGACAGCAGGAATAATGCTAGACAAAAGAAATCCAGCTACATGAGTACATCTGTCAATATTCACTTAGTTCTAATTCATAATCATCTCGAGTGCTTTTCAGAGAAAAGGGAATATCTTCTTCACCGGAAGTAACCGCCCTCCAAAACGTTTAGTTTATGACCCTGGAGAAGAAAGCATTAATGGTTTTTGGTAATCATATAAGGTTTAGAACTAACTGAAATGGAAAAGATTGGTATGAAGACTCACACAGTATTCTGTTTGTAACGATCCAAAGCCTCCTGTGCCACCACCTCGGAGAATTTTGGGTCGCTCCAGGGAATCTCTCCTGGCACGGTAAAGCTCATATCTGGCCCGTCAAACAGTTTGACTGACACTTTAGTGTCAGCTGGATTCTCTACATTATCCGAGCCTTTTGACATCACCTGCACATAAAATGTTGGCGATTGAGTGTTCTGCATAGTGAAAGGGGTTACAGTGGTCTGAATCACATAATTAGGACCTACTGCCTGTATTTTAAAGAAGCCATCCTCGTTTTTGGTGTGGTTAGCTAGAGAGGACACCCAACCGAATTGCTTGTTGAACAGGTCCAGCACACTAGAGGTGTTGAACATCTTCTCTTCGAATCGCTTTAGCAGGTTGTTGTACTCTTGGGTGAATGTCTCAGCCCTGGCGAGAGCCCTCTCCAGCTCCTCCTTCAGGGGCCTTCCAGGGGCCTCTTTCCAGAACAGTCTGAGGAAGAGAACAAGGCTCTAATTGTTAGATAACAGGGATTTCTCTTATTAAAATTCTAAACTGGGACCAAAATATTTTAAGTTCAGTGTTTCATAATATAACATTAAATCAAGACATTTAAATATTGCACTTACCAATATGCTGGATCTCCTTACATTTCTCACACTCATCCTTTAGTTTAATGCAGCCAGCCGAATTGCGGCGAATTTCCCTGCAGGTCATCTTATCATTTCCAAATGGTTTAGTTATAATAACATCCTCGTTTACTCTCCCATCTGTGAATACAGGTTTACACATTAAAAGTGTCTGGGGTATAAGCTGTCTGCAAGTAAATAAATACTATTATAAGCACTATTTTATGCTGTCATAGTATATCATAGAGTGTATTATGTCATATTGCCACAGTAAACAAAAATATTGTGTTGGTTACTAAATTGTTTCAGTTCCCTTTGACTTTCATTCTATGAACAAAAACCAATGGAAGTCAATGGGAACCAAATCTGTTTGGTTATAGCATTCTTCAAAATATTTTCTTTTGTGTTCCACAGAAAAATAGAAAGTCATATGCTGCATCAAAAAAACATATACTGTATAGTAGGTACTACATTTGGTAATAACTAACAATTTAGGTGAGTAAATGATGACAGAACTTTCATTTTTGGTTGAAATACCCCTTTTGCAGTTTGATACATGCTCCGAACCACTGATTTGAAACAAAAGATTCATAAAGCTTCAAAGCTTCATGAAGCAGTGTTTTGAAATCGCCCATCACTAGATATTGTTGAATAAAGTCGTTATTTTGTTTTTTCTGGTGCACAAAAAGTATTTTCGTCACTTCATAACATTAAGGTTGAACCACTGTAGTCACATGAACCGTTTTAAATATGTCTTTAGTACCTTTCTGGGCATCTGAAAGTGTTAATTATCTTGCTGGCAATGCAGGCCTCACTGAGCCATCGGATTTCAACAAAAATATCTTAATTTGTGTTCTGAAGATGAACGAAGGTCTTACGGGTGTGGAACCACATGAGGGTGAGTAATTAATGACACAATTTCACAACTAACCCTTTAAGTGTGACATTTAATGTTGTACATGTTACATCCAGGCTTGTAGATTCTGAAATTTACCTTCAGCGGAGAAATCCATATCACTTCCCATGTAGGGCCCGAATGACTCAAACATGTTTCTTGCCATCTCCATCATGGGGCGGAACATGCTGTGGAAGCTGTGGAAGCTGTGGAACTCTGGGTCCTGCATGGGGGACCTGTAGATACGAGCAGCCCGGTTGGCCGTTGTATCCTGTCTTCCGAATATGCTGGGCATACGGAATGGACTGGGGAAGAGGCTGGGCTGGTGGAAGGCATGCATGTGATCAAACACCTTCATGCTGTCCATGAAGATGTTGTCTACTCCATCGGCAACCTCTGTGTACCGTTCCTCCAGGTCCTGGAAGTGTCTGGTCTGCTGCTTGTCCTCGTCCACCAGGGTCTCAATGTTCTGTCCATTTATCCAAATGGAGATGGGAGAGGTCCTGTTCAAAACCTCCTCCAGCTAAAGACAGACAAAGAAAGGGATGGTTGCTAGCACCAGAATGAGGTCAGGATTATGGCAGGGATGTTTGTGCAGACGTATCACCTGTCGTCCCACCAGGCCGGCTCCACTGCTGCAGGTGCGTGAGTAAAACTTAACGCAGGTTTTTCTCAAGCAAGGCTTGCACTCCTCCCACAGAGCCTGCACGGTTTCATTACACACGCTCTGTTCGTCACTTAGCTTCTCCTCCATCTCCTTAGCCATCTTCAGAGCAGTCTTTTCGATGGAATAGCACAAGAAAAAAGTGAATAAAACGTATGTATTATAAAGAGTGACTATAACTGCAGGGGCTCCAGAGATTATTGAAAATGTATGAATGTAATTACATTATATAAGTACACTTTACAATAAGGCTCTATGTGTTAACATTAGTTAATGCAATGGGTATCATAAAGTAACAATTTTTCTCAGCATGTATTGATCAAGGTTAAGTTTAATTTATAAATATATAACTGTTCATTTGTTAACTCATAATAAATTAACTAATGGTAATTTATACAACTTGACATGTTAATGCATTTATATATATATATATATATATGATAGATAGATAGATAGATAGATAGGTTATGTATTTAATATATATATTTTTTCTCAGCGTCTATTAATCTAGGTTAATATTAATCTTTATATATTGTTCAATCATTGTTAATTAAAAATTACCTAATATTAATTTATACAAATAGTATTAATATATGTAGATTATGTAACTAATGTATATAATTTTTCTTAGCATTTATTGATATATTATGTTAAGATATAAATATACTATTGTCCATTGTTAATTTATTATAAATTACCATAATGTTAATTATACAACTTGAAATATGAATGTGTTACTATAGGTAGATTATTAGATGACCTAGGTTATTGTTAATTTATGAATAAACTATTATTCATTGTTAATTCATAATAAAATTACATGTAAAGTATAAATGCCAAGTAGTTAAAAATGCATTAATATATGTAGATTATGTAAATAATCTACATAATTTTTCTCAGCATTGATCTGTTAATGTAAAGTTATATCATTGTTAATTCATAATAAATTAACTAATGTTAGTTTATACAGCTTGGAATGTTAAAGTAGTATTAGTGTATGTAATTTACATTTAACCAAGATTAATAAATGCTTTATAGTTTTGTTCATTATTTCAAATTAGCTACTGTAAACTATGTAAATACCTTTTTATTTTATATCATTGCTTGTGCTTGTTCAGTTCAGAACATGAATTATTTTATGAATTAGTTTGGCTGTCTCACCTCTTTCTGTTGCTTGGTTTTCTCCAGTTCTGACAGGAACCTTTTGTGATCCTCTCCTGATCGCTCCATCACAGTCTTCATCTCCTTCACCCCAGTGATGGCATTTTCAATCTGCTTATCCAGGTACTTTTCACCAAGCAGTGAAATCTCTGCCAAAAAGCAATTATGGTTATATTACTGTCCCGTGGTTGTTCACAACATGTCTGTGCAGTTTTTTTTCCACACACACACACTTACGATTGAGCTCCTCTTTAGTTGGGAGTAGCAGACACTCTGTGGACAGGTAGAGTAGAGAAAGCCCCAGCAGAGACCATGAGACCTTCATCTTTGGTGGCTGCTTGTGACTGGATTTCAGAAGCTGTTTAACACAGTGGTCAGAAAATAATTTGTCACTCAATAGTGAACCTTTTTTTCAATTAAGCTGTGGTGAAAGTGACTCAGCAAGTTTATGACCATGAACAATTGCCAAAACCACACTTTAAATAATGCATTTTGTAAGAGACACTCTCCTACAGACTGTGTGAGCGATAAATCCATTGTATCAGTGTATCTATTTATAGGTCTGAAACAAATAGTGTCAGTGACCTTGTCTTTCTGCGACCTTGTTGTTTCTGAGCAGAGGGCCAAACAGATTTATTGTGCCACTTTGTACCATCTTAGTCCTTTTTTAAAACTATTTTATATTCCGTATTGGCTATATAACATCAGAGTCATTTACTCTCCCTTAAGATACTAGTTCAACATGTCAAAGGGATAGTTCACCCAAAAATAAACATTTACTTACTTATATTTTTTTTAAAATATCAGTGTTTTGTCTGTACAGTGAAAGTAAATAGGGTTCTTTTGTGTCCTGCAGATGAAAGTCAAACAGGTTTGTGTAAATGATGAATCATGTTTGGGTGAACTATCCCTTTAACCATTATTAAACCAAAAGGATTTAAAGAACACAATCAGTGAAAGTGTAGCAAACTTGCGACCCCTTGAATGTTTATATGTTCCCTTCTGTGATTACATGGATTTGAAAGCAAATCCCCTTCACTAAAGCTTTCAAAACGGCTGTTCTGGCAGAACTTAATCCCAGTTTTGTGAGTTTGCAGAAATGTCTGATTCCAAGTAAGTTAACGCTGCACTTTTAATCATGTTGGACATTTCTAAATAGCAAGACAAGCCATTGGTCCTCAACAGCTGCTGCTGAATTCATAATTCACACCAGAGTCTAAGTAAACATCATAAAAGCTTGGGCTCAGTCATGGGCACAAGTTTCCTCATTTTACTCTGGTTACGTGTACATAGAAACCCCAACTCAGCCAAGTTAAAGCCAGGAGCCTAGTTACATAAGAAACATGCACAGATGTTTACAGGAAGAGCCAGTGAACAGAAAGAAATCTTGTGCTGTTCTGTAATAAAGTGTACAAATTGCAGTTTTTTGCTTTCTCCATAACCTAACAGCGTTGATGTTGTTTGTTGCAAACATAACATTTTATCTTCTTGTTCCCTTTGTTTGAATAAATCTTGTCCTTGTGCTTTATCTTGTGATATTTGTTTTGGAATTATATCTCTGGCATGTGGTGTTTATAAGAAACAAAGTGCATCACACAGATGGCTTGTTCTGAGTGAGGATATTTGCTTTGTTTAATGTTATCTTGCTAGGGCACAGTATGCATTCTGAATGCACTTGACCTTAGCTTAGTTCCCTCATCAGCTTGGGGCTGCGAGACAAATTCCTCTCTGCAATGAAAAAATCAATACAAATTCGCCTAGGGACGACACAAGCTCGATTCAGCCAAACAGCCCAGATAGACTTTTTGGATAATATTAACAACAAGAGGGTGGATTGTAATTCATAAACTGCATAAATTATATGTTATACTATCTCATGCCAAGTAAAACTGTACAGACAATCTTTACAGCAGTGGGTTATTGCTCAATTGTTTGATAATGTGCATAAATGCAGCATTTATTACAGTACAATGCAATTTTATTGTACATTAAACACCAAAAAGGTATTACATCACTGTAATCTGAATATAAATAGTGATTCACATATATGTATATATAAAAAGATATTATATAATAATATCTATAAAACGTAATTAGATTGTCAACATCCTTATAATGTGCTCTCTGTACTCACCCTGCTTTGATGCTTTTTCTTCCTTGCAGATGGACTGTGCTTCCTCCGATTTGTTTATATACTGGGAGGCTGGGTGATGTTGACGACGTGATTCACGGGATGAGAATGACTGTGGCTTTGGACTTTTCCAGAAACTGTTATTCTCAACAGCAGAGGCTCTCTCTGACCAGAAGTGGGCAATATTGCATCGTCTTGCTCATCTCATTGTGCTTGTAGGGGCAGAGACTGAACATGGGGGTTTACGGGAAAAATGCCTTCTAGAATTTACCAGCAAAGACGATATGTGGATAATTTGTCACTGTCAGATAGTTCCAACATTTAGTGGTGAATCACCTTAACATTACATCTGCTCTAGCGGAGCAAAGTATAATCCGGTGAATCATGTGGAAGTAGAACACCAGTTCTGAAATGAAGTAAAAAAGTTTAAAAAGTTTAATAAGCATGTTCGACTAGACCTGTTATTGTCTTGCGTTTGACCCGATATAGTCACCCAGGTGGCTTCATTTATGTAACATTACTTACTGTAATATTAAAACTAAAAAGAAAAAGGCAAAAATGTCAGTGAAACCTGCAAGACTTTCTGGAGAGACTTATAATGCTCGCAGTCATTACAGACATAAACATGTTATTTTGTAAGATTATTATGTGTGCTTTGATCAAAACATGTCATTACTTATTGCATATTACACATTAAGATTGGGCCACAACCACAGTAAATCACTCCTGCAGTGGATGGAAACTGACTTACTAATCAAGTCATAGCTTTCATCCCCAGTCTCAGAGCTGATTTAGCTTTTTGTGACAAAGCCAGAGGAACCTAAATATCAGGAAAGCACAGCTCATAATGTTCTGACATGTAGGCAAAGGTGATTCAAAGCTTGTTTTTTACACTGTGTGATACTGCACTCTGTAGGAGCATGTTTAAACCCATACTTTCCCTACAGGACATTGCACAAACAACCAACACGGCCAGACTTTATGTCATGAGTCTTGGTCATTGACTTTAATTATGTGGCAACATTTTCTTAGTGGCAACAGAACAGGCATATTTCATTTACATCCAACAAATATGACCTGGTCGCCTTCTTTGACCCCCTGTCCTCTCAAATGGAGATTTCACCTCATAAACAATACCAGTGAGTGGTCCTCTTCTGTCAATATCACTCACAGCATGCAGTAAAGTTTTAAAAGTTCCACCCTATTTCTTGGCATTTTAAATGCGATCACACTGGGATTTCATATCTACTGGCACGTTCCTGTGCCAGAACATTTAGTTTCTCCTGCCATTGTGAAAGAAAATTTCCTTTCTTATTTTTAGTCAATTTTCAAATGTGAAGTTTTTAAAGGTACATTATGAAACTTTTGTTGTTGTTCAAAATTAGCAAAATGTAAATACTGAGTAATATTTAATCAATCCTTCTCCCAAAACGTATTATATATTAGACCTATCAGGATGGTTTCACGGGAAATTGCATACGTAAGTCACTCATCCGTGCATGTCTGGTCATATCCAAAAAAGAGAAAAGTTGCTCCAGCAACTTTGACTTGTGTATGGTGTAGTTAGTTGTTGTCACAACGAGTGAGAAAAGTTGTTATGGATGAAGCACGCTAAATCTTGAACCTCCAGGAATCACTCGTTTTAAACAAACGCAGAACAGAGAAGAGTCTGCTGGCAAAAAGAAAACGCGATAGAGCTCGTAATAAAACAAGAATCAAGATTGGCTTGGCTTTTCGGAGATGGTGAGAACTGAGGGATGTGAAATGTTGTAAAAGCGATGCGGAGATGACCTTTTAATTACACGAGTGAGTTTTATTGAACAGATAACCTGTCATATGTAGCTTTCTAACAGATTTCTTTGTAAATCATTGGGAAGCGTCATTTAATCTTTCCGTAAAATGCATGCAGTTACTTTTTTAAGTGCTAGAGGGCCAAAAGTTACATAGTGTACCTTTTTATATAATTTAAATAATGACAGAATTTTTATTTTTGGGTGAACCTATCATTTAAGTAACTTTAGTTTTGTCCTCTGGGTGGCAGTAATTCCTATGAAAGGCAGAGATGGAAACCACAGCTGTGGGGCCACAAGCAGAAAGGCGTTTCAAATAAATGACAACATCTTCATAAATATGGATAACAGTTGAAGAGACATTTTAGAAAGAAACCCCCAGAACAGAATTTTGTTTTCATATATTATGAATCTCCTTACTTCCAACAACATTTCATGTGCCAGTAACTTATTTACTAGTAAAGACCTCTGAATCAGTTTGAAGGCATATTAAGTGGCAGATGGTTTTCGTGCTAGTCTATTAAACACTACTCTATTTGCTGGCATTATTTATGGTTTTGGCAAGCAGATCAAAGCTGGTAGTTTTGGAGTAGTTTGATGCATGCTAACACTCTGCTTCACCACATATGGAGGTATGTTTGTGCAATTAACAGCAGATCATCTGCCAAACCTCTCATTCACTTAAGGATAAGTTGTTTTTTTTAGTTTTTCTTTAATCCAACAGTCCCAAAAATATTATTTGATACTGGTGAAAATTGCACAACATCATTAGATGTCATTTCATACAAGCTGTCAGCATGTCGCTGTTCTTTCCTCAGTAAACATGTAATGAACCTCAATCAGTTCATTTATTAAAAGCACATTAGCTTCTACATCTGCACAAATATTAACAACAAAGCTAAAATTGTGAACTATGAACATCCAAGTGAGATCTTGCACACAAGTTAAATGAGAAACATCATACCCTTATGATCAATTCAATTCAGTTCAGTTCTTTATTTATAGAGCTGCTTTTGTGAGAAAAATGGATTAGGATGTGCTTAACACAGACTGTAAGTGAGTTTAATGGCTAAAAGGAACACTATCAAACAAGTACTATGGTATTGACATTGTTTTTCATGCACGGTACTGTGATACCATGATTTTTTTTTTTTTTTTTGGCATGTCCCATGGTATAAACAATGGTCTTCTTTAAACACCATGGTATGTGAATATTTTCATGTTCATTTAGTACCATGGTACTACATTCTCATTACTTTAAGTGAAGGTTACTCTTCTTTTCAGACAGCACTTTTACTCTCTTCTTTCTTTGTTTCTCATGTTTTTTCTTACTCTTTTCAACTTTTTTTGTTCTCTTAGTGATCGCGGAAGAACAATAATAGACAAATGGGAGAGCTGATCTTGAGGTGGAGCAGAAGTGAGCTTGTTTTTGTTATGAACACGAGGATGAAAAGAAACCTTATATCATCATCTTTTTCCCAAATCCCCGCTCCATGAATGGAATCCGTGATTGCAAAACGTCCATATTGGACACAGAATTCCTGGAATCTCCTGTCCTAATTTGACCTTTCTCACTTGATAATACGGTAACTATACTGTATTCTGTGATGTCTTTGCATTTGAGGCCATGATTGACATTTCTTGACTCTTGACTATTACATAATTAATTATTTTCAATGGTTTTAATTAATCAATTTTTTTTATACTAACAGGCCCACATGCTTAATCAGAAACGGAAGCCATCAAAGATATGTCGTGGAAGGAGACTGACAGTAAATAATAGGAGGTAAAAGTCATGTGTTTGTTTGTTCATTGTTTGCTGTTTCTTTAAATAATATATTGCTAATTACAAATTACGAACACATGGTCTTAAAGCAATATTTTACCCAAAATAATAGTTCACCCTCATTTGGTGCAAAACTTTGTTTCTGCTGTGGAACAATATGTTTTGAAGAATGTTCATGCTGCTCTTTTATATACATAGAAATTAATTGTGATCACAAATGTCAAAATCCAAAAAAGTACAATAAAAGTGGCCTATTTGAGTTGTGTGCTGTATTCCGAATCTTCTGAAGCCAAACGGTAGTTTTGTGTAAGGAACAGACAGAAATATAAGTTGTACATTACTGAAAATCTTTCAAATCACATTCATGCTTCCACATATTCAAATCTGCCATGTTATGATCGGTTATGAGACACATGAAAATCAATAGAGTTTAGTATCATTGAAATCAAACCTGACTCCATGCAACAAGTTTGGTATTTGGTACATGGTAACATGGTAAAACATCTTTTAAGTGGAAAAATGAAAGAGTTTGAAATGGCATGATGGTGAGAAATTGATAACAGAATTATTCCTTTAACACAGTGTTGTTGTTTTTTTTAACCAAAAAACTTAGAAGGGGTTGCAGGTTGACTTTATTTAAATTTATAACGTCTTATAATAATATATTCGGATAAGCTAACTCTAAATTTTAATGAAACAGTCAAGCTAAATTGAAATCATATTTCTTCCCCCCTCAATAACTATTGTTTTTATCGAAAATAATATATTTGTATTCACTATATCACAAAAATGAATCGTGGTTAATTTAATATATCAATAATCCCAGTTTATGGGATTTACTAAGAATTTTGCATTATAGATTTTCCACACTTTTTTGTGAACCAAATTCTCATTTCCATTGTATAAAATTACATGACTGGAATGACTTGATTTTAAACTGAATGCTAATATTGCTTAAGAGAACATTGACATTGGCATTTTAAGCATATATACACTGTCTGTAGTTCAGAAAATATGTATGCAAAAAGTATGAAGCTACACTATGCGTTCACAAGCATTAATAGCACAATGATATTTGTCTCTCCTCTCAAAAACAAACTCTTTGGGAACAGTATGTTCCTTTTTGTTCTATATGGCAAACAGAATTTGTAAATCTCTCAACAAGAGGCCACAGAAGTTAAAGGTGCCTGTTGCTTCAATACCAAACATTTGTTAACAATTAGGCCAGAGCTCAAGACTGACTCACTGAAGCACATGCACCGTGTCCCACCTCCTCCTTTTCTCCTCCTTCTCCCTGCATCGACTCCCTCCCTTTCCCACACAGAAACAATCACTCCCTCTCTCCGGCATGTTTCCCAAAGCTGCACATGGTTACTGTCCAAGGTATTACTTTCCACTGGTTCTATAGCAAAGAGGCAGCATGTTATAGAGGGGTCCTCTTGACACACCAGCTGTTGGATGCTGCACCCACAAGAGTCCTCAACATTGGATTAGTCTGCAGATTTGGTGACTTATTTCTTGTAAGCAAACCAGTATTCTTCTTGAATGATGCTGTGGATTCTGATAAGTCTTTGAAATACATCCCAAGTTTGAACAATCAGACAGGTGAAATATATTTGGTCACAAGTCTCCACACTCATCTTTACCAAACTGACCTGGGGTGTTTTACAGAATCAACATGAAAGGTAAGCAATGTTTCTTTTTATTGATTCATACTTTGACTAACATGTTTTTTTTATTCATGTGAGTAATACTTGTAAACACTGGCAAACATGAGCGTGTTGACAGCACACATTCAAAACTGAAACTCTGAGGGTCTAGAGAAAGCAGGGAGCTGTTGATGTTGGATGCAAGTTTGTGGTTCTGTTACTTTGACAGCAAAATACATCATACCTTCACCACTCTCAGCTTGACACTATTTGCTATTGAATTTTTAGATGAACCACACCGATGGCGCAGCATTTTCAATGCTGGTTCTAGTCAACACAGAATAATATAAGACCATTGGTTTTCATTAAAGCCAAGCCAGTTCTTTTTGAAGGCAAGTGGAACATGTGGATCTGCATCCTTTGGTAGGATCTTGAATTTATAGGAAACATATCCAAAATGAAGATAAACTTTTCTCTCTTTTAATGCATAAACCAGAGACTCATGAAAGAGCATGGCTCCTAATGCATTCCTCATGCCGTGAGAGATGTGCGGGAAGTTCTTCATTCTTCAACTGTGGGCAGCAGGTGTGGAGCCAGTGTTAACCGCACAGGCATACATTCCCTTCAGCTGTTTTTTTCAAAGATCTGACCAATTAATCTATTTGTGATAGACATAAAGGGGCAAACAGACTCTTCTTATTCTTGGTTACATCTAACTGAAGTGTATCAGATCTAATGAAACACATTTGCGCAACATATTTGTTTATAATTGAACACAGCACGTCCTGATTTTGCCAAGTTAGACACATTCATGGGTCAACATATTTTGTTGATCCTGGAACAACATTTTTGTTTGAAAATTTAGTCCTGACCATATTCCTAACCCTAAACCTAAGCTTACCCATAAGTTATCCTTAAAATTAGAGGGGAATGATGAGGTGAATAACACTGATGTAGAAGCACCTAACCCTGCTGGTTGTATACCTAAAGTTAACATAAACTTTAAACTTGTCTCTCAGATCTGATTGGTTAATTGGAATGTCGTTCCAGGATCAATAAAGATGTTGATCCAGGAAGATGTTGCACTTGGTGAAATCAGGGTCTCCATTGAAGATGGAAGGACCAAAGAAAATGAAAGAAAAATTGTTTGTAAAGCCTAATGGGGTTGTCTTTAAGAGGCTGTAAAACATCCCAGAACATGTATTTTAATGTAATTAATGTGTGACTGTAAACATGCAGATGTCTAAAGATGGGAGTGTATGGGTGAGATTCACCTCCATTTATTCCTTTATTTTAGTAAACTACAATATATAAGAATGTTTTCAATTGAACTCTATGGTTGAACTCTTTAGCAGAAGTGCACGTACTTTTTAAAATGCGTGTAAAGCAGTTGTACATCAAGTAGAACAGTAGAGACACTTGTCTTTATTAGTTGTGGTTGGGTTTCTGTGGTTTGGAAAGACCCTGCCCTCTGCCTCTGCTTCCCATCTCAAGCTGCAGGCGTTCCTGTCAGATGTTTTATGCCCACTGCATTCATCTGGTCACATAATACCAGTATTACTGTGTTTCCTGTGTTTTGGTGCTTTTCAGCAAAGTGTATCCATTTAAAGGCATGGTAACACTAGGCAAACTCTTGAACCCACAGTTTAGAGATCATGTACACTACGGCAATTCGTTCTTTTGGACAGCAAATCGCCAGAAGTTACCCTTGAGAACACCTCATAAAGTAGCTTTCCATTGCGAGATTTGAAGGATTAGGAGAATCCTCAGACATCTTTGGCCACTCTAGAAGGTGTTGAAGAGGTGACATTGTGAAGTTCTGACTGAGGAGATATCCTCTTAAGCCTTGTTATCCAAAGAGTTCTCAACTCTTGAGTTGTATAAACAATCATTGTCCTTGCTGTTTTTGTGGAAAAGATGATGAACTGAATGGAAACCTCATAACAAATTACACATTGTGAAGAAAATACTAAATATTTTGACAGCCATGTTTTGATGGAGTAAGTGCATTTTGGTACTTCTTGGTGACCAAGTCTTTAAAATGTGCGCAGACAATATATTATTGCCTCAGATTAGTATTTACATGCCACCATTGTAATTCATGTGGTTGTAGTTATTCTCACAGTGTTTCAAAGACCCAGAGTGAAATTTCAGCCTGTAATGTTTGGTCAGGGCACAGATGTTGTTTTCATAGCTGGTTGTAACATCTGCCCAAGTGGACTGTTTTACCTATGTATGTACACCTGAGATAACTGATGTTTTAAGATTGTATCCTTCAAATGCTACCTAAATTGTATCCATGCTAATGTGACATGGATCATATTCTTTTACAGTGCAATAATATTTCTACGTTCTAATGCTGTTGATTTAGAGAGAAAACCACAGATGTGGCCAGATTTCAGTTTTTTTGAGATCCATTTACTGTATTATATTGTTGCATAACATGCAAACCGAAGACTACCTCCTTGTTTAAAATTTGTTTACATCATTTAACTGTATTTTGAATTTTGACTGCCAACCCTTTATAAACACTGGCATATTCACCTTATGCTCTCAGACTTCTAAGGAAATCTAGAAACTTTCCATTTCCTCCAGATCCTTGAATGACCCGTCAAGCTAATTAAATATCCTGCCTCTTTCATACTTCTCTTGACCCCACCATAGTGCTTTTCAATGGTTCTTTCCATGTAAGCAATGTTTTCAAGGGGAATTCAGACATCCAGACTAGACTGGAGGGTCCCCTCCTTTTCCTTTGCACTGTTGGCAACACTCACACTACCAGAAGATCCAAGGTTGCGCCTGCTCCGAGCCACCTGTGTAGCCAGGACTGGTGGGGATATGTAAAGTCTCTCCACTTTTTCCCTCATCAAGCTTTTGCCCGTTCTAGCACTCTGGCTCCAGTAGACCTGACCTCAGCGGCTTGAGCAGTAGGTATAAACAATCTCATCATGAGCTTAGCAGGTTTGGCATGCCAAAGTATGGCTCCAAGCCTGAGGTTTGAAAAATACAGACCCAAGATTTTAATCCAACAGAAAACGAAGCAGGTGTAAAGTCCCTGAGACTGTGGTTTTAGGAGATGTTATTTTAAAAGTGCTTGCTTAACAATAGTGTCCGATAAAGAGAAAGCATTGGCTGTGATGACTGGCATACCTCCAGTAACAACTCTGTACTCAGGAGGACCTTCAGTACCAACCCAGTGCTCTCCAGATGAAAGGTAGAGATGTTGAGTCACCATTCCTTTGTGTAGTTGATGCCCATTTTTATAAAGCAAACCCTGGCTTGTCTCCAATGCAGCCATGACTCTCCAGAACATTGTAGATTGCAACCTTCCATAGAGACGCCTGAACATTTTCAAGCTTTTTGTTGTGTATTTCTTCCTTCTTCCCAGGGGATAGCAAGCTCTGTGGAACATAGATGGTCTTGGAGACCATAACACATCTCGATGTTTGTGCTCAAGTATCTCAGATAGACAATAGAATGGACTTAACAAGGTCTTCCCTCATGATTCAGTTTGGAGACTCTTTTTTTTTATCTTTGCCTCTTGTTGATAAAGCTTCTTAGATGTTCTGATGGCATATAGTCCAAATTTTCCTCACTTGAAGCACCTCATACAATGTTTTGGTTGTACTTCACCAGGAAGTCATCAGCTATTTAGGTTACTAACTGTCATGGGTGGCTGAAATAAGCTTAGTCTGGATAACCTTCTGCTGACAATGCTCTTCCAGATGTTGTGCTATATGCAGTAACATTCATCCTTTATTCTATTCATAGCTATGTCTGCACCACACCTTTACTTTTGTGGCATTTGGCCAGAACAGCTGTGGTTTTTCCCACCCAAAGCCTGTAGCTCCTGGCCAACCATCTCTTGGTGTTGCAGCCAAGAAATATTTTAATATTTATTAATTTAATTGGTAGTGTTTTATTTTACAGTCCTGTTCCCCATGTACATACTATGTACTTATTATAGTAATTACAATAACTGGAAAATAACAAGTTACTAACCAAGAACCTACCACTAAACTTAACCCATGAAGTTATCTTATATTACCCACCACTTTCTTGGGTAAGAACACTGTAAGTACATGTAAGTGCATGCACTGTAAAATAACCATTTAATATTATACACTACCAGTCAAAAGTTTGGACACGGTAAGATTTTTAATGTTTTTAAAAGAAGTTTCGTCTGCTTGCCAAGGCTGCAAGCTGAATTTTCAGCATCATTACTCCAGTCTTCAGTGTCACATGATCCTTCAGAAATCATTCTAATATGCTGATCATCTGCTCAAGAAACATTTATTGTGTACAGTATTTTTTTTCAGGATTCTTTGATGAATAGAAAGTTCAAAAGAACAGCATTTATTTGAAATCTTTTGTAACATTTTAAATGTCTTTACTCTCACTTTTGATCGATTTAATGCGTCCTTGCTGAATAAAAGTATTAATCTCTTTAATTTCTTTTTAAAAAAATTAAAATAAAAATTCTTACTGACCCCAAACTTTTGAACGGTAGTGTATAATGTTACAAAAGATTATATTTCAGATAAATGCTGTTCTTTTGAACTTTCTATTCATCAAGGAATACTGAAAAAAAAAAAAAAAAGTACACAACTGTTTTCCACATTGATAATAATCATAAATGTTTCCTGAGCAGCAGATCATCATATTAGAATGATTTCTGAAGGATCATGTGACACTGAAGACTGGAGTAATGATGCTGAAAATTCAGCTTTGATCACAGGAATAAATTACTTTATAAAATATATTCAAACAGAAAACAGTTATTTTAAATTGTAATAATATTTCACAATATTACTGTTTTTACTGTATTTTTAATTAAATAAATGCAGCCTTGGTGAGCAGACGAAACTTCTTTTAAAAACATTAAAAATCTTACCGATTACAAACTTTTGACTGGTAGTGTGTGTGTATATTTTATATATATATATATATATATATATATATATATATATATATATATATATGTATATATGTGTGTGTGTGTGTGTGTGTGTATATATATATATATATATATATATATATATATATATATAATATCTGACATGCAAAATATTCCCAGGCAATTTTATTCCTCTCATGTGGAATAAATCTTCCAAACGATCCCATTTAATTTAGTAAAAATACTTCCCTCACCAATTTCGTGTAATTGTGCTAATATAGCTAAGGTTCTTTCCAACAGTGACCTAATATAGTATTAATCGGTCCAAGTTCACTGGTTTGTGTCTTGAAGGGAGTACTAGCAAGCAGGCCTTATAATTATTCAGCTCTTAGTTGATGATTTAATGTTTACGGTGATGAAGCGAATGTGTTTGTCCTTCTCTGAGATAATCTATTGACCTTAATTTGCGAACTCATACATCAACCCTGCTGCTTTTTCCCCCTCTCTTGCAGATAGCTATTGTGGCTACGAGAACCAGCTTTTTAATGGTATGTGGAGACTTTCTCTTCTTACAGTTTTATTTAGACCCTCTTGATATAGACCAAATATGTCCTTAATCCTTGCAGTGGATCTAGTTGTCCTCTTATAATCTCCTGCAATTAAAGTCTGAGACCTGACATGATGAAAATATGATGGTACAGTGTTTTTGTACTGTGCTGGAGGTAGATGATGAGTCTCAAGAGGAACTGTGTTTGATTAGCCAATACAATGAACGATGATTATGAGTACATTCAAGTATGATGTTATAAATTGTAAAGTCGTGACTTATTCATGTTTTGTGCAATTTCTCTTTGTAGAGGAGGACTTAACTGGAGAAGAAGAGGAAATTCCTCCCTTGAGAGGTTAGAAAAATCATCTTTCTTAAAGCGTATTGCTCTGCTTATTAATTGAGGCATCACAAAGTACAAAAGATGGAGTTTGTAAAAGCGAGTTAAATAGTAGTTTTTTTGTTTTGTTTTTTTGAACACTGTGCCTGAATGTCGGTGATCTCCACAAATATGACACCTTGTATTTTTTTTGCAATGGTCTGACTTATATAATATCTTTTTAGTGTGTTTATGTAGATGTAGACATTTATCCACCACTGTTTTGTTCATGATTGTTTATTGTACATCTGTTTTAAATGTTCAGTTATTTACGGTTTTTAGGCTTTGAAAAGCATAATTTACAGAATTTGCAAGCTCAGTTGAATTATTAGTCACATCCAATTTGAATAGAGTCTCTTTAGTGTTTTTTTTTATTATTTATTTCCAGGCACAGCTGTGTATTTAGATGTTAATAGTCTGTCTGGGATCAGGTTTTAATTTTTTATATAACAGTTAGGATATAATGGTTCATTTATGATAAAGTTCAGATCCGGCAGGAATACCAGGTTTCTTTGAGTGTCTTTTTGTGTCCACAGGAAGGGCAAGAGGAGGATGTATAAAATGTCAGCAGACACATTCTCTTCAGCTAGCTGTCAAAATGCTCTATGGCTTTTTAGCTTTGCTCATTATTGCAGTGGCTGTCTTGGCATCCCTTGGTAAGATTTCACAGCACTGCAACACTATCACTAATAATCTGTGTTTTCAACACAATCATTTTCTTGGTGAGGTGAACAATCATATTTGAAAGGTAGATACAAATACTTGGTCTTGAATCAGCAATGGATAAAATTAATTTGAGGATTTCCACATGAGAAGAGACACTCCTGGAAGGGAGACAGATATGGGCCAGAGAAAAGGAATTTAGGACACCCTGATTTTCGTCCTTCAGACTTACAAGATGCACTGTGGTTTTTGATTCAGCATGATGCTCATAAAGTCAACAATCTCCAGATTTTATAGAAGCAGGCCAAAACCTTTCCTTGTGTGGAGCCACACTCTAAATCTCACATCATGTTTGATGTTATATGCCAAATCTGAATCTTTTGCCCCACTTACAAGCATGAAAGCGTAACAAAAGTCAGTAGTGAAATAACTGCGAATCATATACCTTCAAGACATTTCACCATGTACACAAACGTCTCCTTATAATTATATTATACAATAACAAATCCATGTTTCAAATGCAATGGGTCTCCAACAAGAACTTCATGAGCACTGTCACACTGACAGGATGTAATACTACCACATCAGGTCACAACATTGCTAAACTGCGGCAAAATAAATCAAGAAGAGTGTTGTTTGGTTTGATGAAAAATGTATGATGACAAGATGATGGTTTCAAAAACAGGCCTAACTACAGGATATTTCAGACTGATGCCACACACACATCTGTTTCATATTGCTTTAACTCAAAAATGTTGTTGAAAGCAGTTATGCGTGTAATATGCATGCTATTATGTTAAGGAATTTTATATAGGAAGTGAATCTGAAGTTTGCACAAGACAAGTCAAATCAAGTAACACAAGCATCCTGTTTAGTGACAAAAAGTAAGCAATTTCCTTTTAGCAGCTTTTTAAAATACAGCAGGTGACATGCAAACATACAGCTGGAAAATAAATTACAACCACATGCGAGGGTCCATTACAATTTACCAGTCCCCGTAGTCCAAGATTAAGTCTTGGTGTGTGAAGAAAGTTCAGAAAAGAATTCCAAAACGGTGTATTCTTTGAGGAAACAGAGATCCCTGTTCCAACATTCCAATGTTATGCAATTTCACGTTTTTGATTAGAATTAGACATTTATATTGAACTTTTTTTTTTTTTTTTTTGCTTGCTTGTTTGTTTGTAACACACCACCTAATTCTCTAAAATAACAGTTTTAATATCAATAAATTTGTCTCATCAGTCTTCAGGAGAGTTGACAGCTTATCTGAAGAGGAATTATTTTATCACAAACACATTTCCAAAGTACAGGAGAGTATAAAAGGTAAGAATTCTTGTTTTACAGTACATGAATTTTTGGGAACTACTAAACATTACAGTGTTATTTTAATATTTATATACTAATGTAGTTGTTATTATTATTTTGAATTATTTTATAATTTCACTTTTAATTTTAGTTTGTTTTAATAATTTTGTGCTTTTGTCATTTTTATTATTCGTTTCTTAAATTTGTATAAAGCTTTAATTTATTTATATTTCAGTTTTAGTAAGTTTTAGTAATAATTTAGTAATGAAGTACTTCAGTTAAAACTTGTTTAATTTTTTTATTTAACTTTTTTTTTTATAATTCATTTCAATTCCTGAAAACTCTTCTAATAGTTTTAGTAACAACTGATCTACAACAGGAAAGTGAAACTGCAAAAAGAAAACCATATTTTCACAATTGCTTCTGTTTAAAATAGGTCTGCTAGATTTATCTAATTTGTTTATCTAATCTCTGGGTTCACTTCCTGTGGTCGGTGAACCCCTCAGAGAGTAAAACCTCATGAGAAATCATTTATAACCAAAATAATGACCTAAGAAACAGCTGTGCACACAGAATGTTCAGAATGTTAAAACACAATTGCATTTTCATGCAGTGTATTTTGTGTCAGCAGTACAAGAGATTCACGGTTTGGTGGTTCTGTTGTAGATATCAGCACTGCAAACAACTATTCCAACTGCTTAGATGTTGCACAATTCCAAGAGGAGATTGCCAGACTAAAGAAAGAGTTTGAGGAGATCCAGAAGATGGTACTCAGTCAAAAGCAGCAGCTGGACCAGGCGACCCAATCTCAGCAAAGTCTTACGCAATCCAGCAACAGAATGACAAGAGACCTTCAGGCCTTTGGGATCCTCATTAAGCGTATAAACCAGTCTCTGGGCCAATACCTGGATCAGGTAACTGGCTGGCAGGTTGTCATCAATGAAACTGATCAAGGGATGAAAAACGTTCTTGAGGATCAGTATGATTTGAAGGTCACAATGCAACAAGTCAACACCACTGTTGCCCTTAGTGCGTTGTGGATAGGTGCTCTTCAGAGGAAGGCCGAAGAGGAGACCTTGGTGCTTCAAAAAATGACAGCGGACTGGCAGAATTACAGTAGAGTTTTAAGTGCCCTGAAATCCAATGCTAGCCTAACCATGCAGACCGTGAGGGCTGTTCAAAGTGGTGTCTCTGCCACTCACCAGCGTATCAGCATGAGTTCAGAGATGGTACATGACCTCACTCTGCAAGTCATGAACCTTCAGATGCAACTGGATAATGTCTCGTCTTACATTGACGAACATGAGGAGAACATGCATGACCACCAGTACCACGCGAAGTACTACGAAAACCGGACCGGGGAACGATTTGTAACATTGGATGCTAGAATGAACTCCATTGAAATGGAGATTGACACCGTTTCTTCCAGCATCAATGCAACCGTCAGCCATGTTCAGAGCATGTACAAGTATATCAACATAGAGAGTTCCTCTTGTCAATCCAGATTGGGCAGTCACACGGAAGATTTGCAGAACTTGAACAACACAGTCTTGCTTCTCCTTCACCTAGCGGACACTCTGAGAATGCAGTACATGATGCTGAACGTACGCCTCGAAGCTGATGTGAGGAACTTATCACTGGTGATGGAGGAGATGAAGCTAGTAGACACCAGTCATGCAAAGCTGATCCAGAACTTCACTATTCTGAAAGGTTGTTGTCTACCTGTAGTTCGCTGAATGGTCACTGTCCTCCAGAGTTTATCACCAACCCTGAGAAAAACCTGAAGACCTTGATTAGCTTGTTCAGGAGCATTTGTTTAAGATTGGGGGCTAAACTCTGCTGGACAGTGATCCTCTAGGGCCAGATTTGTAATGTCTATAAAATAGCTTCACTTGCTTGTTCTTGAAGAGTCTAATGTCTATTTTTCTGGATTCTCAATAGGTATGCCTGGTCCACCAGGTCCAAAGGGAAGCAGGGGAGAAGCGGGAGCCAAAGGACCTCTAGGTGTATCAGGACTGAAAGGAGACCGGGGACTTGTTGGAAGTCGTGGACCTCAAGGATTAAAGGGCGCTATGGGAATTAAGGGGGATCAAGGTGTGCAAGGAGCTTCTGGGATGAAAGGTGGGCCAGGACTTAAAGGAGAAAAAGGGTCTTTAGGGCAACCAGGGCCTCGTGGTGAAAAGGGACAGAAGGGTGATATGGGGGCTCCTGGGAAGGATGGAATTCCTGGCCTCAAAGGACCGGCAGGAATACGGGGACAAGCTGGACTCCCAGGGGTACATGGACCTCCTGGACCGGTAGGAATGAAGGGCCCTGTAGGACCACCGGGGCCACCTGGAACACCTGGACCACCAGGGGAGCCTGCCCAAATGTCATGAACAGATAGACATACAACTTAAAAATAACCCAAATGGTGATACACTGACTGCCTTTGTGGACAGAGTTACCATCTTGCAGTAGATGGTGGTAGACATCGACTTGGAGGTCTCTCTCTAAACAAGATGATGGTGGGGACTCTTTGGAATCTTAGAGGCCCACATGCACAATCCCCAAACATGGACCTTGCTCTGAACAACAATACACTATGTATAGGCTTTTAACACACTTAGAAAAGAGCTCATGCACAATTCTATATAAGAGCCACTTCACAACAATCTTGTTTTAACAATGGTTACAAAGCCAGGCTGCTATGAAACCATTAACTGTACTAGGTACCATCCATTAGACTCAACAATTAGCCAGCATCAGCAATTGAAGACAGATAAATCAGAAACAATTTAGACTTTTGCTTTTAATGGAGTGTATTTAGTAGTACAGCAACATTTTCCATTTTGTATTTGCATCATAATCCCAGAACATTCAGAGCAGGTACTCTGAAACATGATTTTTATTATGAGTTCAAGTAAACCAAATATTTTCACTCATCAAAGGTAGCATAGAGCTCCGGAGGTTGACGTCACGCAATCTAAACTCCGCCATTTTGGCAGGCCATCGGGAGAGCGCTAGAGTGGCTGTAGCATTGGTATCGATAGTGGTTGAACAATAATTTAAAACCAGACCTGTTTAGACCTTACAAACCTTAATATTTCAACATGCTGGACAGAGCTGCTGTGCGCCAGGATGCCAGAACAGGAGGGGAAAGCAAAGGGGGAATCATTTTATCGTATTCCTAAGCATTCCGATAGACGACTGAAAAGGTTCACTGCAATAAAACGTGCTAACCAAGGCAACAAAACAACAGATGGTTTTATTTGTATTTTTATTTTTTGTCTTTTATCTCAGTATGCCTATAAGTGTTGTATAAGTGTTTTTATGTTTAATAGTAGGCTAACCCTAAAATTACATGAAAAAGTTTAAATTGTGTTAGGCTATATAAAAATTTTCAGTATACACTTTATCCCACATAAAACACAATTTTCACACTTCCATAAAAATTTCTCAAAATTATTACTGATTAGCCTATTTCAAGGGGCAACTAATGACACCTCATTTGGATATTTTCACGTCTGGGAAAAATTTGGGATTAAACGGGTTAAGATTTTAATGACATTTATGATGTTTACTGTATTCACAGTGATATAACGTTAGCTATGCTGGCTACCTACAAACAAGGACAGCTAGGGCCGATTACTTTACCTAACAACACAGACTTACCCTTCCAATGACGACGAAGCAGGTTTTAGCCATCTCCAAAGTTGAATATTCATCACAAAATTAGATTGCGTCCATTTGTACCCCTCCAGGCTTTTGTAGGCTTTTAAAGAGTTTCCGGAGTAGGACGAGGGAAAGTTGATGATGTAGTTGTAGATTTCAGGATACTGCAGGTCAGTAAAGCTATCCGTTCCTTTATCGATACACGTTAAAAGCACCCCGGGGGCATTATAGGGATCTGTTCTGTTTAATCTATTAAGTTTTGCTATGTACAGGTCTATGTTTTTTTAATTAAAGTGCGCAGTGAACTGTGTTGCCTTGAAACTCATGCTGGCGCCATTCATTTCATATTCGCTCCCGGCTGTCACTGCCTGCCAGCATGGTGGTGTAAACAGAATGGGTCACGTGACGTCCGGAGCTCTATAGGTACAAATTTAATGTGAAAAGTAAGTGAATACATCGTTTTACAGTTGCTGGCATTGCATGAACCCATGCAATGAGCATTGTGAACTGTACAGACAAATTTTTTTAGTCATTGGCTATGAACAGTGCAACTTTTAAGTTTTAATGTTCATATTGGTTTGATTTCCCAATTTGTAAATATAGATAGTTTTAACAGGTGTAATTTTATGTGTTGGTTAATGTGTTTAAGGAGAACTTTATGGTGTTAGCATACAGTTTATCCTCTTTGCACAACAATAAAGGGTTATAAGAATATAAAAAAGATGGGGGCATTTTTGTTTAGCGTTTTAAAGTTCACTAAGCAAGTACATATTTACATTTTCATTACTGCTTTTGTCATTTCATACTAAAATAATGAAACAAATAAGAAAATCACCCCAGCAAGCACAAAATGTTTTTGTAACATTTCACAATGTTGTATTTTAAAAACTCAACAAGATGTGCAGTTTATGGATTTGTGCAAATTGATCTTGTTTTATAGAACCAAAATAAATCGTTTTGGAAACATAGAATACATAACTGGTAGGTTTCGCTTTAAGTACATATATAAAGCGTTAATATAATGTGTTTTTATTTCAAAAACAATATACCAAAATGCAGTAGTACTGTTGGATGTTTTATTTAGGTATTAAAACAACTTGTGCCAGCTGTGTGGGTAAAGAAGCTTTTCTTTCATCAAAGGGTTTTGCACGTGGTGATGAGAAGCCTCTGTGATATCTGACTACTAGCAAGCTTAAACAGTTTCCACATGTGACAATAAATCATCATCATAGCTACAGTGAAAAGGTCAGCTCCATTTGATGGATCATTATATGGATCATTTCAGCAAAGAGAGCATATCAAAAGTAAGTGCAAAGCTAAAATAAGATCTACATGATCAAAAGTCTGTCTACTCCCATTACTAATGTTAGAAAACTAAATCTGATTAGCATGTCATTAAATGAACTTTGTTTCATCTCTTGGTGTACATTAATGCAATGAGTTGTTTTTTTTTATATAGTTTAGTTTTACCTTTTCTTATTCTATCATGGCCAAGTTGTATTAAGGAAACAAACCATTAGCATTAGATGATTGACATTTGGTGTGAGATTCCCATTTCCCAGTAATTCCCAGTCCCTTTTGTTTCTTTAAAAAATCTGTTTATTCCTCAGTCCCATTATTTCTTTCTCAGGTTCATTACTGTGCAAATTGATCTTCAGTCTATGATATAATCCACAATTTTCAATCCAAATTTTCAGAGGAAATTGATTCCTTGTGGGAATGACAACATAATTGTTACTTTGTGGGAACCAGCTGAATCGTTAAACCTCGATGGCAACAGCCAAACTTCAAATATTCTAATGAGTTCCAGTGGAACTATTTTGGTTGCCTTTGTGTTATGTGACTAGCTTTGGCATGTCTTAAGGAGAGGGAGCCAAGGGGAAAAAAAATATTCAAGCAAGATGTCTACCCACAACACTAAGACCCTGCAATGGTTGTAGGCAAGTGTATATGATGTTATGCTCTAGGGCATTTGAATTTAATACATTATGAATTATAAATAACAAATAATGATAAGACAACTAGATTTTTTTCTTTTGTGAATGATGCTTGCCAAACTCACTGCAATGATGCTATATTTGTGTTTTGAGAAATAGTATCAGCTGCTAAGCTGTTCTGAGTGTTTTTTAGTACATTGCCATTCAGTTGCAAATGTATTCTTGCTCAGTGCTATGTAGTTGCTTGGGTGTTTTTAAGTGGTTGCTTGGCCATTGCTATGTGGTTTGTAAGCTTTTCTGAGTGGTTGTTAGTATGTTGTGGTGCAGCTGAAAGGGTTATCTGAGTGGTTGCTTGGGCATTGCTATGCAGCTGTTAGAGTGTTCTGGGTGGATGTTAAGTCGTTGCTATATGCGGTTACTAAGCTGTTCTGTTCACTTATAAATTAAACATGTAAAATTCTACTCCATGTTTTAGCATTTTATGCTAAAAGCTATAAAAAAAAAAATGTTTGTGGGGTTAAATAACTGACCCTATGAAAATTCCCCTGAATGTTATGACATTATTATTGCATGGAGATTGATTTGGCCGCCCAACTTGTCATTTCTTTGATATTTTTAATGGTATGCCATTAGGATATGGTTAGGTTGCGATTTAAACATTTTCCCACAACACTGCAGTGTTATGCAGTTCCTTGTGTTCAGCCAAGAGGTCAATCTGTGATATTTAGAACCTAAATGTTTTTGTTGTTGTTTTCTTTGCTATTTAAATTTGCAGCTCAGAGTTCACAGAACTTGAAATTGTATGCATGCATATGCTTGCATTCACACTCTCCCATATTTGCATAGTGTATGTATCCGTGTTGGGTGTAATTAATCACTAAGTAATCTAATTACTGTAATTGAATTACTTTTCCCTTGAAAAAGTAAAGGATTACTCTTATTTTTTTTTCTGTAATTTAATTACAGTTACTTTTATGGAATTGCATTAGATGCTGTATAGACTATAGAGCAATTATATATAAATCAATAGTGGATTTAACATCAAAATTCAGTGTCTTTTAATGTAAACCTTTACACATTGGTCAGCTCAAGAATAATTAATGCAACTGTATATTGATTATTTGAAAGAATTAAAAGTTCAGTTTCATTTCTATCCTTTTGTTCAACTGCTTTAAGTTGATATGGGATTTAGAAAGTAATTAGCAATAAGTAATCCAATACTTTTTAGAGAGAGTAATTAGTACAGTAATCTTAGCAGCTTAATTACTTTTTTTAGAGTAACTTACCCAACACTGGTATGTATGAATGGCTCACTGGGAAAATGTAGCCTTCCTGTGGCAACATTTTTGCAAAATGCAAAAAAAATGTACCAATACATACAAATGAAACAGAAATGAACACTAAACGCAATAAAACAGCAAGCACTTTTAATCCTTCTCATACAAAATTATGATTACAGGGGCAGATTATGGATTCATAAGGACTTATTTTCATGTGGCTCCTTGCACGATATTATATTATGACCTCAAAACACTTTTTTACCATAGTGCATGATTTGTGCATGATTTGTACATGAATACATTTTGGAGTTTGCATCACATAACCAGCTCCATATGTTTGACAAACTAAACTAAGCTCTGTAGCTCTGCTGGTACAGAATTGTACAAACAAGCTAAAATGGCATGGTTGCTTCAGCAAATTGCGGTTTTATGTCACATTTGCTTTTGTTAATACTTTCTGGTAGGTTTAGGGTTTAGCGCAGGGTCACATTACCCTTAGCGCCACTCACCGGACATTCATAACTGCAGGTGTAATGCACAACAACCAACGTAATAAAATGTCGCAAGTTTCACATTCATCTTTTTCAGAACTGAACTCACGTTTAGTGCCACTTACTGGACATTTCACTTTGAAACAGCACAACACAATGTAATATTTTGCAGAAATGTTGCCACAGGTACCTTTCATAATGAGCATGGGTTGCGAATGGAAGTTAATGAAACACAAAAAGTAGTGTGACCACCCAGTTCACTAGGAAACAGCGTGCAGAATGTGTTGCCCATTCATGGACTTGCCTGGTTGCTCTCTTGTGTGCTGTGGCCCAGAGTCTCTGCAGCTGGCCTGAAAGTTTAGGCCCCATCCTTTATAATAATGCACAACACTTCAAGGAAGTTTCCTCTTGCCAACAAAAACATGATGACCTCAAGAACAGGTCAGAGATTCTCATTAAACCAAAACATTACGTAATTATTCAATGGCTAACAGCTCATTCTAACTTTCCAAGACGTGTCCTTACACCATCCATCAAAGCTGCCAAACGTAATAAGCCAGGCAAAGTAATAATGTTCATAGTTTATCTTAATCATCAAAACGCACTCAAATGCTATTTTACACTTCTCTGTTGTCGGAAACGGACCTCAAACTTCAAACCAAATGAATTTAAGCCCAGTGTATCTTTAATAACTCACATTAATATGTTTTCAGATGTCCCAATGTGAAACCCTGACCTACTGTATGAGAGCTGCTCTACAGCAGAGAAAACTGGTTCGACACAATGACAGAATTCACTCAGGAAGTCTTGGGCCGTGAGAAAAATCTGTCACTCACCTCGTGTCAAAAAGAGAGCTGCGCCCCGGCGATATATGAAAACAATGTACAGTAGATACATATTTCTTATGCTTTAAGTTGGAAAAAAAAAAATCTGAAAGCTAGAGGGTGTCATGTTTTCCCTCTCCTGAATAACATTTGACTTGCCAGAGTAAACTGCGCCAGATGTTAAGCCACGGGCTGAGGCCAATTTCATTTTCTTCCATGCGGAATTCATTTCACGCAAGCATTTTCTCACTTAGATGTTTAATAAATTGTCTGCAGCAACAAAGGTAACGTCGAAGAGAGAAGTACAATAAACTAGTGAAGAATTTATGCTAAAAGCTATAAAAAACATGTTTGTGAGGTTAACTGACCTCATGAAATCTCCCCTGAATGTTATGACTTGTGGCATTATTATTGCATGGAAATTGATTTGGAGACACCACTTGTCTTTGATATTTTTAATGGTTTGCCGTTAGGTAATGATTTAAACAAGCAGTATTACGCAACAAAAAATTCTAAAAGCTCTAGAAACAGATTATGTCAAAAACGTCTAGACAGCCGCCAAATTGTGTTGAAGTCAGAGCTAATTTTAAACCATTACTTCAGGGCGCAAGTTAAATTCTGTTGTTGTGATGGCAAATCTGAATAGTTTATAGGGAGTTATTGTGCAAAATAAGCCAGCTTCTAAACTTTTGCTTTTGTTTTAATCAGTATACACTATGGTTCAAAAGTTTAGAGCCAGTAAGATTTTTTTTTTTTAAAGAAATTAATGCTTTTATTTAGCATGGGCATATTAAATTGATCAAAAGTGGCAGTAAAGACATTTATAATATTACAGTTTCCACAAAAATATTAAGCAGCACAACTGTTTTCAACACTGATAATAATAAGAAATGTTTCTTGAGCAGCAAATCAGCATGCTAGAATTATTTCTGAGGGATCATGTGACACTGAAGACTAGTGATGCTGAAAATTCAGCTTTGCATTAAAAGAAAAAAATATTTTAAAAATATAATAATAAAAAGAATTTTGATCAAATTAATACAGCCTTGGTGAATACAAAACTTCTTTCAGAAACATAAAAAAATCTTACCAACCTGAACTGTAGTGTATCAGTGTTTTGCAATAAACAAAAATACTTCACTGTGGGAAAATGTGACTAATGTGGCACTCTAGAGTTATTGTCTGGAAAAAAAGATTAAAATATCATCCAAAATCTTTTTTTTTGTTTCAACTTAGACAAACATCACACATATGAATCAAAAACAGCAGATCTGCGGATATTTTATTGGATATATGTCCTTGGAAATGATAGACGTTCTTGCTTGACATTTTCACTATGCAAGTAAGTGGTTTGTAATCCTTCCAATGATTTCCTCAGCTACAGATAGCATGACATTGCTCTTTGAGGAATGTGATGGCATGTATAAGACCATAAGCTGAGAGGAAGGCAAGTTAGCAAGCAGATGATGAGCTTCGCAGTTGTAGGACGTGGCCTGTTAGATATGATTCTTGATTGAGAGCTGGTTTGGTACAGTATGATTTTGTGATGGAGGACATGGTGAACATTATCTAGAGTAATTTCCTTGCACAGCTGTTGAAAACTAATGTTCCAGAAAGGGTTTTCACTTCGCAAATTGTCTTTTTAATTGCGTCAAAAGGGGCAAACAGCACACCTCATGAAGCCACCTGTAAGGTCATGATATATGTTCTAACAACATGGCCAGACATTGTAGACATCCTGTACAGCATAACTTTGGTTTTTAGCCAGTGCTCAGGGAACTGTAAATTATACATAAGCCTTAACAGACTATTAACCCAGACAGCAAGCTAACAATTAATAGTCTCAGTGAAAGGTTCTTATGGAAAAGTGACAACCTGAACAAAACCAGAATCTCTGGACAGACCTGTTTAACATCTACATGGTGGGCTTAAAAATCACATAATATGGCAGATAAAATTTGAGAGGAAGGGTTTTTGTTGCATTCTCATAGAGGTCCAAAAAGCGTAGCATGAATGTGAGGGAGATAACGACAAAACACAGGTGAAAGGTTACTTGGCATTTTATCTTGTCAGTCAGCCTGCAAATTAGCTTCAGTTATTAGAGAGTAAACAACTCTCAGGTCCTGTTTCCACCTGGTATTAAGATGCATTTTGGTTGATCGGATCACACGTGGATGACGCTAAATACAGGTGTAAACAGGGTGTAAAACATTTTGAGCTTAGCCTTGTCCAAATACCCACACCTGCGGTCTTGGCCACCTGAGGGCTCGTGCACACGACAGGAAGTAAGTGCGCAAGACTGTCCCATGTCTTAAAAATGACCAAGTGCAGTGCCCTTAATGCACACTAAACCCACACTATCGTGAATACCGCTTCTGAGCAGTATTCGAGGCTAAGCGTATCCCATCATGCATTATGTTCGGGAACTCACATGCCCCGAAATTGCGAGATGTCAAGGAAAACATACGACTGTAAGTTAAATTAATTATATATTACATATAATTTGGTAGTAAAATATAAAGTGTTGCACATTTTATTGATGCAAAGATGAGTGGGCTATGTGTATTTTGTACATCATTTGCAACTGCTTTATCACTCAAAGAAGCACCACAATTTTAAAATTGTGTCTTCTGTTAGTTACATAGCGACCACTGAACAGACATTTAGAAGTGTATTTTAAAATGCAAAGGACTGAAAATAATAATTAATAAAAAAAATTCTGTAAACGCTTGCATTTTTACAACACTATAAGTGTGTCCCATCGGGTAATCAAAAGTTCTACACACACTTGCAGTCTTCACGCCTACTTGAACACTTGGGCCAAATACAGGAAATACATCATGTAAGTAGATAAGTGGTCAAGACTGCAAGTGTGGGTATTTGGACAAGGCTCTTGTCCATTTTCAATCACTTCGGCTACGTTCATACTGCAAGCCTTAATGCTTAATGCTGCTGAGCCTAAGCTCTTCACATTGTTGTTTTAAATGTGGCCAATATCAGTCCAGTGTGAACAGATCATGGTTCTGAACTGATCTGCATGTGCAAAGGAACGATACAACGGGTTGCCATGTTTTTGGTTTTTTTAACCACAAAATCCACTCAATTGCTTCTCAAAACTTTCAAAACTAGTCCGATCTTGTTCCATGGGGTATCCCGGTATCCCGGGGTTAAATATTGCGTTAGTGCAGTCACTTCAACCCAGGGCTGTAACCACCATAGACATTGAGGGGGACAGGTCCCCCCCAATAATTAGAAATGGCCAAATCGTCCCCAGTATTTGAAATTCTTGCACTGCTCTGCTGCACTTCATTCACAGCTCTCTGCATGTTGTTAGGATGACAAAAAGGTTTAAAAGTTACATTTTTAGTCTGGTCTGCCTCAGTGGTCTAAGAACGCTCGTCAATGTCAAAATGATTGAGATGGCCAATCAAATTAAAAAGTAGGCGGGGTTTGCGTTCTCTTTTTGCTCATGCACACAGTCTTCACAGCACAGACGGGCACGTAATCGATTGCTTAACGCCGTTGCGGAGGTTCTATTTTTCCGGTAAAATCACAAAACAAATGCACACAAACGTGTCCCTGCTCTTGATATACAACCATTGATGGACATCTTTGATTTTAATGATAAAAAAAAAAAAAAATGCGAGGGCAGATTAGAACACGCAACCTTTGATACTGTTAACAAAAGTTCTACCACTAGACCACTAGAGAAATCAACTGTCTACTTCGGATCTATGTATTTATTCCCTAAATTGAAGAAAATTTGGAACTAACAATATATTGTATTATGAAACTATCACATTAAACATGAGCTTCAATGTACTATTAAAATTGATTTCTGGACATCGTAATGTTATTTATTTATTTTTTTCTACAATTGTTATTGTACATATCTGATATAGCATTGTATAAGCAGCAAATTCGTTCACTGCTTTGTTTCTTTATGCTTTATTAAAAAAAAAAAAAAAAAAAGGTCCCCCCTAATGTTCAAGACATGGTTACGGCCTTGCTTCAAACCACGGAGTTGCAAAACAACTGTGAAAAAGTAACTCAATTCTGCGGGGAAATCGCGGACTTGGCAACACACACAGCACGCTGTCATACGGAAGTATAGCTACCACTTGTTAAAATAAGCGATTACACGTTTATTTGTGATCTGCCGCGGAAGCCAGCGAAATTATGCGCAGGCAATATGAAAAATATAGACAATGATGTGACAAAAGAGAGCAGAGTTTTGAAACTTTTATGATATGAGCCCTCATGTTTTGCTTGTATTATAGAGCTGTAGTACTTACGAATTCTGACACTTCACTGTCCTTCTACTGACTACCTTTCGAAACTGTCTTGATAACGTTGGGTTATGTAAAATCCTTGAATAGACTCCCATGAGCGCAGAATCGTGACGAATGTTGATCTCGAGTCACGTAAAAATCGCATGAATTCCGAATGACTGTTTACACTGAGATCGCATTACAAAACATCTTACCTGTATCGGATTTAGTACCACATATGGAAGTGGCACAAATTGGAATTGAAAAGATCAGATTCCATGTGGTTTGTACACTGTCATGGGGAAAAGAGATATGAGTAACATGGGCAAAAAAAATCAGATTTGGGCCACATTTACCTGCAATGTGAACGCAGTCTTCAAGAGGTAGTTGAAAACGCATTGCTTTCATAGTGTAAACGCTCACGTGGTCAAATATGTTCGAACAGCACAAAAAACGCCTCCTCTCCGCCTGGCCTAACACGTAAACATTATAGGAAGCGCGCTAACGAGATGGGAAGACCCAAGCTTGGTTTGAAGATGAAAAACGTACCAAGCACAATGTTTTCTCACCATTTCTAACACTCACCGCGTTTGGCATAGTCTTGCGGCTGTCAGAGCAGAAACTAAAACTGCTGCTCTCCGTATGTTTTTCCGTCATTTCTGGGCGCGTTCATATGTAAATTGAGAGAGCTTATTTTGTCCATTAGATCGAAAGATCTAAAAAATACCATATCCGCCCATAGACCCTCCCCTTGAAGAAATCAGGACAGAAGTGGCTGAAAGTGGACAAAAGAGACAGATACCAGAAATGCCAGGTGTAAACGCGTGTGTCTTCCTCATCCACTTGTGATCCGATCAAACATGTCTGATTCAAAACATAGGCTACTTGAACTAATTTGCAGAAAATTGATGACACTTTGGTGTGATTTGATTTTAATAAATAGTATGTTAATGTAGATTATCTTATATAGTATTAGTTGCAAGTGTGCATGTAGTTTGTTTATTTTAAATTTAATTATCTAAATAATTGAATTGAAGCTGCAGAAATGGTTTGAAATCAAACCAAATAAAACATGAACATAGCATATTTATTTTGATTTCATTATACAGACACACTCAGAGACTCATTAAAACCATATGGAGGAGGAAATGCTTCTCTCAAAACAAACGCTGATAGTTTAGAGCTTTTGGCAGGGGAATGGTGTGATGCTTTATTGTTAAGAAAGAAAGAAAAGAAACAGCTCTGGTATGTCAGTAACAGTAAACAAGGGTGGGTTAGGTTTTCATCAAACATAAAAAAATCATCTGGCAATGGCAGCTGAGTCAAACTTGAGTTCAATTAAAGCGCAGACAAAAGGCTTTAACCTCAAACTCTATAATAACATGAAATTATTCCAGATTTCTGTTTGCAGGAGAAGTATTTAGATATAAATGCAAAAGATACGCACATAAGTAAGTGGTTTGAGCTTTGCTGTGAAATGTTTTCCTCCTTACAGGTGGTCTTAGTGATAGGTTCTCAAACTCATTTTCCTGGCATGTGTGTAATTAAACTATGCTCGGCAAATAGCAAATACCAAAACATGTCAAATAGGAAAATAAATTTACATTTGATAAGGACATTGGGAAGATTTTCATTCTTTTTAGATGAAAAACTTTCCACAAAATATCATTGATTTATTGGATTAAGACAGGTGGAATATTTAACATTTTTGAATAAATTCCCTGAGAGCTCACTGCCTCTGCTAAGACATTTTACACTTATCCATGTGTTGTTTTCGTCAATTGAGCCTTGGAAAGTCAGAGGTGTTTCGTTTGAAATAATTTGTGAAGTGCGTGCATGAAAAAAAGCCAAGAGATGTTCGTCTTCCAGAAGACTATTTGTCTAAATGTAAGAAAGTCTTTTCCAGTGTAATACAGTTTTTTTTCCATTACGGATTATACATCAATCAGGAATAACATTATGACCACCTTCCTAATATTGTGTTGGTCCATCTTTTGCTGCCAAAACAGCCCTAACTCGTTGAGGCATGGACTTCACTAGACCCCTGAAGGTATGCTGTGGTATCTGGCACAAAGATGTTAACAGCAGATCCTTGGTCGATTGGATTGAGATCTGGGGAATTTGGAGGCCAAGTCAACACCTCAAACTCGTTGTTGTGCTCCTCAAACCATTCCTGATCCATTTTTGCTTTGTGGCAGGGCACATTATCCTGCTGAAAGAGGCCACAGCCACCAGGGAATACCGTTTCCATGAAAGGGTGTACATGGTAGGTGGTACGTGTCAAAGTAACATCCACATGGTTGCCCAAAGCATCACACTGCCTCCGCCGGCATGCCTTCTTCCCATAGTGCATCCTGGTGCCATGTGTTCCCCCAGGTAATGACACACATGCACCCGGCCATCCACATGAAGTAAAAGAAAACGTGATTCATCAGACCAGGCCACCTTCTTCCATTGCTCTGTGGTCCGGTTCTGATGCCCACGTGCCCACTGTTGGCGCTTTCGGCGGTGAACAGGGGTCAGCATGGGCACCCTGACTGGTCTGCGGCTGTGCAGCCCTATACGCAACAAACTGCGATGCACTGTGTATTCTGACACCTTTCTATCAGAACCAGCATTAACTTCTTGAGCAATCTGAGCTACAGTAGCTTGTCTGTTGGATTGGAACTCAAGGGCCAGCCTTCGCTATCCACGTGCATCAGTGAGCCTTGGCCGCCCATGACCCTGACGCCGGTTCAACACTATTCTTTCCTTGGACCACTTTTGATAGATACTGACCACTGCAGACCGGCAGCACCCCACAAGAGCTGCAGTTTTGGAGATGCTCTGACCCAGTCGTTTAGCCATCACAATTTGGCCCTAGTCAAGCTCACTCAAATCCTTACACTTGCCCATTTTTCCTGCTTCTAACACATCAACTTTGAGGACAAAATGCCTAATATATCCCATCCACTAACAGCATATCAATTAAAAAAAAAAATGAATAGCAAAATGCACATAAATGTTTTAGTGTTTGGTTTGTCCTCTTCATGCTTTAATGGCAGCATGCATGAACTCCACACGTTTGTGTAAAATGTTTGTTGTCTATTAAGTTATTAACTGTTTGTTTATAATTGTAATTAAGGATTTTTTTTTTAGCTTAAGGAGTTTTGTTCATCTGGGCCCTGATAATCATGTCATCCAAAAGGGTTTAAAGGCAGAAATGCAAATCTTGTTTTTGCTATAAGCCGACTGTTATTCCTTACCAATCAGCACGAATTGACAATTTATTTGATCCACAAAGAATGTTAAAGGGATAGTCAAACCAAAAATGACTTGTTTATTTAATACAAGATAAAAGAAGATTTGCATGTAGGTTTAGAACGACATGAGGGTGAGTAAATGATGACATAATTTTCATTTTTGGGTGGACTGTCCCTTTAATGTATTTGTCCATAGTTATGTATCATCTGAAGTTTCCCGTCATGCAGACAGCTCGGCCCTGGTTTTGTATTTTCCCCTAGAAGTGTCTTGACATGAGTCCAACCTCCCTCCAGCTTAGGTTTCTGCTATAGATTTATCAGCAGTTTTTGACTGTTTTGCACTGCTGTTTTGGTTTCTCAGTAATCTTATAAATTGAGTTCAAGTACTGTTCTTCTACCAGTCAGATTTTGATTTGAAATGGCACTGCATAGCATTGTCCGTATGGCAGTATACCCCAGCTGTTTCCCTTTTACATGCTTCGTTAACATGCCACGACAACAATGCGAGTGGCGAACATAAAATTAAGTCAACGTGGCTGTGGCACTTTGCATGTGTTTAAACCCCTTCCTTTACCTCTCCATATGGTTTTTGAATGGTTTTGGGTGCGTCCTCCTCATTGGGTGTTCACCTCATACAGTGATTGTAATATGATTTTCCACTGCCCTGCCTTGGTGCAGAGGAACCCGCAGCTGTAGTAACAGCTCCTGACCCCCTTCCCAAACACAGGGGCGCCATCTGGACCCTGTTAGCTATACTTGCCATTCAAGTCCTGTTCCTCCCCGAGGGCTCCTCATAGGCAACCGCAGATGAACAACTCAGCATAAAAGCCAAGACCCTCCTCTTCGTCCCACGCTATGCTGCCATTTTCTCTAATTGTGCTTGGAGGACATCTCGAGGAAGCTGCGACTGCTTATGTACTCATTTATATAAACGCCTCCACCGTCTCCATGCAGTCTCATGTGTAGCATTGTTTATATATATATGGTAATTAGATGAAATGACAGCTCTAGGCATGCAAAGTGTGATGTAGAGCTATTCTGCATAATATTTATGTTACAGCACATGTAGGCTTGTTTGTCAATGTAATTCCATGTTGGTCCAGAATGGAGTGCAAGGTAATAATTATGTCAGTTATTCTGATCCTGCTTATTGTAAGGCTAGTAATAAAATAAATACTAATACATATATAAAAATAAAAATATTTATAATTATAAAAGGAAATAACTAAATAAATGAATGCGCATGAAATATTGATTTGAGTAAATACTGATTCAATTAAATATTATGACAAATTAGATATTCAATTAAATATTATGACAAATATATAATTTGGCAGTCTTTATAAAATATTTGTCTGCTGATCGGCCAATCAGAATCAAGTATTACAGAGTGTTATGCAATGATGTGTGTCTGTATAATGAAATCTAACTATGTTGTATTCATGTTTTACTTGATTTGATTTCAAGTCATTTCTGCAGGTTGTGTTTATTTGTTTCTCATATATAAATATAACATATAGGCTACATAAATAAAAATAATATATATGAGTCAAAATCTGCTAAGGGGTCATTAAATGTAACAAATCATGTAAAAATATATCATCTTTTGTTGGAAAACTAAACATTTTATGAAACGTTGACAATTGCTGGAGGAATCAGGAATGTCAGAATCAATGCGTAACGTTAGTTTGTGCATAAAAAAAAAAGTCTGTCAAAACCAACACATGTTCGACAATGTTGACGTTTTTCAGTTGGATTGGCATTTATTCTCTTTAGCATGCATGTATTTCATTTAGTTTCATAATCATTCTGATTCAATTTCAGCGAGTGAAGAACAAATGTATACTCATGCGTTATGTATTACGTACGTTACCTTCTCTGACAGACAACAGCACGTTGAAGCCGCTCAGGCCGCCATTTTCTCCCTCTTCTCAGAAAGCGATGACGCATTTGCCAAGTTCACGGTTTTGTTGCCGTGAGTTGTTTTTCATGTCTGCGGGTTGAAGTCTCCAATTAACATGATATTTAGCCCCTGGAATGCGAATTTTACCAGGGGAACCCTGCCAAAAACACAGATTTTACCCCCGGAACAGATCTTTACAGTGGGACTCCCCCCTGAAACATGATTGGGCTAGTTTTGTTGTGAAAACCTGGCAACCCTGATACTGGACCTCTGCTTCTCGTAAATACTACCATGTATCGTGCATGTTATTTTTTGACAGATATTGATGTTGTGATATTCGAATGATATGGATTTGAAAACAGATGGATTGTAAGGTAATAATTATTTATTTCTTAGCCAGCAAGTAGGCTATTAAGTGAAGTGATTGATGCCCATGATGAGTGTGTTATGTTGATATTTTTAGTTCTAACATTCAACCGACAGCCAGCCTAAGTTTTTGACGGACGTGATAACGCGTAGTTTATTATACTTATTTTACGGAATGAAGTTTATTTCGTGGCTTTACATGTTACTCAGAGACTGACATGTTTGGCTTGTCAAAAATGTTACATTCAGCTGACGCAAATTCATTGACTTTTGAAAACCAAGTTCATTATCCTACCAGGAAAGGAGTGGTTTTGATACACAAAATTGTTTTTATTGTCTCATAACATAATAAGACAATAAAATCTTTTATTTAAATCCATGAAAATGCAGATCCTGTTGTTAATAATAGTTAAATAATTTTTAAAACTATTGTTTCATTAGTACCCCTTGGCATGGCATTTTCCTGAAAATTCTTTATATACTGGTTATCGCATATTGTGTAATATAATGTAAGTAAAAATATGGAAAACAGGATTAATGTTGTCACATGGTTACATTGCTTGTTGAGTCTATCATATTGTTAGATACCAGTAAGCCCTGTTGTACATTTATGTATTTTGCAGATGCTTTTATCCAAAGTATTTTTGCATTCAACCACTGCACATTATATAATGCACATGTTGGGAAGTGTACTGTAGAAAGTCAGCTGTCAATTTTATTCGGCCTTCTGCAAAAACAAGAATGGTGAGGTGGCTATGTGATTGCAGTTCTAAAGCATTCTGCACAGAGAATGTAAAATGCATGAAGGCAGGCATGATTTCTAAACAACAGACATATCTATTTGACTATTGTTTCCAAAATTACAAGGACAGATTTAATAGGCTTTGTATGGTCACTCTGAAATGAGAACGCTCTATAAGCAATGTGGTTAAACAGGCAAAACAATAAAAATACAGACTGTATTGAGTCATTAAAACAGGCCAGCTTTCTCTCTGCACTATTTGACAAGGTTCAGTGAGACATTGAACCAGTAACTAGCTGAAATGGCAACCACAATAAAGCAGCTTTATTTCACAAAAGATAACAATAAACAAGCTCATTTGGACATAAAGAGAATGACTTCCAGACCACAAAAATTACAGTGACGCCTCCTCTGACATCCCCTCAACCACAGCCTCATTCTGGGACTGAAACCGCAGCCCCCTCCAGACTCCTTAATATGTTTTGCTGTAAGTGTCATTGAGAAAGCGGGGGGACTGTATGTATAAAGTGCTTGATTTGCATTTGCCAATGATTTCATTGACTCAAGAGGCAGATCTAAACTCATGAACTCTTCTGTGGGACGGTTTTGAGAGAGAAGATTTTCTCCATATGGCATGTTTGTAAGTGATGTTTTATTTCAGATGCAATGCTAATATCCTTTGCTCTTGTGCTCCATGGTTCCTCCTGGGCTTGTATTCAAAGATCCAGAATCATATGGCTGGACTCTCAAGTGAATTTAAGAGCATGACAGAGCCAAGAGTTTTTTGGACTGATGGTGAGCGTCACATGACCTTTAATGGCTCCCTCTGGTGCAATCCTTGCATATTCTCCAGCTTTACACACATGCCTGACCTGCTCTGTGCGTTCTCTACAGAAATGTCTCTGAAGAAGGAATTTTTGCTTTGCCCTACTTAGGATTGTTGAACTTTTGACCCAAATCTGCTGTGGAAATGCTGTTCTAACACTCTGGATCTTGTGTTGATATGAATGGTGCTGAATTGCAAATAACTTTATAACTACATCTGCATTCACTGCTAAAAATCCAGCTAAAATCAGCTTAGATTGGTTGCTGTTTTGGAACATGTGGTTTCTAGCAGTGTTGATATTGTTAACTAAAACTATTAAAAAGTATTGGTTTCTTTAATTAAAATAAATTATAAATACTAACACAATTTAAAAAGTTATATGCATGTTAATTTAATTTAAATGTATTATAATATAAATTTATGATTTTTTGACACACTTTAATGCGTAGGACTTTAATACATCTTTATGTTTAGTTACCAGCTATGCTCAAATAAAATATAAAGACTTAAAAAATTAGAAATGTTGCCTTGGCCACTAACTGAAATGAAGAGGTTGAAGTACTAAAATTAAAAAAAATAAATAATAATAATTAAAAATTAATTTATTACTGCAATAAATTAAAGCTAAACAGAAATATTTAAAAATATATATATATATACTAAAAATGACAATCACATGACAAATATTCATATATTCTGATTAAATAAACATTTTTACAAGCAATATATACATAATATATAAAATATTTGTAAATATAAAAATTCACTGTACTATAGGGAATTTTTTTTTTTCAATTTATTATGATATATTTGAATGTCCGTCATTGGAGAAAGATGCTTTTTGCTGCAAGTTGTGCTCACTGCAGAGCCAATTCACATCCAGCTCCTCCCCTCTGTTGATATAATGGGCGGAGCTTCACCTAATTATGGTTATGGGTAGAGTTAGGGTGTGGCTAGACCTTCAAGCTCCACCCATTACATCCAGAGAGTGGGAGCTGGATGTCCAGCTCCACTCATTGGCTTTGAAGTGAGCAGCTTTTGCTGTCAGATGCTGTAGTTACAACATCTACCAGCAGGGGTTAACTAGGCCATGCTAACCATTGCATTGCATCTTCAAAACATGTGTGAATGAGCAAATATGACAGCAAGCAGGTTGTATACACTGGAGGATCATATGGCAGACGAGCAGCTGCCATTGAGATGAATATTCCTTTGATGTCCTTCCTTCTCCACCAGCTAGTAAATCACATAAACCAACCAGGTACTATGTTTTGAAAAACAGCTACCACCTTAAGCTGATTTTAAATGGATTTTCTAGCAATGTTTTTAAAAAGCAAGGTGAGATAAGGTTTTGACTGGAAATCTTATGCTGCCGGTGTAAGCTTTGCATATGTGCCAGAGGAATTTGTGTTGTCAGCTGGATGGGTTGAATAGATCAGTGGGTCACGTCTCTGTTGATTTTGTCCAGTCACTGTGTCAGGGGCCTCTGGAGTGAATCGTCAGCATGAAGTACGCTGTCGATAAGTCAAGCACAAAATAAACCTCTAACTGTACCCATGGGGAGAGCTCATGTGTTATGAAGGATGAAGCTGAGATGTTTTCCACTGGGTTCTGACCTCACAAGTGGGGGCGGTTAAACGATAATGTTCATAATTCCTAAAACAATTATCATAGCTAAGCAAATGTGTTGGAAATGGGTGTAGGGATTTTAAAAAGATGTTACAGTAAAGAAGTGCTAAAATAGTCAAACAGTTGATGCATTTGTGGATTACAAACGTGGCTTGTTCACAGGGTAATCTCAACTTCATTTTGTTTAACTGTAGAGTGCATATTTAACATTTCTCCTGTAGAATTTATAGGTGGGGAATTGCATATTAAAAATGTTAAATGGATTAAATGAGGGATAGGTTTAGGTGTAGTGTATAGAAGTTGGTCAGAACAAAAGTTTGTTACATATCCAGATGACATTTTCCGGTGAAAATTCTTATTTTGGTCATACTTCCAAGACTACAATCTGTGATTCTGAAGTACCTGTACAGTATCCACCAGTGCGGTGACACATTCTCCTCAAAACATTAGATTCATCTAAGGAGTCGTACTGATGCACGACTGAATTAAAGATGATAATTCAGCAAATAACTGCAATTGCAGGTTTGATGGCGACAGAGGCAAAAATTACGGACTGCAGCTTTAAACTAACATAAAAATTTAGGGGTCAGTAAGATTTTTAAATGCCTTTTAAAGACATCTCTTCTGCTCATCAAGGCTGCAGTTATTTGATCACAGATACAGTACAACAGTAATATTGGGAAATATTAAATAAATAATTATTATAATTATGTTTTAAAATAATTTATTCTTGTGATGTCAAAGCTGAATTTTCAGCATCTTTTTTCAGGATTCACTGATTCATAGAAAGTAAAAAAAAACATGTTTAGCATACATTTTTGCAACAATGTAAAAGTCTTTATTGTCAAATTTGATCAATTCAATACATCCTTGATGTTTAATTTTTCTTTTTTTGTATGTTTGTGTATGCAGAAAACTTGGCAAGTCTTAAAATAATCATCATTTTGAGTGGCACTGCATATATGATGCAACGATGAGAATTACTGATGTGGTTTCACTACTTTCTTTTCAAACAAAGTTAATGCTTCATAATCATGACCCTTTGACCATTTCAGTTGTTTTTCACAGCGGTTCATAAAGCATTACTTTATCTCATTGTTTGCTGTATTCTCACTCCCGACAGTGCAGGAACTGTTCAATAAGACCCATGTGTATCGCACATTTCCTCACATTACAGTGGCTCATCTCCAGGCCCGTTCTTCTCTGCACCCACTTTATGACCTTGTTTGCTTTTGTTGAAGGCTCCAGCTGGCCTGACCGATTCGGAAGAGCACAGAGACACATCCCTTCTCATTTTGTGCGGCGCTCCGCACTTCTCACTGCTTTCCTGCCTCTTTATCCCCCCTCTGTCAGTGTGAGTGTGCGTGTGTGGTCTCTGCCAACAGTTTTGGCTGCAGTATGTGCTAATGGTCAGTGAAGATGTGAAGTATAGCTGACAGGGTCTGGTTTGTGCCCCACAGCCACATCTAGAGAGACTTTTTTTCTAAACATGAGGTTAATGGAGCAGACAAGTTTTGTGTGGCAGGCCCCCATCCACCCAGCGGAGGTCTAAGCTAACTGTGACGGTGGATGATTGGACCGAACGAGTGTTTGTTAAGATTTCAGGAAGTTTTCTCTGCTTTGTTGATGGTAACCTCAGTCATGCAGCAGATATGTGTATACATGGTCTGATAGTCCAAAAGAAGTCTTCTATACACTCTTAAATGTTCCAAAAGTGAGTTTACGCAGCAATGCCATAGAAGAAATATTTTGGGGTTCCTAAAGAACCTTTTTCCACTATAAAGAACACTCTAAAAAAAAATGCTGGGTTAAAAACAAGCCAAGTTGGGTTGTTTTAACCCAGCGGTTGGGTTAAATGTTTGCCCAGTGTGCTGGGTAGTTTTATTTAACTCAACTATTGTTTAAAAATGACTATATGGCTGGCTTAAAATGAGCCCAAAATAGGTTGGAAATTAAAAATCAGATACATAATTACTAGAGGCAACAATAATAATCAAAATGTAACATTTATTAATAAGCAATTTAATAAATGTTTATTGTTTGATTATTAGTCATTAAACTTATTAATAAATGTTCATTTATTAAACATTGATAAATATTAATTTCCAACATACTTTTATATCATTTTAAGCAAGCAATACAGTAATTTTTAAACAATAGTTAAGTTGAATAAAACTACCCAGCAGGTTGGGCAAATATTTCACCCAACCGCTGAGTCAAAACAACCCATTTGCTGGGTTTGTCCATTTTCAACCCAACTTGGGTTGTTTTTAACCTTCTGTGGAATGGAAAGATTCCATGAATATTAAAGGTTCTCTGTTTAAAAAAAAAAAAAACTGCATATGCTGGTTAGGTATGTTTTGAAGCATGGAAGCTGGTTTGAGCTGGTTTATGCTGGTCCTTAGCTGGTCATGAGCTGGTTTTAGCTGGTCAAGTGCTGGTCCTAAGAAACTAGATCCAGCTCAGGATCAGCAGCTCATGACCAGCTAAGGACCAGCTTAAACCAGCTCAATCCAACTAAGGACCAGCATAAACCAGCTCAAACCAGCTTCCATGCTTCAAAACATACCTAACCAGCATATGCTGGGTAATTTTTTCAACAGGGGGAACCACCAATGCCAATAAAGAAACTTTATTTTTAAGAGTGTATGGCTCCTTGCTGCTTCCGGAAAGGTTTAAAAATTACCTTTTTTTTTGTCTTTTAATTTTTGAAAAGGAAATTATTGGCTGGGGGACAGAAATCAAGACATAATTCAGGCCAGACTTGAACAGCTCTGACATAAAAACAACTTTAAATCGAGTGATTAATCTAGCCTATTATTTTGCAGTTTAGTTGCCAGTTTATTTTACACGAAATGACACGAAAATGTATGTGCCCGTTGTGAAAGTATGATTTAGATATTTAGACAACGTAACTTTAATGTAAAGTTTACAATGTACGTTTAAATCCAATTTGCTTTGAGACACGCTTTTTGTAAATGCGTCGCTGGATAGGTTTGTGTTATAATAGCGCAATGCCACTGGCTTGAAAAGAATGTGACTGAATCTTTCCTATAAACAAACCAGAAACATCCCGCCAGTGAAGGACATCTGAGGTGCCAGTCCGAGGTCATATTTTCCAGCCCGGCCTTGGACAGAAGACGCCGCCTTCGCACAATAACTCCTTTCTTTTGTGTCTGTCTGTACCGCAACAAGTGTGCTTGCTCTTTATGAGGATGTGGTCTGTCAGCAGTGTTTAGACTCCTAAAATGACAAGGCCACAACATACCACTGTCAATATTATTGTTGTACCACTAAATTGATTTGGATGGGTCTTATTTGATGGGTCTTAAAATAAATTAAAAAAGAAGAAAAAAAGAACTTTTTAATGTTTCTTGCTAGAATGTGGCAAAATCAAACAAATCAGCGTTTCAAGGTAGCCTATTTAGACCTTTAGATTATACTTTTAAAATTTTAATTTAATGAAGCAGAAATGTTTATTAAATATAAATGTCATCTAAAATATAATATTTAGTTTGAGGTTGATCAACATTTTAACACGTGTTGGAAAAATAAAAAAAATTTTTTGGCTTCAGTACCTGTTTTGTGTCCGATTGTGGAAAGTGTCTTAAATAAACCAATAAATACTTAAAAAAAAAAATCTAATATTCAGTGCACCTCTGTAAAGAAACTGAGCTTGTCGTCTGAAGTCAAAGAACGTAGTGAAATTATTCGGTGAAATGCTGCCATCTAGTGGATGTTATCGCCTTTTCCTAGTGACATTAAAGTTACCTAAAGCAACGTATTTCTCCTTAAATCTAATAGAGAGCGTCAATTTGACTTGAAAGCAAATATATACTGAAAAGAAAACCTAAACAAAGTAAAAATCATAATATTATGTAGTTCACTTCAGTCAACTGCTTTTCCTTTATATTTTAAATGATTAAACACATTTTAATGTATTTCTACATCCATCAAGACTATCTATAGACCTGAATATTTGAGATAAAAAGTTATATATATATGTATAAACAAACAAAAAGAAATGAACTGAGAATGGCAAAGATTTATTTATTTTAGGACATCAAAAAAGGAAAAGTTTAAGAGCTTGTCGTTCAATGATATCATCCAGAAAGGCATATCATTTATAAGCACAAATACCCTCTAGGTCTTAGTGTACACATCCATTAACATATCTCCACAGTGAATATCTTTAATTCATTCAAAGACATCAACAACAACAACAAAAAACTGTTTAATGTACAGAATAAGCAGAGATCTTCAAATTCTTCTTGATTAAATGAGCAATCTACTCTCTTATCATTTCAAGAGTATTTTACATACTTTACATATTGCATTTTGATTTTCAAAGGAATGACAAAGCCAACTGCTCTAGAGAGGTCTTGGAATTGTGCTTTATTGGCACAAGTACTGATTCCTGTTGATCGCTCATTTCTGATGACCGCTATGGCGTCCTTTGAAAGTAAAATGACAAACTTAGATACTGTGGGGAGAAGATGGTGGTTCTTCATTATCGTAGATCCATTCCTTTACTTTACATGAAGTCGTCTGAATCATAGCCATCCTGCAGAGAAAATAATCATATCAAGTCATAACAGAATTTGTGTCAATGCTAAACAATATATATTAAACTCAAAGCATGTATTACCTCATTTGTGGTCATGTTGTCACTCTTCATGAGTGTTGAATAATTCCTACAGGAAAGAAGATGTTACATGTAAGACAACAAAAGGAATGCTTTTATCTGTAAATAACAGGTCTCAAAATGACTGATTCTGATGTACAAATTTTTATTTATCTATATACAGTAGAGTTCAAAAGTCTGAGACCACACTGAAAATATTGCACAAACATGTGGAGCTCAAATGCTGCTGTAATTAATAATAATAAAAAAGATGATTTAACAAATATAAATTGTAATGAAAAAAAAATCACTAATAGTCTCAAAACTTTAGATGTCAGTGTATTTTTCACAAATTAAAAAACAAAAAGCATAATAATTGTTTGTGTTTAGGTTATGATCTGCATCTCAACAATATGCAGCACCTTAATTCTTCCATCTCCTTTTTCTTCTTCATTTCCTCCTTCTCTTTTTTCTTCTGCTCTTGTATTTGAGCCTTCTTCTCATTTCTTTCCTCTCTGTCCCGAGACTCCTTCTCAGCGGCAAGATCAGGATAGCGCTCCTCTTTCGTTTTCTCTAGTCTGTTGACAACTTCGTTGATTTTCTTTTCTACTGCCACAATTTTCACCTGTTGATATTGAAGTGCAGTTGAATGTTTATACAGAATTTGCAATTATTTACAAGATTTCAAAGTGCAATAGTAATACCTAAACACTTAAAAATCAAGATAAACTGTTCAGACTGGCAGTAAATGGGATTTTTTTGGCATATCTGACTTTACTATCTTATAGTTTCAATTGTACAAAAACAAAAATTTGCAGCAGTGTGCATAAAATCAGTGCTTATTATCAAGGAAGCATCATACCTCCTTCTGTCGATGGAAGCCTATCTGACCGACATCCATATCTGCTGTTTTTTTCAGATTGCCCCATGGTGTGTAGACAACATTAATATTGTTCATTTTGCATCCTGTAAATAAAAATACAGCTGAAATCACACCTTCAATAACACAAATTTTGATGTTTCTCGTAAAGAAGCAGTACCTTGAATACTGTTGTTTTTGACCAGCTGGGCACAGTCAATCAGGACTTCTTTTGGTATGTCTTCTATCGTTACACCCTTTAATCAATTAACATAATTGTCAACAACACAGAAATATTATAAATACGTCTGTAGGCTTAAATGCGTTTCGCTTCTCAAAATACCTTGGGCATTCTTAGATATACGTGAGCAGATGAGAGCTTGTCCACATGGAACCTGGAATCACAGAAACATTCATTGCAGATCAAAACTAGACAAATATATTTCATTTGTGGTGGCAAGCACCAAATAAATGTTCTCACCAAATATCTTCAGGCCATCCATATTTTATAAGATCTTCATCTGTTGAAAAACAAAAACAGCTATTAATGGTCTGACAAGCACAGGATGCTGAAAAGTATTACTTATGAGGAAACCAGCACTTACTTTCATGTTTATCTTTGCCCATGTAGATTGTATAGGGCGGTGAGACAACTGCAAAAGATAAGCATATATTGCAACTTTTAAAAAGCAGTTTGTTCTTGCTATATTACTGAACCGCCAACAATATCATCTCACCATGTCAAGCAACATATATTGCAGTTTTGATAATATTGTATGCTCTATATTTTGTTGTATGTATTTGTAAGCATTATAATTATTTAGTATTCATACTGTCTTTGTTGACAACTTAAACATGGTCTTGCCAGGGCACACAATTCACTACTCACCGTCGCTTTTAAAGTAAAACACCATCTTTCCGCATAGACACAACCTGTGAAAGGTCTCACTATATGTGTATTCAGCAAAACACTAAGCACATCAGAGGTAAATCATCTGTATCAGAGGCACATGTCATGTGTGCCATCTATTCCGACCACAACAGGAACCAAGCAGCGCTGCAATGAGGTAGCGATTCGTGAAAGAATTGTTCGATTGAATCGGATCTTTTCAGTGAATTGGTTGAACGGGTCTGAACCATAGACTGTAAAAAGACATATAAAACACTAGAGACACATAAAATAATGTATTTTATATGTTTATGGTCTGAACTGTAACTGCATACTAGCATACTACTCTTACTATTTCTGCCATGTGGTAAAAGTAGTGTGAGAATATGAGGTTCCGAATTCAGATAGTTTTATCAACACAGACACGAATCAAGAGTTGATTATATTAAATAAAAAAACTTTTGCAGACTGATGTAAATTAATTTTGTGTTTAACGTAGATGTTATTCAGATTATAAATGACAACAAACTGAATTGGGGAACTTGAACGTACAGTCCAACGGATTTTTAACCGGTTCTTTGAATCAAATTGTCCAAAAGAACCGATTCGCAGAGATGAATCCGACTTCCCATTACTAACCGGATGTTGTCATTCAACACACGCTGTTTCCGTTTCCGTGTGCGCCACAATTGACTTTGGCGCGGTGTTCAAAACAGATCGCGGGTGAAGGGAGAGATTTGACGCAATTATTAAGTGTTTTCACACAAATCAAAAAACAGAACCGGATTTATTTTACCTGGTAAGTTATCAACAACAGATATAGTTATCATGTCCGTATTTAAATGAGATTCGTGATGATGATCGTGTCCAACATGTATTTTTTAGAGAGATTTTGCTTGTTGTCACTTATTGGCGCCTAGAAAATAAATGCGGTAAAACGAGTGAGACGTATTGAAGACTTATATACTGTTTGCTTTATACTCTGGGAAACAACAACATATACCTATATCATAGCAATAAGTTTGACAGAAAAACACACAGTTTGATTCTTTTAAATCTCTCAATTTTAAGGACGCACAATATTTTCACTGTCTACTGACGTAATTTACTGAAATTGCTTCAATTCTCAATATGATATAATGGCAGAAAAACGAATATTGCAGAAATATAAGAATGTTCCAGAAATGTAAACAGCTGCATCCTATAGAATTGTATTACGTCATGCTCTGATTCCCTGTCTACTCATTTCAGGTGATTTGAAGATGTTATCCCGAAAAAGAAAACATGGCTCTCCTGATGTTGAAAGGTATGTGATGTAATTTTGTTAGATATTAGCATGTGATATGTTCTTTGCTTGTATGACCCAGTTTGTGAACCATTTTGTTTAAACCCACCACAGTAACCCATCTAAGAAACAAATAACAAGCCCAAGGAATTCTCCAAGAAGGACAACTCGACAAAAAGAGAACATTCCCATATCGCTGGCATCACCTCAAAAAATTCCCAGTACACCTAAGAAGATGCCGAGGACCTCTTCACTAGAATCTCCCCCGAAACGGATCTCGCCACGCAAAACGGTATTGGGAGCAAGATCCTTCTACAGCAAGCAGAAACCTCTGTATCTCACACCTCTTGAAAGGAAACTGTTGAAGGAAACCAAGTCACCACCGTCAGTCCCTAGCAAAGAGCTAACACAATCTGCTTCAACTGCTGGGAATCCTGTTAAAAAACCAGTGAGGAGCGTTCAAAAGAAAACCAGTGTCGCTGGTCCACAGTCTAACCTGAAAGGTTACTTTACTGCTAAACCCAAAGGAAAAAGTCCCTCTGACACACAAACGGATCAATCGTCGAAGGTCCCGGTGGCCCCCATTTCATTTAGCACTATGAAATCCAAAGGTAAACCCAAACTTGTTGTGGGAGCAGCTTTCTTCAGCACTGGAAAAAAGCCCACTTCACTGTACAAAAAGTCCGTAAAGACCACAAAGCCTAAACAGCCCTCAACCTACGAGAAACCCAACTCTCAGAAACCCATGAAGGAGAAGGAAGTGACATCAGCGCCAAGAGACCGTTCCCCAGTCCGCCATGCCATCTTCTTAAAAAAACACCCTGAAGTGGACAACACAACTAAAGTTACCAATGATGAAGATATTGAGAGTCCCAAGCAGATGTCTCCTCAGGTCCTGGCCAATTTGCATGGTATTACCAAAGACATAAAGGTGATTTTGAGGAGATCCGTTAGCCCCAACAAATCCTTTGAAGCTGGTAGTCAGGTAAGGTTGAACTATTGAATTATCTGCTAATAACTTCAAATGTAAAGCTTTCATCATCTGGTTCTCAAACTGAAAATGTTTTCCAGGACTCGCCTGCGAAAACTGATTCAGTGTTTGATGTGAGTGACATTCCACCAGATCACAGCAGCTCTCATGATGATGGTAAATTAACATGCATAAATAATCTTTCTGTCTAAATACTATCTATCTACTAATATATGTATATGATCAAAAATACTTTCTAATTTGAATATGTATGTATATAATCCAGAAAAAACTTCTAATTATAAAATAATTCAATATTTATATATTTATAATTTAATATAATATTTAATAAGTTATTTTTAAATATGAGTATATTAATTTGTGGTTAATTGTATAAAGTAAATTATTGTATATAAATTGTATATAATCCAAAAAACCTTTCTAATTACAAAATAATTTAATATTAAATAACAGTTATTGTTAAATATGATTAAATTAATTCTGTTTCAAAGCCACTGTGTTAAATAATCTGATTATTGAATATATATATATTTAACATTAATATATTACTAAAATATGCATACATGTAAACTCATTATATATGTTAAAAACTCATTAATATATTACTGTTTTATATATAAACCCTAACCCAAAACAATAATCTGTAAAAATCAATAATATCTGATGATACTTTTTTTTTTGTAATTACTCTCTATTCAGAAGAATCATCTGTGTATCCCATCTTTGGCACTAAAAGGTAAGACAATAATATATAAATTTTTTCCTAATGCAGTTGTGGCAAAAAAGGGGGCAATACATGTACAATTGAAATACAGTTTCAAAACTATAGCTGCATAAAGCTAGTGTGATATAATAACTTATGACCTTGTTTTTGCCAGGATATATTCAGTCTTTCGTATTTAATGTCATGACCATATAAAGTTAAGCTTTAGTTGTTCTTTCTTGGTCGTAGATCTCAGAAAAAAGGGATTTTGTCCCCACCACTGAACACTAGCACTCCTTCTGGACTGAATAGTACTCCTGCTTTTAAAGCCAAAGAGAGGAGTACTTTGAGAAGAGAGATGAAGAAGCAGACGGATAACCAGCTCATCATTGTGAGTAGAAGGTGCAATTGTTGGACAGAAATAAATCTGTGGTTCTTCACCTCTTGTCTTAGATTAACCTGTCTGCTCTTTAGGATGCTGGTCAAAAGCAGTTCGGCGCTACCACATGTGGGTCCTGTGGGATGCTGTACAGTACAGATAGTCCTGAGGACAACTTCCAGCACACACAGTTCCATCAGCGCTTCTTGGACACCATTAAGTTTGTGGTGAGCCATCATGATGTTGTCATCAATGCACTTTAGCAATTCTGCTACAAAAATGTTGCAATTTTACATCAATTTGTATGTTTTTAGGGCTGGAAAAAAGAGAGAGTTGTGGCAGAGTTCTGGGATGGAAAGATTATTCTCGTTCTTCCTGAGGATCCAAAGTATGCCACAAAAAAGGTCTGCTGGCAGTGGTTGGTTATAGCTTATAAACGCTTCTTCTGCCCAGCTAAATCAGTATTTTCTAACTTGCGCTGCTTTGTTCCAGGCAGAGGACGTGAGACGGATTGCAGACAGTGAATTGGGCTTTCAGCAGATCACACTCAGCAGCCCGAGTTCGGCTAAAACATACCTGTTCATTAACAGTGACAGGATGGTTGTGGGATGTCTGGTGGCTGAGAATATTAGACAGGTGAGTCTTTGTCTAGCTAAAGATTTTAGCTCAGAATGGCAGTGATGAACTAAAGTAAAACTGATCTTACTGAACCCTGATTATACGTTTTCTAGGCCTTTCGGGTGCTGGAGCAGCCAGAGAAACCCAAAGACATTAACAAGGAGGATTTCATGGAGCGCCACAGAGCCTGGTGCTGCTCCACAGTGCCGGAAAAAGCCATCTGTGGCGTCAGTCGCATCTGGGTCTTCAGTCTGATGAGGAGGAAGGGCATCGCCACTCGCCTTCTGGACACTGTCAGGTACCAAACATTTTCAGTGCATTAATAAGATGAAAGATTTCATAGTGGGAGTATGCATAAATTTCTTTGTGTATATAAAACTATTGTTTGTTACTGATTCAGGAATACTTTCATGTACGGGAGCCATCTGACCAAAGAAGAAATCGCCTTTTCTGACCCTACACCAGAAGGGAAGCTGTTTGCTACAAAATACTGCGAGACACCAACATTTCTGGTGTACAACTTCATCAGTTAAAGAAAAACATCTACACTAGGTTTTAGTTTGATTGCATTTGTTAATGCTTTTGTAAGTTGTTTTTTTTTTTTTTTTCTTAAGTTTAATAGATCAAAAAAAAAAAAAAAATTGTTAGATGTTCAAATGAAGTTGTCTAATATGATAAACATCTCATTTTACTTTGATATAGAGACTGATATTTGGTCTTGAATGCTGAGTTCATTAATTCTTATTTAAGGCACAGTTTACTTCAAATACTGGCTGTTTATCGTAAGCTAGCAGGTCCTAAAGCTTCCTGTTTGGAAAATTAGGCTTTGTCATAATTACTTAAAGTTGGTTGTAAAATGAAAAACTTTCAGTTGAACTGCTCCTTGCTTTTGCTTTGTACATATTTTTAAATAAATGGTCTTGTTCATATATTTTGTATTGTATTCATATGAAATCAGAGTTATGCAGCTTAGGTGACTGATCACTAAGTTTTCAGTTTGCCTTCACTAGTTAATTTTATATAGTTTTGTGGTGCGATGGCATTTTAAAAGCACAAATATTACTAATAGTTTGTCTTCCCATAAAAACTTGCATTCAATCATTCTAAAAGAATTAGCAAAATGCTTTATAAGTTTTAGAGAAGAGGTTACAAACTGAGAAATAAGGAAAAATGTAAATTAACCTAAATTACCATTTACTTCTAAAGACTGGTCAAAAGTCAAGCTTATTTCATTCAGTTACTGTTGTTCAAACTGTTAATACAATAACAATATGTGGTCAACAGAAAGTAAATAGGAATTGTTTTTTCTAGATATTTTTTCACAGTACAAATAGGCTTATGTATATAGACCCATCAAAAACTTCTAGTTCATGTTAGCTACTCATTTTAGGGTTCCTATAATCACTGAAAACTGGGAGCTGTCAGGGATGAGAAGAGTCAGGGAAATTAATCTTTAAAATGTTTTACAATAAAGATACATTTGTCAACATAGATACAAAGGTTAACATGAACTAGCAATGAAAAATACTTCTAAAGCATTTATTAGTGTTAACATTTACTAATACATTAAAATTAAAAGTTGTATCATATTATTTAACAAACCTGAGCTAATGAGCGAACAATGAACAGTTTATTAGCGATAAAAACACTATCAAACGCAGTTCTCATTGTTAGTTGAGTCAATGCTATTACTAATGTGACCTTATTGTAAAGTGTTAAATCTTAAATCAGACATTTTAGTAGCTCTTTATTTTACAATCCTGTTCCGCATATACATGCTATGTATTTATAATTATACTATATAAATATTCTAACTGTGAATCTACCCTTAACCCATGTATTTACCTTATTTTACCCAGTAATTTTTTATGTAATTACACATACTGTAAAATGCAACTGCTATTTCTGTTGAACAGAAATTACTCTATTTATGGTCAGCTCTAAGACTATTTTGTCAGTGAGAATTTCCCATCAAGTAATGATTGTGAAAGTCATATTCAAAAAAGTTAACTTCAGTGATATATTCATTTAAGTGAATAATTTTATACACAAAGACCAGTTCAAATAGACACTTTAATTCAAATTGCACCATAACAACTACAGTATCATGTCTGAAAGTCAATGGAGTACAATAAGAACACATGTAACATGACAATCATCAACAGAAAAATATTTACAATGTGACAAAGAAACCGCTCACAAAGTAAAATTATAGAAAAGCAGAAAAGAAACCAGACCCAACCTGTAAACATGCCAATATATTTTACATTGATGGGAAGAGAATAGTGAATTTAATCAATTATAATGACCTCACTGTTTTTGTCACAAAGCTGGTTGTTGGACTCCAGCACCTGAACAATGTGAGCTGCAGAGGGTCTTTTTTGAGGGTCTTCCTCTGTACAGAGACAGAAGAGCTCCACCATCCTCTGGTAAGACCCTCCGAGAGTGGCCGCGTCCAAAGGCGGTCGAGTTCCCAGTCTCTCATAATATGCATCTTCATCAAAATCATCCTCATTGAAGGAGTCATCTAAGAAAAAGAGAGAACAGATAAGAGGCACTTTGAAAATCTATTCGCTATAGGATATTACAAATAGCAGATGGATTTGATTACAGTAACTTTACCATCATCATCATCGTCGTCACCCTCGGTGTCCAGCATCTCCAGGTGAGGAACAGAAAGCGTCATCATCTCCCACAGCGTGAGTCCATACGCAAATATATCAGCCTTGTCTGTGATAACCCCATCCTCCAAGGCTTCCTTAGGCTTCCACGGCTCCGTCCCAATGTAGTGGGCCTTTGGATTGCTCACTGAGGAGAGAGGTTTGAAATGATACTTTAATAGAGTGGATCTCAAAAAAAAGAAGGTAAAAGAACACATAAAAAATATGTTTTTAATGAAGAAAGGAAGGAAAAAATTATAATGTTGAAATGTTAAATCTTTTCATACCCTGCATGTTTTCATCCAGTGGCAGTGACACACCAACATCACAGATTTTGATGCTATCAAAGTCGCCCTTGATGACAACATTGCATGATTTCATGTCTCCATGCAAGAGCTTTTTCTCATTATGCAGGTACTGAAGAAAAACAACAATAAAACATTGTAGTAGGAGCTTGAGATTACATAATAATTACATTTAAATATGGAAAAAGAGGTAAAGGCCTGTTCACACTTCACACCAAGGACAATAAATATAACGATATAATTATAAAAATCATTCTAAATGTAAAAGAATAGCAGAGTCACTTTCAAAATGATCTTTTCCAGCTGATGAATATTAAGGCCAGTTCACACCAATAACGACAACTATAACAATAACAATATTAGCATCCACACCAATGCACAATATTGTTGTGTATTAAAAAGTGTACGCTGCAGTTACATCGTCTGCCGCTTTAGATGCTAGAGCTCTTAAATCAGGAGGGATTCTATGGAAGCTTGTTTCCACCACTGAAAAAAAAAAAAAAAAAAAAAATTGCGACATTTTCATCTCACAATTCTGACTTTTCTCACAACAGCAAATTTACATTTCTGATTTTGTCTCAGAATTGAGATATAAACTCGCAATTGCAAGTTATGTCAGAATTGCGATCACAGTATAAAATCACAGTTCTGAGAAATAAAGTCCGAATTGCGAGATATAAACTAGCAATTTTGAGAAATAGTCGCAATTCTGAGAAATAGTTGCAATTTTGAATAATGAAGTCTGAATTGCGAGATATAAAACTTGCAATTCTGATAAAGTTGCAATAGTCACAATTCTGAATAATAAAGACTGAACTGCGAGATATAAAGTTGCAATTCTGAGGAAAAAGTCTGAATTGCGAGATAAACTCACAATTTTGAGAAATAAAGTCGCAATTCTGAATATTAAAGTCTGAATTACGAGATATAAACTCAAAATTCAGATTATTCGGATTAATGAGAATTACAAGTATATATCTTGAAATTATGAGAAAATTCAGAATCGCAATTGTAAGAAAAAATATCAGAATTGCGAGAGAAAAGTCGCAATTACCTTTTGTTTTTGTTTTTTTATTCCTTGGCGGAAACAAGCTTCCATACTCATCAGTTGGAAAAACAACATTGTTAAAGTGATTCCAACTATATCGTTCCAGTTGTGGTGTGGACTCTGCTATTCTTTTACATTGAAAACTATTTTTAAAACTATATCTTTATACTCATCATTCTTGGTCGTTGGGCCTTAAAAACATTGACATCCTTTATAGTTATCGTTCTTGGTGTGAACGGGCCTTAACGGTAAATTTACAAATGACTGATTTCACAACCATACCTGCAAACCACGTGCAACGTGAAGAGCCACTTTTTCAATAATGGCCACTGGAAATGCCTGTAGACCCTCTTCTCTCCTTTTCTCAATGAGGTCATTCAGAGACTGCTCTCCACCGTACTCCATCGCTAAACACTTAGAGCCGTCCTTTGCTGTGGTAAAAGCTCTGAAGCCTTAAAAAACATGGGAAAAAATTCATAAAAAACAATATTTGGCTTATAATTTTCATATTTACCCTTTACATTATACTGTAATATTTTAAAGAAATACTTGCCAACAATATTAGGGTGGTGCAGGTCTTTTAAGATCTTTGCCTCCTCGGACAGACGCTTCTGATAAACAGTCTTTTGACTTTTTGCACACTTGCTGTTGATCTTCTTAATGGCCCATGGTGAATGAGTCTGCTTGCCCATCCTGATGTTAGTATTGGCATAGATGTTTAAAGTTGTCTATTACACTAACATGGTGTAGGTAGTAAAATATTATGTCTGTATGTACCTGTTCATGAGATAGACATTGACTCCAGTCCCACAGCCGAGCTTCTTCATGAAGGGAGAGGCAGGAATGGTGACTGGGGTTCCACATGCACTGACTGATAACAAACAATACATTTAAAGACATTATTAATTACTCTAACCAACGACCACATTTGGATCAAGATGAGATGTAAAACCATCTTGATGATGAGAAAGACAATATAACGTGTAACTAGATTCAGTGTAATTATAAAATCAGACGTTTAAAGATCACTCTACCTGGACTTTTCACTTTTGCAGGCTTGCAAGGCGTCTTAAAGGCACTGGGTGATTCTTTGTTGGCCTCCATTTGTCTAAAATGAATAAAATATCATCAAATTTTTGTTTACATTACCACAATCCGAACGACAAACGTTACACACAAGTTTAATTACGCCATACACAACCAATTAAACAAAAACAAAAAACCAAACCACAAATCGTAAAGCATAATATGACACATATAGATAATGAAAACAACAACAACAAATTACATTAGATATAAACTTGATGCTGAAAAACGCGCCCGTATTTCAAATTCACTGGTTTGGTTGACGTCAAACGTACGTCGAGCTACAGTGTCCGTAGAGGGACAAAACTGATTGCGTGCGCGTTTTCGTTTATTTTTTCCGTTCATTTTCCTTATTTTGTTCTCCAGTGTTACTCAATCACTTAGAACATTGTTATAAAATTATTTAATACTAAAAAGATAAATAACGATATAATATAACATTAGAATTACATAGGTAATTATTGTTAAATAAAACAAACTATTAAAACATTTTTGTTATTTAAAATAAGGCTGAAATAAAATATAAACATTAGATGAAAAAAAAATTATAAAATGAAATGAGTTTAAGTCGAAGCATTAAAATTACTAAGTGGAAATAAAGAAAAACTACAACTGAACTAAATCTAAATGACAATAAATTAAACCAAATAAAAACAATTACATAAAAATGACTAAAAATTAAACTAAAATTAAAATGAAAGCTAATTAAAAAGGTTGGTGTTGTTTCAATATTATGTCTTATTTTTAAACAACAAGGCACCTTTTACGTCAGAAGGGCTTTTGTGCTATTTCTTTAGGTGTAAAAAGTGGGGAATTGCGTGTATATATATATATATATATATATATATATATATATATATGATTAGCCTATTCTTAAAGTGCTACAACTTATTTACAACTTAAACAACTTATTTGTATCAAAAAACTGCCACACCATTATTACGTAAACAAACGCAATAAACTCACCTTTGTCCACTAGATGGCATCATGTACGCTTGGGAATTGCTTTAGGAGCCAGTTGCATTTTTGCAAGTGATATTTCTAAAATGTTCTACAATGCCAAAGCCAATTCTAGATAACCAAGTGTCCCATTGGACAAACATGCTTTTTGTGTGTGTGTGTGTGTGTGTGTGTGTGTTGCACTGCAGAACTCCATTTTCAAGCTTTTGTATTCAGTCTACTCAGCTGGGCAGAGAAGAGACAGAATAAACCTACTCGAAGGCAAAGAAATGAACTCCAGTCTGATTAGGTAAAGATATGCAAATCACGCACATTCCAAGATTTGAATGTGCTAATTAAAGAAGAAAGATCAGAGGGGAAGCATGCTCCAAAAAACAGCAATAACCCAAATCCCTGTTCAAAACAAAATGTAAAAAATACAGATGTCACGCACTTTGTTGCTGTGATGTGTTTGAAGAGAAAATCAGCTGTTGCCATCAATCCAAAGAACAATCTGTCCTGGGAATATCTATTTGACCATTACATTTTAAATTAAACTTCAACTGGCCATAAATCATATTAAGAATGAGAACATAAAACCAGGTAAATGCTTCATGAAAAGCCATGTGATCAGTACATGACAAAGCACAACATATTTTCCACACAGGGCTTCAAGCATGACATTAACTTTTTATATGTTTGGCTCTGAGGGCTTGTGCTATATTGTCTGGCAAATTGTCTTTTCGTACAATGCCTTGAGCAAAATGAAGATAATACTCCATGCTGTGCCATCTATTATAACTGAGAAAATGATAACAAAAGCACCTGGTACTCATGAGAAGTTTATTTGCTTTTACTTGTTCATTGTCAGGCATGATTTTAAATGGAAGAAAGCCATGGCGAGTTTAGCATGAATGAACTCTAGTAGGCTACACTCTTATGTTGCTCTGTGGTTTAGTCTAACAGCAGACAATACTGTTCTGAGAGGCCTGAAGTTTAGTTCATTCAAGTGGTTACATTAATTCGTTAACCCAGCTAGCAAAATATTTTGAGAACATTTTTAAAGACCAGATAAGTTTGAATGAACTTGTATAATGTTTGTTCATAACTTTAAAAGAACCTTGCCATAACATTAGCCAAAGTTCTGAGAATGTTCCCTGCTTTGGAAGTAGATGCTTTTCTGACTGAAAATAAAAAGTTTTCAAAAGGCTTTCTGAAAGGCTCCTTTGGATGTATTATAATCCCTCTGTAAATTGCTGACTGTGAAAGCAACCGATGTACTCTCATTTTAGCAAGTACACTAAGGCATGTTCACTGTCTGTGTTACTTAAGAAATGCTGTAGGACTTTATATTTAGAAATATATATTTTTCTCTATGTTTTGCATTTTCAGCAATCCCTAAAGAACCGGTGGTGACAGTGGTCTGATTGAACCCGCCCAAATGCATAGAACATTACATTTGGTGAAGTCAGCTAACACAAGCTCTATATATACTGAGTTCAATATTATGGAGTGGTTCTCAGCTGTGTCAGACTTGACAAAATTAAACAAAAATGTTGCAAACACTGAACTATATTTCTATTGTTTGTTCTGATGTGATCAGATCCCCAAAAGGCTTTGTCTTTTTCTTGTCTCTTGATTTCATATTCTTGACAGACAATAATCCACAGCACACAAAATACATGATGGACGGCTCAAACCATATTTATCTTTGATGCAAGAGAATCTGTATTTAAGGTCATATTTTCTTTTACCTTGCATTAATGCTTATTGAGACATTGAAGGCACGACACACAACCTGTCAATGTTGACATCTGCTTAATATGGCAAAATAAAACAAAAATAAGTAGTATTTTACCCTCCATATTAAAAATCGAATCATTTTGCTTTCATTATTTTGCTGTCTTAACTGCACATTATTAAGTTTAGTTGAATTTTATTATTGGATTTTTATTTTTTTGTCCCAGTTGTCAGAATTCCCATTTCTGGATTGTGACCCACCAATTGTGAACCATTGTTATAAAGTATTTCCAACTCTATACTGTTTTGTTAAAATGGTTGGTATCCCAGATGGTTGGAAGGGTCATTTTAAATGAATGAACAGTTTTATCAAAGTTGGTGGGTGCATGTTTTTAAAGATGATACACGAAGATCATAATTTTGATGTAAAATCAGTTTAAATTAATTCTGCATACTACATGCAAATGGGAAAATTCAATCCCTCCTATTCAAGAATTGCATTCGTAGACAAAACACAGTATACAGGCACAGACACTGCGTGCAGAGAAACATAAATAATCATTCAAAATAAAAACAATCCAATTAAATTAAAGGGATGGATACTCCACCCAAAAAATGAAAATTCTGTATTTAATTTAACCTCATGTGATTCCAAACCTTGCATTTCTTTCTTCTGCGGAAGAGAAAAGAAGATATTTTGAAGAATGTTTGTAACCAAACAGTTTTGGTTCCCATTGACTTCCATTGTATTTTTTTGTCCATATAATGGAAGTCAATGGGAATGGAAACTGTTCGGTTACCAACATTCTTCAAAATATCTTTATGCTCAGCAGAACAAAGAAAGTCACACAGGTTTGGAAGGATATAAGGGTGAGTAAATGATGACAGAACTTTCCATTTTGGGTGGATTATCCCTATTAAGATAACCCCCCCAAAAGTAATTTCAAACTGATCCTAAAATAAGGATCTTTTATTTTAAGTCAATAAATTGGCACATCAGTTATAGGGGATTCCTCAATGTCATGTGATTATACTCCCTCTAATGTACAAACAGACTATACCTTTTTTTATTTTATAAAAAAATACATGTTTTTCATAAAATCATGTTCTAGAGAGAAAAAGGCAGACATTGTTCACACCATCAGTTTTCAACAATACTTCAACAATTAACATGCACTTCTGTCGAGCAGGAAACCAATCATCAAGGACTTTGGACCTCCATATTATCAAGTAAAGGGTCTTTCTTAAGGAACTTTAAGGTGCGAATGGATCTCCAGACCCCTACATAACTGTCGCTCAGAGATTGTCTCGTAGGATCCTCTGATGGGATCCCCGGTCTTTCTAATTCTATGGACTCTGCCACTTTATTCTCATGAATGGGACCCTGGTCATAGCCATCAGCTGATGCCATCAGGCTGCCATTGGGAACGTTCTCCAGATCATTTGGAACAGTTTCCGTATCTCCATCAGGCTTGGCTGGTCCCACATAAGGTTCTCCTGGAAGTTCTTCATTTTTAGTGGACTCATCCATATCCTGGTAGGCCAGCTTCTTTTTGGCTTCGTGATACTTTACCGCACAGTAGGTGATGGAGCCAACAGTGTTAACTACCACGCCTGCCACGAACAGTTTGGTTGGCATCACGTCACTGAATGCCAGCATGCCCACAGTGATAGTAGCTATACTCTTGACCACCCCCACAAAACTGGTGGTGACGGCCGAGTTGATATAGGTGCAGTGCAATGTGGTAAAGTTCATCGCACAGCCAATGAGGATGCAGGTACAGAAGATTCCTGTGATAAACGGATTCTTCCAACCTTCATATGTCCACATCTCAATGGCATCCATGCTTACAATGGAACAGATGAAGAGAACAGGAGAAGCCACCACTGCAATGGTGTACTGGGCTGTGAGTGGCCCATAATCACTGTCTGCACTCACTTTTTGGATGAGTACCAAATAGGAGGCGTGGACAATCACAGCTAAAACGCCAGTCACGTAGCCAAAAGGGTCACCTGTTAGATCTCCAGCACCTACACAAGAACAGAGCGACACGGTGCAAAGTTAAAGAGACTGCGCCATACATGATTTATGGTCATTAAAATGAAATCTCTATATATGAGAGATATATTTCATGCAGACATCACATTCATAGCTCAGAATGTAATATTCTTGCAATTAGGCAAGATTAGAGTAGTTATTTTGAATTCAAATTCAAATTCTATACTGGATTCTATATTTTGAGATTTTATGAATGGCTATTTATCACATCGGGGCAAGTTGTCACAATGGATGTGTTAACATTAAGAGTCAACTAATGTAGTTTTAACTGTGTTCGCAGAACTAGGGATTTTGTTAATTGTCCATAAATATCACATTTATGTTGTCATGTTTGTTTTACATGCTACAAATATATACACTTTATTAATTACAACATTTATTTTCATCATTTTTGCTGTTTTAATGAATTGTCTTTTTTCATAATTGTTTTACTGTTCAAATTTTGCTGAAAACCTAATATGCTGTTTAGGTTCCATTATGAAAACACCCCCATATAGTGTGACTACATGCCCCAGGTAAATGATCTTACCCCCCGGCAATAGCGGTGATGTTTAAAGGCTTTTATTTTACCCAAGATTTTAAGTTATGTGCTATACTAAATAAACCTGGAATAAAAAGTGTGATTACTCGCTCAAGATAAATTCAAAACTAATATATTATCTATAAATGTCCAAAATATTCCTACCAGCCAGTGCTGCTCCTCCAGTGGTGATGAGAACTGCTGTTATCACCCCTGGTGATGGGATCCCATTCTTCAGCACACACACTCCAATCGCTAACGTTACCAAAGGCAAGCATCGCTTAAACACAACATACATGGGTAAACTCAGTCCCCTGAGAGACCAGAGGGTTAACGTGGATTGTAAAGTTGACAAAATACAGACACTCGCAAAAACTTTCACTAACTGGAGGCTGAAGGGTGGTATATCTATTTTGCCCAGTCTCCTCAGCACCTCTAATGTGAGAGCCGCAGTGCCGCTGGTCAGACACTGAATTAAAGTCAGATACGTGAAGCTATAGGTCGTAATGAGGAATTTTAACAAAATATTTAGAGACCCCGAAAAGAATCCATGAGCAACGGCCACCGAAATGCCCAGCAAACGTCCTTTGCAAACTTCCATGTCTTCCTTCGCAGACTGGGGGTTCCCGGCGTCTCCGTATTACGCACTGAGCTCTGAGTTCACTGCTGAATATTCACGTCCACTCTCCTCTCGCGCGTAATTCACACAACACACACGAGCTCGCGCTGAGCGCTGCTGAATTAATGCGACACGTGCTGCAGTTCTGACGGTCTCCTTCTCTGTACAATGATTGAATTGGAGTCAACTGCAGCCAATCCATTTACTTTGATGTAGGCTACTTCCCAGCTAACAAAAATATGTTCTTAGAATGTTTTGCTAACATTCCCATTAAGTTATGGAAACGTTCCCTGTTAGCTGGGTTTACACTTTTATTTCTCATTCGATGTAGTTCACAGTTGTAAACAACAGTAAATCTGTAGCCTAAACCAATGCGCGAACTGCTAAGTATTAAGGTATTAATTTTCACCTTACTAAAGCGTTTCACCTGGGTTTTTCCAAACATTTCAGTCACTGTAAAAGATTACAGGGACTCTAAAATAGACGCGTTCGAGGACATAACCATAGCAACAGTACGCCTCTCGAACATTTTTCGTTAGGACAGGGAACCGTTCCTGAGAGAGTGTATTATAGAATCCTCCTTTCTAAATTCTTGACTAAATTTGAAAAAGTTCTATTTCCTAAGTGAAATTACCATGGTTAAAAGATGTATGGGATATTATTCTAAACTAGGATGTTTTTGTAAAATAAGATGTCTCTCTTATTTAACTCAGCTTTATTAAGTGGGTTAAATAAGTGTTTTTATTTTGTGTGTGTGTGTTTTCTTTTTTTTTTTTTAGTTCAAGAAAGGTTGTTTGGCTGTACGAGAACAGATTGACGTCTAAAACTTTCTGTACAGTCAAACAAACTCCCCTAAAGGGATTGCATAATTTGCACACCAGCTTAAGCTCTATGGAACATGGAAGCATTATCTGAAGACACAGTTTGAGCTTCAAAACGTTCTATTTACAATTTCAAAGGCTTAATATCAGTTCTGGCGATTCAAGGTCATTTGGATAACAACAAGCCATTGGAAAATCCTTGACAGCCACTATACAAGTACTGCTGCTAGTATATAAATATATAGGCTACCAAGCAAACACATAACGTTCTCCAAACGTTAGTTTTTGGATCCCGTTCGTTTTTTTTTTTTTTTTTTTTTTTTTAACGTTCTAGGAACGTTCTTTTTAGATTTTATTTTTCGCAACCATAAAATAACCTTTTCCAGAACTTTGCAGGGTGTTTTTTTAATAACCTTAAAATAACCTATACAGAATGTTCCCTAATGGTTATTTTTAGATTATTATTTTGCAACCAGAAAATATTGTTCCCAGAACGTTGCAGGATGGTTATTTTTAACATTATGAGAACGTTAGAATAACGTTCTGGGAACCAAAAACTAACGTTCTCTAAATGTTAGAATAACATTAGAACGTTAGAATAACGTTTAACAAACAAAAAACTAACGTTCCCAGAACGTTAGATTAATGTTAGAATAACGTTCTGAGAACCAAAAAATAACGTGCTAGGAACCAAAAACTAACGTTCTGTAAACGTTATAATCATGTTATACAAACCAAAAACTAACGTTCCCAGAACATTAGATTAATGTTCGAATAATGTTCTGGGAACCAAAAACTAACGTTCTGTAAACGTTAGAATAATGTTATTAGAACATTAGAATAACGTTATACAAACCAAAAACTAACGTTCCCAGAATGTTAGATTAATGTTAGAATAACGTTCTGGGAACCAAATACTAACGTTCTGGGAAGGTTAGATTAACGTTAAAATAACGTTCTGGGAACCAAAAACTAACATTCTGTAAACGTTGTAAGAATGTTAGAATAACGTTATACAAACCAATGGGAACGTTAATGTTAGAAAAATGTTCTGGGAACCAAAAACTAACATTCTGGAAACGTTATAATAACGTTATAAGAACATTAGAATAAGGTTATACAAACCAAAAACTAACATTCTGGGAATGTTAGATTAACGTTAGAATAACATTCTGGGAACCGAAAACTAATGTTCTTGGAACAAAAAAATTGTTAGCTGAGTGCTAGCAGTGAACTGTCTTTTATTGACGATGCCCAAAACTCACTTGAAGACTAAAGGGGATTGGGCTTTTTCTGTTGTCGACCCGAGGTTGTGGAATGTCGTTCCGTCTGACATCAGATGCGTTTTCTACATTGAAATATTTAAATCTCAAACTAAAACTTGTTTTCTGTGGCTTTGCAGATTTATGATATTTGGAGCTTTTATTTTATTGTTATGTTTGATATTTTATGTTTTTTGGTCTGTAGTTCTAAAGGGCTCTATAAATAAACTAGACTTGAGACTTGATAAAATGCTACAAAAATGCTACATGAATATGATACTCGTTCAATTCTATGGTATATACCAAAGAACCATAGTATTACTTGATACATCGCTGTACCATGTTACCGCTACAGTACTTTTTTCTTAACACTATATTACTGTTATTCACCTCTAAATGTTTGTATACTTGGCATTTTTATTCCTATATTCTGCCCCAAGTGAAATAAAACACACAATATTCACTAGGTCTCAAACTTTGATATAATAATCACCAATTTGTCTGCTACAATTTAAAAAACACTGAAAACAGTGTTGGAGGCAATATTAAAAATATTAATTTGATTTAAATGAACCAGGCTCATCATCTGAATCAATTGATAATGACAGATTGCTTTGATTTATTAATATCAGTTTAACAAACTGGAAACAATCCGGCAGCGAACAACAATAATTACTACATAATTTACCAATGAGCTTTAGACAACAATAAGGCACTCACTGTTTAAGGTAAACTCACTTAGTTTGATTTTACACTTATTATAAACACTATAATAACATCACACTCCCGAAAGCAGGCAGTTTTCACACTCAGTGCCAGCATGAGATTCCCCGTCCTCTGTACTGCACTCCCGATGCAATGCTCCTGATGCGTCCCACGGGTTCTCCTTTAATAGCGTCATTAGGAAAACCGCAGTGAAATCTTGGCAAACTCTGCACCTGTGATTGAAACAGAGCCGTGACTCCCCCGTGCCTTGCGGCCTTATCTTTCTCTGGTGCATCAACTCCTATTGGGCGGCCAAGCATGAAGGGGTGAAGACTTTTACAGTCTCATCCCAAGAGCAGTCCACAACCTGTAAAAAAAGCCACAGTCACACAATTAAAATAGCATCCATGTAATGTAAAAAAGTGTGATAACTACTGTAAGAACATTAAAAGCTTTGTGCCAGGCAATCATAAAGTGGGTCATATGATGCTATTTTTTTTAAAAGTTCATTATTTTGATTATTTGGTGTAATAGAATAGGTTAACATGCTTTAATGTTCAAAAACACATTTTTCACATGCTGTACATTATTGCAGCTCCTCTATTCCCAGTCTGTCTGAAACGTGCTGATTTTTACAAAGCCCCTCCAAGGCTTCTAAAGCAATTTTAAACACACAGTTAATAATGTCATCAGTTTTACTGTATCAGTCCGAGCCCAAGTCGGATTCTGAAAATGTGGACAATCAAGCCAATTGATCGGAACCAACTTTGCAAGCACGTCGTTTGACAGCAGAACGTTTGACAGTGGTAAGTAGTCTTTGTATATCGCCTGCGTTGTGCTGTCCCAGGTTTATGAAGCTGTCCTCAGTAAAATGCGCTGTGCACAAGCAAACTTTGGGTCGTACTGCTCAGTAAGAGCTTTATTAATAAATCTTAAAGCTTTCGCATTTGAACACACAGCGTCTCCTCGACATGACAACAATTCAATTCACTGAGACCTCGCCTTCTTTCTTTGTGTATGCGTTTTGCCAGGCATTATGCCACATTGTGACGTGGACGTTTGAGGAAGTCATATCTGGACATCGATCGAGGTGTTTTAGGCAGGCCGGGATCAGTGTTCTCTTTTAGAAAAAATAAATTGCTTTTGGTAGACTATGAGCTTTGTAACTTTGCATATCATATACATGCACAAACAGATGCATTACACACTAAAGAAAAACATTAAAAGCATCACATGACCCCTTTAAACACTTCAAATGGATGCTGGTAATGGTAATGGTACTGCACAACTGGTTATAAACCCATGAATTTAAAAGGGTAATATCATGAGAAATTAAATTTTTTATCTTTTCAGATTAAAGTGTTTAACAAATAACAAAGTGTTAGAGAAAAGGTGGAAAATTAGGCTGCTGTCACTTTAAGACCTGACGCACGGATCCATTATACTGTTACACATGCATGCTGTCACAACAATTTCTATTGGTCCAATAAACCGAGATAAATCATAATTGATTAGGCTATACTATAATATAGGAAGAGAGATGGAGAAAAAAGTAGATTGCCATAAAAGTATTGGCATTTTACTATTTATATCCAAACTGAACAAAGGAAAACTTAAACATTAAAAAATCTACCAAATTCATGTTGGTAAATGCAAAGCACAAATGGTGGGTGACGGGTCAAGTCACAGAGAGAGAGAGAAAAGAAATCCCTCTAGCAGGGCTGAGAGATCACCCTTGAGATTGAAAAACAAAGAGATTTCTATGCATATGTTGCTTTACTGAAATGCACAATAATGATATTCAGCCAATGAATTGCTTGGAATTGTTTTTTCTTTTGATGCTGCTTCAAAGACTTTTTAAAGCATCTCCTTTTGCCCATGTAAGGAATACAAGTGCGCAATAAATTGCTACTGTACCATGTACAACTCAACAAAGAACCTCTGTTATGTTTTCCTCATTAAGAATCATAATAGAAATATCAAGACAAACTGAATAAGAGCAGCTGACATTGACACCCGCCAAATGCGGATGGATTTCAGCCATGGCGTGTAACGCAAATCACTCCTACTAGCCACTTTGGTAGGTTGAATTTTATATATAATATATACATTTTTCAATTGTTGTCTTTTAAAAAGGCATCTGAAATAATAAACTAAGTGCAACTTATATGGTGTTGTAAAAAAAAAAATACTTTTCTGAAACACTTCCAATACTCATTTTCCACAGAATAGATACACAATACCAGCTGCACGTTCTCGCCCTCTCATCTTTCTGACAGCGAGTTGACACACAAACCCGCCTCCCCTCACTCACTCGTTTCATTTGCTCTGGATGAATATTGTTACAGGGCTTGAATTTTGGCGTGGGATTGTGCGTATTGCGCACAATTTTACTCATTCCCGCAGATTTTGTGCCCACAGTGCTCGCGCACATAAAGTCGCCTTAGTACTAAATTTAGTTATTTTTCACTGCTTGTCGCACTTAAACAGTCAAATACACACAAAATAATGTCAAAATGCTGGTCTTGGCGAGTATTCAGGTAAACACAGTCAGTTATGTTTTACTGTGAACGTAGTGAACGTAAACATTTGAGAAAGAAAACGCATGTGTAACAGTATAATGGATCCGTGCGTCAGGTCTTAAAGTGACAGCAGCCTAATATACCTGCTGCCAAATTATGAGATAATGTTAAAAGTATCTATATGGCAGTTTTTACCTTTGGTATTGATGTCAAAATTGTGGCCAGTGAAAAATGCTGATGGCTAGTAACTTTGGAAAACCACTAGTCACAGTGGCTGGTGATCAAAAAAGTTAATTTCATGTCCTGTATATATATATATATATATATATATATATTTTAATTTCATGGACTAGAATAGACTGGACTGGAATAGAACTGGAATAGAATTTCAAAGGCACAGTGTGTTCTAAGACAATATGAAAGTGATATAGGGATGGCAAAGCAAATCTCCCTTTATTGCAGTTCTTTTCTCCGTGTCTCATTACTCCAGAGCGCTCCAGCAGAAAGCCTGTGACTCACCCATTGAGGGAGAAAAGTCCTTCATTAATTACTTGACTGCAAAATGCACAACAGAGACTGAGTGCCAGACAGAGCGGGCAACAGTGCAGAAAAAACAGATGCAGAGAATGAGGCGAAGCAGGCGCGAGGAGTGAACGGGTGGTCAGCTGATAACACAAAGTTCAATATAACTGGAGGCAAGAGAGCCAGAATGTGATTCGGAGCTCCGCTCTTCTCATCTGAAGAACAATATCTGAGCACAAAATACATGTCCTCTTTGGCAGAAACATTCTATCTCCTTGTCAAATGGTGCAAAGGTATGATGTATCACCTGCTGTGGGTGTAGATGAAGGTGGAGCTGGGCTTTTTCTCAAGAACCGGTTACAGTATAATTATTGCATCTGAAGGCTTCACTTTGTTCAAAAGCATAATAGCTGTACAGATGTTCAGTGCGGAGAGCAAATCTGAGCGGAGGTGATCAATCAAACTGATATGAATAAAGTAAGGTTGAAGGAAAGTGAATTTCCATTGGGAATGTGTGTTTTTAAGTCCAAGTGTGTGCATAACTACTGATAGATTGATATATCGGCTATTTGAAATAGTCGAAATTGACCTATAATCATGCCCACTTAGCCAGTAAATGACACTGGTCGTGTTAAAAATGTGTATGCGTGAGTATTTAACAATGGCTCAAGGCGATTTGTGGGTTTAAATATTGGCCTTGACAGCGAGTACAAGCAGCACAAGGTGTGTATGTTCGTGCGTTTGTGTGTACGGTTGGCAGAGAACAGGGAGACTGCGGTAGAAAAAGCACTTCACAGTTCTTGCCCTCGCTTTGCAGGAACAACCCACACCACCTGCAGCCTGCCAACAGCTGCACTTACGCCCCATGCGGAACTAACAATAAGAGAAAATCCATACATACATAATTTTCCAATCCTGCAATTTGGCTCTGACACACTGCGGTCCATTTTTTGTGATTTTTCTGTAAGACTATAAGAGACACATCACGTCTCTTATAGCCCATTTCCAAAATACTCGGAAATGGGCAAGACATCTAAGTGAGCTTAAAAGCTTCCCAAATTTGCATTCTGATTGACAGGAAACTCTACATTACCAAAATGAGATGTGAAGGTAATGGCAAAGACTTGAAAAAGTTGAATGGATCCATTAAACCCCGAAAACAATGTAAATAACTTCAGTCCCCCCCAAAAAAATCAGGAAGCTTTGACAACGCAAGAAGGAACCTTTAGGCCTTGAAACAGAAGCTCAAACCCGAGAAGTGGATTGTGATTATTAAAAATTTTTTTTAAAAAAATTGTGCAATTGAATAAAGTCAACTTCATTTAAATTTTATTTAATTTATTTTTTCCATTTAACTTCTTGCTATTTTTTTAATTTACTTTTTATTTATTTACTTAATTATAAATAAATTATGATTATAAATAAATATATACAGTTGTGGTCAGAATTATTGGCACCCTTGGTAAATATGATCAAAGATGACTGTAAAAATAAATCTGCATTGTTTATCCTTTTGATCTTTAATTCATAAAATTAGCAAAAAGCTAACCTTTCATTAAAGGAAAAGAATTGAAAGTGGGGGGAAAATCACATTATGAAATAAATGTTTTTCTCCAAAACACGTTGGCCACAATTATTGGCACCCTTTTATTCAATACTTTTTGCAACCTCCTTTTGCCAAGATAACAGCTCTGAGTCTTCACCTATAATGCCTGATGAGTTTGAAGAACACCTGACAAGAAATCAGAGACCATTCCTTCATACAAAATCTCTCCAGATCCTTCAGATTCCCAGCTCCATGTTGGTGCCACTAATTCTGACCACAGCTTTATATATATATATATATTCTACTACTGCATAAAATGAAATAAATTTTATGCAGTCAAGAGAAATAAGTGCATCATGCTCCATGTAATCAGATGGAAATGATGACCTTTATATTTACAGGCTTCAAAGAAGGCCTGAGGTGACTTATAGTTTGCAAGGGATTCAAAGTTAAATCTTAGAAAAATGGCCCAGTGGAGCTGAGGAGGGGTTTGCTGCAGATGTCTCGTGTCAGCTCAGTGATGGCTCATTGACTGCTCTGACTTTTATTCATCACTGTGAGTGCTGGCGTCAGACAGGACCAGCTCCCCTGAGGACTGCGGCCCACATCTCAATGAGCTGAGTGCTCTGTTACTGTACGTGACCGATTCCATGTACGCGCTCTACAAACAAAGCATGCCACCTTTTCGTCGATGACTGTTTTCCACAACAGACAGGCATCTCAGGTGAAGTGAGGTTAACAGAAAAGCCCGTACAGTGAGGGTTAATAGAAAGTAATAGCTGCAGATGGAGTCATGGAAATATTGATTTAAGTTTCTCAATTACTGGTCCATCAGAACAGATGTAATTCAATTGCAGCTTTTGCAAAAAAACAAACAATCAAAGAAAACAAAGATCACAGAAAGTAAGACTGTATGACATAGCCTAAAAATATCTCAATATTGTTCAGCCTTTTGGCAATATTTGATATATAACTTATATTTATGTATTTGCTCTGAAATGGTTAAAAATGCAGAAAAACAGTAATATTGTAAAATATTATTACAATTTAAGATAACTCTTCTAATTTAATATCTTAAACATACTTTTTTTGTCACAAAAGATCACAGAAAGTAAGACTGTATGATATTGCATAAAAATATCTCAATATTGTTCAGCCTTTTGGCAACATTTGATATATAAATAATTACATTATATTTATGTATTTGCTGTTTAGAACACTCACTGGAGATTCAAACAGATAAAAAAGTTAAAATAATAAAATAAAATAATGAAATAAAACGAAATAAAATAAAAATATTTAGTCAAAACAACTAAATGAACACTAGGACAAATTATATATCACTTTCATTTATATTTACCAATATAACAAAATTTGTTAATAATAAGGCAATATTTACATATATTTTAAATTTTAATAGATCATTGTAATACATGTGATAAACAAATTCTTTAATCAAAGTTTTGAAATAATTCTGATCACTTAAAATGCACATAGCATTTTTTTTTTTTTTTTTGCTACAATTACAATGTGCCATATTTGGACTACTAAGGCTTACAGTCCAAGGTTGCTTGGAGTCTTCTTTGTCCTAATATTAATTTCATTTTTGCCACTTATTGAAAGGAGAGCATGGGAGGATATGGCGGAAAGGAAATGGGAGCTAAACTGGATTTGAACCCATATTGCCTACAGTATATGAGCGCTATTCAATATGCACACATGCACTGAACACTAGACCACATTTTCAGATCTTCAAGTTCAGCTTACTGAAGTCAATAAGTGTTGCCCACAGTAGTGTGTTTTAGTGAGTTTACCTGGTTCGGGATGTGCAGGTTGAAATCCAGGCCACACACAAACTCTGAGTGGTGCTCCAGTGTCTCCAGCAGCAGCTGGCTCTTGGAGTAGTCCCAGAATCTGTGGACGCAGAGCAGCAGAAGGCAATCATGCTAATTGAATGGCCGTTTGTCTTTTCTGACGGGGCAGAGGCTCAAAGCCCTGACGCAGCCCTGGCTCACCAGGCCCCGACTGATCCATTCAGCAAATGTAATTAAATCACCTCTCTGAAAAAACATCCCTGTCTAAAGGAAAACATTAGGCAGGCATTAATACTAACATTACCATAGAGCAAAAGTGAAAGATATTATTTATAAGCACAGTGGGACGAAAGCTGCTTTAGAGAGAGATGCTGATATAAATCACCAACGTGGCATCATGCGTGTTAAAGGTTCAGAGGGCACTAAAAGTGCGAAAACTTCACACTTCCACAAAGCCACAATGTAACTTGTGCCAAATTACTAGGCTTGCACGTTTTCACCCACAATCAATGCAGAGAAATGCAGATGACCAAATCCAAATTAAATTAAACATACAGCTGCATGATTAATCGTTAAAAGATTGCAACCTCGATTCAATCTCGATGGGGGTAATGCATATTACAGGTAACATGACGCGAGTTACGTAATCAAATTATTTTTTTCAAGTAAGGAGTAAAGTAGTGCATTATTTTTAAATTTACAAAATATCTGAGATACTTTTTCAAACAATTAATGCAAGTTACTTTGTTTTCCAATTTATTGAATGACATCTCTTGTCCCCATGTTGATAGAAATTGGGAGTAAGTGAAGAGGCGTTGTGTGCGCTATGTAAACATGATGGTTATTGTAGACTAGTTCTAGTCTACATTTACTCATTTACTTCTCCTGCGTCCTTTTCTTCTGTATTCCAGAATGGCACAGCTGAAAGGCTTGTTCGTTTGAACTGCGCCCTCTACTGTACAGGTGTGAATTTGCATTTCCTTCTGCCTGAGGGTTATTCATTTCACTTTTGGTGTGAAAGGGCCTTTACAATTGCCAAAAATAGAACTTTTTTGTTGTTATAAAAACAGACAAACAAACAGTCCAGCCCAGATGAGAAAAAGTAATGCAAAAGTAACGTAATGCATTACTTTCCATAAAAAGTAACTAAGTAAACGCAGTTAGTTACTTTTTTAGGGAGTAACGCAATATTGTAATGCATAACTTTTAAAAGTAACTTTCCCAACACTACCTATAAAATCTTATTCCTAAACAATTCAGCTAGATGTCTATTAAACCTTTGAGAATATGATCACCGAACATCCAAATCTGCGCTGGCGCTGCCTTATGTTGTCAGGAATGAAATAGCTTCACAAACAGACTTTTCAAACACACAGTATGATTATTTGTGTGTTACAATAATTCAAATTATCACAGAAGTACTGGGATAAAAGTTTATAGTTCAAATATAAACACTGATGTCTATGGTAGCGATCAGTGTAGAGTAAATCACCTTTTAAAAGTAACTTGATGCTTCAAATAAAGATTGTATTGATTACATCGCTATGCCAGTAGGTGGCGACAAGTGAATGTTAAAAAAGTATTTGTCATTGAATCATTCATTCAAGAGATTTGTTCAAAAATGCTGATTCATCTAGTAATGAAACAAGTGAGTCAATGAATCATTCATTCAAAGCGATTAAAAAAAATTAATTCAAATGAATTAAATATTTTTTATATAGACTGCAGCAATTAATATTTTGTCACAATCTCTAGTAATTCAAGTTTTGTTTCACTTTCTCTATTTTAGTTTTTCTTTTTTAAACAAAAAAAACTGCAATTCTCAATTTATCCAGAATCGTGCAGGTCTGCAATTAAGACAACAAAATCAAATGCAACTAAATTAAAATCAGTAAGAGTACAATATTGTGACATGTTTTTTGAGATTGCACGTACTGAGAGAAATTCACTGTCAACACCAGACTGCACCTGATATGTGCAGTTCACATTTTGTGAAGCCGTGTATTTTGATATTCAGATTCAGAACACTGTTATCTGTCATACTTCATTTAAAGCAATGCATCAATCTAAACAAACTGTCATCATTGAAAGAAAGAAAGAAAAAAGAAGCACATCTGAGTGAAAGCAGAGAACAATACAGCAAAATCAATATCCCAGCTTAATTAGTAGTTAAATAACACACAGAAAGACAATTTTCCTTCTGTACAGCACCCCATATTAGTAAGTGCCGTCATAGCAAACAAAAGCCAGCTGTTATGAATGAAAGAGGACGCCTTATCTCCTGTAAACGAGACCTGACAGATCTAAAAGAGCAACTGCGTAGACTGGGCTAAGTAAACAGCTAAGTGTGTGTGTGGCAGCAGGTGGCTCACATGTTCTTTTGAACACAAACCCTTCAAAAAGGCTTTGTATTTAAATAAACACCCTTTTCTTTTTACTGCAAGGGAACAAAAAATATTCACGCTGATCCTGCGGAAATCATTTCTGCTAATTACCTCACCTTGGTCAAGCGCCTGTCCTATTCAAATAGCAAATTTCCTGTGATCAATAGAACTGATTTCTATGAAAGCAAAACCAGAGATACCAGTTCTAAAGCAAATTAGCTATAATTTATGCTAAATGAACAGAGAGAACAACAATAAATTAAAAGCTGAACAAATATCAAATGGATTTTCTAAAGTTACTAAGGTACAGTAATATAGCTCCTTGTGCAATTCGTATAGGGCCGTTCACACCGACTGCACTTTTATAGAAAATCTTATCATAAATAAGATGTATTGCAGGTTGAAAATGAGATGTCATTCGATTTTTACATCAAATATATAAATTGTATAAAAACTGTGCTCCACTGACTTCACTCCCATTGGTTGTCATCGCCAGTTGGGTTGGTCTGAGTTAGTGCTGGGCGGTATGACCAAAAATCTGTATCACGTTTTTTTTAAGATTCTGGCGTTTTTTTTTGTTTTTTTTTGGCATATTTTACTGTCAGGAGTACAGGGAATATATTATATAAACATTGTAAGGACAAATAAAAATGGTTTTAAAAATGTAATCAAATCAGTTCATAAAGCTAACAATTTAGTTTAAAACGTAATCAAATTAATTTAATTAAATAATTTTTAAATATATAAATATAATATAATTTTATAAATTTTAGCATTAAACTTTTCACTCAGATTGTAATGCTTAAAATAAAAACTTTAAATGGAAAAAAGTATCAAATTAAATACAAATGAAATGCAAATATAGCATTTTTACTAGTGTCTCAGACTCTCCCCACCACATACATACATTAATTACCATTATATTAGCTTTTCGGATGCATGAATTATTTAATACATGGTTTTTTTCTTGTTTTTATAGGGATCTGGGTTGTATAAAAAGGTTTGGATTATTGTACTACACAAATTCGCAGTGTTTATTTGCTGATTATCCGGCACATTTAGCTTCCAGGCTTAGATAAACAATGTTTAAACAATAAGCTGACTAGCATCACAATCAAACTCACCTCTAATAAGACCACTGCTCAATGTGCAAGTCAATTCTCATTTTAAAAGCTTGTCAACACAGATAAAGTACTCTCTGTAATCTATCTCCAACAGCCGAGGCAAAGATCAGTTGTCACTTTGTAAAGAGAATGAACATCCATCCCTTTATCAATTATGGGGCTCTCACAACAGAACAGACTAAATAAGCTAACTAAGGAATGGAATGTTCCAGGTTCAATACAAGTTAAGCTTTATTGACAATCATGCTGTCATTTACCACAGTCACATGTCCTTTAGTATAAAAAAAAAAACAAAACAGAAATGTGTACCGTATTTTTGTTAAAGCACTTAATTTTTCTATACAAAGTGTTATCTAAATTATACAAATTATGTGGTAGAGCTTCATTGAACTTGGGACATTACTAGATGTCTGGCAGTAGCATAAAGGTGTGCTAATTCTGAAATGCAATGTCAGACTTCTGTTAACTATAGTATAATTAGTATGTTCTTCAAAGGCCTAAACATATCTATCAGACTTAATCACAATTAATGGTTATTAAGACTCAGAGGGTATATTTGTATAAAACAAATTTGTGGTTCCTTTATCCAATTACAGCAACTAGGCAGCCAGCAAGCTTGCTTTACTACAGTGATTTCTGCTGATACGTCCTTGACGGCCCTATTAAAGATCATTCTCCCTATGCAAAAATGATCTCCATGCTCAATAAAAACACAACCATGCAGAATGAGCCCACTGCAAAAGGGAATAAAACAGTCTACCCTGAAATGAGATCAATGGCTTTTACAACCCCGATTGATGGCAAAGGCATCAGTTCTTCTGCCAGCAATGCAAACTGCCATTCATCCAAAGGGCACTAGGAAAGATCACCTCAACATGGATGAGTAGATTTGGATAGTTCAGGGAAAAAATTGGGAAGGTTCTTTAGAAGCCTTACTGTATTTTTGATAGAAGTGCTCAGTGTAAGACTGTAAGCGGATATAATGTCTCTGTTTAAAGGAAGGAAACTCCCACAGGAAAGAGAGAGAACAATAACAGCTCAAAATTGACTCATTGTTTGAAAAATGTAATTCATCCCATCATAGAACAGTTAGTTCCAGTCCTCTAATTTGCTTGGACATTTGTGTGTTAACTGCCTTGTTTACAGAACTGTATATAAGAAATAGCACACTTGCAAACATGCTGTTGTATTGATAATCAGAAGAACAGAACAGATGCATCTGTAGTCAAACATTTGGCTTACCTGACTGTGAAATCATATGAGCAGGACGCGAGGACAGTCTTGTAAAATGGGCAGAACTAGAAATGACAAACAAATGAAAGTGGAATTAATATACAATGGCTGCTGAAAAAAAATCAATTGATGTACATGCTGATATCTTTATCAATAAACACTGCATTAAAATGTGACTTTGCATATAGGCTATATTAACACCACAGCTGAATGTGGACCAAATCCCTTCATCATTTGATAGATAGTATAAACAGCAAAAATCACTCAGAATGTGTTCAAATTTCTGCTATACTATTTGTTCAGTTTTCAGAGTATGTAGTAAGTGTCACAGTCTCTGACTTGTTTAGTTTTCAGTCTTAGGGTGCATCTCAATCAGCTCCCTAGTTCAGTAGTCAGGGATTCGGCCATTTTAAGAGCTGTCTCAATCGCAAAATCCTACCAGTGCACTGAAACGTTCACTCCCTAAGAAGTCCCACAATGCACAGTGAAAACCAGGGAGCATCGATGCTCCTTAATGTTCCGCAACTCACTACACATAATGACATGTGATAGATGTTTTTTAAAATACAAACCATTATTTAATTATATTTCAGCATAAACACATCGCTAGAAAGGTAATGAACTAATGAACATAATCTAGCTAACATTTAAAATGTTGCAGGTATATGTAACAAGCAAAGTATTTAGGTAACACTTTATTTTAGGGTCTTTTAACTAGTTGCTTACCAGCATGCATATTACTAGAATATTGCCTATTTATTACTTATTAAGCACATATTAATGCCTTATTCTGCATGACCTTATTCTATATTCTTAATCCTACCCCATACCTAAATTTAACAACTACCTTACTAACTATTAATAAGCAGTAAATTAGGAGTTTATTGAGGGAAAAGTCATAGTTAATAGTTTATATGTGTTCCCTATACTAAAGTGTTACCAGTATTGATCATAATGTGCTTTAAATAACATAAAAAAAATAATGTCAGAAAGATATCATTTCTGCTGTCATTCATAAATACCAGTAGTGATGTTGTACAATGAGGACGTTCTCATGTCGCCGGAAATAGAGTCATCAGTGTCCCAATGTGCAGTACGCCAGGGTCCTTACTGTCCTTATCAGTGCCTGAATTTGTGTACACAATATACTGATTCACGACCTAGTAGGAAGCAAGGGAGCTGATTGAGATGCACCCCTCAGGAGGAACCTGGAGGTTTTTCTAAAGAATAGTGCTCAGTTTAACTGCTAAGGACAAACAAGGGACTAATGAACAACTAACAAAAAACAGTCGTTAATCATCCAGGTAACAATACACATTATAAAGATTCAAGGGTATACATTTTGAATTGGGTTATTTGTGTAATTTTTTTATAATATTATTATTTATAATATTTATTAAAAATGGAGAAGAAAAGCAGAACTGAGCAGTCTGGTTTGAGGTGTGAACATAGCCATTTACGCAATTTACTGTAATTATGAATTTATTATGATTTAAAATAAAATGGTCAGTGATTTCCTAGAAATGGTGACATCGGACATTCCCCACCAGATCAGGCAAAATCTACACTTGCTAGCAAGCTAAAATTATTTGATCAACTTAAAAATGAGATCTTTGAGATCTAAACATTTCTATTGATTAACTCTCCTCCTGCCTGAGTATTTTTAAATGATCTTAGCTGGAGAGGTTCATCACAAACATTGTCATGGAGGAGGAGTTTTTGATAATCTGCAGAACAGTAAATGAACCTCTTCATCACTGATACAGTATAAGATGACACAATAATCATATAAAAAGAATAAACAGTGTTCATTCCAAAGCTATTTGCTATCATTACATTCAGGAACACACAATCTCATGCTTCACAGCCCTCCTGTATTCCCAGTGCAATAATATGTGTTCTTAGCACCTTATTTTACACATTTCTATATTATCTGAAAGCTGAGAGCAAAACCAATAACTTGAAACAACTTGTGATTTCACCCTGACCCAGCTGAAGTGGGCTTTATTCCCACAGCTCCATTTGGAGATACAAAGTTCCTCATGTGGAATAAAATCAAATGGAAGGACTATTTGTGTATGTTTTGTTCACAGGTTTGGCAGCAGACTGGTCAGGTGCAAACTGCTGACTGCTTGGACACTCAAGCGCTCGCATTTTCTCCAACTCAGTTACACAGATTCCTAAAGATAATCTGTTTATATACAGAAATCCATAGCTGTCACATACAGTACAGAAATACGCTTTGAGATTCACACAGACAGAAGCTGCCGCAAGCCTCATTAATGTTCAACAGACTTGTTAAGTTAATTTAAGTCAAAGCAATGACCAAACTAATGTAACATTGAACACAGATGTAGTAAGAGTCTTCACCCTTCATCCAGCTGAGTATTTCAAACTGTTATGTGATTTTACTCTATGGGCCCCTTTATACAAACAATGTTTGCATGGTCCTTGAAACCACATTCAAGACACTCTTCTGGAAGAAACTGAGGCCATCAAACTAAAAATACCTTTACTCTGCGGATGGCGTAAGAATGGCCCATCATTTGAGCTACAGGATTTCGGATGTTCCTTAAGTCCCACACTCGAAGACTGCAGTCCACGGATCCAGTGACCAGAACATTCTGAGAACAGAATAGAAATGAGAGGAATAACAGAGATAAATGTTTTGTCCACAATTTTATCATTTCAGATCTTCTTACATAATTGAAAGACAATATGAATGGAATTAAATACTACTTAATTTACACAGCATACTATTTTTTTTTTTAAATAGTATGTGCAGTACACAGTATGCTAGATTGTTGGTCACATGACTCCACTACATTACATGCTTAATTTAGTGAGTGGTATCCAGTTATCATCTCGGAAAAACATAAAGTGCTTTTGAAGTTTTTTAATCTAATTTCCAACAAAATGCTTAAAATACTCAAGTTTGGAGTCACTAAGATTTTTTTTAAAGAAATGTATACCTATTAATTTATTACAGCAAGGGAACATTAAATTAATCAAAAGTGATATTAAAGACATTTATAATGTTGCAAAAAGCTTGTTTCAAATAAATGCTGTTCCTTTGAGCTTTCTATTCATTAAATAATCCTGAAAAAATGTTTCCACAAAAATATTTCAACAATTAAAAATAATAAGAAATGTTTTCTAAGCACCAAATAAGCATATTAGAATGATTTCTGAAGGATCATGTGACACTGAAGTGCTACAACATCACAGGAATAAATTAAATGTTAAAATATATTAAAATAGAAAAAAAGGTTTTTAAATTCTAATAATATTTCACAATATTACAGTTTTTAAAATAAATGCTTGCCATGGTAAGGATAAAAGAGTTCTTTCAAAAACATGAAAAAAAATCTTAGCAACCCCAAACTTTTAAACAATAGTTTATGTTAATACTTTAAATTATTTTAATACTTAAAAATAATCCTAATATTGTTTAATGTGCCATTTGTAGGGTAATTTCCTCAAAAAAAAAAAAAATTCTGAATACAGAACATATTGTGTGTAGTAATATACTGCATATTCTGAAAATTAAAGAAACAGTATAGCAGTACACCATTTTGAACATATCTAATTTCTAAACAGATGCCTAAATATTAACATCACATTATATCTATTTTCCTTAAGTGCTCTGAAACAGTTTGCTACAATTATATTAAAAATATATATGAACCTGGACAACAAAACCAATCATAAGGGTCAATTTTTTGAAGATGAGATTTATACATCATCTGAAAGCTGAATAAATAAGCTCCACTGATGTATGGTTTGTTAGGATAAGACAATATTTGGCCGAGATACGGCTATTTGAAATTTGGAATCTGAGGGTGCAAAAAAAACAAACAAAAAAAAAACAAACAAAATATTGAGAAAATCGCCTTTAAAGTCGTCCAAATGAAGTCCTTAGCAACACATATCCACTCACAAAAATAATTTTTTTATATATTTACAGTAGGAAATTTACAAAATATCTTCATGGAACATGATCTTTACTTAATATCCTAATGATTTTTGGCATAAAAGAAAAATGTATCATTTTGACCCATACAATGTATTGTTGGCTATTGCTACAAATATACCCGTGCGACTCATGACTGGTTTTGTGGTCCAGGGTCACATATAGTATCATAAACTGTGTTATGGAACTCAAATCCCATTTGTGCCCACAGACAGTGAATGAACTGAATAGAGGACATACTCACCTGGTCGTATTTGCACCAATCACAGCTGAGGGCTTCAGCCCTGTGTGCAGGAATGGCCAACCTGCAGGATCCCGCTTTCACATCCCAAACTCGCAGTGTCCCGTCCCCTATAGCAACAGAGATGAGCATCAATTCTCAAGCGTCAGACCTTTAAATCTTCTAAAATGCTACAAAATTTCTCATATAAATTTCCGGTTTGCAATCTCAGCAGAATCCTCTGAACCATGACATTCATTTCAAGGGCCACTTGCACTCAGCAATGAATGGATGCAGGGCAAGGCGCTGAGGGAACCGTCGCTGGCCAGTCCTCTGTACGCTGCACGGGCCACCGAATTCTACAGGATTTCTCTTGTCGTATTTTTTTTTGACGCTTTTTATCTGACCTTCTTCTTGAAGCACAGCATTTCTATTCTGAAGTAAGCAGTAAATGGTCCAACCACTCACTTTTTACAAGTCACTAAAAGGTGCAATGTTAGCAGTATCTACAAACCACAGCAAAAGACTCAAGATTCATTCACCAGGGGATTCTCTATATGGTGCATAAGAATTTAAAAGCTGATTAAGTATAAATGTAGAACTAACAGACTGGTGGAAAAAATTAGCATATGATCCCTATAAACCACAGGTCCTACTTTGAATAATCTAGGATGTTCCTAAAAATCATAAATAACTATATATCATGCAGAAACTAAAAACATTAAGTAAGCATCATAAACACATACTAACCCTATTAATGCATATATGTAATGCTCACAGACATTAATAATTAATATTTTATCTTTAAAGTTGGGATGAAACCGAAGTTGCGATAGCCATATGGTGATGCATATCCAAGTGAACGGCTTCTTGAACAAGAAAACAAACCCGCAAGGTATTAAACTTTGGTATCCATCTCATCTTTTGCGGCACAAATATGAATGATACCTCAAATAGCAAAACACTAGCTGTTCCCTCTGCATACAAACCAAGCCTGGAGTAAATATATCCAAAAAATATGTCTCAATCTTTAAAACGTCAATACATTGCATTTATTGATGAGCCAATAGGTTGCCATTTAAATGAATAGCCCTACTCTAGTTAATTACATCTCAGGAGGCTTATGCCAATGACTATTGTAACCCTTATTGATTTGGTGATCTGCAACTGATGGAATAAATAAAAGCCACTCTGAAGTGCGACCCGCAGGGAGTTCCTGCCTGAGCTGCACAGTCACAATAAATTAAGCCTATCACATAAACACTTTAAAGTACTCTAAGAAGATTTAAACAGAGTAGTGGTTTTGTAAAAGTGTCAGAGAATCTAAACTATTAACGCAGATGTACTACTATTACCAATCTTTGCTGTGCCTATTGCCTACACCATTTATTTAAAAAAAAAAAAAAAAAAATATATATATATATATATATATATATAAATGCTTTTTATGTATTGATTTTATGATTTTACCCTTGTCACAGATGCAGACTTTGATCTTAAAATATGAAAAGCCACCATTAAATATAAAATTATGATAATCTTATTCAAATCCTCAGCTCTTTAAATCACAAGGCACCACCACTCCAGCTCCAAAAGCTGATGAGAATGTCAGAAAATGAAGCCTCAATATGTAGGAGGCAGCTTGTAGATGGAAGTAAAAAAAAAAAAAATTCAAGGTTTTGAGGAAGATTAATTACGTCAATATTTCAATGAACTCAAGTTTAACAAGAACTTTGATATGTGGTCTGCTTTAGGCACTATTTTAATTATAGCGGAACAGATCTCTTACTAAGATTGTTGGCATGTAAGTGTTTTGCAGTAATGATTTCACTGGCATCCCCGTCAGAGAAGCCAGGGCTCCTGCTATCACTGCATTGAGAGGGAGGAGGTGAAATCTCTGATAAGGGTGGTGCTGAAATTGTCTCCTCAAAGCACAGAGGCACTTGTAGGCCCTGTTCATTACATTATCAGATGATTTAGACTACTATATATACATATGATACAATATAAGAAATATGTATACATACACATGTACATATTATTACAATTTAAAATAACTGTTTTCTATTTTAATATATTTTAAAATGTCATTTATTCATGTGACGGCACAGCTGAATTTTCAGCATCATTACTCCAGTCTTCAGTGTCACATGATCCTTCAGAAATCATTCTAATATGCTGATTTGGTGCTCAAGAAACATTTCTTATTATTATCAATGTTGAAAACAATTGTGCTGCTTAATCTGTGGGAAATCATGATACATTTTTTTTTTCAGGATTCTTTGATAAATAGAAAGTTCAAAAGAACAGCTTTTTTTTTTTTAAATAGAATTTTTTCGTAACATTATAAATGCCTTAACTATCACTTTTGTTCAATATGTCCTTGCTGAATAAAAGTATTAATTGACTGACCCCAAAACACACACACACACACACACACACACATATACATATAGTTAAACTGTGTCAGAAAAAAATTAATCTTAATTATGTCAGATAACACTTAAGCAAACCATGGTCAGGTCAAAGTGTCTGAATAATTTTTGGTTCCAAATTTTTATCAGTTTCACTGGAAGTCCACTGTATGAAGAATTTTTGGGTATAATATGTCACAGTTTACTTTATTTTGGTATCCTCAGTTACATAAATGAACTATAGTGTCCTGCACCCACTAGTAAAAACATATAAAAAATATCAAAAAATTTTTGGTTTGACTATACAGGTGCTGGTCATATAATTAGAATATCATCAAAAAGTTGATTTATTTCACTAATTCCATTCAAAAAGTGAAACTTGTATATTATATTCATTCATTACACACAGACTAATATATTTCAAATGTTTATTTCTTTTAATTTTGATGATTATAACTGACAACTAAGGAAAATCCCAAATTCAGTATCTCAGAAAATTAGAATACTGTGAAAAGGTTCAATATTGAAGACACCTGGTGCCACACTCTAATCAGCTAATTAACTCAAAACACCTGCAAAGGCCTATAAATGGTCTCTCAGTCTAGTTCTGTAGGCTACACAATCATGGGGAAGACTGCTGACTTGACAGTTTTCCAAAAGACGACCATTGACACCTTGCACAAGGAGGGCAAGACACAAAAGGTCATTGCAAAAGAGGCTGGCTGTTCACAGAGCTCTGTGTCCAAGCACATTAATAGAGAGGCGAAGGGAAGGAAAAGATGTGGTAGAAAAAAGTGTACAAGCAATAGGGATAACTGCACCCTGGAGAGGATTGTGAAACAAAACCCATTCAAAAATGTGGGGGAGATTCACAAAGAGTGGACTGCAGCTGGAGTCAGTGCTTCAAGAACCACTACGCACAGACGTATGCAAGACATGGGTTTCAGCTGTCGCATTCCTTGTGTCAAGCCACTCTTGAACAACAGACAGCGTCAGAAGCCGGGGCTAAAGACAAAAAGGACTGGACTGCTGCTGAGTGGTCCAAAGTTATGTTCTCTGATGAAAGTAAATTTTGCATTTCCTTTGGAAATCAGGGCCCCAGAGTCTGGAGGAAGAGAGGAGAGGCACACAATCCACGTTGCTTGAGGTCCAGTGTAAAGTTTCCACAGTCAGTGATGGTTTGGGGTGCCATGTCATCTGCTGGTGTTGGTTCACTGTGTTTTCTGAGGTCTAAGGTCAACACAGCCGTATACCAGGAAGTTTTAGAGCACTTCATGCCTCCTGCTGCTGACCAACTTTATGGAGATGCAGATTTCATATTCCAACAGGACTTGGCACCTGCACACAGTGCCAAAGCTACCAGTACCTGGTTTAAGGACCATGGTATCCCTGTTCTTAATTGGCCAGCAAACTTGCCTGACCTTAACCCCATAGAAAATTTTGTGTTGTATTGTGAAGAGGAAGATGCGATATGTCAGACCCAACAATGCAGAAGAGCTGAAGGCCACTATCAGAGCAACCTGGGCTCTTATAACACCTGAGCAGTGCCACAGACTGATCGACTCCATGCCACGCCACATTGCTGCAGTAATTCAGGCAAAAGGAGCCCCAACTAAGTATTGAGTGCTGTACATGCTCATACTTTTCATGTTCATACTTTTCAGTTGGCCAAGATTTCTAAAAATCCTTTCTTTGTATTGGTCTTAAGTAATATTCTAATTTTCTGAGATACTGAATTTGGGATTTTCCTTAGTTGTCAGTTATAATCATCAAAATTAAAAGAAATAAACATTTGAAATATATCAGTCTGTGTGTAATGAATGAATATAATATACAAGTTTCACTTTTTGAATGGAATTAGTGAAATAAATCAACTTTTTGATGATATTCTAATTATATGACCAGCACCTGTATATATATAATATATTATATAAAATCTAGACCCTGATATGGGATATTATGAGATTAAGAGAGTTGAATTTTGTTTAATATTTCTAACTAGAATTTTATCATTAATATTTATTTATATATTCATACAATGAAATATGCCAACATTATATTACACAGCATGAACTAGCAAATACTGTGTATTTTATGTCTCACCAAAGACCTGCAAGCTATGCTGGTTTTGTTTAATTATTTGGAGTCATGTGGAGGTACTGACGTCATTGTCCATGCAAAGACTGGTCAGACTCATGAAATATTTTCCAACAAAACTACAATTTGGCATTTGCATATTGAAGATACATTAATAAGGAATGAAAGAGTTCATGTATAAACATCAGGATTGCAGAAAGTTACAAAGTCACAACCAGCCCTGAAAAACAGCTTGAAAGTTGCCATATATGGGAAGTGAAAACCTGATGTTGGCTTTATGTTATATGCTTATATAAGTGGTTTCTGTGATGAGAAAAACCAGCATATATATATAACTTAAACATCTTTGCTGAGGCGGCATTTCATGGAAACCGCTTGTCCCATGATCACATTCAGTATTTGCCACGGTACTGGGATTTAGTATTGATTTTCAGACACATCTCATTACACACATGGTGTCAACATTTAATAGCAAAAGAAAAGGGTCCTCCATCAGCACAGGAGCGTGTTATTCTTACTACAGCTCCTGAGGAGGGTTCAATTTTTATGCATATGGTCTCTCAAGGAACCATAAATGGGCTTCATGTGTTTATGTGCATTCAGGGCTATTCTTTAATGTCTGATGCACTATAAAGGGTGCTTGACTCTTTGTCACCGTTCATGCATAAAATGCATTATAAAGGGATGCATATCCCCTTTGGTGTGCCATAGAATAAAGTAATTAATGTTTGCAATGACGTGAGGGTGGGTAAATGATGGCACAATTTTCATTTCTGGGTGAATTATTCGTTTTAGACACTGAGACTCTGAGAGCACATCAGCAGTAAGTGGGTGCTGCAGGCCCAATGTGCTGCTGATAAGATCACAACAGAGCTGTTTGGAGCTGATGAAGTCAGGGATCTGATGGCAAAGCCTGCTGGTTTAGAGCTGTGTGGTCACCAATTCCTGTTACTTCTAAAAAAGATGTGTGCTCGTGAGATCCTTGTGAGTCTTTCTTACACAAGTACACACAGATCACTGTGCAGACTCAAGAGTACACGCAAAAAAACAAAAAAAAAAACAAAAGAGCAATCATCCAATATTACGCAATCATGATTATGCAGATATTTCTAATATGATTGTACTTTTGTAAATTTTCCCAGCACAAAAATGTAATCAAAACTAGGGCTATTGAGTCTATTAATTTTTTTTAATTCTACATCAACAAACAGATTGCTAATTCAGATTAATCCCAAACAGCATATATTATTATTTTTTGTTGTTGAGAAGGGAATTTAGATACATGTTAGGGGGCATGGTTAAAGGGATAGTTAACCCAAAAATGAAAAATTTGTCATCATTTACTCACCCTCAAGTTGTCCTAAACCTGCATGAATTTCTTTCTTCTGTTGAACATAAAGGAATATATTTTGAAGAATGTTCGTAAACAAACAACTGAATTAAGAACTTCATTCAGGTTTACAACAACTTGAGGGTGAGTAAATGATGACAGAATTTTATATTTTTGGGTGAACTCTACCATTAACTACGTTTACATTTGTGCTGTTTTCGTTAGTTAATTGTACTAAATGAATACATTAAATTAAAATTCCTAATCAAAACTATATATATATATATATTTTTTTTTTTTTTTTTATTATTATTAAAGAGCATCAGCGAGCTGAAGAGGATGATGAAAGCTCACTGCTGACCTCATGGGGTGAAGGCTGGTACTGTTGAGGAGAATGATTTGGCAATTAGACCTAATTAAAACAAAACACAACCTCAGTCTGCACCTCAATTGTTTTTCTGCTAATTATATTGTGAAATGCTGCTACATGTCTCAACACAAGCTGTATTTCCATATTTATTAAAACTTATAAGTTGCTCTCTAGTGTATAATTTGCCTGTGATGCAATTTTAATGAGCCAAATATTACAGCAAAATCAAAACATGGCATATATACAAACAAGCAATTTACTAACAGTTTGTGTTGAGGCATGTCACACTATTTTACGACAGGGGTTTTATAGGTATTAGAGTTATAATCACTAAAAATAAATAAAACACTTGAAATAAAATAAATGTTAACTGATAAAATAAAAAATATTTAAATAGTAACTTGATGTACTTTATAACAAAATAACAAATATACTAAATATACTAAAATAACAAACTAAAACTGGACAAAAGCTGTACAGACACATTTTTAAAAAATAAACTAATAAAAATGACAAAAAAATACAACAATAAAATCACCAAAACTATATCTAAAATCAAAATGAAAACAGATTTTATATATATATATATATATAAAATCAAACTATTAATAAAAACTATAATAGTATCTCAATGATACTAAAATAACAATGTTTCAAGATCCCATACCTCTTCTTCTCATCATAATTGCCATCCCTCAAAATAATTAGCAAAAAGAACTAGTAACTTGAACTGATAGTATAATATACAGCATATTTCCAAAACAACTTCAGTTACATTCAAATATAGTACATGCATTCCTTAGGAATCAAACCCACTGTGTGGGTTCACTTTAGTGTTGCTCTTCCACATGCTCCATAAATTTAATGCATATGCATGTCTGATCACCCCTAGATAATTTAGTATTTCTGGTCTGATTTTCCAAAGGAAAGCAGCAATCCTTCCAAGCTTCATGGGAGGACAGATACAGCTCATTATCCTACCTGAGGCTGAAGCAAAGCATGCTGAGATATGAGGAGACCAGATGGTGCTGTATATGACACCCTCATGACCCTGCAGGGAGGTCACTAACTGACATCTCTCCGGATCCCACTGTGTGAAAAACAGGACAACCATTAAACTCATTTCATTTTAACAGTAACAACATAAAAACATAATTTTTTATAATATTTTTTAGAAATATTTTTACATTAAAATTTTTAAACTATTTTCTATCCTGTTTTGACCCTCTCTTTTTTGATGGGCATGCCACATTCAAGACTTGGAAGTAAACGCCCATTGCTAAGATTATGTAACAGTTTTGCATAATAAAATCATTTTCAACGTCTCCAACATTACACATGTGGAATTGTTTTAAATACATCCAATGTTCGCCATACATTTTTGAGCGACAGTCAAATATTTTTATACAATAACCTCTTATATGTCAAAATATCAAGGAAAATTTGATTTCTTATTTCATGACCCCTTTAAAAAAGCCTGCATATATTCACCCTCTAAAACAAACTCCACTTACCACTTTGGCTGTGTGGTCCCAAGACCCCGATACCACCAGGTTCTCTCCCCGTGTCTGACTCCAGTCTACTGAATACACCTGTAAGGCCAGACGTTTTACAGTCTAGAGGTTATGAAGTGCAGGAAGCTTTAACATGCTGTTTTGGAAGTTAAAAGTGTGAACTGACCTCCTGTGTGTGCCCTTTCAGCACCTGCAGAAGACCTTGCGGGTTGGCTGTGTCCCAGACCTGCAAAGATCCATCACCTCCTCCCGTCACCAGCACATGTTCATTGCTCTCGCTCCATGTCACATCGAAGAGGCCATCATTCCAGTCAAAACTGCCCATGAGACAAAAAGATACTTAACGATCGAACACATCACTGACTCCTCTTCATATCACTGTAAGATGACATGGATTTACAGTAGTCTCAAAAATGTATGAATGTCAATGCGTCCAAAATAAAATCGAAGTGTTATCTGCAAAGAAATAATACTAGATATTTTCTAAATAATAACAACTAATAATAATGGATGATAATAATACATTATATTTTGCATAAAGAAAAAGGAACCTATTTTCAGGTCCAATAGGATTTTGTTGGAACATTATTTTCATGACAATTACAAAATCTTCCTTTATATTCTAATTATTTAATGCAAAAAGAAAAAGTGCATTTGTAAAACACAGTTTTAATTGTTTATCATAGTTGTATTTGTATGATGATTTTCATTACTGTATACAAAAATAACCACAAAAAAAAAAAAAAAAAAAAAAAATTAAAAAAATTAAAAAATAAAATTATGGTCTGTTGTTTGTTTCTGTTGGTTTTGGTAACGATGATCCAGACATATTTGTAGATGCTCTATTTAATGAATTAAAGTGAAATGAATTAAACTGAAAGATAGCAAATTACCTCCTCACAAGTGAAACATCTGCCTCTCTTTGCTCCAGCACAAGAAGTGTCCCACATCCTAAATGACACGAAATAGGTTTTTATTGGCATTTATGTCAATATCATAGATGCATGTTCTTGCAAACTACTAATATTACCTGCTATTCCATAATACTGAGAGGAAGCACAGGCGACCGTAGAAGCGAGAAAAGGTGAAACCTCCACTGCATATCCATGACGTCCTGGAGATTTAAACGACTTCATACTCTCTAATAACTCGGTGTATACAGAATTAACGCCAAGGTCATTGCACTATTTACTCTAAAGTCCTTCAAAAAATGTAATCACGTGTAATAACCTATTTTGTTTGTGGTAAAACGCCAAACTCTTGTCAACAACGGCGAAAGCTTGATAAATACCAGCAATCAATACAGCAGTACGTTAAGAATTTAATGCATTTGCCAGGTAAACTCAAATTTAGCGCAAAACATCTGTATACCAGTTGTTTACTTCCGTGTTTTGACGGCGTGAAAAACGCAATGCTGTGATTGGTCGGATAAGGATGACGCAATCTCGCAGATTAGTTATTTATGATTGATTACATTAATATGCTATTTTTTTCCTTTTTTATTCTACGTGGTTTTCTAAAATGAGAACTATTTTTAAAATGCTTTAATTTGCACGTAAATCGCACGTAATTTGTAAAAACAAAACAAAACAAAAAAAACGAGTGTATTTAGAACAAGTTGCAGCTTAAAATGATCTCGCAGTCACACCAGATGGCAGCATTTCTCTGCTAAAGACCCATTTGTTGCCTTTTCAGAATTCACACATCTCATAATTTAAAATATTTTAATGTTGTAGTGTCATCCAGGTAAAACATAATGGGGAAATTGTACCATAGTAGTACTACCATAGTATTACTAAGGTAGTACTACTATGCTACTATACATAGGTAATACCATAGGATTTACATGGTAAATATATACAGTTAAACCAAAATTTATTCAGAAACCTTGAACATTTCATTGATTAATTCAGTTTATTCACTATAGTTTAAAAATGGTAATAAAATATGACAAGATCTCAGAGTTAAAATGTGTCAGAAAAAAATTAATCTTAATTATGTCAGATAACACTTAAGCAAAACATGGTCAGGTCAAAGTGTCTGAATAATTTTTGGTTGCAAATTTTTATCAATTTTACTGGTAGTCCACTGTATGAAGAATTTTTGGGTATAATATGTCACAGTTTACTTTATTTTGGTATCCTCACATACACAAATTAACTATAGTGTCCTGCACCCACTAGTAAAAATATATCAAAAATATCAAAAATGTCCGAATAATTTTTGGTTTGACTAATATATATATATATATATATATATATATATATATATATATAAGATTAATAGTTATTAATATTAATTTATTTTTAATTATATAATATAGCAAATATCTTATTTTAAAATTCACATGCTAAAACCATCCTCTTTAATATATTAAATACTCCAGATAATACCAAACAGTTGAGGTTAAAAATGATTGTGTGCAAACTCACTGTGCCCTAGAGCCTAGAATATGATCTGTCTGAGCTGTGATCATATCTATATGCTGCTTTTATCTTGTGGTCTGGAATATAAAGCACATCTTGTAGTAGCAAAACCATTTTCATGTGTGGAAAGTAATGAAGCTGACAGGCTTACTGACCACGTTCACACCACTGACTCTTTGCCCGTGTGATGTTTTTGCGGAGATCATGTGCGGCCTTGATATATGACGGCCACTTCAAAGGCAGGGGCCCGGCGTGAGAACCAGCCGCTCTAAAGCAGATAACCGGCGGATTTATGGCCTCGCACTTTTCCCATGATTGCCAGTGGGTAGCAGGCGCTGTTTGCCTTAATCCCCATTCACTTGGAAATGCTGATACTTTTTCTCTTAAGGAATTTAATGGTGTGACAGTGATTTACTAATGTAAATCTGTCTAACAGACCCTGGCATAAAGGGAGTGGATTAGGCCGGCATAAAGACCCATCTTGGGGAGGAGTGACTGGTGTTGTTGTGCTTTCATGTGGCACACACTACTGCAGTCCGACCAGCAGTTTGTTCACGCCCGCCAGAACAGCTACATAAGTTTTGACTTGAGCTGTCCCTGAGGGACCAAGGGGGACCTTGAGGGACCGTGCCTTCAAATTACAGTAAACAGCAAAGGAGAACTGCTTAAATGTTTTTAAGACATTGTTGCAGTGTCAACATACATGGCATTGAGACATTTCATAAACAAAAGGGAACATATTTAAAATTGCTGGTGACTATTTAACAACTTTGGCTGTTGATGTATGCATTGTATTCAATAAATGTGTTTGTAGCTTACTTTAAAGTTTGTCGACAGATTTATAACTGTTGAAGTGGCACTTGTAATTGCAGTTGTTTGTTTGACTTCATTGGCTTCTTTTGCATTATTAGAAAAACACATAAAAGAACGCAAATATTTTTTTCCACCATACAATTTGAAGAACTCAAATTATGCTAAGGGAAGACAATTACTTTCTCTCATAACATTCCACAATCTGTTGTGGTGAAGGCAAATGGAATGATGGTTTTATGGCATATGTGTCGAAACAAAACAAAAAAAACACAGAGTTTCTTCATGGACTTCTGTTTTTTTCTTTTTTGCATAGAAAAAGGTTACATCTTACAGAGCGTGGTAGGGTTATTAAAAAGGTAACAAAGTTACAGTAGTAGAAAATCTCACATATGAGCATTAGTGAAAGTTATTTTTAAAAAAAAATTTCAGTAGGCCTATTTTGTAAAATGGAGAAGATACCACCCCACCCCCACCCCCAAAAAAACAGTAGTGATTGAAGTGCATCATACCAATTAACTCATCTGTCTAATTTCAATATAAACTCTAGTTACAATCTTACACATATACAGATTTACAAACTGGATTGTTAAATCATAGATTACAAAACTGATTCACACCTCACTTTAGTGATTATCTGCAAAACCTTTGGTTTGTTTTTGAACTAGCGTTTTTTTTTTTAAACTCTAAAGCTACTGTGTGTGTGTTTGTGAAAATCAGACAATATGCTTTTCTATTGTGAAATATCAAAGCATAGATATCAAATGCAGCATTTTAGCAGTGTTTATGCAGGCACTGTCCCACAGCGCAGCCCACAAAGTTAAAAAAGTAATTTTCTTTAAAAATGACAATCACTCTTCATCCTTATGGGTGTCCACGCATTGTGATGTGTAAAAGTCTGTCTTTCTTTCCCTGGCTTGTTGCATATGTGCACGAGAAGTGTAGAGAAAAAAAGCCCATGGTGCTGACCAAAGCAGGCACAATAGCTGTTTTCTTTCCTTTATGTACAAAGTGTGGAAGCCGTCCAGATGCAACAAGAGCAAATCCAACACTTAAAACGCTCCCACTTCAGTCCCCCATGGTCGATATGGTTTACTGCTGCTTCCGCTGTTCCCGCTGCTCTGTTGGGATGTGGTGGATGTGGAAACGGAAGAGCTCACAGTGGAAGAAGCCACTGAAGATGCTGTTACACTGGGGCTGAAGAGCGGGAATCCTCCGGGAAACGATAGAGGGAAGGTTTGCGCCGCAGCTGCAGCGGCCGCTGCGTGAACGGTTGCCGATATTGAAAGCAGCGAGGTGGATAGCGGCGGTACACAAGGAGCGACACTGCCTGTAGAAGGTGCTCTGAGTGCGGAGTCACTGTGGGTGAAGGAGGAGGTCAGCAGGGCTGCACCCCTCTGAGGAACCTCAGACAGCCTGCTACAGGAACTTTCTGAGGATGGAAGTCCGCTCTGCTGCAGAAACGCAGTGGGGATGGGATGCAAAGCGGCGGCCCAGTGATGCGGGTGGAGGGCCTGCTGGTGATGGGCTATGGATGTGGTCATGGCGGCCGCTTCCCTCTGCGAGGCGCAGCTGCTGAGGTGAGAAACCAAGCGGACGCGGAGGGGGTCACTGGAGTCCAGACCTTCCACAGAGCTCAAATACCTCGCCACTTCAGTTAGACACTCCCGAAAGCCGATGCTCATGAAGTCCATGGCCAGAGAATGAGCATCAAAATATCCTGAAAGAGACAGAGAGAATGATTTAAATGTGAAGCTTTAATCATGATGAATCAAATGCAACCCCACTGTGCTCGAGAGGCTAAACCTAAGCAGACTGGGATTGTGACCTGACCTGTTTGTATGTTTGTTTTCTCTCCCCTATGCTTCAGTTTTAACACTCATTGGAAAGCCCTAACAAACCCCCAACAGTGCAGCCTGTGAATGTGGCCCCAGTCCCCTCCCATGGATTTATGAAAGCAAACACAATCCCAGGGTCAAGTGCTTCTTTTGTCCTGCCGGCACTTTCCCACGAGTTCAATCCTACCATTAACATTGATTTCCACTTTAATCTGGTCAAAAGGGAACTCCGTGCTCAAATTTCACTACAGCTTTAGGTGGAGTGTAAGATGGAAGCCAATAACAAGCAGTCTACCTTTTCCTCCCGTGGCCTGGAGCATCTTCAAGTGATCCACTGTCATCTGCAATATTTCCGCTTTCTCTAACTTGGCAGATCCCTTGGGAGAAGAAATAGGATATGTTTTTAATATGATAGCTTTGATGAAATAATGTGACAACATCCTCTTCCACTTACATTTAATTTATTACAATTATTATTATTAGAAATAATACTTTCATAAAGCATAATAAAGCACACAGGGATGTGAACTCACCTGTTTCTCAAATGCTGTTGGCACCAGACGACGTAACTCTGATAAACTATTATTTATTCGGTCCCTCCGTCTTTTCTCAATTATCTGCAATATATAAAATAATCAACAAAGTATAATGTATCAGAGTTTTGAATAAAGTATTTAAAAGATTTGAACAAATATGAAAATTCTCAAAAGTTATGAATTACCCCTCTCCGCTTCTTCCTGGCCATGACTTGGGATGTTGTGGTAGGTGAGCCACATCTTATAAATGAACCATTGCTTTGACTTTGGGGGAAAAAGGGGATGAAAACTTATCAGTGCACTGTAAAAAGTGTTCATAGTTACCTTTAAAATTACTTCTTTTATTCAGTTGTTTTAAATTATATTTTTGATATTCGACTAACAAAACCAGGGGCCAGTTACATAGCTGCTAAGTTAAGACTGTCTTAAGAACTAGTTTGGCCAACCAGCAATTAGTTTGGGATAATCAGTCTTACTTTTCAGATTCAGATTAGAACAATCTAACTTTTCATGTAGCTGACTTTTTAAAAAAAAAAAAAAAAAAACATTACCAGACTTGAAAGACTAGTCTAAGCGGTTTATGTAACTGGTCACAGTTAATTTAAATATGAACCACATGAAACACATATTTTAGGTTACCTACAATGTTTGACAGTGATAATTGGTAACGCTTCACTAAACCTTTTACTTGTAAGTAAATGCATAATGCATAAAATACTATTATTATCTATAGCCTGCATTCAAAAAGTTAGAAATGTCTAACACTTTACAATAATGTTTAGGAACATATAAGCAATACTTTAAAACATGGTGGCATGCAGTTAATACCTAAAGGATCCATTTCCACTTGATCAAACCCATCAAATTATTCTTGATGCAATCTAATGTAATCTGTTTGATTTAGTCATATTAAATAATATTTTGAGTTGAATTAAACAAGTTCATTCTGATGCACAATTTTAGGTTGCATGACAGTATACAAGTTACAAACTTTTAGTTAACTATAGTAGTTTATGTACATTCACCATATATGAAAAATATTAAATTAAAATGTCTATGATACTATCAGTGACATTTTAACTATCGACCTGTTGAGCATTACATAATAATGTTTGTCAATTGTATTACCAAAGCTTTTTGTGTCATAAAAGTTTAGCTATAATGTCTAAGATAAAAAAAAATCATTAATAATTATAATTAATAAAATGATAAATGAACTAGAATGTTTTTAAATATTAAAAGTAATTATATTATAGGCCTATATATATATATATATATATATATATATATATACACACACACACACACACATTTATTATAATGTCTAATTAGAAAGATAACACCTAAAAGTGAATCCTCAGCTACAGAACAACAAACAAGCATATAATGCATGCTTACCCCGAGTAGTTATTCTCGCTGCCCACATCAATAGTTTCATCCATGTCGCTGTCGGACGTGCTGTCCTCACAAGGCCGCTTCATGATGCCGTGCGCACAGGTACAATCACCAAACACACTGAGCGTCTTTCCCACGAACCGCTGGAGCCTCAGTCTCGCATTCACGCCCACGTCCTGCTTTGGGAACACCCACCGAAAAAAAGAAAACACGCCCCGAGCCACCGAATGGAGGTCTCAAACTTCATTCCCCTGATAATTGACTCTGCCCAGCTTCAGCACTCGCGTTCTGCACCCGAGGGCCCCAGAAGCGTGAGAAACACTTTACACAAGAAAGGCGACGGTGTTTCAGAGCCTGACTGAGCTTGGACACAGTGTGCAGATAGGCAGGAAATCTAGGTAAAGGGTTTCTGGCAAGGCTAATTTGAGGATGCAGAGTGGCTTGCCAAAACGTAGTCAGGTTTATTCAGTGTTCGAATTATTAAGGACAGAATTCAGTAGTTTGTTTAGGTTTGTCTCGCGCAGCCCAAATTGTTTTAGCGTCCCTTTACACAGTTAGCTAACCTTCAAATATCTTGAAGAGAACAACAATATTATATATATTTATTTTAAATCTATATTAATGAAAATAACGACCGAATGTTTTGTCGACATACCATCCAATACAGACAGCGATCAAGCACTGCTCACGTGATTTTTTTACGCAATCTGACAAACATGTATTTTTACTTTTATGTTACTGAATGGTTGTTTGAAAACCCCATTAAAACGTATACTTATATGTAAAACAAAACAAAAATATTCTTTTACCTAATAAATTTATTGTCATTAAAAAAGTTTCAATTGGTCAAGTGTAAATTACCTTACCATATATAGTTAAAAAAAAAAAAAAAAAAACAGATTTTAAAGACTACATATTTTTACAAGTTTTTTTTTAGAAGAAAAACTACCTTAATTACCTCCTAAATCTAAAAAAAAAAAAAAACAAAAAAAAAAAAACAACTATATTATTAATATTTACCATTAAAGTACTGCCTTATTAAATATTTAAAGGAGGCAGTAGGCCTACTTTAATGGTAAAATATTGTAAATAAATACATAAATAAACTGAATAAATTAGTGTTATGCACTTTTGCAGTATCTAAATAGTGGACATACTCAAATCCCTTTAAAATGTTTCAATAAACATAGATTATATTGAGATTATAGAAGTTTTTCAAGTTGCTAGGGAGCCTGTCTTGTGTATTTCATATAGCGCAAAACGGTATGTTGACAAACTGAATATACGCATACACACAGAGACAGACACACTTTCACACATGGGCTCCTCATCTAGCTGGAGGCTCCAGCTGTAGTGAATTTCCTGGGTTAAACAGTGAAGACGGCACATTGTTTGGGATCACAAAACCCCCCCTTTGTCATGTGCCTTCCCCCTGGTGGAGCGTAGCACAGTCTCCCAGGCAGCCCGCCAGTGTGATGACTCGTTCCCACAGCTCGAGCCCTGCGCTGAAACCCAATCACCATGTGAGAGACGGCCAGGAACACAGGGAGGGCCGGCAGGGCCGCTGCCACTGGGAGGTTACCGCGAGCCAAGCGTCACCCCCACCACTGCGGCCGCAGCTCGTAACACTATTCTTCACGTTGTTTGTTTGTTGTATTTCCAATTTAACTAACATGATATAAAACCTTAGAAATATCAAGCTGGCATCGTGTAGGAGGGCAGCTTATGACCTTCACACATAGTGTTGAATTGAACTATATTTTGTGGTTACTTTTATCCATGAACTTGAGAGAACATTTTATGTAAATGTCTACAATGTAACATTACAGATGAAATTCATTCATTCTTTTACTTAAAAATGTCTTTGCATTTCACAATAAAATGACACTTCTGTCACACCACCCAAACATTTCTAAAAAATTTAGAATAAAATGATAATATTAAATATTAATAAATAATACATTTAATTATTAATAATAGTAATACAAATTCACTGTTTTACTCCAAAAATTATTATACATATATAAAATATATAAATGTCTTCCACAATACAATATCAAACCAAGTGGCATTTAAAGAATGATAGAAACACACTCAACAAACATTTCACAAATAAATTGGAGGTTTTAAATGGTAAAAACAGATATCCAGTACTGTTCAAAACAAAGAAAATATATTTGGATATTTTCAGGTTTTCAAAACACACCATGCCTTTAGTTAATGTGACAAACTACACCTGTGGTTATTCTGCTAATGTGAACTTAAGGGGAACTGATTCATACACTCCCTTAAAATGAACTTGAGACTCTTTGGCTAAAGCACATGTAGTGTTTTGATATTTTGCTAATGCAATAAAAATTTATAGATTTTAAGTATGATTTAACTGTTCAAAAACTTCATGATCTCCTAAAATAATGACTATTATAAAGACACAAACCTCTGTAGTGGTGAAGGGTTTCTGCATCACCCATTGCCTTTAACACCCTGCACCAGATCCAGTCCTCACTACAGATAGCTCCAATCAAGCTGTCAACAGCCTCTCATAGCCCAGGGCAGGCTGCAGCTCTCCCAGGTGTGACCTAAAGTATATAAGGGCTAATTAAAGCAGTCTGTCCGGCTTCACAGACCCGGACTTTCCCTCGTTTTCCCCTGTTGATGGATATGCCCACTCAAGAATTTTCAAAGTTCTTTTTAGGATAAATAAAGACCGCATCATGAAAATATTGAGCATATAGAGCAGGCATACACCAAGCCCTAAAGGTTTGTTTCACTCTATTTATTGCATGTTGTATATTGTTATTGTTCTACACATCTACAGAAAGTCTGGGTCTTCTCATATCCATGTTTAATGTTTTTTGAAGTCTCTGTAAATGGACAAAAGACAACAACGATAACTGTTAAGTTGTAATAAATGTTCTAATTCTGTGTGAATAGGGAAGTCCACACCACAACTATAATGATAACGGCATAGAAATTTTTTTTTTTTTTTTTTTTTAGCTGATGAGCGATAATAACATTGCCAGCCAATCAGAATCTATCCTGCATTCAGAGCTGGAGCATTTATAGGGGCAGACAGCAAAATGGTGTGAATGGGCCTTTAGATCTGTAGACCCTGGATAAAATCTTACAGGGTCATCCTAAAAACAAAGAAAAAAAAAAAAAAATTATATATATATATATATATATATATATATATATATATATATACACACACACACACATACATATGTATCAAATATACACACAAAAAACAAACAAAATATGCATGGTATATAATATATTAGATATTATTATTACATATATCTTTATATTAGATATTGTGAAAAGAAGCTTTCAGTCATATTTGTTTTTTTTTGTTTTTTTGCATTTCATCCTTGGCTTATTGAAAACAAGTGCTAGTGATATCAGTCCGGGGCAGGACTACAAAACAAAAACCGGAATATGGCCTCCGCCAAGTCTGCCGACGGCCAGTGTGGAGCTACAAGCTCGTCCGTGTCACCTCTGAGACTTCTCATAGCATGTGGCAAAACAGGTCCAAACTTGGGACGCAACTTAGTGCAAACGTTTGTGGATGTTTGTGTGTGTTTCTTCTATTCCCAGGCAGGAGGAAGGATTCCTTTCATCCCAAACATGCTTGCTTGGAGAAGGCGGGCGGCCCTGCCCCTGGGCCCGGCGAGAGGGGCCCAGCCCTGATGTGCCATGCTATCAGTGGTTCCCAAGGCTGGCCAGCCTGGGAAAAGCTGGGTGGACCCGTTCCAAAATCAGCATTACATGCATTATTGTTCTTACCCTCCCCGAGTTCCAAGCACACAATGAAAACAACAGCAACAGCCACAATCTCAAGCCCTTCTCTGAACACAAGGCTGCCCTTAGTCACTCGCAAACTGCCTTTTTAAAACCAAGTTAACTGCTTCATGGCAACGGACACTGTTGCCTGGGCAGCAGCTTCCTCAGCCCCGACTCTTCCTTGAGAGTACACTGACCTGTTTTAGATTCAGGGCAAACAAACATTTGTCCTGTTAAATTAAAGTATAGTGCAAGTAAAATGGTTAGGAAAACATGGGGATTTATTGCTCTTCAGTAAATTCACCCGAGAACCAGTGGCCGGCGGCATAAACCGCCAAGACTAGTCTTACAAGTTAGTCATCATTTTTTTTAAGACTGTTAATAACGGCGTCAGTTACATAACATAGATTGGTCTAATTTGATACCAAAAAATAAGACTGATTGCCTTGGTCACACTAGTTCTTAAGATACAGTTTTAACATAATGCCTATGTTTATCACTTTTAAGCTAGTGTTATGATAGCCTAATGGGAAAACCCTGCTTAAAAACAGCTTAGACCAGTCTAAAGTGGTTTTCTGGTCCTCAAGTCTGGCCTAATTGGTGTTCAAAACCTTTCTAAAACTAGTTAAATAGAACAGCCAGGCCAGTTAACCACATTAGGCTGGCTTAAACTGGTTTTTACGAATTTTTAATAAAAAAACAAAGCTTGTACCAACAGAAGTAAAAGAAACTAGGAATTTACTGAGATCATAATCTAGCTCCATCATCATTTCATGTTACTCAAGGGATGTTCTTATGATTAGTGAATGAAGTTTGCATGAATGAAAAATGTTTGCTAATCAAAAATAAATAGTTACTGAGATCTAGTGATAACTTTTGTTTCCTTGCTGATCAGACCAACAAAGATTTTAAGATTATGACTAACATGATTATTTTCTTTGATGACTTTCTGGAAGGTTTCATTTCAGCGCAAAACTGAAACAATTAACCCCTGAGTAAATAATCTACTTCTTTCTCATTGTTATCCAATCTGTTCAAAACAAATGGGCATCTGTTTATTTTTCCTGTCAGTGGAAGAGCGAACAGTTACAAACCGACGATATCCTAGGATTGTGGACTTCTGACTCCAAAGTCATATTATAGGCGCTTTATTAGTGTTTAAGGTCACAGAGAGACAAGCAAGTGCATCCTATATCAGGAAGCCTTGTGCGTCTCTGGAGTGAAATATTTGGCTTTTAGTCGGAGCGCCGGCCGTGAGTCGGAAATCCTGGGAAGCGAGTTCATGGCAGACAGGCTCCAGGCGTCGTATGGGCCAACGTTGAAGAGAATGGGTCAGAATAATAGGGCCCTTCCTGCCATTCTCAGATTCAGGGCAGTATTTCTGTCACGGCTTTCCATCGAACTGTGTCTGGCATTTTGCTTCGGCACCCATCAACCCGCATGCTACGCTCAGAAACACGCTAATCTGCACTGCAAGTGCCATTTGGCTCAACACAAAGTGTCTGTCAGAATTATGTCAGCGCCAGAACAACATCATTGTGTTGATTTTGCATGGCTATCAAGGGAGCGTATACTCATGTAAACAAGTTTATCAGTCTTTAAAAGACATTTTAAACTCTGCTATAATGTGTACAGGGTGAGGGTTTACAATACAAAAATTGCATATATGTTGTGAGAACACACACAGACAGGTGCCCCTTCTCTACTTCCTGTCATATGACCTGAGCTTCCTGTCAGGATACATGAGCTTGAGGAAGCCATAGGTTTCCCCTTCTGCATTCAGCTCTCATTGTTCAAACACTGTTACCCAATTGTTAAGCATCCCTTTTATTCACTGTGGCACCTTCGTTATTTGCACAATAGCTAGTTTCCACTGTCAAAACCTGGAACCCACAGGTTTGGATGCATTGACAGCTCTTCAGACAAATTCTAGAGCTAAATACTAAAATCAATTAACATTTTGTGGCATTTTTAATTTCCATACCTTCTGAAAATTTGATCTAAATGCTCAAACATGCCACAGTAGTGCTTGTAGATCATTGTAAATCTTCGTTTAGAATTCAACCTACAAACACACAACAATTTTCAGTTTAGTTCAGTCCAGCAAACTCATCTGTTATAGATAAATGTTTCTATGTCATGTCTTTTGTCAAAAGCTTCATTTATTTAAATCAGGATTGGGATTTCAATTTAGAATTGGTTCCCTTTCAATTTTATGATTTGGAAATTTGAACTAAATTTGTCACACCCCACATGTAGTTGAATTGGAATGACAGGAAGTGAACTTCACTGAACTGCAATTCAAAGAAATTCAACATAAGCACGGAATCTTGGCAAATGGAGTGTTCTCCCATCCAGGTTGACAAAGATTTATAAACAAACATCATATTATAAAATATTAATTTATTTTATATATTATCCATCCATCCATCCATCCAAAATTTCAATTTCACTTCCTTGCATTCATACCTTCATAGTGAACTGCAATTCCATATACTGTTTGCTACCTCAATTCAAACTCAATTCCAAATTCAATTACTAAATCAATTAAAAATATTACAATTTAAAAGCATTCTCAATTAAATTCTAAATGCCGCACAACCCAGATTCAAATATCATACATATACATATATTAAACATCAACAGTTCTCTCATTGCAGTCATTAGCAACTATTTTTAATTTTCATTTAAGACAAGAGAAACTGAAACGCATTGATGTTGCTGTTTGACGCCAAAAATCTTAACAGTTTAATCCAATTGCATAAGCAGTCTGGCTCTGCTCCCATATCAGTGGCTTCTGGCTCGCTCTGCTTGCATGGAAGCAGCTGCCCTGGACGCCCCAGTCTGAGCAGACAGGCAAATGTGTTAAAGTAATTAACAGACAAGAAAGAGGAAGTCATCAGCTACACATTAGGTGACCTGACCACTGTGAAATCACTACTCTAGACGGCAGGATACAACCGCAGTCCGAGAAAGAGATATGCTTTCACACGTGGCACCAGTCAGTGAAGGCCAACAAGATAATCTTCTCTTCTACACTAAAAACAAACAGAAGAAAGGAGGGGTGTCCTCTTGGGACACCTGTGCTAATCATTACTGGTTTGTATATTATTATTTATAATATATATTTATTATTTAAATATTTTAACAAAGTTGATATATAACCCTCTTGAAAGATACATTGCCACTTCTAACATTAATCTGTGAAGGTGAATTTTGTTTTTCAAAACATGAGCTTGTGCACAGTTTATCTTGTGCTGTGACACAAGAAAAACACCAAAAAAGTAATAAGATTGTGAGCTCTGTCTGGCCTCCAATCTTCCCCTCAGTTTTAAGATGGGACTTTCTCCTCATGCTTAGTTTGGGTATCACAGGCCCTGAGGAAGCACAAGGTTAGAGAGAGATCCAGGAAAGAGCTTTCTGCTAATCTCTACCAGGGTAAGACCCCACAGAGCCAAAACACTGATATGGTGTGTCACTGCCTGGTGATAAACAATGCTGCATATTGTTGTTTTGGGCTGCACCCTTTGGTTCTTTATCAGCAAGCATCCTTCCACTCCCCATGATTGTAAAATGGCAATGGGTGTGCTACAGAGTGATGGACTTATATAATAAATGGCAATTAAGTTGATCTTGGTTAAAAGAAATTCAATGCACTTTGAGCATTTTTGTTTTCATGTGACCTTTAGGGTGGGTTTATCTGAAAAAGCTTAAAAGGGATTATTCACACACAAATTTAAATTCTGTCATCATTTAGATGATATTTTGAAGAATTTTGGTAACCAGACAGTTGATGGTAGCCACTGACTTCCATAGTATTTTTTTTCCTATTATGGAAGTCAATTAGGTACCGTCAACTGTCTGGTTACCAACATTCTTCAAAATATCATCTTTTGTGTTCAACAAAAAAAAAACTCATACAGGTTTGGAACAACTTGAGGGTGAGTAAATGACCAAATTTTCATTTTGTGGTGAACTATCCCTTTAAGCCCGTTCTCACCAAGTACGATAGCTATAACGATAAACATATAGTTCTAAAAATCGCTCTGAATATAGAGAATAGCAGAGTTCACACCACAGCTATAACAATAATGGCACAGAGAAACGATAACGTTGGAATCTCTTTCAGAACAATTTTATTCCAGCTGATGAATGATAAAAACATTGTCAGCCAGTATCCACCCTTCTTTAAAGAGCTGGACAACAAAACTGCAGTGCACTTAGAATAAACAGAACAATATAATCTGCTGGCGTGGATGATAATATAGTTATCGCTATAGTTATCTTGGTATGAACGGGTCTTTACAGCGCAATAATAGACCGGAGCGGAAAAAACACAGACGAAATGAAGCATAAATATGTGAATCTGTTTTTTCAAAACTAATTCAGACACAGTTAAAAATTGAATAGCTGAATATCTTTAAAAGCCTGAGACTGAGATCATATTATAAATTCAATCATATCATAAACTCAGTCATATTATAAACTAAAGTTAGAACAAAAGTTTGGTGTCAAAGTTTTTATTTTTAAGTCTCTTATGTTCACCAAGACTGCATTTATTTGATCAAAAATACAGTAAAACAGTAATATTATGAAAAATGATCACAATTTAGAATAACTGTTTTCTATTTTAAAATATTTTAAAATTTAATTTGCTATACATTTTCAGCAGCCATTACAGTCTTCAGTGTCACATGATCCTTCAGAAATCATTCTAATATGCTGATTTTGTGGTCAAAAAACATTTATCATCAATGACAAAACAGTTGTGCTGTTTAATATTTTATTCTGGATTCTTTGATGAAAGAAAGATCAGAAAAACAACAGCATTTATTTAAAATAGAAATCTTTTGTAACATTATACGTCTTTATTGTCACTTGCATCCTAAAACTATCTGTTTCTTAAAAAAAAAAAAATCTTACTGATTACAAACTTTTGAAAGGTAGTGTATAATATAATGTTTGGACAATCATGTAGCATCGACAACTTGAATACAATCAAAATGAGCAATGAACATTTCAGTGATAATCATGGACGAATCTAGAGTTTTAGTCTCTTATCTGAATTTTAACTGTTATAGCTGAAAGAAAAATTCTATAAGAGCAAGAACTCACAGCTAATTTGTGCTTGATTGACTTATCCTTCTCCAGCCACTGTTTTCACATAATCACCAATTTTTAAGGTGGCTGAAAGCTTAATCACTGATTTTTGGGGGCTGAGATGAAAGACAAGGTGACTGAAGTCCTGTCTGCAGTGATAATGAGTTTCAAGTACAAGATTCAAGAATTTCAGACTAATTTTGAACTAGTCTAAATCTACATGTGGTTTATTTTAGGTCCGATTGGCTGGCCCCCCCGTCAGTGTTTTGGAAGTCCAGACACTTTGACTTATCAGTGCGAGCAGTTGAAAAGCAGTAGCGCACATGCTTGACCCGAGGCCCTCTGGTCTTACTGCTATCACCCGAGACAGCACTGTTGAATCTGGGGGAGAATGTGACAACAGCAGGCTCAGTTCGTCTTATCAAGCTGAGTGAGGGCCACCAGCTGACCATACGCAGACCCCAGATCAGCAACACGTCTGCTAAATCTTTATACACCCTGCAGGGGAAAACCTGGACTGAGGGTCCGAGCCCTGGAAAATACCTGTCATCAGAAGAGCCGCGATCAGCTGCAGGAATCTTGCTACATTCACACCAGGAGAAACGTAGAGGGAGAGGTGTCCACGACAGCTCCCAGATACTCTGACGCTGTCTTTCCCACTGGTAGAAAACACATAAGAACTTGTCACTGTCTAGCAAAGCTGAAAAAGTTCAATAAAATATATTCTTTGTACAGAAATAGATATATAATCCTTTTCATATAACTGGAAGCCACAATTTAATTTATTTAAAGTGCATAAAGAAAATAGTTGACCTAAAAATAAAAAATTCTGTCATTATTTACTAAACCTCATGTCCTTCCAAACCCATTTTATTCCTGTTTAACACAAAAAAGTATGAAGTCCATTAAGTCTATAAGTATTAAGTCATATGACTGCTTTGAGGAACAGAAAATATTTCTGTATTTCAGTGATTTACAGTAGTTTATGTGCAAAATGGCTGTACTGACACATATTGAGTAATGCTACTACATAGGTACTGACGGCAAGAAAGCATCTTATTCAAAAGCCTAAGCTGGTTTTGGTGTAAATATTGTGTGGGTTTGATGTTTGCTTCCATGTGCACTATATTTTGTAAATAAACATAGCACAGTCTGAAAATTGAATAAAGGCTATACATAAAATTAAGGCTAACATAGTGGTCACATATACAGTTTCCACAAAAATCCTTTTTTCAACATTAATAATAATAATAAGAAGAAAGGTTTCTAGAGCACCAAATCAGCATATTAGAATGACTTCAGAAGGATCATGTGAGACTGAAGACTGGAGTAATGATGCTGAAAATTCAGCTTTAAAAAAATTACATTTTAAAATATAGTCAAATAGAAAACAGTTATTTTAAATTGTAATAATATATCACAATATTACCCCAATGGCTGGTTGCCTCACTCCTGTAGCAATTCTCCACCCAAACTCAAGATATTTTTCTATCATCTATTAATTAACATACTTTAATTAGGCAGACCAGGAGGATCATTTATTTATCATATTTTAACCTCATGGATTATGAACCTCTGATTTTTTAAATTGGTCTTTTCATACAAACAAGCTAAAATTAGAATTGTTTATTGTAAGCTTGCTGATAGCCCCAACTATATGATTAAAACATATTCTGTTGCATTTAACCCATAAACTCTGTAAAAATGAGAACTACAATGAAATGGATTTAGAGAACTAAATTATCCCTAATCCAAGAGACTTGACTTTTCATTTTAGTAGTCTGCCACACGCCACTGGTTTGTGATGTAAATATTGTGTGGGTTGTGAGGGTTGATTGTTTGCTTATGTTTCAACTATATACCTCATAAAAAGGAATATAGAAGCTAAATATTATCAACTTTAATTGAGCAAACTATTTACATGATGACTATAAAGTTTAGACTGTAAATGGCAGATCAGTTTTTGACTAGGCAACAGGATCATATCAGCAATCTAACTGCTGCCAAATACTATATTGTTTTGCAGAAAAAAAATACATCTCCAGTTGCTATGTCATTTTTGTCAAAAGACACATCAGTCTCATTCATAAAGCCGTCTTGCCATCTTGGATGGAAGTGTAGTGAGGTACTGTACAGAATGGCAACAGCTGTGGCTTTCATTGTTTGTAGCCACACTCTCATTCTTCCTGTAATATAGTGGTCAGCCTACATTACAGGTCAAGCTACTCTGGCCACTCTAGCTTTACTGCAGAAGAGGTTGGCGTTCGGTCAGAGATCAGAGAGCTGGCTTCCACAGAGGGTCAGTAAGGGTAAGTAGTTGGCGCTGACAGGCAGCTGGCAAAGACCACTCTGAGAATATATTGCCATGCTGAAGAATGATCAATGGCTAGTAAGAACAGAACATATCAGCTTCATTTGCATAATTATACTGATACTATACACTTCTATTTACTATACACTTCTATTCACTTTTATATTGTAACAAAAACAATCTATTTCAAATAAATAGTGTTCTTTTGAACTTTCTACTGGATCTAAGAATCCTGACAAAAAGTACCACTGTTTACACAAAAATATTAAGCAGCACAACCGTTTTCAACATTGCTAATAATAAATGTTTATAGAGCATCAAATCAGCATATTAGAATGATTTCTGAAGGATAATGTGACACTGAACACTGAATTAATGATGCTGAAAATCCAGCTTTTGCCATCACAGTAATAAATTATATTTTAAAATACTTTCAACAGAATAGAATATAAAACTTTACAATGATCTTCGTTTGATAGTAAAAATGATTTCCTCATGTCGTTCCAAACCATATTTTGTTTTTTATTTAGTGACAAAAATCATTGAATAGATCTTGACCACAGCTCTCAATCACCAAGAAGAACTATAAAAGCACCATAAAAGTAATCAACAGTGTTGGGTGTAACACATTACATGTAACTTATGTAATCAGATTACATTTTAAAATAACTAGTAAAATTATATTTAAATTTACAACAAAATATCTAAGTTACTTTTTCAAATAAGTAATGCAAGTTACTTTGTTTTCCCATGTATTGACTGACAATCCTGTCCCTATGTTGGGTGAAATCATGAGTATGCAATGAGTTACGAAAAATCTGCAATAAAAGAAAAAAAATTCACACTTTTGGTGTGAAAGGGCCTTTACATTTGCCAAAAATAGAACTTTTTTGTTATGAAAAATCAAACAAGCAAGCCCAGCCCAGGTGAGATAAAGTAACGCAAAAGTAATGTAACCATTACCTTCCATAAAAAGTAATGCAATTAGTTACTTTTTTTAGGGAGTAACCCAATATTGTAATGCATTCCTTTTAAAAGTACATTTCCTCAACACTGGTAATCAATCATGCAGTATCTTTGTAATTGAGCAGACCACTATTTGTCATTCGCCTTCACCTAAAATAAAATCTTGTTTATGACGCAGGTTTGAGACAATTTTCATGTTTGCGTGAACTATTCCTTGAAACATTTAAGTGAAGTTTAGGGAATCCCTACAACCCTTGACACTTATTTGTGAATCCGATAAGATAAATGATCGAGACAAGAAGGGGAAGCAAACCCTTGACACTCTCTCACTGTCTGAGCTGCTTCTATCATAAGGGTCTCTCTCTCTCTCTCCTTCAGCCTGAATGTTTACTTTGGATTATACTAGATGCTTCCAGGCCTCTGAGAACTCACATCCTGACGGACAAGCTGATATGTCCTGTTGCACTCAAACTTTCATGCACTTCCCTATAGAACACCTAAAAAGACCTCAGTAGCTAAACTAGCTGGATATAAAGGTTGTAAAACATGTAACAGACGCTTGTGCTAATCTTTAATGACATTTCCGTGATAATTAAAGCTTGTGGTGTTTTGCATGACAGGTGCTGGTCAGGTCTTTCATGTGTGAATTATAGACTATAAAACAAGACTTGAGAGAAATTGTGTGATGTCACACCACTGGTACGAGACACATCTGATTTAAAACATTTAAAATATCATTTATGACTTAAAAATAAACGACTCTTGCAGCACATTAGAAATGTATTTCATCTAGAAATGTACTGAATTAACATGAATATTTCAATGATTAAAGAGATGATAAAACTTTAAGCCATACAAAAATCTATTACATACCAAAGTTGTCTTTATGTGCCCCCTGTTCCATTAGTTGATCTCACCGGTGCCCAAGAAACACATTATGCTGATTGGCTTGCCGTCCCATCTGCCAGAATATAAACTGCATTAGAATGTAAAAATGACACATACTTAAAACAGTGAATGAAATAACAGCAACTATCTGCAAAAAGCATCCATCCAAAATGCTGTATTTTTGCCTTTTGTGTCGATTATGAAAAGTCCCTAGGACACGAAAAGTCCCTAGGACAGTGTAACTGGTCTCTGACCCTGTGAGGTGGTCTACGAGACAGAGGGGGTCAAAAGAAAAGTCTAGATGTGGCTCTGAAGTTGAAAGTCTATGGGGTGTCTGAGCAGCCCTGTTTGATGTAGCTCACCATGGTTGCTGCTGCCGCACGCCTGTGAAGATGTTTTTGTGTGATGGCAGCTGGAGACTCAATCGGCCTCTCTCTCACAGAGAAAACTGCATGGGCCATTCTGACTGAGGAAACAGCGTTATGAGGGTCTTGACCCAGAGCTGGAGAATGCTGTGGGTTTGAGATGGTGACAGATATGAGAATAGATCTTCTAGGGACAGTGTTCACTTAATAGCTTTTTTCCTTCTTATATTGAAAATACAGGCCTATAGCATTGCTAAATTTGAGGGATTTGTTAACTTTCAACATACATTCATGACCCTGGACCACAAAACCAGTCAGAAGTCGCACGGGTATATTTGTAGCAATAGCCAGCAATACATTGTATGGGTCAAAATTATCGATTTTTCTTTTATGCCAAAAATCATTAGGATATTAAGTAAAAAATCATGTTCCATGAAGATATTTTGTAAATTTTCTACCATAAATATATCAAAAATGTATTTTTGTGAGTGGATATGCATTGCTAAGGTCTTCATTTGGACGACTTTAAAGGCGATTTTCTCAATATTTTGATTTTTTTGCACCCTCAGATTCCAGATATTCAAATAGTTGTATCTCAGCCAAATATTGTCCTATCCTAACAATCACACATCAATGGAATGCTTATTTATTCAGCTTTCAGATGATGCAAAAATATATATAGTGGTCAAGGGGTCATATATATATATATATATATATATATATATATATATATATATATATATATACACACTCTTGCAGTTTGAAAAGTTTGCAGCTTATGTGCCAGAGTGTAAATACGGCATTAGACTAGCCAATATCCCGCTCTTTGTATATGGAAACAAGGGCCCGCTCAAAGAAGTCTGACCAACCGAGCGGCGGCTGCTGCTGCGGTGTCCGCAGCGGTCGGTGGTGCAGCTGAAGCCGGTGAAGCGAGTGAGGCAGAGGGGGTTTATCGTCGCTCTGTTGGGAAAATAACAGCCCCAAGGTAGACCGCGGCAAACAGGAAGGGTGTGGACAGGATCCGAGCGCAGCTGCTGCCGCTGAGCAGCGTCTGTTCCCTCCGACTTTGATGTGTGGGCACACCGTGCTCTGTGCCACGAGATAAACACTCTGGGAGCGAGGAATTGTTTGTGTTACGCATAGCTCCGTAATGACATGCAGCCTGTGAGAAAGTCAGCTGCCGCCGACAGCCCCGCGGGAAGCACGTGTGTAGACCGTCGACCCTGAGCTAATTGATGAGTGATGTCATGATGAGTCATCGGTGGCTCCTTTATAACCTAAATAATATTAACATTTTGAACAATTGCAGTGCTCAAAGATAGAAAAAATATTTTATCAAAGTTTTATTATAATTAGTTTTACTTCCTCTGAAGCAGTTCTTTTTCCGCTAATAGGGGCCATGCTGGCTATTGAATAGCCTAATGTTAACTAAATAGCTAGTGTACCTGGCTTTATTCACGCTTTTCATGGTTTAATAAATGTTTTAAGCAATAAAATAAAGTCCTGCCCTACATTTATTCTGGTTGATCATGCTTTTTACTGTAAAAATAACATACAATTGCTGAGAATAATTTGGGTTGCAAATGACAATTCATGTTGACCTTAATTTTATTTTAGTTTTAATATGATTGTAGTTCACTGTAAAAATAATAATAATAACAATATTTTCATGATTTATCACAACATTTTTTCTTTTGTCAAATCAACTGTTGATTAAACCAATCGCCTTCATTGTATTAACTCAATTTTTTAATTTCAACGAACTCAACATTTTAAGGCAACCAGGTAACTTACTTTTTAAAGTTAAACCAACAATTCTATTTTTAAAGTGTATTCTCAGCTCGACTGTTTAAACATTTTACTGTTTAAATCCATTCGGCAGATTTCAACATATTTTCCAAAATCACCACAAACTTCAGCAGATTGCCACCTGGGCCTGCTTGAAAACAAACAAACAAACAAAAAAGCTGACACATAATATTAACTTTTACATTTGTATGGGATGGTGTAATGTCCTTTTACGTTTACTATTTTCCTGCAGGCGGTGTTGGAAAGCATCCCTGTTGTCCTCTCCAACACTCCATAAAACATTACATTCACCTTGGGAATACTGGATGTGGAGAAAGACTTGTGGCATTGACTGGGAGGGAGGCAGACATTCTTCAAGGGTCTAAATAAAGTCTGTGAGACACTCTTTCTCATGAGCCCTGCATGTTGACTCATGAAGCATCAACAGAGGGCAGAGTGTGTGTGGCCTTAAATCAACGCTCAGCATTTGAAACAGAGTCTGTCTGACAGAAAACAAGTGACTGGTCTAGTGGTAGCAAAGCACTGCATGATCATATGGAAATAACTTTATGTGTAGGCTTGCAGTTCTGCATGATGCATGTTAGACTAAGCGCTGTCTTCCAAATGGAGGGCTGCCGGTTGTTTGGCTTCATCCCTCATTGGTCATCAATGGTCAGTTAGAGCACTGGCTTTTTAAATAGGCCCCTGGGGTACTAAAAAAGCAATTATGAACAAGCCAGTTTGCTCAGTCTGTTTCAAGCACTTTTCAAGTTTATTTTAGTGGCACTTTGGATAAATAGGCCACAAAATAACACCTGAAATTCTTGAATTATTTTTATTATTAATAATAAATGGTCATTGGAAGTCCTCAAAAACTTCAGATTATTATCAAGGTCAAACTAAATATTGTATGAGATGTTTTATTTTTTATTAATTTTATATGAGGTTGGCGATTTTTGCAACCTGATTTGTGATTATGCAATTTTAATGAGAAACTAAATTTATGGATTTAAAAAATAAATTAAATGTAAAGAAATTAATAAATTAAAAATTTTTAATTTAATATAATTTAGAATTTAATTGCCAATAATAATTTAATGCGTGTTACAATTTTGAGTCAATAAAAAGTTTATATATATATATATATATATATAAATATATATATATAGCTACAATTAATTTAATATCAATTCACACTGAACATATTTATGAAAAGTGCCTGTCCTTTTAGACCTATAATTTAATATACTTTAGAATTGCCAGAATGGGTAACAGGGGTTGCGTGTTACAATTTTTCTATATATATATATATATTATACAGTATATATTGTGGAAAGTGCGTTTACTGCATTTACTGACGGGAAAAGGGCAAGACATAATTGTGTTTTAATAAAAACTGTACTTCGCTCATTAATTGTGGTCATCTTTCCAAATAGATCAGTGCATCAATGTCAGTATCGATGTCCCTCAACACAATGTCTGTTTTATGCTGAATACAAGCTTTTCAGAGCTAGACCCCTCTTCCTCTGGCACTCTCTATTGTCATTTTCACTCTCTGGCTTGTGACACTTTTGCGGTCTACTGAGTAGACAATGGTTTTTTTGAGCCATTGTTTAGATCTATTTATAAAGCGAGAGAGTGGTGAGAGACAAACAAGCTCTCAGGTCCCATAGGTATTGCTGTAACCAGTGTTTCCAAAGGCGTTAGTGTGCCATAAACCTCTAATTAGGTAATTGGGAATAATGGAATATTGTATTTGTTTTGACCAGTCATCATGAGTTCCCTGTTATTTTGTGGTATTGCATGGAATCAAGAACATGCAGCACTGGGAAATTGTTGAAGGATATAACTTTTTTTTTTTTTTTTATATAATCAGCAGACGGATCATACAGCACACATTTCCATGGGAACTGGCAAAGCTTTTTGGAGAAAAAAAAATGTTTTGTGGGTTTAAGCGGTGTAGTATGCAGAGCTGAAAATGTTAAATATGATCTGTCAGACTTGGTTATACAGTATGGCATAAAAGCGATGCAGACAGCGGTGCCAGCGCAGGAATGGTTTCGCAAGCCAGTGATTTGTTATTATAATGAAATCAGAATTATTCATTACAAATTACCATCGCAATAGGGCTTTTGGCTAGCTGCTTGCCATTTCCATATTTAAATCGGCCATATAAACCTAAATCTTATTGACAGTGCATGACAGAAGTGTGTAATTCGGTCACGTTTGATGAAGAAAAGCTCGATTATCTGAGTTCATGGACTACATCGCTGTCTTTCAGGCATGTACAAAACCCTGGCCCACTTATAGAATGAGAGAGGGTGGTTCGTTTTCGGGCACAATGGGCCAAACCCGTCAGTGCAGTGCGCAATTATGCAAAATCAACCAGCTACTTACACGACTCAGGCCTTTATTTGCGTGACCTCAGCGTGTCAGAGCATGCATTGTGGCTTTGCAACCCCACACGTTCCAGAGATGCAAGCAGTGGGGTGCAGGATGCAGAGTCTTAGCTCTTGCACATTCCTGTGAGGAACGCAGGGGGTGTGGGAAAGACCTTGAGGTTGGATCAGCTGATTCATCCTCATGTTTAATTCTTGGTACAGTTTCCATTTGTGCTGGGGGTCTGGCTCCATCACACAGGGTTCAGCTCGATCAGAATATAGACAGTGGCTGCCGTGACTTCTAAATTGCTTTGATTGTGCTCATGCAAATGCATGTAGCATCCTAAATAAAATGGCCTTTGTATGTTGAACTGAGTTTCAAAGACTCACTGAGAGATATACCAGGACCACCGCCACACTAATCAAAGGGAATCACTGAGGCCTTATAGAGAAAAGCCTGAACAAGTCAATGAGAGGGCTTAGCTGATCTCTATTTCTTTTAAGGCATTCAAAAATGGCCTTTTACTTTCCCCAGTTCGTAAACAAGCCGTAGATAAAAGAGCAACACCATAAATCAATTTGTGTGCAAATATATTTTCACCAAATGTTTATTGAGTTTTAGTGTTCATGTAGAATCTTTTCAAATTAGCATCCTTAAATTATACTGTAATTAGTGAGTGAGAGTGTGACAGTGGAAATTAGAGCGTCTCAATGACGCACGAGAATAAGCCGAGGGAGTTTGCCGCACAAATGACTGTGAGAATTGTGTGGAGGTTGAGAATATAATTATGTGTTCCATGAAAGAGAATGCTTGCGGTGGGTCAGTGATGACTTACTAGTCATTTAACAATAACCATTTTAGTGCCAGAGCTAAAAGATTTCTCAGACAGCACAAAAAAATCCTGCTAAATGTACAGTAGCAAAACAAAACAAAAAAGGCAGCTGTAGTTGTTAAAATTACATTGACCACACATATACCATTAAAGGGTTAGTTTACCCAAAAATGAAAATTCTGTCATTAATTACTCACCCTCATGTCTTTCCAACCCGTAATCTTCGGAACACAAATGAAGATATATATGATGAAATCCAAGAGCTTTCAGTCCCTCCATTGGGAGCAACATAATTTACACATTCAAGGTCCAGAACGATAGTAAAGACAGCATTAAAGTAATCCATGCAAGTGCTTTGTTTGGGGAAAAACAAGCCTTACTTTCCCTATTTACTTACAAAATAAAGTAAAAGTGCATTCATGGAACAATTTAAGGAATTGAGGAATTAAACATTCCAGGATTTTTCTCCGTATAGTGGACTTCAACAGGTCGAATGTCCAAATTGCAGTTTCAATGCAGCTTCAAATTGTTGCCGATTGTTTCGCTCGACAAGAGCGAAACAATTATTATTCCTTATTTCTCAGCATGGGATTGTGTAAAGCCCTTTGAAGCTACACTGAAACTGTAATTTAGACCTTCAACCCGTTGTACCCCAGTGAAATCCTTGAAAAATCCTGGAATGTTTTCCTCAAAAATCTTAATTTCTTTTCGACTGAAGAAAGAAAGGCATAAACATTTTGGATGACATGGGGGTGAGTAAATTATCAGGACATTTTAATTCTGAAGTAAACTAATCCTTTAATATATCCACCTACTTCAAGACTAAAATCAGCTTTGCACCCTAAAATATACCAATTACCACATAAGTAGTAAAATAGAAGGCCACTCGATAAAAACTGATTATGAACAATGGCTTATTTTACAGTATAATTATTGTCCTGGTAAACTTAATATAATTTTTCATAGACTGCAGAAAAATAACTTATAGTTAACAAATTAACAGGACTTTTTACTGTAACACTTTCCCTTTTTTTTCCCCCTTAAAACAAATTAAACATTTTACAGTACATCATTTTAGTATCATTTCTTGAAAAGAAAGAACAATGTGTAATTATTGGTTATAGGCAATATTCATGGATTTAGCATTGTAATTTGGTGAAAGAGGAGAAAGAGTTCAATGGTTGGATAGCAACCAAGTTTAATTTAAAAAAAGTCATTTTACATTTAAATCTACAGAACTGGGAATGCAAAAAAAAAAAAAAAGTTTAAAAATCAGTCTAAGAACACTTTGTAAATTCTATTATCTGAATGTTTAAACCACCTGCACATCAACTCATTATAAATAAATTATTTTTAACCGCAAAGCTTGCTAAATGTAAACTGCACTATCCACAAAGTCCCCTGTCACTCTGGTGGTTAGCTCACATAACTAAAGATCACATGACCGGGGAGAAGGTGAGCATATGCTCCCACCACCTGTTTAATATTTAACAGTGGGAACAAGGACTTTAAGGAAGCCCCATGGCATCTGCAGTGTCTGTGTTTCTGTGGTAACGTGATTGTTGGTGCTTGTTGGAAGGCACAAGGCGGCACGTCCAACACAACACAATTAGGCTGGCCGGCAGCAGAGGAGCGAGCTAATGCTGATTATAATTACGTGTTGATCTCATCACCTCCTCCTCCATCAACAGGCTTATTTAAAAACAGATATCCGTTAGGATTGTTTTCACACAGAGTTCCCGAACGAGACTGCAGTGATGATGTTGCACTTGACATTTCGCGTTTGTTGAACACAAAGACAGTCATCACAGTGCTAATTATTCAATATATGCATCAATGATAAAATATTTTTTACATAAAGCAATAAAACCAGAAAATTCACAACACAACTGAGAACTGTAAAGCAACAATCTGAGAACTGTAAAGCAACAATCAAGCGCTATATAAAATAAAGGTAACTATTTCAGTAATTCATAAAAGCAATTTATTATAAATAAGTCATTTGTAATGATTTTGTAAAATAAATTTTGTATAAAATTCAATACAGATTCATTTATAAAAAAACAAAATATATTGTGTCTGTTCATATGTTTTGATGCAGAAAAATATACATGCAAATTAAACACATTATAAATATATATTTTTATTTCATAAATATATTTAATATTACATATTTTTATATAAAATTCAAAATTAAACACTACATATATTTTTATAAGAAAAAAATGAAGTAAATAAAAGAAATACATACATACTGTTATATGCTATATATACAGTATATATAATATATTACATTTATAAAATACAAAATAACAAAGTAGATTTAAAAAATATAAATGTAAAATATAAAAGTAAATAAGTGAATAATATATATATATATATATATATGTTTTTATTATATTTTGCTACATATAAAGGTATTTTAAAGATTTTGAAGTGTCAAAAGGTCATTCGGTTTAACCGTCCAAAGGCCAATACAGCCATTTCATTTGTGATTAAAATATCTTAAAATACAATAAATGTATATACTTTTTATTCTGGCATGATTTTGTAACATCATATATCAACATAGTGCAAAATGGTATTAAAATTATGTGTAGAAGTCGTTGCTTTGTTATGAGAATGAATGTTCTGAAAAATGAATTTCATTGATGTCATTTGGAGTAACTAATATAAAGGGACCATTTTGGATCAAGTCATGCGGTCAGTATCATGTGACAGGATGTGACATCATTGAGACACCTGCAAAGGACCACATGGGTCATGAAGCAAAGCAACTAACTCATATGCATGTCCCGAAACATCAGGTCATTTGTTACCACAGCTATAAAACATGGAAAATGTTGTTATATTTTAAAAACTTGTACTAAATAAAAAATGTTTAATTTCTAGCTAGATATCATCCTGTTAGCACTGTTTGAAAATATGGTCATTCGGTATAACCATAAGTGTCATTTGGTAAAACCGAAATTTTGGTTAAACCGAATGACTTTTTAGTGACAAATTTTGTCCATCTTGTAAAAAATGACAAAAGCAGTGTTAATTGATTATAAAAACCACATAATTTCATTGTTAACACTAAATAAAACTTCAAAATTAATTATAGCTCCATTATGTCAATTCTTACAATTTAAAATAACTGTTTTCTGTTTTAATATATATAAAGTAATTTATTCCTGTGATCAAAGCTGAATTTTCAGCATCATTACTCCAGTCTTCAGTGTCACATGATCCTTCAGAAATCATTCTAATATGATGATTTGATGCTTAAGAAACATTTATTATTATTATCAATGTTGAAAACAGTTGTGTACTTTTTTTTCAGGATTCCTTGATGCATAGAAAGTTCAAAAGAACAGCATTTATCTGAAATACAAAGCTTTTGTAACATTATACACTACCGTTCAAAAGTTTGGGGTCAGTAAGAATTTTTATTTTAATTTTTTTGAAAAGAAATTAAAGAAATTAATACTTTTATTCAGCAAGGATGCATTAAATCAATCAAAAGTGACAGTAAAGACATTTATAATGTTACAAAAAATTATATTTCAAAAAAATTCTGTTCTTTTGAACTTTCTATTCATCAAAGAATCCTGAAAAGAAAAATATTGTACACAAATATTTTGTACAATTGTACACAATAAATGTTTCTTGAGCATCAAATCATCATATTAGAATGATTTCTGAAGGATCATGTGACACTGAAGACTGGAGTAATGATGCTGAAAATTCAGCTTTGATCACAGAAATAAATTACTTTATAAAATATATTCAAACAGAAAACAGTTATTTTAAATTGTAATAATATTTCACAATATTACTGTTTTTACTGTATTTTTAATTAAATAAATGCAGCCTTGGTGAGCAGATGAAACTTCTTTTAAAAACATTAAAAAACTTACCGTGTCCAAACTTTTGACTGGTGTTTAGTGTATATATATATATATAGACCTATATTCTAAAATAGCACAAATCATCAATTCTATGGAGGCAAAAACATATGCTGTTCAGTGCCTTACATCTGTAATTATCAACAACTTTCCAGCTCTGAACTGAGCTCAAGCAAAACAAGCATCGCATACAGCTGTCTGAGTTTATTTTTCCAAACCACAGATGAAAAGAGTGTGCAGCTTTAACAAGTTATAGTTCTTCTGCCTACACATCACCTTAAAAGCCATCAGGAGTGGTGAGTGACATGCTTTCATGACATGCCTTCCCTATAAATGTGAGCCAAGTGCCCAACCAGAGACAAAACATCAGCTCTTGGCAGGTTACAAGGCTCTCTGCAGTACCTGTGGGGGCAAGCGACCAGAGCTGGAGAAAGCTAGTGTGAGGCCTTCAGGGCACCTCTGCTTTGAACAGGGGTCCTGCCCACACCAGAGCTTCCTTCGTGGAGAGCTCTGACTCTGCCAATTTGGCATCCTCCCGTACTCACACTGCTCCACACTGACAGTGAAATTGATTCTGGCACCGCGTAGTGCCACCTGCAGCTAGCCCTCTCCTCACCCATGCGCGGTGCTGTCAAACCAGTCTACTGTCACAGGCAGTGGCGCACACTTTTCAAAGAGTTGGCTGCAGATGTTAGCTCAAGTGGGGAAACGTTTTTGTTTAAAATTATGATGAGGTTTTTGTTGCCTTGACAGATTCAGATCACAAGATGCTTAAAATGAGTGCAATTTGAGCTTAACTTGACACAAATTTCCAGGGAATTACAAGGATCTCATAAGCTATGTTTCCATCCAAAGTTGCGAATTTAAAGGGATAGATCACCCAAAAATGAAATTTCTGTCATTAATTACTCACCCTCATGTCGTTCCAAACCCGTAAGACCTTCGTTCATCTTCGGAACACAAATTAAGATGAAATCCGGGTTTTTTTATCCTCCAAAGAAAGCAACATAATTACCATATTCAAGGTCCAGAAAAGTAGTAAAGACATCGTTAAAATAGTTAACGTGACTACAGTGGTTCAACCTTAATGTTATGAAGCGACGAGAATACTTTTTGTGCACAAAAACAAAACAAAAATAACAACTTTTACTCTTCCCTGTCAGTCTCCTACGCAGTTGACGTAGTGAACGCTGTGCAGGTTTCCGTGTTCTACGTCAGAACACCGACTAAGTATTGGCCACCGCTGTTCACGTGAGCAGCACGACGCATGCGTGTGATGCTGACGCAGGAGCCGGACAATACAGAGTCTGCGTTCTGACGTAGAACCCGGAAGCTTATGCACAAAATTCGAGTATTGCATAAAACATTTGTATATAAAGCACCGTTTCCATCCCATATGTTCAAGGGAACAAAATCATCACTTCCTGGGAAATTGGTGCAAAATATCTGTAATAAAATTGAAGTTGCTGAAATTGGAGCCTCAGAGTGTGCAGCTGAAATGCAATGAATGCTGTCATGTTATCTTGCATTCGAAGGCGGATGCCAGGTGTTAGGGAAACGCAATCGTGTGAGACAGCTCTGGGAGGTAATTATACCCAACCATTTTGATAACCATTTTGGCTCAGGCATTTCAGAATGATCAAACCAACATTGAGATGCTGTGCAATGTAATTGGTCCACTGGTTATTCAAGTTATCCAATCAAATCCACTGTTGAGGAAAAATCACAAGTTTTTTGTTGCGCACTGAGGAATTTATTCAGTAAATTTACGCATACCTCATATCCCAAATTATGCATATTAGGATATCTCAAAATTTGCTTTAAAAAGGTGGATGGAAACATAGCTATATTGAATTCATTCCTATTTCAATCATCATCAAAGAACAACAAGATCAAAATAAAAAAAAGTATTGTGGAGCTTTGAATTAATGGTCTACAGAAGAACGATAATGTTAATGGACAGACATGCAGAACATCTGCCAGTCACAGTTCCTGGGTCTGGGAAAGTATCCTCTATGAAAGGAGACCTTCATAAATGTCACATCTCTCTGATTCCCATCACATCTAAAATAAGAAGCATGAGAAGTGGCGGATATTGGCGACTTTCATCTTTTTGAACAATACTGAATCTCTGTATGGGAGACAGCCTTCATGCCTTAATTGAATTACCATCCTGCCATTGGTCTGTGGGATACTGAATGTGCCATACTATGGTGATTCAGACAGTGGCCAACTTCTCCAACCATTTTCCCATGTCTCAGCGCAAGTGAATTGGCACGGGACCTCGATGTTTTCCCCCTTAGTAATCAGAATTTTTTTTGGTCAAGTTGAATGTGTTGAATGATTGAGTTACTGAACATGTTGTATTTTCTGACCAGGCACCCCATTGGGAGTAGCCCCTTGTCCTCAAACATACGTTGGGTTACTAATAAGACTAAACGTTCGTGCTGGGATAATAGGTCCTTGACAAGTAGAAAGCATAACAACCACAGCAGTCATTTCCTGATTGGTCTTAAGAGCTCTGTTCTTGCAGGCCAGCGTGTCTGGTTGCTGGGCACTGAGTGAGTTTTTAAAAAAAAAAAAAAACAGATTAATCTACCGTCTACACATTTCTGCCTGTCACTTATCGCTTATCAGAGAAGGGCTGGGTCTTTTCCCTTACAGGTTCACCAGATGAAATAATACTGGAGTGCTGCAGATTTTGGGTGGGGTGGGAGACAACGAACAAATGACTCTGATTATACACACTCACACTTACCAGCTGGAATCTCATGCACATCTGATGCAGATATGATGTATCTTAGTTATTCGATGCATTTGGAGTGTTCGGATGCTTGAACTTTATGAAATGCATTCTTACAACAATATGGCCAATGTTTAGAAGCACTTAAAAAGAAAAAGGTGTGTCTGATTGTGAGCTGTCAAACAACTATGACAGCCCCTTCACCCATCTACCTCCTCACCCTGAGGGCTTTGAACAAGAAAAATGATATATAATGTGTAAAACATTAAAATTAAGAAAACAAAAATTCAATAAATGTCATTAAAAAAACTGTCATACTAAATATTACATAACTTTTTTCCTTATGCACAGCCAAACACCACATAAGGAAAAATGTACATTAAAAATATGCTAAAAAATAATTATTATAAATAAAAAAATACAGTAAGAGATAAGGATACAAAAAAGGTGACACAATCTTAGTTTTTTAGAATTTTTTTTTTTTTAATATTACATATTTTTATAGGTCTATAAAATGTAATATTAAACAAATTACATTTATAAAATAAGCAAAATAAAGATATAGGGATAAAAAGAGGGTGAGAGAGGGTTATAATTTTTTTTTTTAATATGACATTTTTATATAATATTTAATATTAAACAAATTACATTTTTAAAAATGAGTAAAACTAACATTTTTAGGCCAGTGCATTGCAATGGAACATTAATGCACCCTGTTCAGTTTTTTCTCCAGATTTTATTATATATTTAACCCATGTCTTACAACGTCACAAGGCATACAACACAAAGATGATGTTCAACTGCTTCAAATGAAATCGATTTACTCATCTCCGGATTATTTTACAGATGATTTAATTGCACACAACACAAACATTGAGAAAGCTTTGTGGCTTTGTGTCAACTCCTCTGGAGAGTCAGGGATAATTGTATGTGATCTTATGAAAGAGAGTTATTCACTTTAAAAACCAAGAGGAAAAGTGGTGGGAGGTTAGTCAAACTCTTTTTTTTTTTTTTTCGCCTAATGAAAATCATCACAAGAGAGGTTGTTTGGAAAGCCAAATGGAAGATAACATATGGTTTAGGCCAGAAATATCACAGTGGATATTTTGTTGTTATTTGTGAACTTCTCTCTTTATGGATATATTTGCTATATAACATAGGGCTATGTGAAACATAAAAGACAGTGAGATTAAGATTAAGTTAAAGGTGCAATATGTAAGATTTTTGCAGTAAAATATCCAAAAACCACTAGGCCAGTGTTATATATTTTGTTCACTTAAGTACTTACAATATCCCAAATGTTTCTAACAATTTGTAAATCGTGAGAAAATTGCAATTTTAACCAAGGCTCCGGGACGTGTGAGGAGTCGCCTGTCAATTGCGTCATACCCGCGTTACCCTCGGTTTCTGGTTTTATTTTGTAAAAACCATGGAAACACCAAGGACACTTTAATATATTACGTTTTAATAGGCAAGGGAACAACTGTTTGGTTAAGTTTATTGACAGAAAACTAATTGTTGTTATATAGCTCAACAAATTTAGTCTTATTGTTTAAATCTACTTTTCTTGATTTTTTGCGAGCACCATGCTTTACCATGCCTCAGAGAAAAACACTATTTTGTGAAGTAGCTAACATAGCATAATCAGATGCAGCTTTATTTTTAGTAACAGTTTTCTCCATCATACAATACATTTTAAAATTAATTGCATGCTATTTATCAACACAAGCCACTGAGCATTTATTAATATGATATTCTAAAATCGATCTAGCTTACTGCAGTGTGCAACAAGTGTCTCGCAGCAGCCGCCGAGCGAACTCACAGAGTAACGTTATAACATCATTTTCAACACTCTCAAATGTATCTAATATGATAAACAGAGCTGCGTTACCTCATACTCATGACCGGAAAAGCGGAAGCGGCGCCGGCGCTTGTGGCATAATAAAAGTTCCGCTGCTCGCGGCATGTGTTGCGCAATCGCTCCAGCGGCCTCGTTCAGCTCCCACAACACTCGGTCCTGCTCTGCTTCATACTACAGCAGGGGTCTTCAAATAGTTTCATTCGAGGGCCGGATTATCAAATCAAAAAGTTGTGGTGGGCCGGGGGTCCAAAATTGTATTAATTAATAAAATTAATTACGTGACTTTCCCCCATTCATTCTCAATTACCCCCCACAAAACCCACCGCACGCCGGGGGTCTAATGGTTTTCTATGAGTAGAAACGGAGGCATGACTCCTGCTGTAACTTTACCTGCGGGTGTCGCTGTTGGGCAGTGTTCCTTAAGAAATACGTGTGACTTGCGCTCTTTTTAATGTCATAATTTGTAATATTTGTGTTGTTTTATATGTAATATGGATTATTTTCTTATCCTATTTTTTTTTTGAGGAGGCACTGCCTCCCTTGCCTCCTCGGAGGAAACGCCCCTGATATATATATATATATATATATATATTTCCCAAACTTCTATATATTTATATATATTCTATAGATTGTTAAAAAGTATATTAAGAAAAAAATAAAATATTAAGAACATATTAAGCAGCACAGCTGTTTTTTAACATTGATAATAATATGTTAGTTTGAAATAAGAAATGTTTCTTGAGCAGCAAATCAGCATATTAGAATGATTTCTGAAGGATCATGTGACACTGAAGATCAGAGTAATGATGCTGAAAATTTAGCTCTGCCATCATGGGAATAAATTATATTTTACAATATATTAAAATAGGAAACAGTTATTTTAAATTGTAATAATATTTCACAATATTACTGTATTTTTGATCCAATAAATGCAGCCGTGGTGAGCATGACAGACTTCTTTCAAAACCAAAACTTTTGAACAGCAGCACATATATTATAATATGATTATATTATTTTATATATTACCACATGCTACTGAAATAAATGCACTGCTTACTTGAAACATTCTTACTTAAGCACATCTGTCTATATATCCAGTAGACATCAAGGCAACTCACTAATCTCAGTGTCCATGAAGGAAGGATATAAAAAGTTTTTTTTTCACTCATTTTTGCTTTGATACTTCCCTCAGCACTTTAACACTTACAATTTTTCCACACACACACACACACACACTCACAGAAGTGGTCAAACACTCTAATGTCCCGGTCTCTATGAAGTTCAGACACTCTGTGAAGTCCTCCTCTCACACACACAAACGCTCCTGTTTCACACACAACGCTCTGTGCACAGACAAAACCTCTCTCTTTCTGTGTCTCACACACAGCTCTCCCTTTCTTTAATCTCTCCAACCACCTCCCCAAAAACACTCCTCAGCACATACACACTCCGCAGACCTCCCTCAGAGCTTGTACTCATCTCATCTCTGAAATGCATGAAAATAAGTTTGAAAGTAACTAAGTGGGAGAGATGGGAAAGGTGAACAGACGATGGAGAGACATGAGACGAGTGGGACTTGAGCTGTGAGTGGCTAGAGAGAAATAACGAGAGATGGAGAGAAAGAGAGAAAAGAGGCAGGGCAACTGCAGGGTTAAGTGTGTCTGGTGACGGGAAGGGAGAGAATGCTGTAGCAGTTCGTCAATGAATTGTTCATTTAAGTAAATCTTTTCACTGAATCAGTTGAACTGGTCTGAATGATTTGTTCATGAAACAGAGCAGTTCTCTTTTGAAAAGTGTTGTTATTGTGAACTAAAAATAAAACTTAAATTAGTTTTCATTAATTGAAATAAAGATATATAAATATTAGATGAAAAACATACATTCAATTTAGACATGTTGCCTTGGCAACTAACTCAAATAAAATAAGTTAAAATACTAAAATGACTAAAAACAGAAATATAAAAGCTAAATAGAAATATTTAAAAATAAAAACTAATAAAAATGACAAAAACAAAATTGCTAAAACTTACACTAAAATTTAAAGAGGACCTATAATGCCCCTTTTCACAAGATGTAATATACGTAAGTCTCTGGTGCCTGTTAAGTTTTAGCTTAAAATACCCCACAGATCATTTATTATAGCTTGTCAAATGTGCCCCTATTTGGGTGTGAGCAAAAACACGGCATTTTTGTATGTGTCCCTTTAAATTCAAATGAGCTGCTGCTCCCGACCCCCTTTCCAGAAGAGGGCGGAGCTTTAACAGCTCTTGCTTCAGTTGCTCAACAACAACAAAGCTGAAGAATCTCACACAACCAAAATGAGGATTGTCAGTAACGGTGTTCAGCCTTACATTGTTCAAACCGGAGTCAACTGATGGAGAGACTCAGGAAGAAGTTACAACATTTAGAATGCATCTGGACATTTCTGAATGGTTAGTGGATAAATTTATGTAGTTGCTGTGGAGTTGATTCAACTCATTGACCAGCATGTGCCATCATATTAATCTTTTTTGCAAATCCAGTGTTGAATTGACCCTCGTTTGTGAAGCAGTCTAGCATAAAATGACGGCATGCCAACAACTCTCTACTACAACAACTCTTCTTCTTCTTCTCAGTGACAGGGTTTATGTAAATTTTGGGGTTTGTGATGTCACTAACCTGGGAAGAAGCTTATTGGAATGGAACGGAACAGAAATAATGTATAAAAGAAACCATACTGGAAATATGTTTAGGACAGGACAGCTGTAGCATTTTCTAAAAGACAGAAAAAATAATAATGCTAATGCATATGGCTTTATTGGAATGATTAAAGAACCACTGAATTGATTCTTTTGAATTGTTTCAATGAAACAAACTGCTCAAAAGAACCGATTCATTGAAATGAATCAAATGTTTCATCGCTACACTGTAGAAAGGGGGAAGTAATGGCTTTCCTCCAGAATTCTCTCCTCCACCCTCTCTCAGGGTTGTTCTCATGGCTCTTTGGCCAGGGAGGGAGAGGAGCATCGCTGACTTTCTCGGCCCTTGTGCTACAACCACAGAGAGCTTTTTGTGATGGGAGCCCACGCTTGTCACTTGCATTCGATCCTCCTGGACACGTTGCAGTGGCGGCCTACCGGGGTCGCCCCCAGGGTGCTGATCAGGTGACCTTCCCACCGCGTTCACAACAGGAACAACAGCATGTCTCTAGAGGCAGGCACACATGTATTTAACACACACACATTTTCCCTTTGTGGATTACAGCCACGTTCACAGATACATTAAAGCTCACTCACACATGCACACGCTTACACACATACACACACACACGCACTCCTCTTTCCCACGGATGCACATTGTTCACTTCCCAAGCCTCATTAATTCAGTAAATACAGAAAGTAACAAATATAAAGTACATCACATTCTGAACTTCACGTTCAAATACTTTTACAGGATTGTCTTTTTATGTTGTTTCAGTGCTATTTTTTTTAAACATGATTTAAAGTTCTCTAAAGTTCTCTCCATTTCAAAAATCATTATTAAGGGTTAGTTCACCCAAAAATGAAAATCATGTCATTAATTACTCACCCTCATGTCCTTCTACACCCGTAAGATCAAATATTTTTGATAAAATCCGATGGCTCAGTAAGGCCTGCATCGCCAGCAATAATGCTCCCTTTTTCAGTGCCCAGAAAGCTATTAAAACATATTTAAAACAGTTTATGTGACTACATTGATTCAACTTTAAAATTATAAAGCGACAAGAATACTTTTAGTGCACCCAAAAATAACAAAATAGCGAATTTATTCCACAATATCTAGTGATGGGCGATTTCAAAACACTGCTTCATGAAGCTTTGAAGCTTTACAAATCGAATCAGTGGTTTGGAGCGCAGAAATCACATGATTTCAGTAAAGGAGGCTTCGTTACGTCGTAAGTGTTTTGAAATTTCAATGGTTCGTGTGACTCTGGCAGTTTGATACAGGCTCCGAACCACTGATTTGAAACAAAAGATTCATAAATCTTCGAAGCTTCATGAAGCAGTGTTTTGAAATCGCTTATCACTAGATATTGTGGAATAAAGTCGCTATTTTTTTATTTTTGGCGCACAAAAAGTATTCTCTTCGCTTTATAATATTAAAGTTGAACCACTGTAGTCACATGATCTGTTTTAAATATGTTTTTAGTAGCTTTCAGGGCACTGAAACAGGGAGTGTTATTGCTGGCGATGCAGGCCTTACTGAGTCATTGGATTTTATCAAAAATATCTTAATTTGTGTTCTGAAGATGAACGAAGGTCTTATGGGTGTAGAACGACATGAGGGTGAGTAATGAATGACATAATTTTCATTTTTGGGTGAACTAACCCTTTAAAAATAGCACTGAAGCAGCAATGAAGGCAATTCCCAGATGTGCACACCTTCTATCTCCAGGCATCTTATGAGGAGCCATTATGAATGTTGGAATTACCTTCAATTTGTCTGATTTGACCATTTGGGATTCTCACTATCTGGATTGACTTCCTCTCATTCAACTTTGTTCTTGACTTCTATTCTTTGAAACTCTCCCATGTCCAGTGTGAATGAGTTACATGGAGGCACTATGTCTTGGCCAGGGCACTGAGGACTAAGGAGGGTCCGCCCTGGCCAAAGAGCTTTCATGATAGACCCTCTCTGACTCCCAGAGAATCTCTCTCAGAAGTTTCAGGAGATCATAGACTGTTGATATTGTCTTGTTATTGTCTCAGATGCAAGTTGAAATCTTATGGGAAGTGATAAATACTTGTTCTGGAGGAGAGAATTTGATGATTTTTCAATCTTTATGATTTTGAGCACTTTGAGAAACTTAACTTTAAGACAACAATGTCAGAAAAATACATTGCAGCAAAGTGCAATGATCTCTGACGTCTGCAATAAATGAGATCCTTGACTGAGCTTTGTACTGTGTGTCTGTGATAAAATATATAAATCAATTTTAGAAAATATGGGGGAATAGATTTCAGTGTACTTGAGAAGCTCCCACTAAAACAGGTTTTGTATAAGAATATAATACACACACACACACACACACACACACACACACACACACACCACATGTTGGGTTTCCATGTTTAATGGGGACATTCCATAAGCGTAATGGTTTTCATACTGTACAAACTACATATTCTATCCCCCTACACTAACCCTACCCCTAAACCTACTCATAACAGAAAACTTTCTGCTATTTTAGATTTAAAAAAAGAGAGAGAGATAATTCTGTATGATTTATAAGCTTGTTTCCTCATGGGGACCAAAAAAATGTCCCCACAAGGTCAAAATTTACTGGTATTATACTTGTGGGGATGTATTTGCACATAGGGAATACCAGGACACACACACACACACACACACACACACAGGTTTGTTTTTGTGAATTGTGGGGACATTCCATAGGCATAATGGTTTTTATACTGTACAAACCATAATCATTCTAATATGCTGATTTGCTGCTCAAGAAACATTTATGATTATTATCAATGTTGAAAACAGTTGTGTGCTTTTTTTTCAGGATTCCTTGATGAATAGAAAGTTGAAAAGAACAGCATTTATCTGAAATACAAAGCTTTTGTAACATTATACACTACCGTTCAAAAGTTTGGGGTCAGTAAGACTTTTTATTTTTATTTTTTTGAAAAGAAATGAAAGAAATGAATACTTTTATTCAGCAAGGATGCATTAAATCGATCAAAAGTGACAGTAAAGACATTTATAATGTTACAAAAATTATATTTCAAATAAATGCTGTTCTTTTGAACTTTCTATTCATCAAAGAATCCTGAAAAAAAAAAATTGTACACAATAAATATTTCTTGAGCAGCAGATCAGCATATTAGAATGATTTCTGAAGGATCATGTGACACTGAAGACTGGAGTAATGATGCTGAAAATTCAGCTTTGATCACAGGAATAAATTACTTTATAAAATATATTCAAAAAGAAAACAGTTATTTTAAATTGTAATAATATTTCACAATATTACTGTTTTTACTGTATTTTTAATTAAATAAATCCAGCTTTGGTGAGCAGACGAAACTTCTTTTAAAAACATTAAAAATCTTACCATGTCCAAACTTTTCACTGGTAGTGTATATATATATAAAACTAAAGTAAATTTTTGAATTGTTAACATGTTTTCCACTACAAATGTGCAGTGCACAGTCCAAATGGTGTGCCCCTATTGACAATAAAAAGTAAAGGAAATAAAATAGGTTTACACTTGCTTCATAAAACCTGTAAGTAAAGTCACTGGGTTCAGAATCATGTGTATACTTGTAAAAAATGTTCTTGCAAAAGGCAGGCTGGTGTTTTACGACCAGCACAATGAGTCTGTGCGGCAGTGTGCTCACAGCACTTCCCAGTGTTGTGCTGAGCGATCCCCTCACTGATAAACAGTGCCCTCTCCACCCTTACACGTCTCTATCAAGATCTGGAACCGCTGCCACTTTAGTACCGTTCCCACATTGGCCTGATGCATACGCATGCAACGCACTCACACACTCCTCTTTAACATGCCCTTTGGAAATCCAAGGGAAGTTACTGTGCAAGCGGTCAAAGCAATGTACCAATGTAAAAATATCACTCTGTGTGAGCGTTTTATCACATCTTTTGGGTTTCTGTGCTTGGTTTATAAGCTTGATGGGTTGGACTGGACTCTTTTTAGGTTATTTGCTCAAAATACACTCCACTAATTAACATTTGATTAACAGTAACTCACTGCGGGTCGTTAACGTGAAACATTAAGCCCCTTGGGATGCACTGCGGATAGCATAGTTTAATACTGGGGAGGTGGTTAGAGTGACGAACAAGAGAATATTTCATGAGCTATATGTCTTTTTTTTTGCTGTCAGATCAAACCTCAGTCTAAAGATGTTGCATAGTTCACCCAAAAATGAAAACTTAGTCAGCATTTACTCACCCAAAGCTGTACGAGTTTCTTTCTTATGTGGAAAAAGAAATGCGGGGGGAAAAAAGTTCAAGTCAGGAGGGTCCAATGTTGTTTTGGACCTCAGTGACTTTCATTGTATAGACAAAATAGTTAAAACATTCTTCAGAATATCTTTTTGTAACTAAGTATCTAAAAATTTATATACACTACTGTTCATAAGTTTAGGGTTGGTAAGATTTGTTAATATTTTTTTTAAAGTAGTCTGTTGTGCTCATAAAGTCTGCATTTATTTGATCAAAATTAAAGTAAAAACAGCAATAGTGCAAAATATTATTACAATTTAAAATAACTCTTTTCTATTTTGTATTTTCTTCCTGCATCATTACTCCAGTCTTCAGTGTCACATGATCCTTCAGAAATCATTCTAATATGCTGAGTTGCTGCTCAATAAACATTTATGATTATTATAATCACTTTTGAAAACAGCTGTGCTGCTTAATATTTTTGTGGAAACAATGATACAGTTTTTGTCAGGACTCTTTGATGAATAAAAAGCTCAAAAAGTATTTAAAAAAGAATGGGAGTGTAAATTTAAAGTTTGTCACAGCTAAGAAAGCTAAAGACAATTTTTACTGATAAAATGTTTGACATTTGAGAGATTACACCAAACTTATTCCCATATAAATGAACTACAATCAAATCAAGCATTACAACATGGAAAACAGCTTTCAAAACCAAAAAAGGCCCACATAATAAATTAAGTAAGACCAATAAGGGAGAGTGGCCAAAGACACATCCTTATTAAACATCCTAGTCAAAAACATGACTCTCATTACTTAAACCAATGATTTACTGCTGTCATATCAGGGTGGAGAAGTCTGGCTGGAGGGAAAAAAGTGTCGCCCTTTCATGAAAAATGGAGAGCTGTCGGAAATGGCGAGGGCGAGCAAGCAGTGCCGTGGGGTTGCCGGTGTGCAGCGCAGGGAGGAAGCGGCGCTCAGAGCCGCAGGGGAAAGGCTGCATCTGGTCGCTAATGAGCCGCTCACAGGCAGCGACGTTCTCATCAGCTCTGTTTGTTTTCACAGGCCTCTCTGTGTCCACTCCATGATTGTTTTGCTTGGTAGGCCCTACCGTCGTTCTCAGGCTCTCGGCCCCTTATTTATCAAGCGACTGCCTTGTTTTTTTCTTTGCCTCGAGTTCATTGGGCTAAATATAATCTCTCCTTCCTTCTCGCCCAGTCACTTGCATTGTGACAGCCAGTGGTTCTCAGCTACATCAGTACGCAGAGATAGATTGGGGGTGTTTCCAATTGCTTTAACCTTCTCTGGCTGTGGTCCAATGAATGCAACACGAACAGGATGTATTACAAACATTCTCTCAAATGCATGTGAGTGGAAAAGATACGGTTGCTTTTTAGATGACTAAGGATTAATGTCTAAAGTTAAAAAATGAACTTTCTGAACTCTGGAACTATGAAGCTGTTTTTTTTTTTTTTTTTACATGCATTTTTAAATAATTTTTATTGAGAATGACACAAAACAACTTTTGACAATTAAAGTTTATTAAAAAAAAATTAAAGGAATAATTAATTTTGTCATAATTGACCTTAATTGTTCCAAACCAATATGACTCATTTTGGCTGTATAGTCTTCCATACAATGCAAGAAAATATTTTGTTTCCAGTAATCACTTGCTGACTGTGAATTATTCATCACTTCAGGTACATCTATTCAGCTTCAAATTTTTTTTTTTCTAAAAATAAAATAAAATAAAGTTAAATTAAATTAAAAAATAAATAAATAAATAAAATAAACGGAGGAAATCCAAGAGGGTCCTCGCACCTTGGTGCTCAGGCCCTAAATAACATAACATAACATAACATAACATAAAATAAAATAAAATAAAATAAAATAAAATAATAAAATAAAATAAAATAAAATAAAATAAAATAAAATAAAATAAAATAAAATAAAAATAAAATAAATTAAATTAAATTAAATTAAATTAAATTAAATTAAAAAAGTAAGAAAAGATGCCCTTTGATGGACTGGCCATTCTGGCTAAACTGCTAAATATTTCAGTTTGTGTTAATCAAAAGTCATAGGGTGACATAGGTTGAGCAAATAATGACAGAATTTAAATTTCTGAGTGAATTATTTTTTTAACCAGCCTTTTTCTTATTTTTAAGCCTTTTTCTACTATTCCAATGATTTTTTTTGAGAGGTCTCCTTCACAATTTAAGTTTCTTTCTGATCTCATCGACAGACATGAACTAAGGTTGTCTGTTTTTACAGCTTGAAAAAACAACCACATGACTTGTGATCAGTAATCCCTCTTATCGTGGACATGTTGTGACTCCCCCTGCCATAATTCCTGATCAGTGATCCTTAAATGCTAATATTACTTCTGTGATTTTTGGCCCTTTATAGAAGTCCCGCACATTTCTGTCCACGCTCGAAACGCTCGACCAGCTTAGGGATAAAAGTTGGTCCTCAGACCCCTAAAACCCTCCTGAATACCCTTTCAGACGTCCAGCGCGGGGGGTTTGGACTCTGATCCACACTCCTTTTTACAAGTACCACTGTTCAAACGTGACAGCAGGCCAGCACTTCAGAAGACTGATTCAAAGGTATGGCCATGGGCCGCTGTTCAATGGATCCTACTCATCACATGCTCTTTGGCTAAATCATCATGACCTGAGATTTCAACCACTCCGCCACACTCTTTCCCAGGCTTTTCTCCTTGTGCATGCTCTGGTGACAGCCAAACCGCCAGCCAGAACGAACCCCCACCCTCTTCCTTTTTCTCTTCAAACATTTCCTAACCAGACTCCTTCTATGAAAATACATAACCGATGCACCCCCAAGAGAAAAGAGGGACAGAAAGAGAAAAAAGAGACTCCGTGCATGTTGCATTATGCAATGGAAGGGGGCCGTCGCTGGGCAGACAGTGGCACTCTGTGTGAGAGAGCGTGGGGCACGGCGGGGCGGCGTGGTGCTGGTGTTGCGCTGGGAACGGGGCGATCTTGGTGAGCCGTGGGAGCGACGGTGAGGAGGACAGGACTCCTGGCGGCTCTGTGCTTCTCTCCCCCAGCCCTTTATCTCTCACGCAGGAGAAGTGGGTCAGCTTTGGGGGCCGAGGTACGGTTACATTTGAGAGCCTCCACTGAATGAGCTCTACTCCCTTGATTACAGGGCAACGTTTCAAAATGCAATTTATCAGAAGTGTTACAAAAGATGAAATGAGAAACTGAAGGGAAATCTTTAGGCCTGCAGTAAGTAATCTGGGAACAGGAGCTGATATGAGATCATTTGTAGTCTTATTTGTGTTCATTGAAAATGATGACAGTTTTACACGTTCATGTCCTCTTATCTTTTTGGATGTTCTAAAAGTGCTGATAATTAGTACTATAACAGCAGTATATGAACACATAGGCCCAGTTTCACAGACAAGGCTTAGATTGAGCCAGGATTAGACCTTAGTTCAATTAGAACATTTAAGTATAGTTTTTAGAAATGTGCCTTAGAAAAAAACAATACTGGTGTGCATCTTGAGACAAAACAATGGCACTGACATATTTTAAGATATGTCAGTGCAAGTTGCTTTCAGTTCACACAGCTCAAACATGCATTTTATTCTGAGACTAGTCTTAAAGGCCCCGATATTGGTTACCCATGGCAAAGTTCTTTTTCTTTCTTCGTTTAGGGGTAAAACGAATTTCGAAATACGTGAGCATATGCGATATATTGTTGTTGAACATCTGACACCGCCCAAACTGCTGAGAGGGGCTTTTAGATGAATCTGTAAATATGTGCTGCTTGCTTTCCTCTCAATAACAAAAAAATAAAAAATAAATAAAAATTGAGAAAACAGCAAGCATTTTAATAAAGCATAAGAAAAGCATCTGATCGTAGCAAAGTGGATATGTTTGTTTGCACGAGCTCTGCAATTTGCACTCTAGTAAAGTCATGTCACGTTTATTTATAAAGCACTTTATACAATAAATTGCTTAAAATCAAGCAGCTTTACTGTATTAAACATGAAAAACAGTGTCAGTGTCTCGTTTCATCATAAGTACTACTTAATTTTCTAATATAAAGCAGCTCTCCATGTGTTCATGTTTTCACTCACGGACGTTTCAAATCGGCAACAAAATCTGACATCAAATGTCCCATAAATATTGTTTCTTATGCTCAAATAGCATTAAAAAAAAAGCTTGCACGAGCCAATGCGCATGTGCAGTCCTAAGCGCGAATCTTGGGTTTCTATGGGAACTGGAGCTTCTAACTGCAGCTGCAGTGACGCAATGACTATATCAATCAGCTACTGGCTCTTTTACTTAGAAGGCGGGACTTATTCTGACATATTGCGCATTGCAGTTTCTCCCATTCAAAACTAATAGGAGTGAACCGTCTTTCTATATCTATAGTCTTTGCTATTACGCAGTCGCCATGGACCGAAGGTGTTTACCAGCAAGTTTCCAGAAAGTTCACTTTGGCAAGCTGTTTCGAACTCCAAAGGAAGTTCATTTTGGACTGATTTTGTTCAAAATTACGTCACATCAGTTCTTTCTTCGATTTCGTTTTAAGTATATCGAGGCCTTAAGTCTTATTTGTGAAACCAGCCAAAAATGTATCACTTCGCATTTCTGTTCACCAGCTAGCAACTCCAGCAGAACAAAAATAGACCAAAAATGGCTAAATCACCAATTAACTCAAGTTACATAAGTTACTCTTGTTTCTTGGTTCTAGAATTTTTTATAAAAGCAATAATACACACAATTGTGCCGCTGTACTGAATTTCAGCACATCTGTGATTACCTGCAGCACTTTTTTCAAATCTATACAGTATTAAAGGGAAAGTTCAACCAAACATTCTGTCATTTTACTCATCTTTATGTTGTTCCAAACATGTATCTATTTCTTTCTCCTGCAAAAGACAAAATAAGATTAAGGATTTTCATTTTTGCTTGATCAATCCCTATAAGTAAGTGAGTGAGTGAGTAAGTGAGAGACAGACAATCGATCGATATAGACAAATAGACATGCAGATGATAGACAGACAGACAGAAAATGTCAATGATATATCTCAATGCACTTCCTGCAAAATCAAGAGCTAAATATTTTGGCATAAATATCTTAGCATAAAAACCATCTTTCTTAGTATTTATACATTACTGACCAGCCTTAAGTTTAAGTTGAGCTAAGCTAAATATCATGTGAGTATAATTTATGCCAGGTTTCTCTTTTAGATGTCATCGCTGGGGTTACATTTCAGAGCCAAAATGATGGCATTTCAACATGTTGGTCGTCAAAGAGGACGTAGTGCTACTGCGTTTAAAGCGCGTCAATAATCGATTCCATGGCCGCCAAAGGCTTCACCTCCACTTTAACAAGAAGTGAGCAGAGCGGAGGCACAGACCTCTAACTGTGCGTCACCGCCGCAGCCTCTCACAGGCTCTAAATCAAAGCTCAGGAGCCATGAATGACAATGTCCCTTTCTTCAGGCTCTTCCCTCTGAGGAAGAAAGGCCTGCGAACCCCCAATGTGATCCCTGAGAGGGGACAGCGTGGCCTCCCCCCTTCCCTCCCCACCGCTGAACTCAGTTTATGGCCGGGCTGAGGTTGCTCACTTCAAGGTAGTGTTCTTTTGAACAGTGGCGTTGCCGGGGCTCGTGTTACACCTGCCCCCGCTCTAACCTCTCCTCATTCACACGGCCCTCCGGGACAAGGCCCTTCTCTGTCTGCTTGCCCCGCCGCACAAAGCACCCACAAGCCATCACTGCCAGTGCTGTTTGTTAGCCACCATCGCCCCAGCACTGTCCGCTCACACAATGTGTGACTGTGGTGGAAAGGCCCCCCTGACACCCAGCAGAGGCAGCCGGGGGGATTCCAGATCCATTACCCATCGCCATGGCAATCTACGGAAAAGAAGTTTTATGTTTTATTTATATAAATGTATACCTTGAATGCACTGTAAGTCGCTTTGGATAAAAGTCTGCCGAATGAATCAATGTAAAGCTTGTACTTATTTTGGGATTTAATGTTCAAATGAACCCAAGAAATTGCTTCTTCAAAGTTTCTGATCCAAATGTCATCCATTTGTTTTTACATGCTTCATAGCTATTGAAATATATCTGTATACACTACTGATCAGTAAGATTTTTTAATGTTTTGAAAGAAGTCTCTCATGCTCACAAAGGTGGTTTTTATTTGATCAAAAATACAAAACAGCTGATAACACATGATCCTTCAGAAATCATTCTGATTTGATGAAATATTTCTTATTATTATCATTGTTAAAAAGAGTTGTAATGCAAAATATTTCAGGATTCTTTGATGAACAAAGTTCAAACAGCATTCATTTAAAATAATAAAAAAAAATTGTAATAATGTTACGGTTAAGTCTTTACTGTGACTTTTGAGTGATTAAATGCATCCTTGTTGAATAAAAGTATTAATTTAAAAACTATTTCTCATACTGACCCCAACATTTTGAGCAGTATAGTGCATGTGGCAATCAGTTTATTTTGAGTAAATTTAAGACATGCAAATTTGCTGGCCATAATTACTCTGCATATTTAGTAATTCTGCAATGTTATTTAATAAACTCATTCATGTCATTAATAACAGAACACAGAAGCACAATAAAGAGCCAAATGTGCAACGAGCTATTGGACTATAAGTTCTTTGGTTTGTGTGTAGATGTTCATTTTAAAAAAAGAAATTGCTGCAAAAATTTGATTCCTGCCTGCATAAAGGATTACTTTCATTCACTCTCAGAAAAAAAGGTACAAAAGCTGTCACTTAAGGTACTAATATGCACTCTTTAGGTACAAAGGTGTACCTTTTGAAAGGATACCGCCCCAGTGACAGCTTTTGTACTTTTTTCTGAGAGTGTTGGGAACTGCCCAGAAATATATGACATTATAAATTAATATCCCATTACAGTCACATTTCCAAATAAGACCGATTAATACAGGAATATGCTAACACGTCTTTGGATTTTGTTGTACACAGCTAGTTGTTTACATGACACATATTATCAAGATATGGCCAAATTTGTAATAATATAAAATATTCTTGAGTTAAATTTCTGAACCTTAAAATTTGTCAAGTCACTTTCACTTGAGTCGTAGAGGTTCTTTACTCTGTTAACAGAGCAGGCCAGAATCTAATCACAAACACAGACAACACAGCACTGAGGAGGACGGCCTGTTAAAGTATCAGCGGGGGTGCCGAGAGCAGACCTGCCGTCGTTCCCAACACACTCCTGTGAGTGATGCTCTGAAGACCCCACGTGCCCTCTGTAAACATCCCCCTGCTCCACTGACGGGACAGCACCGCATTCTCACGAGAAACCGTTGTCGTATCCCACTCTCCATGTCCGAGGCAGTTCACACAACTTCCAGAGAGCTGCAAAATCCCCCAAAAGAGTTCCCAGAGCATTTTTAGCTTCTGTTTCTAATATTAGACCTTCTCTGGTCAACTAGGATCAAAGGTCGGCAGAACGCTTGAAATGTAATACAACCGAATGGTTAAATATAGAGGAAGAGACAATTAGGGAGATGAGCGGTCAGCAGCCCAGTGTCTTTCTGCAGTCAGCTGTGGGTCTATTTTCTGCTGCCAGAAGAAGAGAGGAAGGAACATTGTGTTTCCTGTAAATAAAGAGAGGAGTGCAGCTATCATTGTTTTGACAACGGAAGCTACGTCGCTGTTGTTCTTTTTCTGACACCCGTCACATCTACGTGTGAAAAGAAGTGTTCCCTACTGGCCCAGAGGTCAATCAGAACCATTCACAAGTTGAAATGAAGATCTCTACGTCAGATGAAGTTGTAAACAACACTGGAGTTTCTTGCCTTAAAGGGATGAAGCGGTTCAAATGACATCTGTGAAGCCTCATTTAAAAACATCTTGATTTTATTTTTAAAGTGATCTAAAACACAATCACAGTTTTAGTGTTTAAATGATCTAAAATCAAATGATGGTAACATCTAATAATAATAACACTAAAAGACTATACTTGCAATAATGCAAATCAGATCAAACATCCAGAAATCCAGCAATGTTGTTATATTAAGATAATATTTTATATTTATGTTGAAATTTACACTATACTGTTTAAAAGTTTGTGGTCAGTAAGATTTTGTTTTTAAATTAATAAATTAATCAAAAGTGACAATAAAGATATTTATAATGTTACAAAAGATTTATATTTCAAATAAATAATATTCGTTTGAACTTTCTTAAAAGATCCTGAAAAAAATATGTATAAAATATATGCTTTCCACAAAAATAGTAACTGTTTTCTACATTGATAATTATAAGAAACGAAATGAGCAGCAAATCAGCATATTAGAATGACTTCTGAAGGATCATGTGACACTGAAGACTGGAGTAATGGTGGAGAAATTATTCACAAGACAAAAAAAAAAAAAAACACTAAAAAACATTTTTATATTAAATAGAAAACAGTTATTTTAAATTGTAATATTACTGTATTTTAGATTAAAAAAAAGCAGCCTGGTGAGCATAAAACATAAAAAAAAAAACATTAAAAAATGACCAACCCCAAACTTTTATATTTATATTTATTGGATGAGTCATATGAATTTATCTTATCAATTAGTGTTTTCTACAACGTTCATGTCATTTAGTGAGACAAAATAGGCTATGCATTTACTAACAGAGAAACTTTAATTTTACATTTACATTCATGTTACATACACTCACTTTGACTAAAAGCATCATATATTTTCTGCATGAGCTAATCAAACCATTTTTTAAATCGTATTTCAATAAAGCTGATAGAAGGTCTCCCACAATGTGCAAAATATCCACAGCACATCCTTCCTGGTGGATGTTCAAGAAGTGATAACCAGAACACCCATGAGCAGGATGTATTGTCTACAAACTCTCTACAAATAGAGCATACCTCCAGGAAACGGTGTCATGAGAAAAAGCGATGACATAGGTAGGGAAAGATGACCATCACAGAGTAAAAGCTATATCTGTCGCTACAAACACACGCCCAAAAAAGATTTTCATTAGAAAGAGACTCATATCCTGTAAATAATGAGTCAGCCATCTTAAACTGTCTTGAATGAATAAGTTTGCTGCAATTCAATGCTATACCAGAAAAGCATTTCTTAAATCAACATTGAATCAGTTTTGTAGTCTCTGAGGAATGTGAACATGGTGAGGTGGGCGTTTCTCAATCCCACTCACTTGCTTTAAGGAAACATTGTAGACAATGCATATGTCAAGGCCAAAACAACTGAGGGAAGAATGATTTTTATAACATTTACTAACAGTCAAAAGATGGTTAAATGATTAAAATTTAAGAAGCACATGATTTCAATCTATTAAAAAGTAACAAATCTTGGACTATGTTTTTCAGGTTTACATTGACATTTTCCCACAGAAACTTGGAAGAACGACGCTTGATACTGTGTGACACTGTAAAGTGAGGCTCTTTGAAAATATAAAACGAAAAAAAATAAATTATAGACAAATCACACAACAGTTGGTAAAAAATGGTAACAGTAGTACTTTGGTATATAATGGCCTACACTATAGGAGTGAATGATTACCATATTCATGTTATTTAAATAGTAAATATCTGCAAATATGGTATATGTCTGGGAAAAAAATAAAAAATAAAAACGAAAAAATAATAATGTTGTATCATGATATGCTTTGATACTTTTCATTGGTAATTTTAAAAATAAAATTGTTCGTTTGCTTTAAATCATGAAAATATGAAAATAATTGTTTAATTTTATTAATAATCAATGTCAATTATAACAAAGCAATAAATCTTAAAAAAAAAAAAAGACTATTTATTGCACTAAGACTATGGCACTATTTTCTTACATATAGGAATGTTTCTTTTATTTATAAATTATATATATCGTACACATATAACATATTATTTTTAAAGTAGGCCTCGACTTGTGCAGTAAGGTAACACCCCATTGACTTGCTTGTATTCTGTCACCATCTAGTGGCGGCTTTATGTCATTACCACAACCGGCAGTTTAATCGCTTGGGCGCGCTGTATTAATTTCCGGGTGAGCGCTGACGTCGGCGTCCTATTGGTTGGTTTAACGGAATGGACAACATGTTACAATTCATGAAATTAGTCGGACAGCTAAAAGTGAGTGAAATTCGTATTGATACAATGTTTTGCAGGTCGTATATGCTATATTAACGCTTGCTTGTTTTACAGCGCGTACCACGAACAGGATGGGTGTACAGAAATATCAAACAGCCTGAGAGTGTGTCTGATCATATGTACAGAATGTCAATGATGGCCTTAACAATACAGGACGTCAGTGTCAATAAAGAAAGGTCTGTATGAGGGGTCCTAAAATCTAGGGTTATTTGCATATAAGTCAACTATTTAACTGAGCCAACGCTGATGTCCTTACTCATGTTTTTCATGTTTATTTGGGGATGAGGGTTGACAGTTTAATCCACAGCATGTGCTTATTCATATAAGGTTTAGAAAAAGATTAAATAATACCAGTTATATCCTCTTCGGGTTCTTGTGTTACTTAGAGCCGTTGTTTTTCAACGGCTCTGTTGTTATTATTATACGTAACCTAGCAACAACGTTGTAACGTGTTTTACTATAACTTCCAAACATACAGACCTTCAGTGTAAAAGCGAACAAAAGTCTGTGTGGCAACAGTTTCTAAAGTATGATTGGTTAGTAGAGACTTTAAGGCGGGGCTTAGAGAAGAGTCAATTCATTTAAGCATTCATATTTGTTAAGTTCATTGAGATTGATTCACATTTGTACAGTTCATTTTGATTCGTTCACAATTGTTCGGTTCCTTTACACTCATTCGCATTCTCTTTTGTGCACTACGTTGAGACCGATTGAGACTCATTCACACGTGTGCGAATAGATTCATTTACACGTGTTCGATTCATAGATTCATTCACAGTTGATTCCTTCACATTAGTGCGGCGGCGTTGTTCATTTATACTGTATGGTAGGAAAGTATGCAATTTCAGATGCAGCCATTCACACTAGATTCATTTACACATGTTCAATTCATTAAGATCCATTCACACTTGTGCAGTTCATTTAGTTTCAGTCATACTTGTTCGATTAATTTATTCTTGTTCATTTAGTTTAGATTCATTCATATAGTCAAATGTTTTCTTTGATTTGTTCTTATATGGTCAAAATTGAAACAGTTGCTAAAGTATGATTGGTTAGTAGAGACTTTAAGGCGGAGCTTAGAGAAGAGTCGATTCATTTAAGCATTCATATTTGTTAAGTTCATTGAGATTGATTCACATTTGTACAGTTCATTTTGATTCGTTCACAATTGTTCGGTTCCTTGACACTCATTCGCATTCTCTTTTGTGCACTACGTTGAGACCGATTGAGACTCATTCACACGTGTGCGAATATTCATTTACACGTGTTCGATTCATAGATTCATTCACACTTGATTCCTTCACATTAGTGCGGCGGCGTTGTTCATTTATATTCATTGGCTGCGTCCCAAATCGCATACTCAATTGAGAAGGTACTTATTTTGAATAAGTAATTACTTCATAACCACTGAAAGTACGTTCTATATAGTAAGAGTGTCTGTAGTATGAATGTATTCTCGACCTACTACTACATTACCCGTGTTGCCTTTATCGTTTAACCCAGACCTACCAGCATCAGTTACGTCGCTTCACTCCCATTCACAAATCCTCTCCTGTGGCCTCATGGTATAGTAAAGTGTCCATCATATGCACACTTCAGAATCTCGCCGGAAGTAGTAGGTCATTCAGGTATTTTTTATGAGAACTGTGAATTCTGACATACATCTTTTGTCACATTCGCCTACTGTATGGTAGGAAAGTATGCAATTTCAGATGCAGCCATTCACACTAGATTCATTTACTCATGTTCAATTCATTAAGATCCATTCACACTTGTGCAGTTCATTTAGTTTCAGTCATACTTGTTCAATTAATTTATTCTTGTTCATTTAGTTTAGATTCATTCATATATGAATGTTTTCTTTGATTTGTTCTTATATGGTCAAAATTTCTTTAAATAAACCCGTTGAGGTGTTTGCATAAATGTTCTAGAAAGCTAATTTCAAGCAACGTGAATTCTACCAAATGTGTAAATGTCTTTACAATACTAAGTATAATAGGAAAAACAAAGACAATTATTCTAAAATGTACAAAGTAAATAATAACCTAGACTGAGTTGGCGTCTCCAAACTTGAGCGTTCATTTAGATGCATTCACATAACTGATCAGCTCTTCTCTTCACAGATGCATGAAGCTGGCTTTGGTTCATGACTTGGCTGAGTGTATTGTAGGAGATATTGCTCCAGCAGACAATGTTAGTAAAGCAGAGAAGCACAGAAGGGAAAAGGTATGATGGTTTTAAGTTTTTACATTTGAAATATTTCGTTTGTGTACACATTAAACATTGAAAATCTTTCTCTTTAGGAGGCAATGGTGCATATCACAGGCCTTTTAGATGATGGCTTGCGGAAAGAGATTTACAACTTATGGGAGGTCAGTTAATGATCAAAACAAAACAACTGGACCAATTTCTTCTTTTTTTTTTTGGTTTGGAATGACATTATAAACTGGACTGCATCCCTCACAGGAGTATGAGAATCAGTCCAGTCCAGAAGCCAAACTGGTGAAGGAGTTAGACCAGCTGGAGATGATAATACAAGCTCATGAATATGAAGAGTTAGAGGGGAAACCTGGAAGACTACAGGAGTTCTTCACCTCCACTGAAGGTTTGAGCTTGATTTCTAACTTCTACAAACTCAGGATCCAATTAGATGAGTGATTCTAAGAAGAGCAAGCAATGTAAATTGTATCAGAAGTGCTCAGCAGTGGCCATTCACAGCCATAAAGATTTGTGAATTAACTAATCGAGCCTGTCTCATCACACTCTACACCATGTTCAACATGTTCCAGACCAACATTCCTGACTGAAACAACATTCCATTCAACCAATCAGATTTGAGGGACAAGTTTACAGTTTATGTCAAGTTTAGGCTTACAACCAGCAGGGTTAGATGCTTCTACAACAGTGTTATTCACCTATCATTCCCCTCTGATTTTAGGAATAAGTTATGGGTAGGGTTAGTTTACGGGTAGGGATATGGTTAGGACTAAATTTTCGGACCGGAATGTTGTTCCAGGCTCAATGCATTTAACTCGGCAAACTCAGGACTGCTCTAAGACACAGATGTGTTTTCCCCTCTCATCACAGGCAGGTTCCATCACCCAGAGGTGTTGGGTCTGGTGAAGAGTTTGAATGAGGAAAGAGCTCGCCACATCGCTGCCAGAGGAGATGATACTGCTGAGAAGACCACTGACACAAGCTCTCACACCCTAGCAACACCATGATCACAATTCCTGTCAGGCAATGAAGCTACCTCCACACACGTGTACAAGAGTGTTAATTTTGTCGAGATATACTGTATTATTATAATCTTATTTCATTGTACAGAAGCATGGTTTGTGGTTGTGTGATGGTCCTGTCCTGTTTGTTTGAATGTTCTGCAGGACATGATTTGTTTCCACGGTTGTAATTTTATTGATAAAAATCAGTCTTTTTATTAAAACCAAATAGGAGTATGTAAAACAGTTTTTTTCACCTAACAGAAGTTCTTTTTTTTATCAGCATTTTACTGCCTTCCTGTATTACATTCTTTAATAAAAAGAATGTTTTATGACCACTGAACCTGACTTTGTTAAATGCATCAAAAGAACTGTAACTCATTCTGCAATAACTTTCAAAATGTTTTTGTAAACACATATTCAGTTCTGCAATACTGAAATTTTGACTGAGCAAGTGGAAAGCAAAGCATAAAGCAACAAAAAAGTGAATTGAAGGTCAAAATTTTTACAGAGACTTTTCCACACTTTACCGTCTTAATAATGATGAAGGAACAGTAAAATTAATCTTCATGTTATGGTTTATGATTACGATTCAGTTCACCTTTATTTTATGACTGATGAGCTGGGACTTGGTGACTTTGCAAAAAACGTTTAATGACTAGCGTTATTAATGAATGCAACTCAACACTGAGTATGCATTTAAAGAAAGATTTCAGTTATGAAATCCTTTTCCTTAAAACAACAATTGACTTAAATGTCAATGATAAATATGTAAAGCTGCAACAAATTTTACACAAAATGGAAAAAAACAAAACAAAACAGGACATAATAATGCTATACATTTTTGGTCAGAGACGATTACCAATTACCAAATCATAATTTACAACAGGCATATTAGATAGACTAATAAACTGCAGTAAAACATAAATCCATGTTCTATAAGTAGCTGTTTGCATCTGTTATCGACAAACATGTGCTCTAGTTGTGGGGTATACAGCAGGATTAGGAGCATTAACAGATTGATGACAGGAAAAAAGCAAGTCTAACATCAATTTTGTTAAACATTCTTTCAAGTAATTCTCTTAGGATTGGATATGCAGCCATTATATTTGGTCCTGGAAATGTATCATGCTTTGTTACTGTTAACACAAAGTTGAGTTAGTATAAATAAAGTAATGCAGGACTACACCAAAGGCAGTCTCCTTGAAAAATATACATATTTTGAAGAAAAGTTAAAGAATAAACATGCTCCACTTGGTTGTTTTCTGTCCGTACAAAATATTTTGGACGGATAATCCACCAGCACACATCTGAAAGGCATGTATTACGCTGTCTTGGGCGCCAGGTGCAATTTTCACTGTGGTCTCCAGACCACTAGGGGGCATCAGAGTTCCACCTGTAGACCACTAACACCTTCAGCATGAGCGCTCACTGCTCTCGGTTACGTTGTTCGTAGGGGTGTCCTGGGCGCTGGCGTGGGCTGCTGATGACAGGACCTCTTCAAAACTGCCTGCACCTCCCGTTCCTCCAACCTTTGACTGCTTACAACACAAAACTGCTTTGACTGCTTACATCCAGCACAGTGAAGTTGAAAACTCCCAATGATAAGCTGATCAATTATTAACAGCAGTGAACTAAGGGACAAGGTTAGTGTTTGACCACTAATAAGGTAATTTTATGTCAGGCTTACCTTAATGTTTGAAACTGTGCTTTCAACTTTCTCCTCAAAGGACTTGAAACTAGGTGAGTTCCTGTGGAATAAAGACAACTTTGTTTTATGCATTCCACTAAACCTAATCTAACTCTAAACTTGGCCCTAATAGGAATCCTAACATCCTCTCCAGGTTTTTTAGGTTTTTGTTGTGTAATGAAAAAGTTGGTACATGCAGGAATTACCATTACTTACAGTTTTTAATGCAACAAAACCACAACTGTTTATAAATCTGACACACCCTCAAGCCATCCTAGGTGTATATGACTTTCTTTTTTTTAGCCAAACACAATCGGAGTTATATTAAAAAAATATCCTGGCTCTTCCAAGCTTTATAATGGGAGTGAATGGTAGCCTAGATTTTGAAGCCCTAAAAAAAGCACATTCATCAATCATAAAAGTAATCCATACGGCTCCAGAGGGTTGATAAAGGCCTTCTGAAGCAAAGCGATGCATTTTTGTAAGAAAAATATCCATATTTATAACTTTATAAACCACAATCACTGGCTTCTGGTAACAGCCATATGCAAGTCAGTGACCTCTGACCTGACATATAACGTAAGATGTAGAAGTAGCATAAGGTTAGGTAAGAGTAGGGGTTCAAACAAATATGGCTGGGCAACAAACTCAAGCTCTTTTCTTATATCGAAATCCTCAGAAATTTCTCTTTAAAAATTCTCGTTTTAGACTTCAAATTCATGACCAGTGTTTTGTTTTGCTCTATCCTCTGTGCTTCTGCGTTCATCAGTACGTCATGCGTCAGGTCAGAGTTCACTCTTCCGCCGGAACTAGACCAGTGATTATAGTTTATTTATTATATTTTTTTTATTTATTACTTTTATGATGGATGAATGTGCTTTTTTAGGGCTTCAAAATCTAGGGTACTATTCACTCCCATTAACTATTCACTGGAAGAGCCTGGATATATTTTAATATAAATCCGATTGTGTTTGGCTGAAAAAAGAAAGTCATATACACCTAGGATGGCTTAAGGGTGAGTAAATTATAGGATAATTTCATTTTTGGGCGAACTAACCCTTTAAATGCCATATAAGAACAAACATGCAAAGCAAGCTGTCACACACATTTACCTCATTGCAGGCATGCTCATTGAATGACGTATAGAATAGCTGTCCCATGAAAGCATGGCCAAGCAAGAGAGAGGTTCAATCATCATCATCATAGACAAAGAAATGCATTGCAAATAAGAAACATAAAATGCTAATAATAAACCAGTTATAATTCTAGTTATACAGTATTTAAGTGTAGCCTGCAGCAGTAGTTTTCACTACATCTACACTACTGTTGAAAAGTTTGAGGTCGATAACTTTTAAAAAATTTATTCCTGTGATTACAAAGCATCATTACTCCAGTCTTCAGTGTCACATGATCCTTCAGAAATCATAGTAATTTGCTGACTTGGTGCTCAAGAAATATTTCTTATTATCATCAATGTCGAAAACAGTTGACTGCTTAATATTTTTGTGGAAACATTTTTTTTTTTTTTTTTACAGAATTCTCTAATGAATAGCATGTTCAAAAAGCATTTATTTGAAATATACATCTTTTGTAACATTATAGATGTCTTTACTGTCACTTTGTATCAGTTTAATGCATCCTTTCTGAATAAAAGTATTAATTTCTTTCAAAAATAAAATCTTACTGACCCCAAACTTTTGAACAGGAGTGCACAAACCAGTGACTTTTCAGTGGACTATATAACTATCCCATATAGGCAAATATTCCTATTATAGCTATACTGGAAGGTGGAAGGTGGAAGAAAGGGGTTGGTATTTCTTTCTTAAACTATAAATCAAATCAGAATATTACATGCATTATTTGTCAAAAATCTTTCACAATGAAAAGCAACAGATGCTGCTCCTTCATCTACTTTTGATCTGATCGACCAAAACGCATCTTAATACCAGGTGGAAACAGGGCCATAGTTAATGCGAGAAATTCTACATTGATTTGAAGGTGCATTGCTGAAAATAAAAGACAAAAAATAAAATAAGACCTGCTTATAATGCTACTGTATGCCATAGTCTGAGACATTGAACCATTTCAGATCTCATATTATCTAAAGAATTTATGACTCCACACAATATTAGAATCAATGTCAGGATGACACTCATTGAAACTGTATTGAAATATTCATATTAACAGCTCAGATATTTGAATACCTCTTCACACCCATATTGATTATTTATGGAAGCACTGTGTCTAAGTCAGATTTAGTTTCAGCACAATCACTGTTCTCATGCATCATGCAGATGCTAAAAGAAAATAGCTATCATTAATCTCTATCTGGGATCTATGAACACAATATCTTACCCAATAGAATTTGACCTTTGGTGTGCATCAGAGATAGGGAAAGAACATTGTAAATTATTTTTGCTGACAGATTATAGGCCATGCAAAAACATTTTGGTCAAATGAGACTCAAAACATAGTTTGAGGACAGATAAAATGCATGCAGTTATCAAGTTAAGAACAACTATACTGGCAGAACTTTTAGGTCAATTCACTGGGCATAAAATCACAAAAATTATTAACACTTAAAAATGTCTGAATGTCATTGAATTAGAAAAAATAAAAATAAAAAATAAACAAAATTATGCTTGACCTTTTCTCAGAAGTAACGTTTAGCTAACTGGTGGTAAGTTCATTTTTAGTGGATGCATGAAGTCAGTTTCCCTCAAGCGCGTTGTCTTCAATTTGAACAATTGTTTTGTAATGGGAAACCTTGTGAAATTTTTTGCTTTAAAAGTGTGCATCTAATGCAATGGCATTCATACATTTTTAAGTGTGACTTAAGTGTCCAAATACTTTTTATGGCCACTGTATATTAAATTTGCTAATTAACTTTAACCCTTCCCAATACTGCCAATTTGGGACTGATGCAGTCGGCTGAACATAGCACTCAGGACACACACAGAGAAACTGCACAACATTACAATAAGATGTATCATTATTTAAACAAAAAAGCCAATTTTTGAAGTATAAGATATTGATGAACTCCTGAGAAGTAAAAAGCATTACTTGTCATATTAGTTCCATACAGTATGAACTGTAATCATGCGCTCTGCTGCTATAGGAGCCGATGAGCATGCAAGGCTACACATTGTTCTTTGGATGTTCACTGCAAACATGAGGTAGAAAACCCCCAGACACATGCAGAGAGACAGCGTCACACACTGGCAACCAAACACACATACCTCCTGGGATACAATACCTGAAGGCCAAACATGCTGAAGTAAAATAAAGTAATGAGGTGTTGGATCTACAGTAAAATCAACACTACTTAGCTAAAGCAAAGGCAGGAGTGAGTGGTAAATTAGAACTGGGCATCATGCATAGATTTTAATTATTGCATCTCTAATTCATTGATTAATAAAACATGCTCACACTAATGAGAGCATACAACATAATGAATATCCTATAACACTTATGCAAATGTTCTTATATTTTGGCAATTTTTAATCTATACTTTTGACTTGTCTACCAGGAAAAAATACCTAAACATCCTTAAAACAAGAAACATTTCATTTGAGAAGCACTAATATTATATATATATATATATATATGAAAGAATACATATGCTGTATGTGAATAAATACGTGCATACATATTAATATAAGATTATTAGAAATTAGGAAAAATATAAATGCACAACATATGTTCTGACAACATTTTGTATATTACAAAATGTTGCTTCTCAATATCTTGTTTTAGGAAAATATATTTATTAAGAAAAAAATGGGTAATATACTGATTTTCTGTAGTGTTTAGGATGGCCATCTGTAAAGCATGACCATTATTAAATAACTCAAACTGTCAACGGTCAATCATTTTCACCCTGTTGTAGATGATGACACTTCTGAAAGCATCTATTGTCACAGAAAGTCTCAACTGTCCAGGAGCCAGTGAAGAGGAGCCGATAAATTCTTCATGCCATCACAAGCTCTTATTTCTCTGCCAGCTGGAACCGCCCCCAATCTGGCCCACAGAAAGCTGCTTAAATGAGGCTTACATAATACAAACATGCCTCTCAAACAGACTGTCCGAGGTAAATGCCTCAAGACCACTGCCATTTCAATGTGCAACATACACAGCATGTGAACTATGTGTTTGTGAGAGATTCCTGCAGAAAAGAAAAAACAGGAAATGATGGGACAGCAGAAAGAGGCAGAGGGGGAAGTGACATTGTACCTCATATCCCCAAACTTCCTGGTGATGGCAGTGCCCAGGTTACTGAAGGCAGCTGAGGTCCGCTGTCCAGCCGTGGTCAGGGTCTCAGATGTCTTTTTGTATCTGCCAGAACAGCACAAAAAATAACAAATATTGTCTTTGATAAATAAAGTAGAATATTTAGAACATATTTCCGTATTTTGATATACCCTTTTCTAGAAATCCTTCTTTAATCCACAACACAAAAATTTATTTTTTAAAACGTTATAAAGTTTAAAACACACTACATAGCAGAAATGACCCCATATACAGTATACGTTATATATACTCGGCAAGAAAAGAAGTGTCCCTTTTTTAGGATACTGTATTTTAATGATAATTTTGTCCAAATAAGCTTTACAGAACTTTTTTGGAAAGGGTTAAAACAATGTTTTTTATGCTTGTTTAATTAACCAAAAACAATTATAGCACATGCACCTGTGGAACAGTCCTTAAGACACTTTTTTAAAACAGTTTATAGGTAGTAGACAATTAAAGTCACAGTTCCAGTAACTTAGGCTATGTCTACATTAATCTGGATGCATTTGAAAACGCTGTTTTCATTTCAAAACACTCCCCATCCACACTAGCATTTTCAATTGTTTTCCAAATGCTGCTCATCCACACTGAAACATCTGAAAATGCTTAAATCACCTTACTGTGCATGTGTAAAATGTAATAAAAGCTCACAAGATGATACCGTGAGAGGAGACATAATAAAGTTCTCACACTATTCCACTGTTGTGCCCAAGTCAAACTCAAAATCTTATGGTCTAAAATGCAATTGTCGTCACGTTTTGCCGCAGGACAGCAATTGCGAGTACATTTTCTGTCATCTTTGCAGAAATGTAATATAAAGATTCTACAAAGGAACATTTATCTTTAGCAAAACTGAAAGTAAATAGCAGGCACAACAATCATAGATAGTATTGTTACAATATGCGTCACATGACTAAACATACATCATCGTTTTCAAATACCTCTGTTTTCACTATCCACACTACAATGTAAAAACAGTTTTTTCAAATTCATCCACAAAAAGCTCCGTCTTTGTTGACAAAAATGCCGTCTCAGTGTGGACTTAGCCATAATGGAAAGAAAAGATGCGTTTTCAAACAAAAATACATTAGTGTGGACGAGGCCTTAGGACACTAAAGAGACCTTTCTACTGACTCTAAAAAATACCAAGAGAAAGATACCCAGAGTCCCCGATCATATGCGTGAACATGCCATGAGGACTGCAGATGTGGCCAGAGCAATAAACTGTAATGTCTGTCAGTGCTACAGAAGACAGAAAGGACAGCTGATCGTCCTCACAGTGCCAAACCACAAGTAACAATATGTCCCCCCAGACATGTTCGAGAACTTGCAGAATGAGCTGTTTGTTAAATGTATGTAGTAAATAAATGTGTGTGTGTGTGTATTCAGTTTAAATCTCAGTTGTTGAAACTTTTTATGTTCATACTAATTTTTACACATTAAGAAGTTTGCTAGAAAAAAAGCAGTTGAAAGTGGGAGGACATTTTGTTTTTTGCTGGTATATATATGGTTAAATCTTTAGTGTATGTTACAGTGCTTTAAACATGACATTAAAATATTACAAATGCCTGTTCCCAAAAGAGACTGGAGAACGAGAACAAACTTAAAACCAGGTACAGACACAAAAGTTGCCTTTTCTGAATTGTAGGCAGGAAGAACTTCACTTCACTTTTTCTGTGATGTCGTACAAAACAGGAAGAAATGCTGATTCAATCCAGAGAATATAATAAGAGAGACTACAAAGGGAACAGTAGGATCATAATGAGATTTAATTACCAGAAAATAACAATTATACATTTACATAAATTTGTATGCTTAAATATATGTTTGTATGGTAAAAGGACTTCCCGATGGCCCGGGGCCACTCATGGCTCTTGACTGAATAACTCTTGTAACATTTTAAAGAATTAATCAATATTTAATTTATGCAGTGTTATTTTACATTTGATTACTTTATTCAATTTCTGTACCCGAAAACCACTGTTAGGCCAACCTGAAAGCATTGATTATTTAATTTGTATATTTGTTCTGTTGTATTTATTTGTGCTATTGCCTGTAATTTGATTATTCGTTCTTATTTCATTACTGACTGTGTTTACTTGTCTTTAATACTATTCAATTATAACATTATTTATTAAGGTTACATGGGTCAAAAACAATAAAACAATAACTATTTTATTTTATTTATTGATTTATTACTTTTTTTGTGGTGGGGCCAGTGAAAATTTTGGCAGGGTCAGTAGAAAAAAATCCTCATAAGAGCTCTTCAACTGTCAGAACAAAACTCCCACATTTAATAACATTTTACACATACAGTATCCAAACATGGCACATTCTGATCAGTCACAAGACTTTAAAAGCCTATGAAAAACTTGTGTTCCTCACACAAAGCTATTGCATGACTTCAGAAGACTAGAGTACAGAAGTCTAGATTAGTTCTATAGTGACGTTATGTTGTTTTTTGGAACTTGATCATCCCTATTTACCTTCATTGTTTGGAAAAGTGCAGCGTGAACATTGTGCAAAAAAACGATTGTGTTCTATGGAAAACAGAAAGTCATACAGGTTTGGAATGACATCATGATGAATAAATGATGAAAGAATATTCATTTTCAGGTGAACTAGTCATGCTACAAGGTACATTTCGCAGCCCAGTTATGTTAGGTGAATCACATTGTAGAATTACATGCTTTGTATAATAGCACATCTAGACTGACCCGAGAACAGTCTAGGAGCTGGAAATATAGTCATTTGCTGAGAGTATGTGTAGAGTCACTCAGGCTAATACAGGAATCATCAATATAAGTCAGAATACGCCATCTGATCGGTTTGTCCCTTTCAGCCCACAACCTCCTTGCCATGGCAACTGAGACATGAGAAGGGCTATTCATTTGAGATGCTAGTTACCATGTCACTGTAGTAACTTAATGACCAGATGAACATGGGAATATAAACAAAGCCAGACAGACTTATTATCATATAAACATATCCTTTCTAATGATTATAATGTTAAACAGTAATACTAAAAAGACAGTGTCAAAGTGTCAAAAAATTAAAGTGTCAATAGCGAAAGTTAATTCTGGGGATTTAGAATGTTAGTTTATAGAATTGTACATTTGATAATTCTATAAGCAAACGTTAGAACAGATTTGATTTCCAAAAAATAACATTTTAACAAGTCAATACACCATAGCTAACAAGAATGACAACAATCTCAGAACACTTTCACACTGGAGTAATAAATGTGGGCTTTGAAAATACCAAACTCTTTATTAAAATAATTTAATAATAGACAATAATAATTTTAAAAGTTATACACTTAATGATCATGCACTCTCATACACATTCACCTAAAAATGATATGACGTCTAGATTTAGTCACCCATAAAGTCATTCAAAATCTGATTTTTTTCAGTTCGACAAAAAAAAAGGAACATTTAACAATATTTGTAAAGATTTTTCCATACAATGACCAACCTGCCAAGCCCACGCATTTGGTTTAGTAGTATTGCTGTATTGTTTTCTTCCTTAGATTAATTGTTTCTTCTTGTATTATTGTCATTTGTAAGTTGCTTTGAGTAAAAGTGTCTGCTAAATGAATACATGTACAAAAAGTAGCATAAATTCACAATCTTTGCTTATGAATGGTTTCTCTTCATCATGCTTGTAATCTGTGTATTAATCTGTGTAAAAACAGAATAGCTGTTATTCCTGAGGCTAGTGATAGTAGACAGTTATGCACAACATTATTACAATACTTCGTGAGTCATAATGAGATGTGATTTTATTTAAGTAAGCCTCACTATTTCCCTTTCACTGACAATAATAGGCCATTTGTTCATGTCTACGTTCAGTGTGTGTGCGTATAAAGTGAAAGAGAGATGTGCAGCAAGCCTTTTAGCAATGACGTTATTATCGTGCAAATGGGGTGTGTGTCTCAGAACGGCACTGTCTGTATGTGAATTTGAAGCAGATATGGATAACACCATGATTGCAATAACCTAAATATGCATTGACAAAGGGAAACAGCGATTTCAACTTGCTCTTTTAGATTGCAATTCATTCTCAAGAAGGCAGCATGTTAATAAAAACAGGTCAAAGCAAATTTTCTTCTTTTTGATGGATTATAATAAGAAACAATAATACTGCATGTGATATATTGTTAAATCACTATTGCTAATACTGTTTGTGCTATAGACATGAAATACAACCAAAATACATTGTCATGTAAACTTCAGATGTATTTAAAAAATAATTTGGTTGTGAACTGAACCTTGGTCTACTTGTTCAAGTGCCCCTTTTATGCTTTTAAAAGTTTCAAATTTTGTTTTGGAGGTCTCCTATAATAGGTTTACATGCATCCAAAACACTTAATTTTCTCATAATACAAATTGCAGCTTCACTTCTTTTTCACAGTGTCTGAAACGGTTCGATAAAAGATTTGTCTCTCTAAACCCCTCCTTCCTGATAGCCGACTCTCCTCTGATTTGTCAGACGGCCCAGTCTGTTGTGATTGGTCTACTGCTTACAGCACATGTTGGAAACAAAACGACCATTAGCTTATCTGTATTTCAGCTCAGTGGGCTTCCTTAGCAGTTGATAAACAGTGATACAAACAGTAACAATGGCGTCAGTTTTACCGTATCAATTCGAGGCCAAGTTTTCATCCTTTAGAAGTTCATGCAAAGTGGATTTGCTTTTGCAGCGCTGAAAACAGTCTTCTTGATACGACGATAACATGAACCAAACTCTTCTAGGCCTCAGCAACAACTAGTGTTTGAGGGGGGGTCAAAGTAGACGTTGTTCACGGGCAGCCAATGAAGACCATAGGCTGGCATTATGCAAATTTGTTAAAACCTACATAAACTGTACAGGAAGTAAGACTGGAATTACGACTCATTTCAGGCATTTCAGAATCGGTTCTTTCTTTTAGGAGAAAATTACTCCATTTACCGTGCACTTTGATCTTTCAAACTTTGCAGACCTTTTACATTCACAAACAGCTATATTACACACTGCATGAAAGGTAATATCCGAAGAAAAGTGTTTTTTTTAACCATTTTGGTCATGTGTTATAACCACCACTATTGTCCTCTTAAAAAGGTGCATGCCTCTGTAGTCACAAGCCACAATGAAAGATGACATTAATCACAGGGTTTAGCAAACTCTACTTACGCAGTGCTGGTCTGCATGTCGTACCAGCTCTTGCTGAAGTTCTGTCGTAGTTCACTCAAGGGTGTGATCCCTAGTTTCTGTTTCAACTCCAAGTGACGCTTTTCTTTGGAGGCCAGGACTTGTTTCAAAGTAGTGATTTCTTCTTCTAACTGAAAGAAGGAAAATAGGTCAAGGTTGGGGGCTGAGAAGCTCTTGTGATGCTCTTTGGATTTATATATAACTATATATACCATATATAACATAAATTCTTATATGAATTGTCCATTCTTTTTGTCCTCCACACACAAACTGTGACACAGTTAACATCAGCCTTACATGGCTCAATGAACTGTGAAGATCTGGGAGGATCAAATAGCCCAAGGGAAAAAACGGGAAAGCTTGGGTCACATGATTTTAAATCAAGGGTGTATGTTCTGGACGAGATAATGCAGACGTTTGTGTGGCACCAGCACAGTAAATTTCAGTAACTGCTTTACTATGACTGAATCAACCTAACTACACTTTTATGCCGATAAAAGTCATTTTTTAAGGTTCAGAACAGGTATGAATAGCTCCTTTACACTTTTTACAGTCAGTCACAACATGCAAAGAAGGAAAATGCAGACAGATCTGCAGGATTTGCATAACATGCAAGACCATTTCTGCTTGAGCTTTGTGGCCTTTGAGTTCACAGACTAACACTGTTACTAAAGATCAAACAGCCCTTAATGTGCCTGCACCTTATTTTCCTAGTTTATAGCACTAAAAAGATGGGGAAAGTACCTTAGTCAGTTCATTCTCCATTTCCTCTCGCTCCTCTTCTGTGACAGTGTTGTTTAGATCCACCTCTGACACCATGTCCTCATCCACTTCCTTTAGAGGCTCTTTGTCCAATAAACCTGGAAATAAATGTACAAAAATAGAAGAACAATGAAAGTTATTGTTAACATGTCTCAGTCAAATGTACAAATTTACGAGAACACATTCTTTCACAGATTTGATTTCACAGAAATATCTTGAGTAAAGTTGATCCACCAGTGCTGAAAGGATGACACAAATCTTAAACATTTCACCAAAAAGTCTCAAACTCATCATTAAAGGATAAGGGTATATTTTATAATGAAATTAACTCTGATGAATCACATTAGTTATTTATTCATTTATATATGTATTTATGTAATTTATTCCTGTGATGGCAAAGCTGAATTTTCAGCATCATTACTCCAGTCTTCAGTGTCATATGATCCTTCAGAAATCATTCTAATATGATGATTTGCGGCTCAAGAAGCATGTTGAAAACTTGTTTTTTTCAGGATTCTTTAACGAATATAAAGTTCAAAAGAATGGCATTTATTTGATATAGAAATATTTTGTAACATTATAAATGTCTTTACTGTCAGTTTTGATCAATTTTAATGCATCACTGCTGAATAACAGTATTAATTGCTTTTTTCTTTTTAATCTTACTGATCCCAAATTTTGAATGGTAGTGTATAGGCTATATTGCCATCATTTCCAAAACTATAGTAGTCAACATTTGAAGTGGATCAAAACCTTTCATCAAAGTTGTCCTAAAACCTTCTTCTTAGGACAACTTAGTTCTTAGGACAACTTTGATGAATTTTTTTGATCCACTTCAAATGTTGACTACTGTATAAAAGTAGTCCATACAACTTATTTATAATATAAATCTTCTGAAACCATAAATGACATTTTCTTTAGCCAAGTTTCCATCCACATGTATACAAATTGTGAGAAAAAATGCTGGATGTATATACCAAGATGTGAATAAAATTGCCATAATTTGCATAAAAATAACTTTTTGGAATTTAATCACTATTTTATTTGCAGTTTATTTTTCGCACTATGATTTTTTCTCAAAAAATAAATTCAGAATAGACCTTATTCAAAGCAGCGCCATCTTTGATTTTTTGTTTTTACGCGCATACATCTCTTCAGTGGGTTGTACTATAATGTGTTTTAGATTGTTCTGCTGATGAAACATTGCAAAAATATCTTTACAAGAAATTTCAGTAGGCAAAAAACTACTGAACATGGGTTGTGGAAAATCATAAATGAATTAAGTAATCTAGGAGCTTTATACAGCTTTTTACAGTGGATCCCATTGTAAACACGGTAAGACTATTCCTCACAGCTTCGCTTTCATACATGTCATGATGACGTTGTTCTGAATAAGGTCTATTTGAATGTAAACAGCTAGTTTTAGGTAAACTAAAACACAAGTTTAGCATTCGCCAGTATACAGAAACTACCCCTCAGTCAGTGACAACAGCATGAAGCCTTTAAAACACATTTAACCATCACCTTCTCTATGTAATTATCCTGCCTTACCCCTGAATGAAGGTGTATTTTAGCAGTTATAATGAAAGGTTGTACACAAAAAGACTGAAAACACCTTGCAAACCAGCCACATCAATCATCTAAAAGTAACAGGTATAATTGAGCTTTACATGTTTCCTTTAAGATCACCTTATGGTTCCTAAGAATTGGTCAACTGATTTACAAAATTATGGCATTTTTACAAGCATCATGAAAGTATGTTTAGAGGCAACAAAAGGCTGATTTCAATCTAAAGCACCTCATAATAGCTGACACAGAGACAGACAAGTAACCAAATTAGTAGTATTCTCTCATGCATTTGAGGCTAAAACCAAACTTAAGAGAAGAGGACATGAAAGTAGGAATATGGTTTGATTACCACACTTATCACTGAAAGCTCAACCCAGTTCCCCAAAATCCTAGTTTCAACTGCAAAATCACTAACTCAATACACCATTATGCGTTTCAGTTTCATTTCAGCATTGCAAGACATGCCTGGCATGACTTAAATAAATCAATATTTTACATTAAAGGGATAGTTCACCCAAAAATGGAAAATTCTGTCATCATTTACTCACCCTCAAGTTGTTCCAAACCTGTACGAATTTCTTTCTTCTGCTGAATACAAAAGAAGATATTTTACAGTTGATGGGTCCCATTGACTTCCATAGTATTTTTCATACTATGGAAGTCAATGGGTCCCATTAACTGTTTGGTTAACAATATTCTTCAAAATATCTTCTTTTGTGTTCAAAAGAAGTAAGAAACTCATTCAGGTTTGGAACAACTTGAGTAAATTGAGGGTGAGTAAATGATGACAAAATTTTCATTTTGGGGTGAACTATCCCTTTAAGAGTGTTCATCTGAGAGTGAAATTATGGCTTATATGTAAACTCAGACTGTGAAAACACCCTGTGACTTTTACAATTCACTTAAACCTTAATGTTATTAAAAAGCATTATGTGGGAGAGTCAAAAACTAAACCTTACAATGGCTAGAAAATGAAACCTTAAATGATGAAGCACTAATGCATTTGATATGGCTCCAGTAATGTGAATAAACGTTGAGGTTGTTTTTGTCCAGAGGGAAACGAGAGTCACATCTCGGAGGTTTGGTCAGTCATTACTTGAGAAACTGATTAGAGTGCTGTGGTATGAAACGCGTGATACACTTTCAGAGGCTAATGCAATCAGCAGGTAGAAGAGCAGAGCAGAACGGTTTTAGCAAAGAAAAGTGCTCAGCAGTGAGATCCCAGATTCATCATTTACACAATGCCTGTAGATCATATCTTCATGTTTAAAACTAAAGCAAGATGGTTCCTCAGAAGGAATCAGACCAAGTACGTTATGCATTTCCACTGGTCTTCATCTGTACTTTAACTATATTTGCTATCAGCACACAGTATATTGGATTTTCAGGTCTCATTAAACTCATTAAACACCTTTTACATCATGCTTTACATAATTGTTTCATTTTGAAGGAGTAATAAAATAGCACAAATAAATAAACCTAGTTCTGTACATTTCACAATTAGTTATTAAAAAAACCTTTTTTAATTTAAAAAAAAAAAAAGCCTTTTTTATGTCATATGAACAATTAAGGTAACATTTTATTTTGAAAGTCCACTTTAAACATTCTACTAACTATAGGGGATTTCACACCAAATAGTTCTAGGAACTCAGTTATAGGAACTAGCCACTAGTTCCCCAAGAACTAATTTCTCCTCTGGGCCATGTTCCTGGTTGCATTCGCACCGGGAATAGGAACTCTGAAGCGGCCGACAGTGGCGTCTTTAAGAGCAGCATTTACAAACACTAAAAACCGATGGATGGAAGATGGCGTGATCGGAGCTGTGTTTGTTGTGTCGTGGGCTAAGAGATGAAATCTCCTATGATAACTTTCAGTATTACATATCATCGAGGCTGAGAAAAGAACACAACCCTGCAGACAACAGGTAAATGCCGTTATCGCTGTTTCCCATGTTCGTGAAGTAAATATGTTTACACGGCTTTTTAAAAATACCGGGTGCTGGTGTTTGACATGCATTTGACCAATCAACGTACATTCACATTACTGATAGTTCCTACAGTGCTGGTTTAGACCCTACTCTGAAGTAGGAGCTAATTTAGTTCCCCCAAAAGGAGTTTGTAGAACTAAAAGTATTCCTAGTTCCTGTGGTGCGAACACAGCAAAATCCGGGTACTTCAGCCAATAGTTCTAGGTTCCTCCAGTTGAAAGCCCCTCATAAGTAACTTTGCAACTACATGTCAACTTATTCTACTACCCCTAACCCTAACCTAACAGTCTACTAATACTCTAATGAGAGTTAGCTGACGTGGTTGCAAAGTGAGTTAGCTGACATGCAGTTGCTAGTTACTTATAGTTAGTAGAATGTCTAAGGTCAGAATGTGAAACTATCAGAATCAGAAAGTGTAACCACATAAATAGATTTTCTCAGCACATTTTAACGTGATTATTTGTGATTAAATTAAGGGGCCGTTTACACAACACCATTTTTCAACTGAAAACATAAAACCTTTTATGCGTTTTCATTTATTAAACATTAAACTTTTAATGCATTTTCATTCATTTACATGACAACAGTGTTTTGGGGGCCTGAAAACGCAAACTTTTGAAATCGGGATTCAAAGTGCAAGTTTTTGAAAAGGATATCATTATCGTCTCTGTGTAAACTACAAAAACACGAATTTGTGAAATGGTGACGTCATGCACATTAGAGCTGAAGATCTTTGCCCGAACCCACGGGACCCGACGGGTTCGGACGGGTTCGGTCGGGTTCGGGCTTAATTTCTATCATTTTACACAGGCTCGGGCCGGGCTCGGGCCTGCGCGGTAAGTGAGCGGTCATGTGATGCGTTTCGATTAGCGCGAGAAAGATGCAAAAATGGATGCTGAGGAGGTGAAACAGAGGCTTGCCTCTGGCGATTACGTTTTGGTTGCACCAGCAACTAAAGTAAAGTCTGAGGTGTGGAAAAGTTTTGACCATGTGCATAATGAGAATAATGAGCCATCTGAATAATGTCGGGCTGTAAACGGGTTCGGGCTTTTAAAAAGCTGTCAATCAAAATGTACTTGTCGGGCTCCGGCCGAATTCTGTCAGGCTCGGGCCCTATCGGGCCTAACTTTTAAGGCCCGATTACAGCTCTAATGCACATGCGTATTATGTGTTCAGTCTATAGGCGCATAGTGTTTCTTTACAAAGTGACATCGCCAACTACTGGCTTGGCATGCATAATACAGCGTTTTTAATCATTTTCACAGATCTGTGTGAACAGGGATCGTGCTGGCAATGGTGTAGTGTAGTCTGTATGCGAAAAATGCAAAGGAAAAACGTTTCTGTTTTTAGTACATCGTTGTCGTGTAAATGTACCCTCAATTACTTAATCAATATAAAATATAATTTAACTACAGGGCTTTTAAGTATATACATTCAAGTATAGCTTTTATAAATGAGCCTTAGAGAAAAACATTATTGCATCTTGAGACAAAACAATGGCTGACATATTTTAAGTCATGTCAGTGCAAGTTGCTTTCAGTTAAAACAGCTCAGTAACTTTAGTCTGGGACTAGGCTTAAGCCTTGTCTGTGAAACCAGGGATAAATGTTTTAATTTGGTGACAGACTTACTAAAAACACCATAGATAAATTAGCTTGGATTGTTTTAATTTCTGGATATTTAAATGTCATATTATGATGGAAAGAAAAGTCTCCAACATAGTGCATGTGTGGCTGACATTTAAAATATGAAAATAATCAGTATAACAAATAAGAGACACGACATGTCCTCAAAATGACTTTTTCAGAGTAAAATCACTGATATACATACTTTGACAGTATACACACATGCAAACACTATCTGAGACACTGTATACAGCTCTAGGTCTCCAGTCTGTAAGATGCCATTACTGTCAATTTGCTTATAACAGGAATAGATATAATAGATTTCTTGATATAGATTAAAACCGAGGGTTGGATCTTTGAGCATAATCAGAAGAAAAGTTACTTATAAAAGCAATTATTTCATAGTTCCACCGCCTCATTGTTCAGGTTGCCTAGCAACTTACCTGATGCCTTGCATCAACCTCCCAATTATCCCATGAATCAGATTCCCTAAATCTATTTAAGGGTCTGTGTCTCGAATAAGAGGAAGTACAGAGGATCATTTTCATGTTGAATATGTAAAATAATACCCTTTCTATTCCACTGCCTTAATACTGTGTCTACAGACACTGAGCTAAATCTTTGTTGAAGGTTTATTACATGGAAAAAGGAGAACTGTGTGATATTAAATTGGTTTATTCAACACCACCAAGATGAAATGCGGAGATATCTGATTTAAGCCAAGATCATTTGAAAAATAATGCTATGATACAAAACAATTCTTTTTACCACCAATTAAAATAATAACATGGTTTCTGCTGAAAACATCCAGCTAAAACCAGATTCAGATGGTAGCTGGTTATACATGGTTTCTAGATAGTTCATACCAATATTGTTAACCCATCTAAAGCTGGGAACCTAATTGAGCTGGATAACCAAAGTGGTTGGTCATCTTGATCACCTTAAATCTGAATCCTTTCATTAGATGGCTTTAAAAAACATATGGAAGGAATCATTCTTTTCAGTTGGTTCTTTTTTAATAAATTGGTCAAATCAGTTTGTTGAAATGAACTACTCAAAAGAACACATTCGCTGAAATGAATTTGACTTGCCATCACTTAAAATAACATGCAATAAAGAAGTGATAATCACAGAGAAACTCATTCATATACTGATCTTTATCGATAGGCCTTCATATATTTTCTTTCTGGTTAAGTTGTCTATTTTTGTCATCAACGGGCCAATCGGAGTTCATCTTTCTCATGTTCTTATGTCTGGGTGAGCGAGTCAGAGTCGTGTCATGGTGTTCGGTGTGTCATCTGAGTAACTAGTGTCCCTTTAGGGCAGTGTGCTCGACGGTTCAGCTTCTTCAAGCTCACTGGACTATGCGCTACTATTCTGTCCAGCCCTCTCACTGTCCTCATTTTCCTTCTTGACTCACAAAGAATCACTTCACTGTCCTCAGAGAAAGATTGCAATGTGTGGAGGAGGAGGCCATTCTTATCATCATCAGATGAACAAAACACCTATTACTATTCACCCACTGAGGGGAATGAAAGAAAAACACATTTAAACACAAACCAGAGATGAGTGGGGGACAAAAACAACAATATCAAGCAAACAATCTTGGTGTAACTCTGCCAATTACTGCCAATTGATTAAATCAATTAATCACTCATAATACTCATAACTACCCCCTTTTTTTAACTATTTAATGTAAATGTGTTAATGCTTTCAGTTGCTTAATGGAACAAAAACTACAAATAATAGCCTCTGTATAATTATTAGGTTCAGCAATTTGTGTGAATGACTGTTAACATGCTAATTTTGATGGCACTAAACAAAAAATCCTACAAAAGTGACAAATGGAACAAATCCTGCTTTTTTCACTAAATAACTCCAGTTCAATAATGCAACATCTATTCAGAGCTCGAAATAAAGCAGTATAATTTAAGATCATGCTTTTAGTGAAGAATTGCGTAATTTCTGGCCTTGCCGAAGTAATCTGAGGGATTTCTCCTTAGTGATTATCTGACTGGATTTAATTCCGTCTGACTGCTGCACAGAGACATGACAGGGAATTTTGTGACTGGCAGGAAATTCCGGATGATAACCATGCAAATTGTGTTATGTGTTGTTTTTAAAACTCAGCTAAGCTATATCCTTCAGATAAAAATAGATGTTTCTGAGACCTACCTGCATGAAAAGTTTCCCTGTCTTCTGTGGTTCAGCAAATTGAAAATAAGAAGAACACTGCATGAAATGATTCATGAGCTGATGAATCCAAACAGATTACAAATGGCACTCAAATGTCAAAAAACATGCAAACAGGCTGCATTCAAAAATATCATTCAAAAACAAAATTAACACACACATGCCTATCTAACCCATGCTGTCTCATTCAAGAAACCTCAAGAAAACATGCATTTGAAGAACAACAAATGGTCTGCATCTGTCAAATAATATCACAATTCTAGGATTTAGCAAGTTTTGAATGTGCTCAAGTCTTGGACATGGCTGTCTATTTCCATCTAAAAGCACCTAAGTGAAATAGCTGTAGACAACTCAGCACCCATCAGCTCAGAGGTGGAAATGATTGATCTACACACAGACAACAGAGGTTGGGTTTGTCACATTCACTTTCACATTCACTCATTACATTGCACAGCAAGCTCTTACCCCAGTCTATTGCTTCAGAAGAAAGTACGCTAGAGTACAGCTCTGTTGAGTACGATCGGCAAAATAAACAGACATTAAAGGTTAAGTGCACAAATGCACAATGCAGATGCACTGAATTTACTGTTCATATTGATTTAAATAAATGTATTAAAAAGGTTCAACTACATCTACATACTATAAATATTCTGTTTTCAGGTTTGTGTACTAATTTTAAAATTACTTCATTTTATTATATTGTACCCTTATACTATACTATACTATAATGGGTGCAAAAATACATTGACTTTACATTTCTAGTTCACAAACTGAATTAATATACTAATATTGTATTTTGTCCAGTCAACTTATAAAAAGTTGTATAAAATACACTATTCAATAAATTACCATTTAATTGAACTTTACTGTAGTGTACTGCTATACTACACTGCAAAGCTACATCAAATTCACATTTATTGTAGTAAATGATTCAAATTACTATACATTTACTCATTTAGTCATTGACATGAATTCATTTACTATACTACAACTTCACTTTCTGAATGTTTACTGTACTATACTAAACTCACTGAGCACATATCAGTGGTCTTGTTGGTACAGGTGATGGTCCTTGACTAGATCCCAAACACAGACAGGCCTTTCTGGCTTCAGTGCAAAAAGGAACTACAGTATACCAAAGTGTAAGACATCTTATTACACTGATAAATTGATGATATATGACTCTTCATTGCGCAACCCTGCAATTAGAGTCTGTTACATTACATTGGTGGAGCAATGCCGTACCAGGTGACAACAGGATGTCTATACTTCTACTGTATACAGTTTTGTTTAGTTAAAGGCCAGCCAATTCACTGGTCCTGCCACTGGAACATATCTGATCACAAGATTTCAATTATTTAGCTCAGGACAGTCACGTGGAAACAAAATGGAAAGGTCACATGGTTGTCCAGATCAGTGCACCTAAAGGAACATGAGAGGGAGGAGCTGCATCTAATTCCCTCATTTGTTTACGTGTTTTGGCAACAGATCCCTGGAAAACTTGATCACGTGTCTGACTTAAGCTCATGCACCTCATTAGAATGAAGCCTAAAAATCTAGAGAGAAGCATGTACAGATGACTGTTAAGTAGTTTAGGCTATATAAAGGTTAATACTGGGCTGTTAGCTGCTAGTTATGTGTTTTAATCTATAATATTTATTTTTCTTATATGCAAAAATAAAACCAACAAAACATGCCTCTTAAATTTGGATCTGCTCAAGTTATTTGAGGATACACAAAGTGAAACGATATTTACAGAACTATTCAAACACATTTCCAGTATTTTCAAAGAACAATAAGACATGAAAGTGATCGGAAAGTAAGCTCACCTTGTTGTCTAGGCTCCATATCAGCGGTACTGTGCAAATGCAGGTCCAGTACAAATACACAGCACTTCTCAGTTCAGATAAAAACCCTGTCCTACACAACCGCTTCACACTCGCGCTGTCTGCGGTCAAAGCCCCGCCCATTACCGGAGCAGCTTCAGCTACAGACCAATAGGAGCGGCTCTAATTAGCATATTATGATTTAGTAATATACTTCATGGTAAATATCAACAAGCGAAAGTTGCCACGTAAAGACTACAACGGTTGTCCGATTCCTAAAGCACGTAAACTTGCATCCTTGTGGGAGTTGTAGTCCTTATTTAACAATTATTAGCAACATAAAAAAATGAATAAATAAACAGCAGCTTGAAATTCCAGGTTAGATTATGTGCAGTTTATTTTGTAACTTGTATCCAGAGGGAACCCATCGATCAAAAATGCTCTTCCGGGTTTTAGAGCAACAACCTTGCTCTATATCCTTGTAATTTATAATCAATAACTGGTAAGTTATAAATAAAACAATGTTCTTAATAAAGCCAAGCTAAATCCAAACAATCTAATAGAATGTCTACATTTTTTTTATTACAAAGGAATGCCAGTTTGGCATACCAAAATGATGATGTCATGAGTGACACGTTTACCTGATAGCAGCAAGGAGTTTACTGTCGGTTAAATTGTCCTTGCAGTCAACAGCGGCATCTTCTGGTGAGACACGGAAAAAACAGTCTGGCATGAGAATGCAATGGAGGTATTATAAATAAAATAATAATTTAGTATAAAAATATGAATAGAATAGAATAGAATAGAACTGAACATGCTCAGTTTTCAATTGAAGTACTGCTTGTGCCAAGTTATGCAAAGCGCTTAATGATGTGTAACAGGAGCTAATATTTATTGATGTGATTATGGGAGCTTTAAGATAATTATTAAACTTCTTTATTGTAATAAGGAAGATTAAAACTGTAATGGGTCAACAGCACTTCAAGCATGGATATACAAACACAGAACAGATTATCCCACAAAATAATAGCACAGTTTAATTAAATGGGTAGTTATCATTGGCCTGTTACCAACATATGGTAAGCACAAGGCAGGTAATACAAGAAGGTAATCATTTATTTTTTTCTTAGTAGCTGTTTACATGTATGCCTACTTGTGCTGAGTTCCTTAAATATACTACAAGTATTCAGTTATTATTTATAATTATGCTATTGCTGTTTCCCAAGCTTCACAAGTGTTTTATGCACCATTAGCAATTTTGAAATACATAAAATGTCACTGACCACCAGATGTCAGACTTGTTCAAAATGACCACTTATAAAGAACCACAGCAACCAGTCCCAAATTCACATGATGGTTCTGTAAATGTGGGCACTTTGCTGTTGTTAATTATTATTGATAATAAAAATACTGGCTATGAATGATATGAAGGAAGGAAATTTTAGGGCATTTTATAAACAAATATAACTATTTTTGCTATGTCCTCCCATGGTGTTTATAAAAATACTTTCATTTTCAATTAAACATGTCTGTTTGAAAGAGTTAATGTTGCATGTATTTGTTAATATTATATTTTTGACCCACATACTGTATAAGCCTACCTGTCCCCATGATATCATCAGTGGTACCACGTCATCATCACCGTATTTGAATAAAATCCATGAGCAATAAATTTAATCAAACTAAATCACATTTAACCACCAAAGAATAATACATTTAGTACATGAAGAACATCTTTGCTATTACCACAGCACCTTTTTTTTTTTTTTTTTTTTTTTAAATTATAATGCAGCACAAGAAAGAAATAATAATATCAATAATATCTGCAGCACCAAGTTCCAAGAGTAAGAACTAATATACCAATGTGAGTCACACTTTTATTGTATTAACCTGACAGAGATTGATATTTGTTGTCATTCTTCATTGGTCTGCGCTGCCATTAGAGTCTGGTGGAGCAGCAGGAAGCTGGTGTCAACAGGATGTCAGTCAGTCACCTGACCTCAGGAAGCAGCTCTTCGGCCAGCAAAGCCCTAACAAAGTGCTTAGACAGGCAGGAAATTGATTTGACTGGAATGTGCATTATCAGAGACTACCAGCAGGGAGGGACAAAGAAGGAAACCTGAGGAAACTGTGACTCATGTGACATGTTGTAATCTCTGTTTGCTAATGCTGTCCTCCGTGTCCAGATGGTGATCTTCACTCATGGACAAAAAATGATATTCTAATGGAATGCTTTAGATGCTGTGTCACTGTGCAGATAACGGTGTAGGTTCAGACTTTACAAGAGGCAATCCTTTAACTAATTTGGTGTTCCCGGGCAAAAATGACTGGCCTTTTGAATTGCTTATAAATCTTTCATTATGCTGTATTATCACCAAATATTGGATTCAATCTTTTTGTCAACTTGTTTTCTTTCAGTAAAATGGACTGATTGATCATAGGCCTCACTGATCTGAGCTTATGAAAAAAGTTGAGATTGAAAAAAGTTATGATTGTCAAAACTGAGGCGCATAAGCTCTGATCAATGAGGCCTACGGTCAAGAAATAAAAAACCGATCCTACTTGAAAGAAAACAAGTTGATAAAAACATTGAATCCAATATTTGGCAATAACAAAGCATAATGAGATATTTATATAAGCAATTTTTTTGTAGGCAAAGTCAGTAAGTTTTAGTCCAATGCGATAACATTAACTAGCATTTTTTGGGAAAAAGAATATCCTTTCCGGGTCAAAATGACCAGAACACAACATGAGGGTTAAATGTGTTCTCCCAAAAATGAAAATTCTGTCATCATTTACAACCCTCATGTCGTTCTGAACCTGTATGACTTTCTTTCTTGTGTGAAATTGAAACACAAACAATATTAGACCCCACTGACTATCATTATATGGACAAAAAACATTTTTCAAAATATATTGTTTTGTGTTCCACAGAAGAAAGTCAGCGCCCTCTACTGTACAGGCGTGAATCTGCATTTCCTTGAGCCTGAGGCAGTGTTGCCATGTCCGCGGGTTTCCTGCAGAATTGGGCTACTTTTACACTGTTGCCGCGGGTTGTTTTTCATGTCTGCGGGTTGAATCGACCCCAAATAACATGATATTTAGCCCCTGGAATGCAAATATACCATGGGAGCCCCGCTAAAAACGTGGATTTTACCCCCCAGAACTAAATTTTTACTGTGGGACCCTCCCCCCGAAATGCAATTGGGCTAGTTTTGAGGAGCAATTGGGCGGGTTTTGTTGTGAAAACCTGGCAACCCTGGCCTGAGGCTTATTCATTTCACTTTTGGTGCAAAACAGTGTTGCCAAGTTGGGCTACTTTTACACTGTTGCCGCGGGTTGTTTTTCATGTCTGCGGGTTAAAGTGACCCCAAATAACATGATATTTAGCCCATGGAATGCGACCTTTACCTGGGGGACCCCGCCAAGAACGCGGATTTTACACCCCAGAACACTATTTTTACTGTGGGACCCCCGTGAAATGCGATTGGGCTAGTTTTGAATAGCAATTGGGTGGGTTTTGTTGTGAAAACCTGGCAACCGTGGTGCAAAAGGGCCTTTACATTTAACTTTTTTTGTTATTAAAAACAAATAAGCAAGCCCAACCCAGGTGAGAAAAAGCAACGCAAAAGTAACATAAGGGCTCATTCACACAGAATGCGTTTTTGCTTTGAAAAATGCGAGACGTGGGCAGTGGGACTTTTTTTAAAAAGTTGAACTGATTTTAACTTGAGCGCCGCATTTTTAGAACAAAAAGATGCAAGAAGCGAGCACAACGGTTTTGCATGTCCGTTGAAAAACGCGTTCTGTGTGAACGGCCCCTTACACATTACTTTCCACCAAAAGTAACTAAGTAACGCAATTAGTTATTTTTTAGAGAGTAATGAAACATTGTAATGCATTACTTTTAAAAGTAATTTCCCCTAACACTGTTCATATGTCATTGTAAAAGCTAGTAGCCTTCCACACAGGTGACGTTTCTAAACTTAGCTAGCAACAGCTGAAAGTTCAGCTGACAGCTGCACCCAGACCGCATAATGAGAGGGCCAACAGCTTGGTAGTTGAGAAAAAGAAGACAATAGTTATTTTACGGCAAAGTATGGTCGGACTTGCATACTTGAACTGCTGCACGTGCAAATCACAGCAGAAAGCTTTCATTCAGCAGCGACCAGTCACCACACTTCCTTGAGGTAGATACAGGTCACATAGTCATCTAGTCATAGTAAGATTTTTTGACTTGTCAGCTTATTTTTCTTGCCAGACAATATGATCTACAATAAACATTAGAATCATTGTAGCATAGCAAAATAATAACTTTTTAAAAGTTTGGGGTTTGTGAGATGTTTAAATGTTTTTGAAAGAAGTCTCTTATGTTCACCAAGGCTGCGTTTATTTATATGAACAAAAATACAGTCAATATTATAAAATATTATTACAATTTAAAATAACTGTTTTCTATTTTAATATATTTTAAAATGTAATTTATTCCTGTGTTGGCAAAGCTGAATTTTCAGCATCATTACTCCAGTCTTCAGTGTCACATGATCCTTCAGAAATCATTCTAATATGATGATTTAATGCTTAAGAAACATTTATTATTATTATCAATGTTGAAAACAGTTGTGCTGCTTAATATTTTTGTGTAAACTGCGATACATTTTTTTTTATGAATGAACAGAAAGGTCAAAAGAACAGCATTTTCTTGAAATAGAAATATTTTCTAACATTATAAATGCTATTACTGTCACTTTTGATCGATTTAATGCATCCTTGCTGAATAAAAGTATTAATGTCTTTTGAAAAAAGAAATGACTGGAACGTAAAATTTAAATAGTCGTGTATCTGTAGCACAAACTGTGCATCATGGGATACATGCAGAATACTTCTTTCAGATGACTAACCTTAAGTATGAGCATTTATAATAGTAATACTTCTCTTAGCAAACACCACTAATTAAACCCAAGTGAGACTAAATGTTGGCAGCTCCATTTAATTCTCAATTAAATATGATAAAGACATATATTTGCTGTCTGCAGGCCTGAATTGACTTTCTAAATCTGAAAATAAAGTGCAGCAGCAAATGTAACAATGAAAAAAAAAATTACAATGTGCATTTTTTAAAAAGAAAACATGAATGTAACAGGTGTTGTGCTATAGATTCAGACACATAATTCAGTATATTTAGGGAATAAAATATTACAGGTGTTTGGAAATCAATCACAGCAGATGTGCTCTCAAAATATAAAAAATGAACTCATTCATAAAGTTCATTCGAGTAAATTTCAATCCCATTGGTAAAAGGCACAGTCTGTGGAGAAAAATAAAAAAAATTAAAAATAACAGCACCAGATTGGCAGTCAAAGCTTTCAGTTCATAATGTTAGCAAGTTGAAAACAGCAGACGTTTACTAGCTAACATTCTGATTCTGACCGATTTCTGTTGTCTTCCTCAATCTATATGTACAGATAATTCAGTTATCTGCACTGGAGTGATAATATAGCAGATGTGACGAAATTCTCCCTGAGAATAACAGTGGCATTCACTACCAGCCTGAGTGCATCTTAATAATTGATTGTCTCCGAAACCACTTATAACCAAAGATGGCATTACACTGATTTTGTATAGGGCATTTCCCAAATGAGTATCAGACCAGACATTTGCCTTAATCCTGATACTCCAGCCAGACCATGTTGCTATGGTTAAAACCTTTCCTGCAATGCTTTTCCCTGCACTTTCTGGCTTTCCTCCAGACCAGCCTTTGTTTGAGTATTAAATGGCTAGCTCAATCAAATCAACATGGGACAGACGTCGGACTTGAAGCTTTATGGGTTGCCTTTTGTTTAAATTTCATTGCATGTAGTGGAGTGAATGCAGTATGTCTAATGGTCAAAGTTATATATTTGTTGGCATGCTACAGTATTTGGTTTTTGTAACAGCATGGAATTGAAACAAACCCAACACATGGCAATGGATTACAGTGAATGTGAATCTATAACACTGTGCAATATACAGCAGGGTTGCCTATTGGGCTGATAGTCTCGAGCATTGTGTCGCTCAGTGTGCAAAGCTAAAATATACTACAAATGAATGTCAAAGTGTCCATATTATGGACTTTAAATTTGAATAAACATATACACTCAAGTAGAAAATGTAATGCATCTAACAGTTTGTTCAAGGCATGCACTATGCTTCCATGTAGGGTTTGAAAGTCTGAGACCACACTTAAAATCTGACATTCAAAATCAACATTATTTAAATTTTTCACCATTTATAGGTCAAATTTCTGATATTAATTATGTGAACTCGTATAAATGGTCAGATGTTCTTGATGCCGTTGCAGCAAAAGATGCTCTTTGGATCATTCTCAAATCATGCTGGGTAATGTCATCATCAGAAGAGTTTTTTCCTTTGGAATAACATGCACAGATAAATCGCTCACATTAAGACATTGAATGTGCATTAAGAAAGCAGCTAGGGTGAATTTTGATTTAATGCTGATTTGATAATAAAATGGGACTATGAAAATAAGACTAACTAAAATAATACTAAATACTAAAATATTCTTAAATTCATGCACATTTTTCAGTTCAGCTTTTCACTGTAATTGTTACGCTGATAAAATTTGTAATGAATATTATGGATTTTTCTAACTTCATTTGTAATATATATATATATATATATATATATATATATATATAGCATTGTTTTTTTTTTAAATGTATTGAAAGTAAAATATGTATATAATGTATATGTAATGCATATATAAAAAACATTAGTTTGCCAAGTTAATTTTTAAATAAAAATTTTAAAATGTGTGTGTGTATATATATATATATATATATATATATATATACATACATGCATATGTTCTATATTTATTACATATATATTAATAAAATTTGTTTGCTATGGTATTTGCTTATTTTCTGTTTTAAAATGGTTATATAAATGTATATACATACACATATACTAACGTGTGTGTGTGTATATATATATATATATATATATATATATATATATACTGTACATGCATTTAAAAATGTATTTAAAAAATAAGTTAGAAAACAAATGTTTTTAATATTTCAAATTATATTATCAGCATAACAATTAGCGTGAACTAATTTAAATATAAATACTAAATTAGAAAATAAGGTATCAGACTTTTGGACCCCACAGTGTATTTTGTGTTTGGTTAACAGCTTTAGATTTGTGCATACACAGAGCTTGAACACTTTTGCATGACACAGTACTGATTTGCATGACCTAGATGACCTATATGTCTTGGCGTGGAGCTCTGGGTCCCGTGTAATTCTGGACCTTTTGTTTACCACAGTGTAGTAGACAGAAACGTGTTTTGTTGATCATGCAAATTCCAGCGGATGTTGGCACAGCATGAAGGGGAGGGAGGGATCGAGAGGGGATAAAGAGGGACAGACATTAATTCATCAACTCACCATCATCAAGCTCTAAACGCTTACAGATTATAACATCTGATGCACGTCATAAATAGATTAAAGAACAATATCATTCACACTGTGTGGCTCCACTGCATAACACATCCTGCAGGAAATTATTACAAGTCTACAGTTCCATTTCTAAAAATGAACTGAATTCAAATGAGTTTGGGGCTTATAAATAAAACATCCTAAAACAAAATCTCCTCAAATAGTCTTTGATCACGATGCCAAAGACGTCATGTGGAGGAGGGGGTCAATGTGCAATTGAAGATATTCACGAGATGCAACGAACAGGAAAACTGCACGTTGTGATTGTTGTATCTAAGTGGCCAGTGTTTGGTCACTTGGCACCCAGGGCTATTTTTGGGGTGTGTGTTTGTGTGTCCAGCTCCTGAGCAGGATGACCGAAGCTGAATCAGCACAGCCAGCGGCCCGACCCCTGTGAGCGCTTCCTCCTCCGCTTACAGATGTAGTAGATAGGCAGAGCAAACAAGCCTGCAGAGAGATCAGTCACAACACAGGACAGCTCGGTCACACTGCAATCATCCAGTAATCTAGTCATACAATCATAATCTTAAATAATGTGTACCAATAAGTGCTTTGCAGAAAAATAGAAATATAAGAATATACTGTATATGTATATTATAGTTTTCATTATTTGCATAAATGAAACTATATGTATATATATATATATATATATATATATATATATACACACACCAAATATTTTGCATATTAAGTCTATTTTGAGGACCATAACCAATTTAGGATTGTGCACTTATCCTCAAATTATTTGTTTGAAAACTGATTTATTTCATTTAATTTTCATTAGTCCCTTTTCTAATTTGAGATTAGGTGAATCTCATTAACATTATTTAATAAAAAGAATCATTAAATTAATTTTTTTCTTCTAAAAACCCATCGCTTTGCTTCACAAGGCCTTTATTAACCCCCTGGAGCCATGTGGATTATTTTTGTATTTGTCTGAAAAAAGATAGTCATATACACCTAGGATGGCTTGAGGGTGAGTAAATTATGGGATACATTTTTGGGTGAACTAACCCTTTAAGGACCTATTAGCCTCTAGAGTTTCATGATAGAACTTTGTATTTATTTAATCTTATTTTGTTTTCTTTGAATTTTGGGATGCAATATAACCCAGACATGTTCCTGACAGGCTTTGAGAGCTTCACTTAGGAAGTGTTACACAATCCTACCTATGACCAAAGCCAGAGCTCCGACGACCACCACGAGGACAATGACCACTGGAGCCACCAGCACTTTACTCACTGTGGAACGAGCAACAGAAAAGCATTCAGGCTCACAAAAACAAACACATTTAGAATTCTTATCTACTTCTGAGCTAAAGAGAAATGGATGGAGTGCATTTGTCTTTCTGAGCAAGTCACTTGATTAAAGTGAACCCTGTGACCCATGGACCAAACACTTGTGTCTGTGATGTATGGATGGTTGGGTATCATACTATGGTTCACTGCACTAGCCTGAGGACACCACACAAACACTGACTCATGTAAAGTATACACACAGAGATCAGGAGGTTCTACACTAGCATGGTCTGGATTTGTGTAAACTGTTCTTTCAGGTTCTCTAGTTGTGTCAGGACATTTTGTTTTTTTAACAAAACCTTAACATAGAAGTGAACTCGTATTTCATCCCTGGAAAAGGAAGTGTAGGGTTTGTGCAGTTGTATATAAATATAAAAATATAGATATATATAACTTTACAGTTATATACAGTTATAATGTTTAGTGGTGAGCTCGAACAAGTTAAGATAATAAACAGATGATAAATAAATAATGCAACTTTATATTGAGTTGTCCTTATGGCACAACTGTTTACAAATGAACTTGATGAATTTCTGGTTACTTCTATTGAATAGAGCACTTCATGGATCAGTATTAAACGTATGAATTATCAGGTCGAGCTGCATTTTCTCACTTAATGAATGGGTTGGATAATTAATGAATTGTTGCACTGAAAATCACTATGTTTGGCCATGCCTGACTCAAAATGCAATTAAATCTTTAATCTGTCTTAATTGTTGGCTAGTTGTTTCTAACATACAGTTAAAAAATTAGCATTCCCAAATGTGATTGGGTTCAAAGAGGTCACTGTCAATGCAAAAACAAAATCCTGTAGAAAACACTGGTATAAATACAGAAAAATACTTGTATATTGGAAACAAGCAGGTTTTCAGAGCACCTAAAGCACATTATGATAACAATTCAACAAGAAAGCTTAAGATAACCCAAGTTAGCTCAAGATATATTTCCAAGGTAACCTCTAGTAACTTAATTAAATAATTTGCATCCAACTTACTACAAACAGAGCCTCGGACCAGCCGGCGCAGATGGGGTTTCTCAGGCAGGTAGCGGTACTTGCATCCAAACACGCTCAGGTTGGAGGTATGGTCACCAAAGAAGCGTAGATGCCTGTACTTCTCCCCACATCGATAACAAAAGTTTGTGTTACACTGCGTGCAGGTCATGTGATCACAGCCCTCTGTTCTCTGAATGTGGATCTGTTGGTATAGAGAAGAAATAATCCTGGAAATGAGTAATCTATTCACAAAGATGCACAATTTTCTGACTTGTTCAATTAGTGAAACCCTAAAGGTCACAAAATGATAATTTAGAATGATTACACTGTGATTATTCCAACAAACAATGCACTTCTCAGAATTAAAGGTTGAGAAACTTGCTCACAAAGGAAAGTTTCTCAATGGGAAGATCTTAGCTAAGCCCTCAGGTGTCTGGCTCAGGTATGTGCAAGGTATGCCAAACACTCATGTTACGATATGTCCTCCAAAACACTAAGAATGCGAATGTCTGGATGGAAAACAGCAACGCCTTGTAGAGCTTGTTGATCTCTTGAAATTGTGTCAGTGGAAAGAAAATGGTCTTAAGTGAACTTTAATTCAGGATCACTTCTCCCAAACCCCAGTCTTGTGACTTCCTGCAATGCCATGTTTACCAAGACCGTAATTAGAATTAGACAGGAGGAAAGGAAAAGAGAAACACACAATAAACACAATCCTTCTTCACTATCTCGGATGGGAACATTCAGTTTTTACACTGACTGTCTCTGTTTATCTGAACTCCTATTTGTTTTAAATGAGCCATGTTTTATATTTCTACATTGTGATTGGCTAATATCTTTGCATGTGAAATGAGGCCCAACCAATTCCCCCAACAAGTTGCTAAATAATGAACAGGCACTAATGGCATTAAATGTGGATGGGCATATGATAATGTACTCATGGTGACATCAATCCCATTGCAAATTGTCAGCTGTGGCGTTGTGAACGTTGGAATACATCTACACAGTACACTGAACTCTTTATTTAAAAGCAGGAAGGAAAACCCTTTTTCCATACCTTGCAGCGTGGGCACTTCTGAGCATTCCTCTGGCCATGTTCGATGACACTGGCCCAGTGACGCAACAGTTTGTCTCCTTTCCTGTAGTCTCGACACTTCAGGCCTTCATGCCAGGGCGCATGGCATTTAAAACACCAGACAAACTGGCAATTTGTGCACTGAATCTGTGGGGGGACATTTGAAGACATAATGAACACGGACAGTTCACTTACTCAAAAATGTCTTTTATCAAGGAAAGTCAAATAATTTAGGCAAAAAATTCCACATTTACAATAATTAATGTAAGGTTATTAACTGCAGAATGAACAAAAACCTGACCTTGTACTTATGTTCACTCTTGATGGACGTCTGTTGGCTACGACCCTTCAGGGAAGTAAACAGGCTGCACTGGGGACACGGTTTTGTGCTGGAGTCCAGTCTGCTCAGCTCCAAGAAGTACTTGTATTTTGCAAGCTCCTCACTGGTCAGGTATGAAATCACCAAGCTCTCCTCCAAGTAACCACTGCACTCTGTGATGGGACACACCAAGTGTGCCCGACCCACATGAACCTTAAAAGAAAACCCAAATTTGCACATGACTAACATGCAAACAAACCATCTGCAGCATTAATAGTTTACCCAAAAATGATAATTATCCCATAATTTACTCACCCTTATATTAAATAATATCCTGGCTCTTCCCAGCTTTGTAATGGCACTGAATAGCTTTTGAAGCTCCAAAAAGCGCATCCATCCATCATAAAAGTAATCCATATGACACCAGTGGGTTAATAAATGCCTCCTGAAGTGATTGTTTTTTGTTAGGAAAATATCCATATTTAAAACTTTATAAACTATAATCAGTGGCTTCCGGCAGCGGCCGTACGCACGTTCACAAGAAATTTGAGTTCCGGTGAAAGGGTGACCTCTGACCTGACTTATGACGTAGCGTAAGATTAAGTGAGAACTGACACAAATTAGAAATCTAAAATGAGAAGTTTTAAAGAAAAATGTTGGAGGATTTCGATATAAGAGAAGAGGAGCTACGTCCTCCTGTGTAAGGTGAAAGGTCACCCTTCGCTGGAACTCGACTCCCTTATTAACGCACGTATGGCAGATGGCAGAAGCCAGTGATTATAGTTCATAAAGTTTTAAATATGGATATTTTTCTTTAAAAAAAAAAAAACATTGCTTTGCTTCAAAAGGCATTTATTGACCCACTGGAGTTACTTTTATGATGGATGGATGCGCTTTTTGGAGCTTCAAAAACTCGGACACTATTCAAAACCATTACAAAGCTGGGGCCAGAATATTGCTTAATATAACTTTGACTGTTTTCAGCTGAAAGAAGAAAGTCATATACACCTAGATGGCTTGAGGGTGAGTAAATCATGGGATCATTTTCATTTTTGGGTGAACTATTCCTTTAATCCAACATTAAGCCTTCAGATGACTCCATGCGCAGTTAAATATGTAATCCACCCTGTTTGAAAATGGTTAACTGTACAGTGACGTGTGGAGAGTGATTTGGCGTTCTTGGAAATCATGGGTTTTAATCAGTGATTACAAGCTAGGACACAAGCAGCAGGAAGTCCAACCAATCTGTGTACACAAGCAACTCAAATAGCCACTGTACAAGCAACACTGTACCTGGGGTACTTCTAAGTCAATGATCAACGTCACCTTCTCAAACAATCACTGAGCTACGGTAAATTGTGACTGAAGATGGCTCAGGTAGGAAGGTATACCCTAGGGGCTCGTTCCTACTAGTTTGCACAGGTTGAATGCCGTATGTTTTGTTGATAAATGGATCTGTGTTCAGTGACCTTTCCCAGTCTCCTGGAGGGAGTTAAAGGATCTCATGGATCAGTGAGATCCATTTCATTCTCATTGTTCATACTACAGCTGGGATTTGGTGCAGCCCTACAGATGCAGGACTGTGACTATCGGCACCTCCCCTGCGAGAGGATTACGTCCCCCACCCATCTTCTTCCGGCCCCCCTTTGGGATGACAGGATTACAAAGCACTTTCATCGCAAGAACTAATCTACTCTCAGCCCTCCTATTTTTATGCTGGGATATCAAGCAACAGCATTTAGTGGACATTATCTGAGGTAACAAGAAATGACATGTCAAGAGATATCTGGCAAGTTTTGGGTAGTTATGAATCCACTGGAATAAAATCTGCCATGATATCTGCAAGCAATGCACTCTGGACCAAATTAGACAAGACTGGTTTCCGTCTTTCACTGCATGATGTGAGCACCAGAAACAGTTACCACCCACCGTTTACTACTGCTACCACAATGTTCATCCTTAAAATATGGCTATGCTAGATAAATGCCCTTGTTCTGTGGAAACTCTTGGTTATGGTTAATCGTGTAAGAGTTTCACAGAACAAGTGTTACTTTTAGCGATGAGTCACAAAATCATACAGCAACTGACTAGTCATTTAGTAGTCTAGATTTTTTTTAATTATTTTAAATGGGTGGTAAAACTCAGCCGCTAGAGTCATACACATTTAGATGGACGTATTTGGCCACTTTGTTTTTTGTGTGTTTTGCCACAAACGTTGCGTTAAAACCATTTCTGCTGCACTTCGTCTGAAATCAGCCTAATTGTACAGTGTTTTCTTAAAGTTGGCAAGAAATGGAAATTCACCTTTCTAGTTGGGCTATAAGGATACATTTACATACAAGAAGAAACACTTTGAGATTTGTTTTGAAAAATACATCAAAATCACCTCAGTGAGAACAAGGTGTGTCCCAATTTGTGTAATTTTGTAGCATGAATAGTGTGAGTAGTGTGTTCACACTGAAAATTCCAACAACAAAAAGTGCACTTTCAATACCCAAATGATGCACTTACTCACCCGAAAAACACCAGAAAAGGTTGATAACAGTTACCACCCACAGTTTACTACTACTACCACAATGTTCTTCCCTAAAATTTGACTATGCTAGATAATCGCCCTTGTTCTGTGGAAACTCTTGAGTCTCAAGTGTTACTTTTACCGATGAATCACAAAATCATACAGGAACTGACTAGTCATTTAGTAGGCTGAATTTTTTTAAATTATTTTTAGAGGTGGCAAAACTCAGCCACTAGAATCATACACATTCAGATGGACATATTTGGCTGCTTTGTTTTCTAAGCGTTTCGCCACCTGAGTTGTGTTAAGACCGTTTCTGCTGCACTTTGTCTAGCTGCTTTTGAGTACATAAATGCATATTTAAAAATCTATGAAACGCAACCAATTAGGACAAGTTGAACCTTAAATCAGCCTAATTGTACAGCATTTCCTTAAAGTCAGCAAGAAATGGAAATGTACCTTTCTGTCTCTTACTAGTTGGGCTACAAGTGGCACTTTTCCACTGCATGGTACGGCTTGGTACAGCTCACTTTTGGGGGGTTTTCCACTATGTACAGTACCAAGTACTTTTTTTAGTACCACCTCGGTTGAGGTTCCAAGTGAGCCGTACCGATACTAAAATGTGATGTATAAACACTGCAGATCACTGATTGGTCAGAGAGAATCGTCACTACCAATGTCACTGGATTTGCGACACAAGACACCAAACCTGCTAGATTGAAATAGTCAGCAACAGCCACTGCAGGATCATTTGTTCGCACAACTTTTTATATGACTTGCTTTAAATGACCGTCGCACGCAACTTTAAAAAAGAAATGGCTGTATCGGGGTCAGTTGACGAGGTGGTGGCGCAACTATAACGATCTATAACGCAGTCTATAATCCCACCCACTTTGAAGCAGTACTAAACTCAGGGTTCCCACACCTTGGTTAACTTAAAATTCAAGGAGCTTTCAAGGACTTTCCAGGCCCAATACCCTCAAATTCAAGGACTTAAGGTCTTTGCACACTGAGTCCGAAATTCAAGTCCGAAAAGTTTGCACGTTAAAAAAATAAATACGACCTCATGCTGTGTCAATGACGTTTACATACTGCCTCCGAAACTTTCGTCCGTCATAAATTTTTTTTTTTCATTTCTGCATTTTTTGCATCCGTGGCACGCATTTTGAGAGACGTTTTGACAATTCAGAGCCACCGTACAAGCGAACGGCAAAATCCTGAATGCCATCTGACAAGCTGATTCACGTCGACGAAACGATGATGTGGCTGCCCACGTTTGCTCTGCGTATCCTTGACGACTGTGTAAACAATAACATGAAGACTGAACTGCAATCTTTGCTGGCTTTGTTGTAATTTTAAGCAGCCATTGTGTAGTTAAATTCTGCATTTTTTTAATACTGCAGCTGCCTACATGCGCAAGAGGCAACTGTTTACACTTGTACGCGCATGCCCAGTGTGCATGAACAGTCATGTGACATGCGTTTTCGGCCGTGTAGTGTAGACGGAGATCTGTGGAAACGCCAGTGTAGACGAGGATCGTTTTCATTTTAAAATGCCGTTTTAAAACAAAAATGCACTAGTGTAATTAGGGCCTTAATGTAGGGACACATTTCAAGTGAGAGCAAGGTCGTGTTACCTTGTAAGATACACTGTTACAGTTTTCATGTGTCAAACACAACTATGCAAAAAAGCATTTTTTTGCATTTATTTTTGGCCATATGACAGAGATCTGAAATTCTATTTGTCGTATTTCTGTTTTGCATAAAACTGAAGAATATTCAGTACATCCTATACTGAATTCTAAAATGATCTGATATTAACTTTTGGATGGATTTTATTGAAAAGAGCTTAGGCTCATGTAAACAGAAGTTTTAAGATATATGAATATGCTTTTTCTTGCCTCATGGGTTTACATCTGTGAAATGTTGAGGTACCATCGTAGTAGTTTCGTGCACGTGTGAACGTCATGGAAACGTACAATACAAAGTACCTCACGCGGGAAACACTTAATGTAACACGTAAATGCGCGTAACTAACGTAAATCAAGCAAGCTAGTATGCATAGGCCACAAAGTGTTGCCGAAATAACACATTAGTGGACCGGAGGGAATAATATGGAATTTTTTCCAGAAAACTTCTTGCACAAAATAAATTCAAGCACTTTCAAGGATCCATATCTATGTATGTTTATTTTCAAAAAACTTTCCAGGGCCTTGAAATTTTTTTTTTTTTCACATTCACAAAATTACAAGGATTTCAAGGACCCGTGGGAACCCTGTAAACTGCAATGGAAAAGCAAAGCGAGCCAAACCGAATCGTGCCAAGCCAAGTCGTTCCACGCAATGGAAGGATACATTTACACACAATAAGAAACACTGAGATATTTTTTAAAGAATTTATCAAAATCACCTCAGTGAGAACAAGGCGTGTCCCAATTTATTTGGACCATGCGCCTACTACTAATTTTGTAGTATAAAGAGTGTGAGTAGTGTGTTCACACTGAAAATTCCAACAAGAAAAAGTGCACTTTCAATACCCGAATGATAAAAAAACTATAATGTTGGGCACCATGTACAGCTGTCGCAGCTTTCCTTATGAAGCAAAAGGGGAGGATCTATCAGACTCCAATGTTGGATGACAAAATACCCATTTAAACCTCATACACTAGATGGCTGAATACATATTGCACTGTATAAGTGCATAGTACATAGTACGTCATTTGGGACACAACTTCAGTTTACCTATAAATGATGCACTTGACTAATGCAAAAGATGGTCTTGGTAAAGAGCACTAACAATGCTCATGTTGAGAGAAGGGCTCTTATGGGGCTCTGATTGTGTGGTGTCTTGTGCTTGCAGCAGGTGAGATTCTGCAAGCTGAGTGTGCTTGGAGTTTACTTTGGGATCCTAATGAGATCTGGCACTCCCATGAGAGCCCTTACCTGAGTACGTGGCACCAACTGGTGACAGCAGTGCTAGCACTCCCCCAGGGCCACCCACCAGTCCTTTTTACACCTGTCAGCCTGCTGCTAATGGGCCGACCGTACAGCTAGCACAATAACGGTGCTCAGCAGCCACTGCAGGCGTGAACAATCCTCTCAGTATGGTTAGAGAGTCTGATTTTCTGCCTGCCATGTCACACGCTGGCATCCTGTATCAACTTTGACATGTTTTCTGATTGACCAGCACCTCCTCTTGAGGTGGGCTATCTTCTCGAGGAGATATCTTTTTGATGGATGTGAAATTGAGTGCAGAGTTTGAGCATAAATCAGTCTTTTTTTACGGTAAACAGTCAACAATATAAAAGAAACCAAATTGCTGTGGGAAAAGTGCAGAGCAGACACGAAACTGAACTAGTGAGTGACACTTATCTTTCACATCTACTTTATAATATTAGCACTAGGTATAGAATAACTTAATCTAGAGGAGCATTCCTAACCTTAAATGCTGCATACGCAACACACAAACAGCATGAGAAACCATGCTTATCGGTGAGAGGATGAACACCTCAGGGTGTAAATTGTGTTTCCGAACACTTTCAGTATAGCATCCATAAAAAAGTAGTCAAACATTTTTCATTTCCTCAGCAGATTTCTTGCATCGCCTCATTTCAGCACTGCATCACATTTTTTAATCTAAGGCCTCATGAATCTCAATTACGGTAGGTTGTAGGTAATATTCAGTCTAGCAGAAAGTTGATACATTCATACATTTAAGCGGATCGGTTGTTCTGCACACCTACAAAAGGTCAGTGAAACCAACTATACAGTACTCCTAAAAAAAACATCACACGCTTTGATTCCATATAAAAGATCAAATCTAATGAGGCATATACAACACAGCAAGGCAAAAAGTTAAAGGTAGACAGACATTTCCAAAATGTTTAGGCATCACCACTGTGGCTTTTAAATGCTACTTTTACAGTGCAAAAGTAGAGATAAATGTGTGTTCTTTTCAACAGAGTAAATCAAAGCCTTTATTAAAATACAAAATAAAGCTCCAACATCTGTGGTGAGAGGCAGTTTATGAAAACCAACTGCTCGGCCATTTTCTGTCATTTAGTTTTTTTTTGTTTTTTTTTTTTTAAAAAGAAGCTTGGTAAAACTGAGCTCCTGTGCATTCAGAATTCAAGAATTGTTAACCTTTAAGGAACACTCCACTTTTTTTGAAAATAGGCTCATTCCGGCGTAATAATCAAGGAACTTTGCTGCCGTACCATGGGTGCAGCAGGCGCAATGATATTATGGAGCGGCTGTGACCCCCTGCTTACACAGGGAGCGTGCTTTGCAACCATGGAGACATTTGTGAGAGGCATTGCGTAATATCATTGCGCCTGCTGCACCCATGGTACGGCAGCAAAGTTTCTTGATTATTACGCCGGAATGAGAGTATAGTTCCTAGCCATATCGGCCTAGAAAATTGCAACTTTTCATTTTCCGTCGGTCTTAGTACACGATGTAACTTCAGAAGAGTCAAGTTTTAGATAGGAAAAATATTGAAACTCTTTGGTCATTTTTGAGTGAGATGCTAACGGTCTAATCAGATTCAATGAACTATGCTAAGCTATGCTAAAAGTGGTACCGCCAGACCCGGAGATCAGCTGAATGGATTCGAAAACGGTAAAACTCAACTGTTTAACTCTAGGGGAATTGGAAAATGAGCCTATTGTCAAAAAAAGTGGAGTGTTCCTTTAATGAATTGTCTACAGTACATGAGTTGGAATTTTTGAATGACAGGAAGAGGATCACACACACACACACAGGTTTGTTTTTGTGAACTGTGGGGACATTCCATAGGCGTAATGTTTTTTATACTGTACAAACCATATTTTCTATCCCCCTACACTACCCCTACACCTAAACCTACCCATCACAGAAAACTGTGCACATTTTAGCTTTCTCACAAAAACTCATTCTGTATGATTTATAAGCCTTTTGAAAAATGGGGACATGGGGTAATGTCCTCATAAGTCACCCTCTTCTTGTAATACCTATGTAATACCCATGTCATTATACAAATTTGTGTCCTGATGTGTCACAAAAATGCACACACAAACACACACACGCGTGCACGCACACACACACATAAAATATAGCCTACCTGTCAAAAGTTTGGAAACATTACCATTTTTTAATGTCTCTTATGTTCTACAAGGCTGCATTTATTTAATTAAAAATACAGTAAAACAGTATTTTAATAAATATAAAAATGTAATTTATTCCTGTGATGTAAAGCTGAATTTTCAGCTTTGCTGCTCAAGAAACATTTCTTATTATTATCAATGTTGAAAATAGTTTTTGCTGTTTAACATTTTTGTGGAAACAATGATACCATTCAAACATTTGTGATAAGATTAAAAAAGAGAGATATTAAAACTTTTATTCATCAAGGATGCATTAAATTGATCAGTGAAGACATTTATAATGTTACAAAAAATCTATTTAATAAATGGTTTAATACATTTTATCAACAAATTTAATAAATGCTGTTCATTGAGCTTTCTGTTCATCAAAGAATACCGTTTCCACAAAAATGTAGAGCAGCACAAGGGCCATATAGTGCCAATTATTAGTATTAGTGGCATTACTGGCATATACATATTTTCATAATCAACTAGTTAATTTTAATGACTAGTCGATCTTAAGGAAACCCTGAATAATTAATATGATTATAAGGTCCAACAGACACAGAGTTCAAAAACAGCTAGATGGAGAACAACAGCATGAAAGAGAATGCAGGGATCTTGAGACAATTAAAAAACAGCTGAACTATTTTTAACTTGATACGTTCATGATGCTGAATGCTTTAGTACATAGAGCAACAATCAAAAAATAGTGCAGACTGAATCTAAGAAGTCACAGTTTATGCATAATATTGAACACATCACTTAGAGCAGCCAATCACAGTAATTGTAATTCATTGAAGTCTATGTAGAAAAGCAGTGTTTTGATGGTTGTGGCAGTGCTGCTTTACAGGGACGACACAAACAGAAATAGTTTACCATGCCAAGCGCTGTCAGCACACTAGACACCTCTGAGAAGCTTCTCTTTATTCATCCCCTTTAAAACAATGCTGCTAAAAATATTATCTACAAAAATATAAATAAATGTGTAGATCTCAGACTCCTAAATGACATGTTGGATGAAATACGTTGTTGTTTGTGGCTATAGTTACATGTTTAAAGGCAATTTATACTTTATACAATTATACAATATATACCCATAAAACATGTTATCACACCCATAACATGAATATGTATTTTTTATTACATAAATTCATATTATAATATAAAATTACAGTTTTGGATCCTGTTTTTGAGCTTAAAGGGTTAGTTCACCCAAAAATGAAAATTCTGTCATAAATTACTCATCCTCATGTCGTTCCTCACCCGTAAATCATTCATTCATCTTTGGAACACAAATTAAGATATTTTTGATAAAATCCGATGGCTCAGTGAGGCCTCCATTGCCAGCAAGATAATTAACACTTTCAGTGCCCAGAAAGCTACTAAAGACATATTTAAAACAGTTCATCAGTGGTTCAACCTTAACCACTTAAAGATGAACGAAGGTCTTATGGGTTTGGAACGACATGAGGGTGACTAATTAATGACAGAAATTTCATTTTTGGGTGAACTAAAACTTCAAAATTCAAATTCAGTTCATATTTAGGAATTTAAAAGTCAATTCTGAAAGGTACACAACACTAATGCACCTCTTCTTTTTAAAATTATGAGACGGATGTTACCATAATTATCTTTGTGAAACTTGTATTGGCATTATATTATACAATATATTGTGACAATCCATGTGTCTTTAAACATAATAAGTAAGCCGCTAGTGGACTCAGTAAAAGCCAGTATTCTGAAATACTACTCCTAAGAATGAACCAAACGCCCTTGCCATAGGCACCTGACATTTAGACTGGTCGCCCCATTTGCCAAGCCCAACACAAAGGGCTGAAATGAGAAACAGTGGCTCTGTGAAGTTAAATATTAGCTATTTAAATGAGTCTTTTGTAGTGCAGACCTCTCGCCATTTCTCTCCAGTAAAAGTGCACATTAACCGTTCACCCATTCCTTTCATCTGGTAACAAACAATATTCATAGCATTCATTTGAGCTCATATATTCTTATTATCTAAATTGCTTTTGAAATCGTGCACCCACAGGCCTAAAAATGATTGCAATAAAAGCAGGATTGCGAAAAGATACTGGAAAATGTCATTTTCAAAAAGTAGAAAAAGTGCACAAATGATCATTCAAATCATACAACAAAAGCGGAAACTTAACTCAAACTCAGATGTTAAAGGGATAGTTCACCCAAAAAAGAAAAAGATGTTTCACAGTGTTTCTGCAGGTTTTATGAAGGCAGATTTAAGACTTTTTAAAGACCTTTTTAAGACCAAGTAAAAAAAAAAATAAGGAAAAAGGCAAGGGAACACAACATGTCAGTATGTTCTCTAAATGTTCTCTAAACACAATGAGTTGTATTAGCAACACTTCCAAGTTTCAAAATACAACTTCCTACCGATCACCATTCCTTTTTGACTCATATTACAAAAATTAGCTTAAGGTTTGAATACCTGGTCACAACCACTAGAATATGGACATGCTGCAAAAAAAAAAAAAAAAAGTGATGTTTTTGGTGTTCTAGTATTTTTGTCTTGATTTCCAGTGAAAATATCTAAAGATTCTTAAATCAAGATACATTTACTTGTAGGGGTGTAACAATATATATCGTGTCACAATATATCGCAATACAAAAATGCAACAATATGCATCGTGGATAGTGACAATATGTATTGTGTTGTGTATAGTTCACCGAAAATGAAAATTACTGTGTGAGATATCTAGTCAAAGATATAAATATATTCTATATTTTCAGCGTTAGAATCATGAATATTCTTATTCTGGTGTCACCACTGTCCTGTGAATTGGGTTACCAGCACCAAGTCCAAGCCTATTCATTTCCAATATTATACCAAATTTATCATTTTAATCAACAGTTAATTTTCTATTAACCTTACCATATGTCTTGAAGTATCGCAATAATATCGTATCATGAGATGTATCAAATCGTGACAGGGTATTGTTACACCCCTATTTACTAGAGAAGAAAAGAGGTATAAGATAAGAAGTCTTGTTTACTGTGAAACTGATCAAAATCAAGTGAGTTTATAATTAAAAAAAGAACAAATATCTGCCAATGGGCTCAGAAAAATCAACTTAATTCAAAGCTTAATTCAAAACCATTGACATATACTGTATTGGTTTTTGCTTTAAGTGTAAACTCAGTTAATTATGTCTTAATTTCTCAGAAAAGAAGACTTTATGTCTTTATTTTGCTTCTCAAGTAACTGTATCTTGATTTAAGGAAGTTAAGATATTTGTACCAGAAAACAAGACAAAAATACTGAGGAAGATATTCATTAATTTGCAACATTTAATGCCATGACTTAATGAATTTAAGCCTTTCTCCTCTGATTTAATACCTTCTTAAAGGAATAGTTCACCCTAAAGTTGGTCCAAACCTGTGTGAGTTTCTTATTTCTGTTGAACACAAAAGAAGATATTTTAAAGAATGTTGTATAATCAGACAGTTGACGGTAGCCATTGACTTCCATAGTAAGAAAAAAATACTATTGCAAGTCAATGGCTACCGTCAACTGTCTGATTACCAACATTCTTCAAAATATCTTCTTTTGTGTTCAACAGAAGAAAGAAACTCACACAGGTTTGGAACAACATGAGGATGAGTAAATGACAAATTTTTGTCTCGAAACCCCAATTTCAAAGAAAGTTGAAACTTTTTGTCCATACAACTAAATTCAATTAGGTTAAAAAAACAAGACAATCTTTCAAAATAACTTCTTTTGTGTTCAGCAGAAGAAAGTGAGTCATAAAGGTTTGAAATGGGATATGGATGAGAAAATGATTTTTATTTTAATTTGGGTGAACTATTCCTTGGGTGAACTGCATATAATTGTACTTGTGCCTAAAGCTCACATAGTAGGCAAAGCAGGATATTTTCAGTCAAAAAGTAGCTGGAACCAGAAACTGCATTACACCACCTCTCTATGATGCTGTACACAGCTGTAAAGCTGTCATTCGATACGATTCAAACAGACAGGTTTTACAGGTAATCAGACTTCTACAGTAAGTCCCTGAATAGCAAAACACATGCTGCAACAATGGGAGGAGTGGCGATATATCTGCAAGCGGCTATATAAACAAAATTCTTTTTGGCAGCATCATCGTCATAATTGTGCAGTTGAGAGAAACGATCTAGGCGTGCAGCTAAACAGGCCAAGTGAGATCACCAAACGCAAGTTATGCTTGGGCATGAATAAGACAAAACTAGACCAATACCTTCAGCCACAAAAGACGGCTATCATTATCACATCAACCTCTGTCTGACCCCCGAGATCATTCACAGGGGCAATAAATCTGATTTGAGAGAAGAGCAGCAACAGGCAAGCCAGCATTACTCGATTATGTCTACAAGATCCCTCCAGAAGGGCAAATTGTTTCTATGTTGCCTGCAAACCGCACACAGACCTTCAGCCAACAGTCATGTAATGTGATTAGGGCACAGAGAGGCTGAGCTCAGTGATTAAGCAATCAATTACAGCACAAGTTCTTCCTCCCCTTACCAGAGACATGACTCACTGCCACTGGGTAGAAAAAACCTTCTCTAGACCCTCTTCCTCTTTCTAAGAACCTGATATTACAGAATTGCGTCTAAACAAGGGATATGAAGAAATACATATTTTTGGTTTAGGGTGACATGAAGGTCTTAAAAGGATAGTTCACACAAAAAATGAACACGTTATTCATTTACTCAACCTTAAGTCATGTCAAACCTTAATGACTTTCTTTCTTCTGTGGAACACAAATGAAAAATGTTTTTCTTTTTTTTTTTTTAATTTTACAATGAAAGTAAACACTGTAAAAAAAAAATGTCATTGTAAGTTGTAAATAAAACAAAGATTATTGGGTTGTGTCTTACAAGAAAATATCATTTCAATTCATGTTCAATTCAATGTGTAACTTGCCACTTCTTTCCAACAGTTTGTGAAATTTACAAGCAATTTCTAAGTAAAAACTTTCAAAGTAAATCTTACACCATTTTTTTTTTTCCAATGAAAGCAGTCCAATGTTGTTTGGACCACAACATTCTACAAAATATCTTCTCATACAGGTTTGGAACGACATAAGGGTGAGTAAATGATGACTGAATTTTCATTTTTGGGTGAACTATACCTTTAAAACTTGGGTTGTTTTGGGGTTCACCTGTTCACCTGAAGCCGCCTTTTCACTGTCTGCAATCTTCGGATACAATTGTCGCAATTCTAGTCACACAACAGAGTTGTTTACACAAGTTTAAGCAGTGAAAAGATGGCTTAAGGTCCCAATATACTCATGGCGAAGTTCTTTTTCGTTCTTTGCTTAGGAATAAAAAGAAGTTCGAAATACGTGACCAGCAATATACTGTTAGTGAACATCCAACGCAGACCACACTGCACACTAATATGTGCTGCGCACTTTCCTCTCACTATAAACAGACATCTAAAATGACAGCGGTGAGAAAGCAGCACTTAAAAGGATAGTTCACCCAAAAATTAAAACTATCCCATGATTTACTCACCCTCAAGCCATCCTATATGCATATGACTACCTTCGTTCAGATGAACACAATCAGAGATATATTTTAAAATACCCTAGCTCTTCCAAGCATTATAATAGTGGTGAATGGGGGGCCTGTTTTGAAGCTAAAAATAAATGTATCCATCCATCATAAATATAATCCATACGGCTTCAGGGGGTTAATAAAGGCCTTCTGAAGTGAAGTGATTTTGTAAGAAAAATATTCATATTTAAAACATTAAGAAGTAAAATAACAAGCCTCCGCCAGACGACTGTACGCATACTGCACAAGTCAACTTGCGCCACAAGAGTGACCCCTGACCTGACGTGATGTATGACGTAGGATGTAGGAGTATCGTAAGCTTAGACGCCTCTCGCAGTTTAAACAAATACGGCTATGTAACAAACTCAAGCTCCTCTTCTCTTTATATCAAAATCCTCCGACATTTCTTTTTAAAATTTCTCGTTTCAGACTTCTAATTTGTGACCGGTGTTTTGTTTTGCTCTATCCTCTGTGCTTGGGTCAGGGGTTATCTTTCCACTGCAAATCGATACATACGGCCGTCTGCCGGAAGCTTGTTATTTTACTTTATAAAGTTTTAAACATGGATATTTTTCTTACAAAACCCATCGATTTGTTTCAGAAGGCCTTTATTAACCCCCTGAAGCTGTATGGATTATTTTTATGATGGATGGATGCACTTTTTTTGGGGGGCTTCAAAAAACCCTGTTCACTACCATTATAAAGCTTAGAAGAGCCAGGATATTTTTAAATAAATCTCTGATTGTGTTCATCTGAAAGAAGATAGTCATACACACCTAGGATGGCTTGAGGGTGAGTAAATCATGGAATAATTTTCATTTTTGGGTGAACTATCCCTTTAAGAAAACATCTGATCATAGTGACGTGAATATGTTTGCACCAGCTCTGCAATTCGGCACTCACATTTATTAATACAGCACTTTATACAATTGATTGTTTAAAAGTAAGCAGCTTTACTGTATTAAACATAAAAAGTAGTGTCAGTGTCTCTTTCAATTAGAATTACAACCTGTTTTTACTCGCGGACGTAAGTCTGACCTCGACGGACTGAACAGAAGAAATGTCAAAGAAGGCGGAGCCTCAGAGCCACTCCTACCTATTACGTAATCATCACGGACTAATGGGAATTCGAAGGGGTTTACCAGTCAGAGCGAACTTTTTTCGGAAAGTTTGCTTTGACAAACGGTTTCGAACTCTTGAAATGAACACCAAACGAAATTCGTTTTGGCCTGATTTTGTTTGAAATTTTATCATACCAGTTTGTTCTTTAATTTTGCTTTTTGTTTATATCAGGGCCTTTAAGGGGTTGTTTACATGAGGCATGTTCTTCTGTTCAAAAACAGATAGACGGAGCGCAATCGAATGGTTCTTGAGGTGCTTTTGTAAGTTGAACCATTTTCAACTTGACATGCTGTCTCAAAACCACAAAAAAAATGGCAGTGATGCTTTAAATGCAATTAATTAAAAGATGGAACTTTTCCAAGAGGTTTTTACAATGAAAACCCTAAAGGCTAAACCTAAAGTACAGCATGCAAATTAAAGTACCGCCATTAACATTTTCAAATAAAAATGTCTGGATGACTAATTGACCAAAGCCCTCATAAGGCTTTAAACACATGCTGGTGTGTCAAGCATCTTTGAGGAACTCAGAAAGATGGTCATTCTTTTTATATCCCACAGTGTTACACAATAAGGGCCTCTGCTCAGCAGCAAAAGGAGTACTAAGATGACAAAGTCTGTGATGACCACATGGGCCAGTCTTAGCAGAACACAGGAAATTCATCACTTCTCTAAAGCAGAGCAGGACAGGCTGAGAACGTTTTCACAAGCACAACAGAGAACCTCTCCATTAACAAACAGAAACATGCTATAATTAGAACACAAACAATTAGGAAGAGCAAATATCAGGATGACTGACCGGTGATCTTCCAACACTATTTTAGTTGAAGCACCTTGGTGTACCATATAAAGACCACAATATGGTAATCATTCAGTACCACGATATATATCAAAGTGTTAGAAGGCTGTGATTCTCATTGCTGGCATGTAGAGGAATATTAGCTTTGCATCAATCCACTTTAGAGGTGCAGACACAAACAATGGGACATCCCTAAAAACAAGACTTTTTATTCAATGCTGAAAAGAAAGGACAAATTTGCAATGAGATGGGGTGGATGTGGATACCTGCGAGATGATGTATCTTTTCAGACATTCTTCACAAACGGCCTTTTTGCAACAGTGTAGCGGCATGATTTGTTTGTCATCAAGACAAATGCGACATGTTAACACAACAGATAAACTGTTGTCAGCATTATAAGAGTTGTTTATTCCAGACGCCATCAGGTCAGAGACTGTATACGTCTCTGGATAGGGATCATGGTCCAGTTCTGAATTTGGCAAGTCAGTGGGAGGTAAAACCAGCTCATCTGATGATGATGATGATGATGATGATGAAGATGTAGTCTCATGATCATTTGTTGTTTTCTCAACAGGTATCCTATAATTATCATTGGCAATACAGTATACTGTGCAGTAAACATGCTCTTTTGATTGGCTGGGATATTCTTCACCACTCTTCAAATCAATATTATAATCAATATGATGATTCCCATCAGTATTTCCCAATCTTGAGTTGCTCTCCATGTCTTGTTGGAGACTTCTTGTGCTACATTGCATCCTTTCATCATCCGTTTCATGATCCAAATCGTTCAGTTTGATGCCAAATCCTACTTTCTCCAGATCTTTGGGATCTTCTGGATCTTTGATAGAACCAAAATTCCTTCTTAAAATATCCACGGCTCTTATGTTTTCCCTCTCGTTATTTTCTTTATTATTGCCTCCCGGCTCATGTTTATGTTTATGAAATTCCAAAACATCCTTCGAGGACAATGATGATGATGATGATGATGGCACCTTCGTCTCGCTGCTGTGGACATCCTGGCCGAAATCAGTGCTCCGTATCCCGCTGGATACATGGACAGATTCCCCGTCGCGTCCGGTATAACCGGGCATATTTTGCGCGGTGACATTCACACGCACGGAAGAGTCATCTTCCATTCCCGAGCGGTCAACTTTCCATTTGTGCCAAACACACACAGTCCGGTTTCAAACTCACAAACTAAAAACAGAGCCAGTAACTATTATACCACTTCCGGGTCCGAAATCACGAATCCTACTACGGCGAAGCTTCGGCTTATGAATATTAATTAAGCCACGGTGACGTTGCTTGGTAACGTCCCAATGATACACGTTTGTCTTATGAATATAAATTAGGCGGCTTTGACGTTGTGTCGTCGCCTTCCAATGGCAAACACTTTGTTTATGAATATTAATAGAATCCTTCAGCATAGTAGGATTAATACATTCACAGCCGTGGGTTTCTTATGCTACTTTTGTTTAGGCTTTACTGTGTGAAAACTATAACTGTTTATAACCTATAACATGCGTCACATCAAGACTGAAGGAAACTTTTGAACCTTCTTAGAATCTCTTTGAATTATTACCACTGTGAGTGTTTTACTCTAACGTTATGTCTTAGTGTACTTTTGATATTTTGATTAGCGTCATCTATAGTTATTATTAGCTCTATCTGTAGTAATCCTACCCTTTCACATCCTGTCAATCTTATTTTGATTAATTTAATGTGTCTAGACACTAGAGGGAGGTAGAGCGTAAGTAAACGAATCTCACTTTGCAAGCTGCTTCTGCTTTGGTGCTTCACATGATAAGAGTGTGAGGAAAAAGAACGACGTAAGCAAATGCGTTTCTTTGGAAGAGCAAAAGGTAAATTAACCCAGTAATAGGTCACAGTGGGCATGTTGTACATGCTGAATCATCATTCTGCCCCACCTTGTTGATCTCTTTCAGGATAAAGAGGCCCCAGGGTCCCTGATGATATTTGCACATTCACAGCATCTTTAAGCCTTGCAAGGTCAGAAATCTTCATCTATAAGGAAAAAGGAAATAAAAATAGTTGCCATTGCTAATAATGTTAATAAAACAATATATTGTGTGAAGCATAACTTATGCACCATGTTATGAATTTTATTTATTGATATGCATTGGTAAGCAATGCTTATTTTGTTTTATGTTATACAAGCACATTAAAACACAAGATGGCTATTCTTTCAGAAAGTGCACTGCCTCCCAAGATGGCTTTTTAAACTGAGCATGTTAGACAAATCCTAGTCACTGTTGTGTGGCAATTTATAAAAGCGTGACACAAACCCGTCATTAATTAATAAATCAAAATCAGGGGTATTAGTCATGCTTAAACGTCCATCTGTCAGGAGGCTTATTTTAAAAATTCTAAGGAGTTGACCATCTGTTATTATCTGTGATGAATCAAAGAGGGGTCACAGTGTCACAGAACGCATTCAAGCACATGTCACACATTCAAAGCACCCGAATCCTGCTCTACACGGAGGCTCGTTTCAGTTGTTGAAGCACAGAGCCCCTCCCTGCCTCTTCCCTGAGTCATCTATATTCATATTTACTGACATTTCACTGGATATAAAAGGTTGGACACAAAGATTGCCTGTGAAATACTCGCTATCACAATGCCAGGTGCTTCTGGGTGGTTGCCAAGGTGTTGCTATGCAGTTGCTAAGAGGTTCTGACTGTTTTTTAGCATGATGCTTTGTAGTTGCTAGGGTGTTGCTTGCTGCCCTACGTCTCTATGATATTCTGGCCTCCAGATTTGGCTTAGGTTCTCTCTTCAATTTGTTTTTTTTGTTTTTTTGGTGCTCATTTTATCATCTGCGGGCAAAAATTTTACACTTAGATTACAAAAACAATAGCACACCTCTTTTCAACAAGCTGCACAATTTTAGGTTTCATTCATGTCTGTAGGTACTTTAGATGTGCTGCTTTAAAGTTTAGGAACAACTCCCAAGCAATATGAGAAGTAATAGGCCTAATAGTGATTCTTGCCTAATTATTATCAAGCATCACTAATTGTTATTATAATAATTAAAACTAGCCTACACTATGTAGGCTAACTAAAACTAACCAAAACCAAACCAAAATGTTATTAATGAGAAAGTGCCAATAAATAAGTAAATAAATAAAAAATTACACTTTGAGGTAGCTACAATTTTATATTTTGGAACTGTCGGGACGGATTTCGCGGGATATTGCATACATACCTCATCCGCCCGTGCGTGTCACGTGGTGCGTCGAATACCTTGAAGCTGAAAGTTTGTTGTCAAAACGACCGAGAAAAACTGACAATGGAGGAATCATTCAGGTGTGAAACGAAGAAAAAGTTATTTCTGTGTCTGTACGCTTTGAGATGAAGCACAGCCAAAACAATATGGGTCTCATTCACTAAGCATATGCACAAATTTGTGCGTGAAATCTTCGCATGAACGTTTTTACGAACAAATCATGATTCACCAAAACGTTTTAACTAAATTTTATTCTAAAATTAGGCTACTCAAAAATCTGGGAACTAGGTAAACCACAAAAAGCACTTTCTCTGTGAGGCCTTATAATCGTGTTAAGAAGTTATATTTCATCTTAACACGACTCTATAATTATATTTTATATTTTGAACTGGTTTTGAGAATGGCACTTGGCATTGCTCGAGGATCTGGCAAAAGCGTATCTGCAGAGAGCGGCATATGTTTAACGAGTGACGAAAGGCTGTAAAGAAAAGAATGTGCGGAAAGCCCTTATATGGAGATGGTTTGGTGGTTTTATGCAAATTACTCTCATTTAGAATTCTCCAAATAAGACCCTTTTCACAGACCGTGATGATAATGCGTTTTAACGGTCATCAGCATCGTAAATCTTGCAACGTTTTTTATATTTTCATTTTAAAAAAATGAAAATGTATGTACATTTATAACATTATACTTAGTATTATATTACCTTTGCATCAAATTACAAAAACTAGTTAACGCTGCTGTGAGAGTGTTTCTAATACAGCGGCTGAGTTAAGGTAAAGTTGACATCTTTCTCTCTTCTGACTGCCATTATCAATCTCTATTTTTTTTTTCTCTCTCTTTTTGAAAGTTGTGAAAACACTATTATTGAGTGTTTCTTTTGATATTTGAGCAAATGGGAACACAAAAGATATATTTAATGTATTCTCTCATTCACCGCTATGAAATTTTGCCCAACTATGACGACTTCCGCTGCACATGTTGTGAATTAGCCGGAGATTTTTCGTGAAAAGTTTCCCTGTGCATACAAATACGAAATAATCAATTAGTGAATGAGACCCAATGTCAGCTATTCAGCAAAACGCATGTTTTTTTTGTTTTTTTTTTAAACGCTAGAGGGCCAAAGATACATAGTTTTGATAATCAATTTATAAGGGAAAACTTAAGAAACTTTGCACTGAGAAGCAATTAGATGATTCATTCCTATATTAAGTCATTACATTTTGTACAGTGCTCCCATTAATACTTTAGATAAAATATTATGCATCATAATAATGATTCAACTATATGGGGTCTGTGGCACAGAGCCCAGACTTTGTGTTTGATGGACAGGAATAAAACGATAAGGTAATGGGAGGGAAAGCTTATGCCATCAAAAAGTGAAGCTTCAGTGTCAGCAGCAAAACTGGTCTTTCATCCCCATATATCACCTCCTTCCACAGCACACCCTTTCTCTTCTCCTTAAAACACCATACAGTCTTTGTAAAGAATGGAATGTGGAGATAGGATGCTAGTTTTATTCCTCTAAAATATTGAAGCAAAATTGATTCCCGTTTTGCACGGTGGGTTTTCCGCACATCATCAATAGCTCTAAACGTTGTGGGGCTTTGCAGATTACGACGTGACCTCCACGTGCAGCTCAAAGCGCAGTACACATACAGTATCTCAGTAGTTGAGATTGATTTCCCCCGCCTTCTTCACTCTCTTATTCTTTTAGATTTCCCCATTGGGTATCTGCTGAAGTGGGAACAAAGTGTTCCACAAGGCCATATTTTTTTCCTTTTTTATTCCAAAAAAGGTTTCACTGTCTTAACTAGATGCATTTATTCCAACATCATCTTGCAGACTCTCAATTACATTCAAAAGCCACTGTGAAAAGATTTACTGTAGCTCAGGTAACTGCATCACTGATTAGGTGTGTATATGCAATCTTTAATCACTTGCTTCCCACTGGGCAATTACACAGCGCATGACTGTAAAACAAACAAACGCAGCCTGTATGCCTTAAGCATTTACAAAAGAACAAAAGGCTGTGTGCAGAAGGAACATGGGATGTTGGAGCACATCACTGCTGCAATGAGAGAAAATTCAGGGCTTGCGGTGTATGATTGACAGGATTCCTTTTTAAGTGGAAGACAGTCATCATTGACAATGTAAAGGCTACAGTCTGTTGCTAGGCACAGCCGCTATGTGCTGTATGACACGTTACTATACTTAGAAATGACATAATAAAGCAAAGAAGTGAAGTAACAGAGAAAAGAAGCAAAATAAAGAATCAGTGACACAGTCTGGTTTTATTTACAGTCATTCTTTAAAAGAAACAGAAATAGAAAAGGCCTATCTAATCAAAACGTAGCACTGAATCCAATGAAAACAACCTGGAAAACTGCTTAAAGCATATACCATGAGTGTCATTTGTTTTCGAATATCATAATTGACCACTTAATTAACGAAAATGATTACAGTATATTGTCAAATAAAAGCTATATTTTTGAATTCGTCCGGACCACTTCACAAACAATTTAAACTAGTTTATCCATATTTTTATTTACAGTTTTGGTTAGAGCATCGTCATTGTGACATCACATACACTCCTGGGTAGAAGCATCATGCAAGATTTTTTTGGAGGATATTCATTTTCATTCAGGTTTCTTTTCAGCTCAATAATTATGATAGTCAAATTTGACATTTAACACTGTCAAGTCTTGTTTTAGATGTTTTGATTGCAGGGTAAATCTCACATAAGCTTAGACTGTCTTGCAAGTATACTGAGAACCAGAATGTTTATTTTTTTGCTTTAACTTTGCCCTGTTTATTCTTTATAATAAATTATAATCAAGCACCATGTTGAATCAGGATGTATTTACAAATGTCTTAAAAGTCACTCGTACAGCAGCCAGACTGATGTAAGACTCGCTTATCTGAAATCGGATCTTTGAGTACTTTAGGCAATCAAGCACCTCCAAACAACAAGTTATATAGATGAATCTCTTGAAAACATGCCAGGTCACATTTCACCCCAAAATCCCAGAAAATAAAATAAAAAATGGTCCTAAAAATGCTTAATTTTTATCATTAGTAATGAGAATCACCACCGACAATTTTGGGAACTAATAAAACCATCTGCGGGCAGTGTTGGGGGTAATGCATTACAAGTAAAGTGAGTTACGTAATCAGATTACTTTTTCAAGTAACTAGTAAAGTAATGCATTACTTTTTCACATTTATTGACTGGCAGCCCTCCTGTCCCCATGTTGAAAGAAATAAAGTGCAGAGGCGTTGTGTGTGCTGTGTGAACATGATGATTATTGTAGTTCTAGACTGAATGTAAACATGCATTTACTCATCTCACTTCATTCAGCATTCCTCAAAATGAATAAAAACAGTGAAATGCAATCTCAGAATTTTATGCAAACCTCTAATAATTAACTATATTAAATTACACAAATATACTTTATTTATTTAATCTCATTTTATTAACCAATGTCTTTGCTGACTTTCAATGATCTAATTAAACCTCACTAATAAGCAAAAATTACTTTAGATTAGATTTAGAAATAAGAGTGTTGAACTTCCTTCTCCTGTATCCTATTCTTCTTTGATCCAGAATGGCAGCACAGCTGAAAGGTTTGTTGAAAGGTTTGTTTGAGCTGCGTCCTCTACTGTACAGGCATAAATATTCATTTTCTTCAGCTTGAGGCTTATTCATTTCACTTTTGGAGTGAAAGGGCCTTTACATTTGCCAAAAATAGAACTTTTTTTGTTGTTATTAAATAAACAAACAAGCAAGCCCAGCCCAGGTGAGAAAAAGTAATGCAAAAGTAATGTAACGCATTACTTTTCATAAAAAGTAACTAACACAATTAGTTACTTTTTTTTAGGGAGTAATGCAATATTGTAATGCATTACTTTTAAAAGTAACTTTCCCCAACAATGTCTGCGGGAGCAGTTTGCCAGATCTGCACTTCAATTTTGAGAGTTATTTTTGTTTTGCAACCATGCACTTGTCCTGACAACATTCCATAGTTATACATCCAAACACTTGCATTTCAGACTGATATTACTGATGACTGATGTTATGATTATGTTGTTGTGTTAATTTGGATGTTAAGTATTTGAGTTTACTCCACTGTGTCATCTCCCATTAATGCTGCACCAATGAGCCAGGTGTGACATATGGGGGCTCGTCCGGGATCTGAACCCGGGACCTCTCACACGACTCAAAGTCAGCGGCGATTATCACTGTGTGTTTGAATGCGGGATCAGGATTAGGAGGGACAGGACTGAGCAAAGATGGATGAGTACGACCCTCAAACTCTGGGAATTGTGGTGTTTTTTGGCTTCACGGTATTCGCTGCCATTGGCATTACGCTTGTTTCAACTTTTTCCATGAAGGAGACATCTTACGAAGAAGTACTGGCCAAATAACAGCAAGATCCAGGCAATGAGTCTTGAGTCAACAATGTTGCAATATATATTTCCTTCTCATTACCACAATACCATACAGATGTTTTTTTTTTTTTTTTAGTTCCCAAAATTGTCAATGGTAGTTTTCATTAGATTCTCATTACTGTAATATAGAACTTTTTATATTGTGATTTTTGCATTTCAGCAATGAGAATGAGATCTTTGTGCATTACAGTAATATAATAAATATTAGAATTTATAATAAATTATAAATTAATTCCTTGTGTTAATAAAAATAAATATAAAATAAAATCTTATTTTTTTTTATACAGCAAAATATATTTTCTCTATATTTTGATTTTGGGGATGAAATATAACCTAAATAAATATGTTTTTGAAAGTTTTTGTGAGATATACCCATACAGGTTTCCTTTCCTAGTGTCATCATTCTTATTGAATCGCATTACCCATTCAAACGTCACTCCATATTGAGTCGGATGCACAAAGACTGCAGCAAAGGACTGCAGGGAATTATTTGCCAGTGAGTTCTGGAGAGTGGTGCGGCTAAAATATCTTTATTAATTATCAAAGCCACTTAGCTTTGCCAGTGCAGTTCACAAGGGGTTTGATTAAACACAGCTCAGTCAGACCCTCGGTTTATGTACAGCCGTTCTGGGTGAGAGCAGATTGCCATTTATTGGAATGTTAACAGGATGTCATTTTAGGCACTTTCTCTACACCAAACCGCAGAAATATGTCAACCCCACACAGTTACTAGAATCAGTTTAAGGGAAAAGATAATATACAGTGGAGAAATACATATTTCATCATCCATTATCTGTTGAAGAAGGGGAAAATGCGTTATTCAGCTGTGTTTGGCATGGTAGTTTGACCGAAATGAAGACATTTCACGCTTTCGCGTATCATCCAAGGGCTACAATAGGCGCAGTATTTTAGGTGATTGAAAGTGCAGCATAAAAAGAAACTCTTTTCTTGATATTCATTCAGGAAGCAGGTTACAAAAGAAGCCATACAGCACAGCTAAATCCATGGGAAACATCTGAACAGCTTCAGCATTTTGCACAATTCTAACCTCTTGCTTAAAAGTTGGGGAACAATTGCATTAAGAAATTATTTAGAGACTCGTTATTCTTGGGTTCCTGTTACTACACAGAACAAAACGTTTTAACCCAAGTAGACTCTTCCACACATCTCCTCGCACATTACATCACTACAAATACTGCATCTCTATCCCCATCCCCCCTCAATATGTACAGGTATTTCGAAAAAGAAAGGCCCACTTACACGGCATAACAAATTATTAGTCTACTAGAAAAGAGTGAACACTGGCACACATGTTAAAAAAGGCTTAAAATAGAAAGAAGTTACAATTGGTTTTCTAATCGTTATCTTGTTAACAAGACTCAACACCGTCTTAAAAAACACCAATATTCACAAGTAACCTTTTGGAGCAAGGACAGTCGCTGTAGGCCAACTGTTACCCCTTCCAAGGTCGGCCTATGTCTAGCTGAAAGATATTAAATACGCAACAGATTTTGACACCTCATGCAAACAAATACGGCTGAATCCCATGGTGACGTCGAACGGATAAACTCATAGGTATTTTTTTAGGACTGTTGTTTAACTCCAAAAAATATGAATCTCTTAGCAGCTACTGATTTCTTTATTTGTTTTTGTTTTTTTCTTAACTGTTCTTGGCACTTTCAAGACGAGTACATCCAGGAGAAAGAAGAAAAACTACTTGGGTTGCAATTAAACACCGAAGGTAATCCCAATGCTTGGAATAACCCTTTGTAAACAACCGGAATAATGACTCTCCACTCCAGTCACCATTTGAAGGACTGTAGGACTAGATAATTAATATTATACTGACTGGTTAATGAACATTCTTTAAGTATGGATGGATTCCGTGAAAGTCAGTCGGACACACTGACACTATATCCATTCGGTCCATTGCACGATTCCAAGTCTTTCTTATTGCAGATCTGTCCGCAGACATCGACGCAATCTGCTCCTCCAATTTGTACTGCTAATGGCCACAACAAGACGAGAGTCTGCTGAGGGGATTCGGCCACACGAGGGCTCTCTCGCGCCTGCCGGCAGCGCTTTGGAGGAGGAAGGGTTGGGCGTAGACAAAGAAAATCCACTCTTTTGCTTGAGTCTTTGAGGTTAAAGCGTCGGTTCTGTGTTCCTCCGACAGTCCGTAAGACACTATCATGTTAAGACATTTATGTAGAAAGACAAGTTCAAACATCAGTTCATCATTTTGATTGGTTGATAAGGCAGTTATCCTTTTACTTTGACCTGTGAGAGAAGAAAACAAGTGTTAAAGAATGTTCTAAACAGCATAAAAAAGAATGAAATTCAGTGCATGTAATAAAACATAAGATTGACTACTTGATTAAGGTCAGCTGGGTGAAACAAAGCATTTTTTTGTCAAAAGGCATTCCTATTAACAAAACACAGCACACGCTTTTGTGTGGCAATTTCATTGTACAGTTTGTGTTTAGCGTATAGCATGCAAACGGACTCGAGTTCAAGTCCCATCGTAATATTTGAAAAATAATTAAACCAAGAGAATTTGACAGAACTGAATTTGACAGAAAATGATCATTATGCATTCATTTTTTTGGAAGAAGACCATCTTTGATATTTTTTTAAGGGGAAAAGTCATATTTTGAGTGGCATGAGTTTCAGGTCTCGACTAGACTAACCAGATTTCAACACGAATGGGTGATTTCTGCCAAAGCGTATTAGGCAAACACTTCTTTACTCACAAAATGTGTGCAACTTGGAATACATTACTTTTTGGAAAATTTCAAAAAAGTGCCCCTCAGTTGATGATGATACACTAGATACAGTATTAAATAAAGACAAAAAGTATCTGGACACTTTCTGGTTGTCAAATGTTAGTGTAACATCGCTGTGTAGTACACATGGGGTTACACTTAATTCTGAGAAAACCTCAAGCATAATTTGTTAGCAGATGTTATTTTGCTACTTTGAATCTAATGCAGTGAAATTCATGAAAGTGCCCCTTTTATGCTTTATATACCTTTCATGATACGGTAAAACCAACGCCATTGTTACTGTTTGTATCACTGTGTGTCAAGGACTGAGAAAGCCTCTGGAGCTGAAATACAGATATGCTAATGGCCGTTTTGTTTCCGACACACGCTGTAGACCAATCACAACAGACTGGGCCATCTGACCAATCAGCTCTCAGGAAGATGGAGTTTAGAGAGAAGAATCCTCTATCAAACAGTTTCAGAAACTGTGAGAAAAGAATTGAAGCTGTACTTTTTCAACCTTGGATGTATCTAGAACTATTGTAGGAGACCTCCAAAACAAAACGAGGAACGTTTAAAATAGAATAATGATCTGTGATGTGATCTGTATGCAAGTCTCCAAGTACTTTTTAGAGCCACTGTAGGCCTATTTGTTTGTTCTTTTTGCATTGTCTTACAGGGCTTCTGAGTTCTATTCATTTCATTTCAGTTTTCTCATGTTGTCTTGCCCTTCTAACTAATTATTAGCTGTGACCTTTTCCACTTTTCATTATTCTATTTTTCTCCACACTGAATCTCAAAATGCACTAAACAACACACACACACATGCTTTCAGAGAAGCAAGCGTAGAAAAACGTCCTCCCTGAAATATCAAAATGTGCCATCTGCTTATGGATGGACCTGCCATTCAAAGCACTCCAATGCATTATGGAAAAGTGAGAGTCTGACATTTACAAAGGCAAGAGACTCATGACGTGACAGAATGATTTAGTCAGCCGGCCATGTAATAAATACAAAACACTGGCTGACAGTGAATATTCAGTGCATCTTCAACAAGACACTTTCACTAAATAAGACCGGGGAGCACCCGTGGGTACAGAGGGGGTGCGGCTCTTTAAGAGAATAACTAATTTTCTCTGTAGCCTTTCTCTGGATTCTGTGTAATCCTCATTAATCCCAATTTTACAGCATCTGTTCCCAGAAGACGAGGATGGAGTTGCATTAAGCATTGTTACTTTTCAATGATCTAAAAGCCCATGTAATTGCACCTGTCTGTTGTGTACATTGGTCGCAGAAAGTGGAAATGCATGGAATAACAAAGATATAAAAAACACCAAAAATATTTAGTAAATTAATAATAGTAATAAAAAATGTATCCCACTAATCAATTACTATTTAACTTTTGAACAGTAGTATTTTTTAAAGAATTTTTTTTATCCATCAAGGATGCATTAAATTGATCAAAAGCGTAACTGAGTTGCACTTTTTTCGTAAGTTGAATATGGAATCCGTAGGACATAGTGGAAGCATTTTGAAATGTGAGAGGCATAACACTTTCTTCGTAAGTTGAATACGGAAGGCGATCTGGCGGAAGCTAGATATTTTACTTTATAACTTGTTAAATATTGACATTTTTCTTACACAAACGCATCGCTTCACTTCAGAAGGCCTTTATTAACCCCCGTGAGCTGTGTGAAGTACGTTTATGATGGATGGATGGATGTACTTTCTTAAGCTTCATATTAGTTGGTCACATTCACTGCCATTATAAAGCTTAAACGCATCAGGATATTTATTAAAATATCTCCGATTGTGCTCAGAAAGAAGAAAGTCATATACACCTAGGAAGGCTTGAGGGTGAGAAAGCTTGGGGTAATTTCCTTTTTAAAGTGAACTAATCCTTTAACGAATTAAACCTTATTGTAAAATGTTACCATTGTTACAAAAAGCATCTATTTCAAATAAATTTTTGATCAATAAATGCATCCTTGGTATCTTCTTTCAAAAAAAAAAATCTCTTTTGTACGGTAGTGTATACATACTTAACATGTTACTGTAATGTGACTTTTCTGAATTATTTCTTCACAAGCTTCCACAAGCCTTAATGTGAATTCTCTAGGGACAAACTATAAATCTGTATTATTGGTAAATCAACTCAGTCCCTTGCTATTTAAATCCATATGGGGTCTCCTTTCTGATCGCATGTCACTGGCAGGATTCCAGACAGCTTTTTTTCCCTGTGTCTGGACTGTGGTGCTGGGCAGCTCAGCTGTGTCCTTCCTTCCCTGGAGGATGGCGGGGAATGTTCCGGCTGGTATTTTGCCGTCAGTGTCACTTGTGTGCCAAAACAAGTGACAGGCACATTTGGACCCCCGCCATATGTTTTCACATCAGTTGGGCTGATCTCACCCACAGGCCAAAGACAACTTTAGATGATGCCATAGGGTGAACTAAAGTTTATATATACGTATGTATGTATGTATGTATATATATATATATAATAAATATATACAGTATATATAAAATAAATATATATAAATAAAATAAATATATAAAATATATTATATATATATATATATAAATAAAATAAATATATATAATATATATATATATAAAATAAACTCTTATAAGATCCACCTATTATGATTCACTCAGATGTAAAGTTAAAAGCAGTGTTATTTTAGTATCATTGTGATACTAAGTATCATTGTGAAAACAGTATATATTTTAATTCATTATATAATTATATATTAACTACAGTATATAATTTTAAATTAGTTTTTATTTTTGAATTTTCCTTTTTCTTTTTGTTAATTTTTAGTTAAATAATTTTTAGTCTTTTAAAAAGTTTTAGTAATTAATTTTAGTAATTTTAGTTTTTTAAAAATATGTAAATTAAACTAAATGAAAATGATGAAGTATTTTTATCTTTTTTTTCCCAGTAACATATATGGTTTTAGGGGCCATTTACATGACACAGTTTACTAAACTAAAAACAGAAAACATTTTATAGGCATGCAGTGTTTCTTTACAAAGTGATATCACCAACTACTGGCCTGGCAGCACAATACAGCGTTTTTAGTTATTTTCGTGGATCCTTATGAACGGGGATCATTTCGACAACTTTGGCCTATCCCAAATGGCACACTTCATATGCCCTTTCGGGTCTTGTGGACTTACAAGGGCTGCCATGTGCGCATGTCTGTTAAGTCCATGAGACCGTAGAGTGTCCCATTTGTCAATTTTAGGTTTCAGAAGGGTGCTCGCTAGTGCCCCTTTGCGGTCGATATGCGCCCTCGATGCACACTTTTGCCAAGCTACAGGTGCGGACTCGTAAGAAGACTGTTGTCCGTTATTGTCTGTACATGAAAAAAGCAAAGGAAAAAATCTTTTTTTGTACATAGTTGTCATGTAAACATTCCCTTATAGTCAACTATAGTAACCTGGATAAAGGTGAAATGTATCATCTCAAATCCCAAATACACCCCAATCTTCCACTGGCTGGACACAGAGAGTCACAAACTCATGTCACTGGTTGTGCCAGTGTTGCTATGCTGGCTGGTTTAATGTTTTGATGGTGGCTGTATTACGTGTGTGAGGAAATCAACCTACGAATGGCTTACTTATAGATGTCTATCCACATTCAAGACATACACTGTCTTCAAGAGTCATTTTTGTTGATGGGCAGACTAAAATATAAAACAGATCTGCTGCAACGTTTTATTGCATTTTCATTTTCATTGACTCCACCAATCCCTCCTTTAGAGCGGTTTGGTCTTCCATCAAAGAGTTGTCTCTATAAAGATCATGGGCCTAAGCTTTGATAGCATTGCTGTCTCACCTCCTGGCATAATAGAGTGCATTGTGGACATAAAGGCTGACTCTATAGAACACAATCACCAATAGATCAGTGTCAATAAGCCAAATCCTCTTAAATCTCCCAACGATCACCCAGTCCCACCTCTGAGCATTCAACTACTTCCTCATAAACATTTAAGCTGCCAACAGAGACTAAGCAAACAGATCACCTCCCCTAATATTGACCTAAGGTATTATCCCAGCCAGACTGACAATGATATTATTTCTTAGAGATTTTCCGCTAGAGATACTCTTAAGGGTTTTGTTTTGCTCCTGGTCTGTCACGGACCACCTCTCATAAAACCACTTCAGAGTATGTCTAGCATGTCCAACAGAGAGTGTTGTGCACCCAGACACAAACACAAACACATGGACTCACTATACGAGAGCACAAGAGTCTACAGACTACGGCTGCTGCACAAAACGGTTGTGTCCTTATACATTACTTTACATTTTGCTGTGATATTATAATCTGTAAAAGTTAGACAGATACATGTGATACTTACATGTACATTGGTTGTAGTTGCAAATGTGATGTCTTCTGTGGCCCTTGGTAACCGTATGAATCAAACCCTCCTATAAAGTCAACTAAAGAAGTGAGAGAGAGAGAGAGAGAGAGAGAGAGAGAGAGAGAGAGAAAGAGGAAAATGGGGGAAGAAAAAGAAGATTATTGAATGCTTTTTAAGGTTGCCATTCATTCAAATAAGCACCTTTTGGTTATGGATCCCATGTCAGTGTGATAATCATGTGTAGTGGATGATCAGCGACAGGACCCTCTATGAGACTGATATCTATGGAAGCCGGCTTGTGGCACGCTGCCGGTAGGATAATATGATAGGCTAGCGTAAGGAAAATGACAGGATTAGCCCCCCGGCCCCTCTGTGAGGGCCCACCAGCTGTTTCAGGCCCTGGAAGACCCGAGTATCTAGGCTTTCCACAAAGACGCAAAGGTAATAAAGTGTGTGATAAAGATCCAGGCTTTGGAAATCCAAGGCTGTTTCCTAGACCAATGAACACAGGAGATAAGCTGCGGAATTAGCAGAGGGCTTCTCTCGTGCATCCCAAACAGAAGGAGAAGGGAAGACTGGAACGATTATCATTCTGATGATAGATTTTAGGGGGCATATACCTACAAATCCCCTAATCCATGTTGGTCTCACTGTGGAATTAGACCTTTGTCCTGATCAGTGTTATCTGGGGACCCACAGAGGTCAGTCTGAAAGCTTGTGCCAGGAGTTTAAACCAGAGCGTTCTCTTCTAGCAAGACACTGCTAACATTTTACCCTTTCAACATATATTATATGTGTTATCTGAGCTTAGTTTGATTAATCAACATTTAATGTAATTAATTCTGCAGTTTCTTTAGATTGATTGATAGTCCTAAAAATAATTTAATAGCAAAAATAAATGTAAAAGAAAATAAAACAAATCATAATAATAACAGCTCAGATGGATTCAGATGGATTGTTTGGATTACTGGTGTCATGTCATTTTTTGTCAAATAGTCCTTTAGAACCATCATTCACATTGAACCACAGGCAACATTTCTTTATTAAATTGTCTGTTCAGTCCCAACTGCTTGAACTTGACTCTTCACTCATAATTCATCACATTAATAATTTGTATGTGACTTAGAAACCTTTATGGACTAAAACCATTCAAAAGTTTGGTAAGATTTTTATGAAAGAAGTCTCTCATGCTCACCAAGGCTGCATTTATCAGATGAAAATGAAAATAAAGACAGTAATATTGTGAAATAATATTACAATTTTACAGTTTTCTATTTTATATATTTTAAAGAGGTCAAGACATGATTTTGTTTTTCTGATATGTTCCTTGAGGTTCACTTATATGGTTAATAAAGGTTTTTGCACACAAAAACAAATATAGGCTATATGTGGAAAAACAATTATCATTAACCCTCATTCTGACCCTCTGTCTAAGGCCACATCCACATGAAGCCAGAGCTTTCTCTATCCAATCTTATTTTTCCTCGTTCTAAAAAAAATCCATAAACACGGCATTGTCTCAAGAAATATCTGTGTACACATGAAACCACTGAAACCGACTCAAAACGATGTAGTACACATGCCAGAGCAGTATGTGGCTGCTACAGAGAAACACGAAAAACGGAGAAGAAGACTTGGAGCATGCGAGTCGAGGGGTCGAGACATGGGGTGATGATGTCATCGTTTCACAAAATATACGCATTGGCTGTACACACGAAAACGCAAGGGTGTCGTTTTCAGATTTATCCACTCTGAGACCTGGTTTAAAAAAATAGCGATTTCAGGCTCCCAAAATGCCGGATCCATCTGGACAAAAAGCTGAAATATCTACAAAAAATGAGCAAATGAGCTGTTGAAACAGGACGCGTCAAAGCGAATGTTCCTTTACGCTTCCATTTACTTTTTCATTTGTCCTGTTGTCGGCAGACTCAAGCACCTGGAGTATGTTAGAAGCTGAACGCACATCTGTATACAGTATCCAGTGTAGACAGGGTCAGTGATTATAATGGGTTCTATTTGCTTTTGACAAGGCGCACACATCCGGTGTAGACAAGTGTCAGCTGTTAAGTGACTGTATTACAGTGGGTGGGGCCTATTGTGCGATGATGTAAAACTATTCGTCAATGTCTTGCTCTGGAGGCAGTCATATGCAAATGTATTTGCCCGTGTGACGTCACAAATCCCACAATATCCAAACGAGCCATTTTTGTGGTTTGATTAAATAAATGCTTTGTTTATAATGACAAGGATGTTTTAAGCTATGAAACTTGCAGAATGTTTTAATGGTACAAAGAAACCATTTAAAAAAATCCATCTTACTGACCCCAAGCTTTTAAATGCTAGGGCATATAATATACAAAATAATATTTAAAATGGAAAACACTGATCATATCAAAAAGAAAATTAAGCTACGCTGCACTTCAGAACATTCTCATGTTAATGTACTTTACATAAATATGTCTGCAGGGGGTAAATGTTAAAATAGATTGCCTTGAGGCAGATATGTGCTCTTAAAACATTTCCCCTTCCCAATGGAACAAATATCTCAAGTTGTTTTACTGCTGAAATTCCTCCTAGCTAGTCCTGCCAAGATAATGGGAAATGCTGGGATCACTGATCCAGTAATGAAGTAAAAAAAAACAAACAAACAAAAAAATACAAGTACTGTCAACTGTGGGCAAGTGGACAGATCGAGGGTCTATGGGCCGCCTTGAGCTAAAGCATTAGCATTCAAAGACATACAACAACCATTCCTCGACCTCAACAAAATGACTCAAATAGCTATTTATTCTGCTTTAAGCGACACATCCCAGAAAGGAGCCATTTCAGTGGCACCAGCGCTGCAGGGAATTAGGCTGAGATGGACGTTTTCTCCTCACAGCCTCCATATAGCAAAGCTTTATGAGTTTTATTGTTTTGGCGTCACCCTTCCAAAAGCTTTTCCTCCGACAAAGGCATTTGTAAACTGCACGCGGCGCACAAAGACTATCAGCATGAGTTCCCACCTCCCTGCAACCACAAAGCCTGATTGCATATCCCCATAGGAAAGCCTTAACCTAATTTCCTTGTTATAGATGCAAAAAGTGTTTCCCCAACTTGTGCGCACCGACAATTCCTAATTCTCTCGCTCTTGTTTTTTTCGTTCTCACAGAGGCAGACTCATTTAAATACTGTCCTTTCTTTAAATGGGCCTTGGGACGTTACCCTTGATAGTAGCTGTAATTATGTGCGGACCATGTTGATTGGTATGAGCTGTTCATTACCTTTGCGGAGGTGCTTCATGTACTATATTAATTAAAGCCGTAATGGCCAATATGGCTTCCCGATTAGTGTTTCTACATGCCTCAGGGACCAAGCCATCAATATCGTTCGCCTGCTTGGAGGATTCAGAGTTTCAACATTTATATTCCTCTGTAGAATTTTCCTGTGCTCACCCTTGAATCATCAACACCGCTGATAAATGCTCAGTGGACAATAACATTGCCATGCAGCAGAGTACTCCGGCAGTCATTCAAACTGCTACCTATAGATTGATTGGGAGAGACTTTCAAATGGATTTCCAATTACACAGATGTTCTAGAATCTCTCCTGATCACTGATTGAGGCAATCAGGAACCTCATTGGACACCGGGAGTGCTGCTGAATTATGTTTGAGGAAGTTAACCCGATCAGAGTACGGCAGAAGTTTTTGCGATGCAAAGCTTATAGCTCATTTGACTAATCTAATGCCAATAAATTGAATTTTGTGAGAGGATGAAATAATTTAGTTTTTGCACACATTGCTTAATTGGAGAGATTTATTCATAAGGTAGTCTGAATAAGGCTACTGCACATAATCTGCACATTTCTAGGGATTCTGATTTAAGATGTTTTTCTCAAAAGTATAAAGTAGTTCACCCAAATATGAAAATTCTGTCAAAGTCATTTGTGTGAGGAACAAACCAAAAGTCATTATTTGTCATTCATACCCCATGCCAAAAAAGGCTAATGGCGTTTGGAATTGTTGGTTTGGAACAAAATGAGGGTGTGTAATGAGTAGTGAAATATATATTTCAATCATGACATCTCTCTGAATATTTTTAACATGTTATTGAATATGGCAAAGTTAATGTATTTGGTTTTGGCGGTCTAGATCTGCTATGCTGCTGCTGTTGATTATTGCTGCTATGGCTGCAGAGCAAGTATGCACTTGCTACTGCTAATAGATACACAGACACACATCTGTGAGCATGAAAGATATGTATATGTATACATATCCAAAAATATTTTTTACCAGCCATGACACAAAAACAGGCAGTTATGACACCAACATTTTAGATTGTCCTTTGTTGTTTGGTTAACAATAAAACCACAGACAATAGCAGGATTATTAGGATGCTGTCTCTTTAAGACTGAGATAGGTTGCCACCTGTGCATTAAGTCCATTCGTGAAATTTCCTCACTACTAAATATTCCACGGTCAACTGTTAGTGGTATCATAACAAAGTGGAAGTAATTGGGAACAACAGCAACTCAGCCACGAAGTGGTAGGCCACGTAAAATCACAGAGCGGGGTCAGCGCATGCTGAGGAGCACAGTGTGCAGAAGTCACCAACTTTCTCCAGAGTCAGTAGCTACAGACCTCCAAACTTCATGTGGCCTTCAGATTAGCTCAAGAACAGTGCGTAGAGAGCTTCATGGAATGGGTTTCCATGGCCGAGCAGCTGCATCCAAGCCTTACACCACCAAGTGCAATGCAAAGTGTTGGATGCAGTGGTGTAAAGCACGCCGTCACTGGACTCTAGAGCAGTGGAGACGTGTTCTCTGGAGTGACGAATCATGCTTCTCTGTCTGGCAATCCGATGGACGAGTCTGGGTTTGGCGGTTGCCAGGAGAATGGTTCTTGACTGAATTGTGCCAAGTGTAAAGTTTGGTGGAGGGGGGATTATGGTGTGGGGTTGTTTTTCAGGGGTTGGGCTTGGCCCCTTAGTTCCAGTGAAAGGAACTCTTAATGCTTCAGCATACCAAGACATTTTGGACAATTTCATGCTCCCAACTTTGTGGGAACAGTTTGGGGATGGCCCCTTCCTGTTCCAACATGACTGCACACCAGTACACAAAGTAAGGTCCATAAAGACATGGATGAGCGAGTTTGGTGTGGAGGAACTTGACTGGAACTTGACTTGACTATTGGCTCATGTGATTTGAAAGTCCTTTCGTTTTCATTTATTCAAATTTAAAAAACGTCCCAACATTTCCGGAATTTGGGTTGTATATATACATTATAATTAAATAAATATATCAACTAAATCAAATGATTGCATGATTGCAGCCTTAGTGAGCATAAGAGACTTCTTTCAAAAGCATTAAAATTATATATATTGGATCACGCTCTGGCTTGGACCAACATCCCAATGAACTCGTGCATAAAACTCACATACACACAAATATCCTGCACTAATAGACCATCATGCTACACTGGATGTATTCTGCCACAGGGCTCCTTCTTCGTGATTTTAACGTGTAGTGAACGCACTCCGTTTAATGAGAGGCTGGCCCTCCAAATACGGCCATGCTTAATTACATACAGAGTGAAGTTTAATGATTCTGATGATTCTGTGATAAAATGCATTGAAAATACAGGACAAAGAAGGGGGATGCCTAACAAATAAACAGCCGCACATACACTTTTACATGCATCTCTCTGTTTTAGTTGCTTGGTGATGAAAGAATGATGAGAACAGGGAAAATAAGGATTGACTCTGCAAGAGAACAACAGTATTGATCTTGTATGCCAGTGTTAGGCTGCATAGCCTTTGTTATTGTAGATGTATTCCTCAAAAGGCTCTCCCAAGAAAAAGTTACAAGCATCTGAAGGCAAAACACATTAAATGAATAGTCTGTCATGATCCGCATGAGTTTCTTTCTTCTGTGGAACACAAATGGGGAAATGCTGAACAACGTAGAGCCCACTGTTTTCAATATAATAAAAGTGAAACAAAACAAAAAAAGCACCACAAAAGTGGTGAATATTCAAAGTCGTATGAAGGTATATGATTTGCATTCCCTTTTTTGATTTCCACAGAAGAAAGAAAGTCATACAGGTTTGGATAAATGCGAGCGAGTAAATGACCAGATTTTTCATTTTGGGTGAACTGTTCTTTATAAATATAAAGATTATTATCAATCAGTCCATCATGATTATTATGCTTTCTAATCTTTTGTCATGACAGAAAGGAGACTAAAGAGAATGATCCATGTGTCTCAGCGTGGCCGTCTGAGCATTACAACTGGAAGAATTTTCTCTTTGCTTTAAAACACTAGGCCACAGGCTGGACGTTTGGGATCAATAAAAGCAATCTTTTAGATTTGGCAACATCTAAATTCCAATGTTTATTAGGGCATTCAAACTAGGTTAAAGATCTGCCACCAAGAGCTAATGTATGTCTATGTCAGTTCATTTACTGCAGGAAACGAATATTCCCTCACAATGCTAAATCATGCTTCATGTCTGTGTACATAAAAATCTGATAGTGTGATCTGTTTGGTTAATATATACAATATATTAAATAAAATCATGCATCTACAAAAAAGCAAATATTTGAAAATATAAAAATACAGAAAATGTATTTATATATTTTGTTTATTTTTTTCTTTCTCTCTATATAAAGTTGTTTTACTTATATTTTTATTTAAATTATTTTGTATATTTATTTTTACATTTAATATACACTCCCAGCCAAAAAAAGTCACTGTTTGGATTTAAATAGTCAAATGCTTAAGAGTCTATGACTGGATCATTATTGCAATAATTATTATGTTTCTGGCATGTTATATGTTTGGCAACGGTTCTTCTAACCCTAATTGATAACATGAATTGGCACCTCTGAGTCCAGACCTTAAATTCATTGAAAGTGTTTGGGATGTGCTGGAGGAGACTTTATGGAGTGCTTGACTCTTGCAGTCAATACAAGATCTTGACCAAAAATGATGAAAATTACATCACAACATTTATTTCCATCAAGAGGTGCATCAATTTTTGGTCAAGATCTTGTATTGAATGCAAGAGTCAAGCACTTTGTAAAGTCTACTCCAGCACATCCCAAACACTTTCAATGTATTTAATGTCTGGATTCAGAGATGCCAATTCATGTGTGAAAAAACATTTCACATTTTTGAGCCTGATTAATCTTGGCCTTGTCATCCTGGAGTATGGCCATGATATGTCTTCCTACATGGTTGTTTAAGAAATGAAAAGCTACACACTCCATCAATTAGGGTTAAAAGAACTGTTCCCAAACATATAACATGCTAGAATGTAATTTTGTATGTAACTGAATGTAATTTTAGATCTCATACTTATATTAGAAGCATGCATTATCTATTTGAGAATAGGCAAACCCTTGTTAAAAGATGAACAATAACACACTCATGACTCAGTTATGAAGATATACTCACAGCTGTCCTCCTCTTCAGAAATGAGCTTCACGACATAACAGGCATAGATGAATCCAGCAAGCTGTGAAGAGAACACAAAACAACACTGATTAGAATAATCAACTGTATTGATCAATTTGCCTATATTAAGGTTAGGAGTAGTGCACCAAATGGAACTGAAATAATAATGTTTCACAAACAGGTTTCACAAACATTCCCAGCACTCCTTTTGCATTGTTCAGACAGACTGTCCCAGCCTGAACACCTTTGGTTGAACCAGAAGTTGACGTGGATCAAAAAATAAAACTAAAAATGGAAGAAACTATGGGACACAGTGGCTCTTTTCAAGTGTAAGTGCCACAAGAAAGTATTTCCCTATGCTAAAAATAAACTAATCATATACACACATTTGAAATGTAAAAATTAACAACTAACCAAAATTACTGAGGAATCTAATAAAATGCTCTTTAGAATGACAATGTCCCTGCAACAGATCATGATTTTGCTTTGACAAAAACCCAAATTCCTCTTTCAACAGAAAATATATCAACAAAGCAAGTAAGACTGTTTGTTAAACCATTTCATGTGGTAATTATACCAGAATAAGAAAACAAACCATCATGGAAGACCGTCAGTAGTTCACGTTCATATGTTTTGGTCAAATGAGAGAGAATCTGTAATAAAAACAGGAGAGCATAAAGAGATCAAAAATAGAGGGAGGTAGGCTCATTTTCATTGAGGAAACAGGTGTTGTAGCGGCGAGAGCTTTACATCAAACTGAGACACCGCCACAGGAAATGGGTCTTTAGAGCAATGAGGACAGAGCGAAGCAGAAATGTTGGAGCCTCATCCTCTCCGTCTCTCCAAAACACAGCACTTCTGAATCCTACAAGCACACGGATGCACAAAGCTCCTATTTTCCTGGCTCTGAATCACTCATCAGCAACCGTGTTTAATGAAAAAGATGGTCTTGGGACTTCAACAGTGATTAAGAGGGATAAATGTACAACGATGATAAAAAGATCGTACAAGAATATTGAGTACTGTAAACACATTTACTGGACAAACAAAAGACTTGGATCTCTCAGAGCAGACTCTTTAAAAAGCTCAGGGAGCACAGCTGTGCTTTTTATAAACCCTCTTCATCAGAGAGCCCTGTTGCTGTGCGTTAAACCTGTGATTTTATAGAACTGGACTGATTGGAAGTCTCTGATCAAATCAAGAGAAATAACAGAGTGGGACAGCTTGAAGTCCATACATCTGCACTGCAAAAATAAGGTCTACAAGGCCTACACAAACACAAAGTTTACTCAATTTTACTTGAGTTTATTTTAAGTAACGAGGTGACCAGTTGCTTGTTAAATTTTACCCACACTTGTATGTTACTTTTCAAATTATATAATAACAAATACACACAAAAACCTTTCAGTTTCGTATGTGGGAAGCAAAAGGTATAAATAAAGATGTAGAAATCTTGTAGGAGTTATTTTGTGCTAGTGTAGTTCTAAAAAGTGTGTATCATGAATCAATCATATACAGAGCACCATATAGTCTTTCATTCAGCTGACCTCAGAATTATGTTTTAAAAACATTTAAATACACTAACAAATAAATAAATCTTATGCTTCAGTAAAATCCATTTGAATTCATTATTTATAGTGATGATTCTAAATATATTATATTAATTAATATTATATATTAAACTTTTTATATAATACAATCAATTAAATATAAGATTTTTTTTTTGTTCTTTTTTAGATGAATTCTCTTATGCTCACCAAGGCTGCATTTATTTGATCAAAAATACAGTAAAAACAATAATACTGTGAAACATTATTACAGTTTAAAATAACTGTTTTCTATTTTAATATATTGTAAAAATTAATTTATTCCTGTGATGACAAAGCTGAATTCTCAGCATCATTACTCTAGTCTTCAGTCACATGATCTTTCAGAAATCATTCAAATATGCAGATTTGCTGCTCAAGAAACATTTTTATAATGTTATCAAGGTTGAAAATAGTTGTGTTGCTTGATATTTTTGTGGAAACCGTGATACCGTTTTACAGGATTCTTTGATAAATAGAAAGTTCAAAAGAAAACCATTTATTTGAAATTTAACCATTTAAGTCTTTACTGTCACATGCTGAATAAAAGTAATATTTCTTAAGTATTAAATCTTACTGACCCCAAACTTTTGAACGGTAATGTATGCTGTGTGGATTAACACTTCTACTAGCAAAAAAAAAAAAAAAGTTTTGCAAACCAATCAAAGCACTTCCAAAAAGGGAAGAGAGAGACCATTAATGGTAAAAAAAAAAAAAAAGTAACACAAAATAACTTTTTATGAGTAACCCAATACTATAACATTATTTTTAAAAGCAATGTTCCTCAACACTGTGCCACAGTTGTGCTGAGAGCAAATGTACATTGACATACTCCTAAAAAGGCCACCCAGACTTGAGATTACAATTAACAGTCTGAGCGCCATTTGCTTTTCTATGAGATACAAACTCATGTCCCCTCAGGGGATGCTCTAGAATGCAGCCATGTTTACAAGAGTGTTTATGTATCGCCATTTCTTATCATTTGAGCAGTTCATTTAACTAAACTCACAGAACAAACTGTCCAGGACTGCATTCCCAGTCCAATCCCTCCGGATAATCACAGTGCGCCGGTAAATGGGAGGATTTAGGATTCCGAGAATACCTCAAGGTCTTGCTCTCATTTACACGGAATAATGTACCACTCCCTCCTCCTTCCCAGCGGCGATGGAGAGCATGGGGCCGCGCTCACACACATGCAATCTGTATCCAGACAGGGTCATTTACATAATACCGCACAGCTATGTGAAGGACAAGGGCCCAATGTGGTGTCACCTCGGCTCAGCACGTATTGGGCCAGACAGTATTCTGGTTCCCAGTTCCTTGGATACCACAACCAGCATGGATGATTAGACAATGGAGATGGATAGCAGCTAGCATCTGTGTGTTTGTGTGGGGAAAAAGGGGTGATGCTATCATCTGCCCATTGTGTTTGCAAAAGATGTAAACCAAACTAGTGGGCTGTAAATATAGTCTGTACTAGCTGTGTGATAAAGAGCAGTGAAAAAGACTTGCAATGGAATGGTGACAAACTGTTTACCACAATATGGCAAAAAAATAACATATACTAATATACTAAAACTAATTATCTTTATATAATTATTACTAAATGAAATACACAAATAAAATGTAATGTAGAACAAATAATGTAGAACCTCAAATGGCAAAACATACAGCTAAATGTATATAGGTATTGTAGATTAAAAATTATACATTTCACCTTTAACTCTTGTCTGATTAAAAACAGTCAAGAAAAATATTACACATTATGACACTCACACACACACACACACACACACACACAAAAAATACTCAAGTAAGGTCAAGTAAAGCACACTGCATTATGGGATACATATTCACTCAACTGTCATCTGGATATTCAATGCATGCAGAAAATTTACAGACTGTGGAAATGCAATAATAAGAAATGAGGGTAAGAGTGGAATTGTAGTGTGCTACTCTGAACAGCTCAGACTGGTACACACACACACACACACACACACACACACACACACACACACGTTGTTGTATTGTGTACCCTCTTCCTCTGCCATGTCATTCCCAATAGACAAGACTAAATTTAGATTCTATACATGTGAATAATACATGCAGGGTTTCTAAAGAGGTGCTAAATAATTGAGGATGCGTCTGGGAGCAAGGATTGATCTCGATGCAAGTGTCTTAAAGTTGAACCTCACGCACAAGCTTGCTCATTCTTCATCGCCTGCAGTTTCGATTAATGAGTTTTAATGTTTAATATGTTTATCTTCAAAGCACGGGGCAACTCGATTCACTTCACAATGAAAAAAAGGTTTTAGCACATTAAGAACGCAAATGTTATTGAAGCTACATCTGCTACAAAGACTTACACAGAGACAGGCTACAAGTCTTACATGACACAGAACAGCAAACTTGTTTGCCCTTTTTAGTACTGATTTACATCCTATAACAGTCAGAATAAAGAATTTAACTCCAATATAAGTGTCTCTGAATAAAACATAAATCCATTTATGAATACAATACATAAGAAACAACATAAATAGCACCATAAAATGTACGGCATTATTTGAAATAAAACATAGGAGTGAATTCTGACTTGACAGGAAATTGTCACTTCCTGCACAAGGTCATCTTTGATCAGCCTTGTACAACAACTCAAGCTTGAAATATTTTGGGTAGTAGTTTTACAAAGCTACAATTTAACCATTAACACTGAACTAGTTTCTCCTGAAGGATATCTGTAATAATAAAAGAAGTGCAGTGCACTTCAACAAATCATTGTCACTATTATTAAGTTATTCCTCCTCAGTTTTGCTCTTCACAAGCCCCTTCTTTTCAATCCTCTCTGACCCTGAGAATGAAAATGTCTGCTTTTTTTTTTTTTTTGCTGCTGTGTCTAAATGTAAACTATCCAAAATTGCTCCCTATTCCCTATAGATACAATATTATACACTACAGTTCAAAAGTTTGGAGTCAGTAAGAATTTTTTTTAAATTAAATTAATCCTAAAACTGATCAAAAGTGACAGTCAAGACTTTTGCATTGTTACAAAAATCTGTCAAATAAATGCTGCTCTTTTGAACTTTCCTCTAGTAAAAAAACTATACCAAAATCAATTTAAAATAGATTTATTACTACGTTTAAAAAAACCCCAAAACATTAACACATTTATTGACATATCACTTAAGACTTACTGATATAAAATTATATATCAGTATTATATATCAGTAATATTATAATTAAACTTTATTTGGAGTATTTCTTTACTGCAGAAAGCAAATTTCTTAATATTATGCCTAAAAAGTGTTTTAATATCACTATTAATAAGGATTGTACAATCTTGTATAATATCAGTCTTTAAATGCAAGATATTTAAAGTGTACCAAAAGTATTTGCAATAGTTCCACTTTAGCACAATCAAATATTAAAAAGTATATCTTTAGTTGGACCTCAGCACTACTTCCGCACAATTCAATTTAGTACAAAACTAGTTGTTATATGGCAGACTTTAAGTATACCAGTTTTGTATACCAAAATTACAATTGCAGGGTATTTTTATTTAGCACATATACATGTAAATGTATTTGTAGTATACTTAGTACAAAATAAATGTATTTCAAATACATTTATAGTATATTATAGTATACATTCATTATAGTATATTTTTTATTCACTAGGGTATGTTCATCGAAACAACCATATCAGCATATTAGAATGATTTCTGAAGGATCATGTGACACTGAAGACTGGCGTAATGATGCTGAAAATTTAGCTTTGGCATCATAGAAATAAATTACATTTTACAATCTATTCAAATAGTAAACTGTTATTTTACACTGTAATAACATTTTACAATATTACTGTTTTTACTGTATTTTTGATAAAAAAAAAATGCAGCCTTGGTGAGCATAAACATAACGTAAAATCTTACCGAACAAAACAATCGTGTGTTTCTTCACTTTCACTAAGATCTGTTCTTACAGTTTCTTACATAACCTACTTTCTCTTTCACATTTTTTTCTGGGCAGAATCACCTGACTTAATCAATTTAGTATGTTGACACAGCATCAGTCAACCCATTTCTGTGCCAATGTGGATGCCTGCTTCAAACAGCGCTCTCTTGCTGGCTTGGACTAATTCACATGTCCTTGACTTCCTCCTCGGCCGCTGGGCCTCTCTCCAGGTGGGCTGCTCACTCCTGGCTTTTATAGACTGCGCTAGTGAGCTACTTAACATGCCAACAGCCACCCATGTTCTGACGCACCAAACGTCTTCTGCAATCTTCCAAGTGCAAACACTTATTCGGGGGCAGTCGGCGTTGTGTTTTTTTTTAACACTCTCAGCACTCTCAGCACAAATCAAGGGTGAATGGTTTATGCACTCTTTATGAAATGATTTAAATAGACAACCGGTTAGAACGGCCGTGTTCTTGTAAAATGTGGACAGCTGACATGAAGAAATGCTGATTATATTGGCGTTGGGGTCGTTTATAGGGTGAGAGGAGAAGTGATGTGTTTTTTATGACTCATCGTGGTAAAGTCAAAGTGTTTTTTCAGTAAAACGGTCCTGTTTTAAAATGGACTGAGTGTTGCTTGGCACAAAGCAGACAGAACATCACAAATATGGCTAATGCCTTTTATTTGTTGCTAGCTCAAGGACACAGATCCTAAAAATGACTTTTCAGAAGCTAGTCTGCCTAAACTGACAAAATAAAAAAGACTGTTAGAATGAAATACAATGAGGAAACAACTAGTTCACTGAAATTATAATGGCAACAATCAACAAACACATAATAATTACTGCTGCTCAAAATTAGGATTAAGGGTTTGTTCAAATCCCTAAGTATTAAACTTTCCTGCATAAATCATCTAACAGAGACAAAAAAAAAAAAAAGAGACTATCTTACTTGGGCCAGTAAGCAACCACCTGAAACATCATATCAACACCCTAGCAACCACACAGAACTCCTTAGCAACCACTCAGTCCATCCTAGCAGCCAACTTGCAACCACCATAACAACAACCTAGCAACTACCAAGAAGAACCTAGCAACCACCTAAAAACTTTGCAAAACACACTACAAACCACTTGGAACACCCTAACAACCCCCTAGCAACCACCTAGAACTCCCCAGCAACCACTCAGACCACCTTAACTATAACTAGCAACTACCCAGAACACCCTAGAAAACCCCCAAAACACCCTAACAACCAGAACTCCCCAGCAACCACTCAGACCACCTTAACTATACCTAGCAACTACCCAGAACACCTAGGAAAATCCCTAAAACACCCTAGCAACCACCCAGAACTCCCTAGAAACCACCTAGAACACCCTAGCAACCACTAAGACACCCTAAAAACCATCTACGGACCATCCTAACAGCCACCTTGCAACCACCCTAACAACAGCCTAGCAACTTCAAAGAATAACCTAGCAACCACCTAGCAACTATGCAAAACACACTGCAAACCACTAAGACCACCTTAACTACACCTACTAAATACCCAGAACACCTTAGAAAATACCCAAAAACACCCTAGCAACCACCCAGAACTCCATAGAAATCACCTAGAACACCCTAGCAACCACTAAGACACCCTAAAAACCATCTACAGTCCATTCTAACAGCCACCTTGCAACCACCCTAACAACAGCCTAGCAACTACCAAGAAGACCCTAGCAACCACCTAACAACTATCCAAAACACACTGCGAACCACTCAGAACACCTTAACAACCACCTAGCAACCACCAAGAACTCCCAAGCAACCACTCAGACCACCTTAACTACAACTTGCAACTACCCAGAACACCCTAGAAAACCCCCAAAACACCCTAACAACCAGAACTCCCCAGCAACCACTCAGACCACCTTAACTATACCTAGCAACTACCCAGAACACCTAGGAAAATCCCTAAAACACCCTAGCAACCACCCAGAACTCCCTAGAAACCACCTAGAACACCCTAGCAACCACTAAGACACCCTAAAAACCATCTACGGACCATCCTAACAGCCACCTTGCAACCACCCTAACAACAGCCTAGCAACTTCAAAGAATAACCTAGCAACCACCTAGCAACTATGCAAAACACACTGCAAACCACTAAGACCACCTTAACTACACCTACTAAATACCCAGAACACCTTAGAAAATACCCAAAAACACCCTAGCAACCACCCAGAACTCCATAGAAATCACCTAGAACACCCTAGCAACCACTAAGACACCCTAAAAACCATCTACAGTCCATTCTAACAGCCACCTTGCAACCACCCTAACAACAGCCTAGCAACTACCAAGAAGACCCTAGCAACCACCTAACAACTATCCAAAACACACTGCGAACCACTCAGAACACCTTAACAACCACCTAGCAACCACCAAGAACTCCCAAGCAACCACTCAGACCACCTTAACTACAACTTGCAACTACCCAGAACACCCTAGCAAATATGCAAAACACCCTAGCAACCACCTAGAACTCTATAGAAACCACCTAGAAAACAACTGTAACCACTGAGACCACCCTAAAAACCATCTACAGTCCATTCTTGCAACCACCCTGACAACAGAAGACCCTAGCAACCACCTAGCAACTATCCAAAACACACTGCGAACCACTCAGAACACCCTAACAACCACCTAGCAACCACTCAGATCACGTTAACAACCACCTAGCAACCACCCAGAATGCCCTAGCTTTGTGGCAGAGTTTTGCATGGGAAAACACTAGAACATTTTATATAGAAAATATAAAAAAATGTAGTATTTATCTATAGATAATCCAGCATATCAGAATTTCAAAATGCACCACATTAGAAAATACACTATTTTATCTCAGTTTATACCGCATTTCACTTGTAAGTATGTTTTAATTGGGTCTTTTGCTGTAGGCTACAGCAATACCAGACATGCCATCTTTGACCTTCTTACTGTACCTTCACCAGTCTTAGAACAAAAAGTGCCAAAGGAATAAAACAATGAAACATTCCATGCCTCATTTACAGTTCAGATCATCTACAATAAATGTCAGAGTATTTTCAATCTGAGGCACAAACACTAATACTTTGTTAAAACATTACAAATGATTTAGTCCTTGTGGTTTCGGAAAGTCACTTTTTGACCTATATGGAATATCCCCTCGCTGCCTTTTAGTCCTCGGAAGAAACCAATTTCAGTGTTGACCTCCTTGGGCCTCGTCCACCTGGCTGTTAATCTGAATTAGACGCAGTACATTAGTGCGGCTAAGGCCACGCTATAGCTCAGAGCTAGCAAAAGGAAGTCTTGTTAGCGGTGCTAAATGAACCTTTTTAGCTTTTTAATCACGGCTAAGAACTCCCTTCATTCACTGCCTTGAGTTCTCAGCTCCTAAAGTGCCGTTTTATAAGAACAAGGCATGCAATGAGGCAACTGAGGTTTGTAAGACAATGAAGAAAAAATATGATATGATTTGCTGTGCTACTATTGTAAATCAAATGATGTTAGTAAAATTGTCTACAATAGCAGAATGCTCCAAAAAAATCATATTCATGGTATTTATATGGTACTCCAAGGTGCATTAAACACCACAGTACCTTTTAGATGGCCACTTAAAAAAAAAAACAAAATAAAAACCTAAAACTAAACTTATAGACAGTGTCTTTACTGGACAAAGAGCACCTGAAATGAGCACCTGACACCGCTTTAGCAATATCAAAATCAAAAATGCAGTCGACCCTCTTCCAAATGTTTTAGTAATTTCTTCTTCAAAAATCAGATAATAGACTTTCACTCTGTATCTATAGCTGCCAATGTTTTTCTAAAGGGCAACAGTCCGTGAATCAGTGCTCCACGCCAAGAGTTTTCGCTTTGTTGACAATTGGCAGAATTTGCCAGTGTTAGTGGGGAAGGAACACAAAAAAGTGAGTAAAGCCGACACTTTCATCACAACTGCTTTGATTCCCAAACAACACATCACACCCAATTTTCCACTTTCACAATTGAGCAGGCACTTAGCCAGAGGGGATAAGCTTCTCTATGACACAGTTGCACCCAATGCTCATAGAGGAAGCTCTTTTGCTGTGCTTCTTGAGAAGAAACACACAACACAGACCTCCATAGACTACAGTGCTCCAGAAAGCATATTGGTGATCTGCCGCACCAAACCTGCCATGGCAGGAGAGGAGCAAATGAAGAAATCACACCTCTGTGTTGCCTATGAACTCTCCAATGTAAAGAACGGAGACTGGAAAGAAAGCAATTTCATTCCATCCACTGTAAAGGCCTCTTTCTTGAGATGGATATTATACTGTATGTAAGGAGTCTGACAGCAGGATACAGAGCAGCTTTCTCCATTTTACTCTTTACTATATAGAATTTTCAGTAACACTTTAGTATAGGGAACACATAAACTATTAACTATGACTTTTCCCTTAATAAACTCCTAATTTACTGCTTATTAATAGTTAGTAAGTTATATAGTAATATGCATGCCAATAAGCAACTAGTTAAAAGACCCTAAAATAAAGTGTTACTGAATTTTCTTTCTTATAAATATGATTCACAATATAGCCATGGGTTTTTTTTATGATGAATCTCACTAATAAATGTCTATTTTATGAGAAAGAAATGATAAATTCTGCATTAAAAAAAAAATGAAACCAACTTATTTGTAATTTTTTTTAATTAATTAAAGATTCATTAATTAAATTAAAGATAAAAAACTTCCTGTAAAACCAACAGGACCAAACAAATTAAATAATAATTAATAAATATAATATGTCAATAAACATGTTTTATATAACTGTCCATTCACATTAAGCTGGAAAAAGAAATAATTTTTTAACAATTAAAAAAATTACATACTTTAGCTTTAAAAGGCAATACAAACAAACAGTATACAATGCTATATAAATAATTCAAAATGTAAAATACATATCAGGATTTTTTACATTACAATAATAAGAACTGGAGAAGGGCATGTTTAATTAAATGTTATTAAAAGAAAATAATGTAGAAATGTGATTAAAGAAAATTACACACTTCACTTTTAATGCATTATATTACAGTAATGAGAATCATCAGTGAGAAAAATTAGAATTCGAAACAAATGAAAAAGAAGAAAAACATCACAAGCAAAAAAAAAAAAAAGCAAGAATTTGGTGGTAAAATGTTTATAATGTAAATGGTCACAATGCAAAAATGAAACGAAAAGAAACAAAGCAAAACAAAACAAAACATAAAGCAAAGCAAAGCAAAAAAACAAAAAAACAAAACAAAAAAACAACATCTTTGGTCCAGACATAGACCTCATTTTTAATTAAAATGATTTCTTTTCATTGAATTTGGGGTGAAACATGATTCATGAAATTGACACATTCAAAATAAATTATACAAATAAATATAATATAATATAATATAATATCTAACCTTTACAATTAGGTAACATGCTTCATTCCTTCTATGAGGGATTTGTGCATTTCAGCTCTGGTTTCTTTAATTTTTACTGGCTTCTGCAGAGCTGCTTTTCCTTCACTTGATGTTAATTTATATCATGGCCTTGAGCTCCCAGCTCCATTGTGCCTGGATTGATTGTCTGCTGTAAAAGCCTACTCTCCAAGTAAAGAGCATAATTGCTCTTTGTTTACAGTAATGAATTCAGACATCTCATTGATCTTGACAAAATAATGTTTGAATACCTGCTCTGCATACCGGCTGCCGAGAGTGCCAAAGGCCTGGAGCGCGATAGTGCACGCTTACTTCGCATTTCCGGTTTTACACTCTGCAAAGTGACAAAAGCGTCGCCAGGAGTGATGCTACTGAGTTGTGACTCAATACAGAATGGCATAAAACACAAATCATAAAAGCAGCCTTATGAGCTTGTTCAGACAGCTGAAGGAAGCAGGAGGAAGAATTTGCACACTGAATAAGACACGACATAACGCTTGGCAGACCTCACGGCCTCCGGATGTGTTAGCGCTCATATTTTAGAAGGAAAAGATGGGTGGTGGGCAGGTGTCCAGCTGAGATCGAGAGGTCAGGCTTCGCTTGGAGCAAAGCCGCGACGACTCTTGGATAATTGCTTCAGTGACCTCCTGAAGCCCTCCATCAGTAATGGCAATTTTATAACACACCAGAGATATTTCCTTTCCTGCTGAGTATAACTGGGTAAGTGAAAGGTTCTATCCTGACAAACAGAGGAACAGACAAAAGGATTTAAAGCTGAGGCCCGCAGGTGGTGGGTTGGTTGATATTGGATGGCGAGGCTACAAGAAGGTACAGAGATGTGATTGCTTGGATCAAATAGTCAGATGGCCTCCAACACATCAAAAACAACAACAAAAACTTGCAAATGATTCCAGTAAATAAATTGCATGTTTGTTTTGACAGAGCTTTGGAATAATCTCTCTATGTCATAAGAGACATAATATAGAAAAACATCTCTGCCTACAATAACAATGACAGACAGTTATTTGGTTTCACTCTGGCTTGGTTTGAGTCCAGCTGCTAATACCATACATTATACGTGTTGAACATTGATCTCGTCCAGGCGCTGAGGTGTGAGTGATAGGCAGGGATCTTATGGTTCTGTCAGAGTATTCGGATGAGATAAGCTTCCAAGTATTTTACCAATTCTCTTTCTTGCTGGCTTTCTCTCTCAGTGCTCAAAAGATCAGCTTAAAACACATCATACATGTGTATATATGTGTATGTGTGTGTATATATATATGTTTTTAAAAGAAGTCTTGTGCTCACTGTCACCGTGGCTGCATTTATTTGATTAAAAATACAGTTAAAACAGTAATGTTGTGATTTTTTTTGGTTGCAATTTAAAAGACTATGAACGACTTTAAAAGAACATATTTTAAAATGTAATTTATTCTGCTGAATTTTCAGAATTTTTTTCAGAAATATTTCTTATCAATGTTGAAAAAATAAAATATCTGAAATATAAGTTACTCAATGTTAGCTTACTGAATAAGCTACTCAATATTAATCTATATGTACTGTCATATAAAGACAACATAATGCTCGCAATCATTCTGTGTGAATATATACAGTCCTGGTCAGAATTATTGGCACCCTTGGTAAATATGAACAAAGAAGCCTGTGAAAATAAATCTGCATTGTTTATCCTTTTGTAAAAAAAAAAAAAAATCTAACCTTGAAGTAAACCAATTAAAAATGGGTGGATGGGGATCTCATTATGAAATAAATGTTTTTCTGTCATACACACTGGCACCCTTTTATTCCATACTTTTTACAAAGTCCTTTTGCCAAGCTCTGATTCTTCTCCTATAATGCTTGATGTGTTTGGAGAACACCTGACAAGAGATCAGAGACCATTCCACCATATCTCTCCAGATCCTTCAGTTTCCCAAGTCCATGTTTCTATAGGGTTCAGATCAGGGGACTGGGATGGCCATGACAGAACCTTCATTTTGTGCTCCCGATTGAAGATCCAAACAAAGCCCATTATAAGATTTCTAGCAGAGGCTGTCAGTTTTTTATTTTTTATCTGTTCGTATTTGATAGAAACCATGATGCCATGTATCTGAACAAGATGTCCAGGACCTCCAGCTTAAAAATAGGCCCACAACATTAAAGATACAGCAGTCTATTTAATCGTACACATGTGGAACTTTTTTTTTTATCCCTGTCTGCACCAAACCCATCTTGAGTGTCTGCTGCCAAAAAGCTAATTTTTCAGTTTCTGACCATAGAACCAGTTCCGTTTGAAGTTCCAGCTGTGTCTGACATGCTGGAGTCTGTTTTAGGATGAGAGCAGAGGATTTTTCTTGAAACCCTCCCAAACAACTTGTGGTGATGTAGATGCCGTTTGATCTTTTTTTTTTTTTTTTTTCTGACCCCATGACTCAGCTATTTTCTGCAATTCTCCAGCTGTGATCCTTGGAGAGTCTTTGGCCACTCAAACTCTCCTCCTCACCATGCATTAAGATAATTCACAATTAAACACGGCTATGACCGCTTCACCCAACGGTTCTGTGTATCACTACACAAAACCTATAGCAACCACTCTTAGCAACGTAAACTGTATGTTCTCAATTGATATTGTTCATTGAAGCTCACAGTATTATGTAGAAGAATATTGTGAGAAAGAGATTGAGTGAGCGAGTTTATTACCTGCATTCAGATTTAGCATTTTCATAATAAAAATCTGTTTAAATGTCCGATGTTTTATCTTGTCCTTTTAACAGCTAAGGGGTTTTCCCGTGACTGACTGATTGACAGCACTAGTCAAAGCATTTGTCAGTTGCATCTTTTTCCGTGTTCACAACAATTCAGTCATTTCAATGTAAAAGTCTTCGCTACTGACTGACACACTCATAAAGACAGTCTTTGCCGTCATCTAATGGTGTAATAATATAACTTCTGTTGCTGTTCACGGTCAGGGACTATTTTTTCTGGCAGAAGGAAGGCTTTTAGTGAAAGTTTACTTCATGAAAGTTGCAATGATACATATTGTTTGCTTTAATATTTGTATTGTGTGGTAACCGTTTTATAAAAGCAATAAGGTACTCAAGGCTAGTGCTGTATCGTGAATAAGTCACGGCTGAAGGGGTGCCTAACAACACCCTTCAGCCGTGACTTATTCAAGATACAGCACAGCCTCTCGTACCTTATTGTTTACATATACACGTTCTCTTCCAGGCAGATTCGTAATGTTTCCTGTTGACTGGAACTTCTTAATTATTTCCCTGATAGTAGAAATGGGAATTTTCAATCTTTTGTTGCACATCAGAACTATATTCTTTGGTTTTACCAATTGTGATGGATGATTAAGGGAATTTGCCTTTGTGTTTCCTCATATTTATTCTCCTGTGAAACAGGAAGTCATGGCTGGACAATTTCATGCACCTAGACAAAAATTGTGACCAACGTGTATTAGAGAAAAACATTTATTTCATAATGTGATCCCCCCCACCCACTTTCATTTTCAAAAGGATAAACAATGCAGATTTATTTTCACAGCCTTCTTTGATCATATTTACCAAAGGTGCCAATATTTCTGACCAGGACTGTATACAGCTAGCTCTGCTCAGCTGATTCTTGTCAACTACTTGCTCATGTGGTGTGTGGTGTTTGAGTAATAGGGCTCCGCCATTCAGCATTGGTTGCCGATTTCTCTGACTTATCAGATGAGATGCTTGGCCACGTCAGCCGCGCCAGCGATATCAGACCTCCTGTCACTCAACCGCAGCCTGCATCGTTACTCACTCCGGCAGAGTGACGGTGAAAATAGCAAGACAAGAAAGAGAATGAAAGGGGTCAACAAATGGATAAAAAGAAACCAAAATAGACTTTGAATAAGATCACCAGGGAGTTCGGCCTAGTGTTGACATTTACGAGAGCTGATGGCAATCGCCTGCTGCACTGGCATCTGCCAAGCTGATGATTTGCTGAGCGCAACTCATCCTCGCCACCAAATTAAGTCTTGAATCGAAATTGGCTATGGCAATATGTTTCCACAGAGGTCTTGAGGGATTGGCATGTAATGAGGTCGATTGATTTTCTTTTCCTTTGGGTGTTATGTTTTGTCAAAACAGTTACCTATTCTTCTTTAGGCGCTCCATAAATCGTTCATAGACTGACAGCTTAGGAAAGGTTATTGTTGTTGTTTCAATATAAATGCAAAGGAATGGTCACATCTGCATAATGGCTAATGGGAGATGGATTCATCCATTTTTAAATGCCTTTTTAAGGAGTTTTAACTTGAAAGAGGGGTCAAAATGAGTTATCCGGCTCACTATAGTGAGATTAGTTAAACCTTTTTCCATGTTGAAAAAAGTCCCCATTATAAAGTACATAATAAATAAATAAATAAATTTAATTAAATATAAATATGAAAATAAATACATGTATTTTAAATCAATCAATCAATCAATCAAAACATTCTACCACAGGACTTGGAATGAATAGATCAGGATGGTTTAGTAGTCACCCAATAACTGAGTACTCAATTAGTGAGTTTGACTAGTTTATGTCGATTTTTAGCTATTATTATTTAGCTGCTGTGCTTTGGAGGGTGAATTTAGAGGAAAAACTTCTCCAAAAGGCTTTTACTGTCGGCACGCTACACACAACCCTCTTTGCGTCCGCTTTGAAGCAGCACCTTTCATCCTCTTTAAAGCACCTCTGCTGCACTCAAAGCAGATAAATAAACCCTCAACAAATTTCAGGTCAATTACTGTAGGGCTCCAAATATTTTTTTAATTTTTGGTCTATCATCATGCTCCATGAGTGTTGCATTTTTAAGTTAAAAACACATCTCGAGACAACTTCCATTCGTCCAGCTGTTTTTAAACACAAGAACATCACTAACAAAATACGTCTGATCGGTGTCTTAACAAAGAGTAGTTGATTTTGAAAATATGTACTTTGCACATCCTCACACCGGACCGAGCTCACTTTATTTTAGGACAAAATACCATGGTTAACAACCAGCCATGTTTAAAAAATTGTCTTTGAGCAGATAATCCTTTTAGCCTTTCTGCAATGATTGCATCCAATTTAATTCAATGTTTGTCTTTTTCCATTTAATGGGACACATATTTTCATCACAAACATGGCACACACCTTTCCTTCATTTTCTTATCATTGTCAAAAATAGCTCAGAACAATAGGCATTGAAATAAACAGTGGAAGGAGAGACATGTCTAGATTCAGCTGTTAAAATTAATGTGTGAGCCTGGGATCATCCTGAGAATGCAGAAAGCAAGCAGTTTTAAACCAGCTACACTGAGGAAATTGAGCAAGCATCTGCCTCCATGCATCTTAAGAGACGGCGCACAGGGAGAATTGTTAGCACACAGGGGGTTATGCAAATTATACCACTCAATCAACAGGCTTAATACAAGAAAAGGTACATAAAACCCAGAAAAGTGTGACTATTAATAAGGCAAATATGATGCAAACAGCTTTAAGAGGAATATAAGAATCTCAGGAAATCTCATATCAAGTAAGCTCATTCATTTAATGTTGCCGCTAATGGACCCTGGGATCAAAACTCCTCACCAAAAAATTATTAGGGCTATATATTCACTATATATTTGTGAAGATCTTGCTGCTAATATAAAATTAAGCAAAATTATTTGCTTTTTAAGTTACTTCATTATATTAGTTTTGCCATCCTTGCTTATGCGTAATTTAAACTTTAGAAGTTGCAAAAACAACATTAAATCATTTTCAAATGAGTTCAAACGGACTATTTAATGTCTGATTCAGTTGCATCACTTATATTTACAGCAGGGTCTGTGTGGCATTTCTCATGTATTGAAATGTTTTAGTAAAAACATACACAAGTAATATTGCAGTTCGATGAATATAATAAAATATAATGAATACTTCTTACATTAAACACTTATTGAATCTACTTGGTAACTGTTTGGTTAAAATGATTTGATTTATTAAAAGAAAATAACAAAAAAATTAATAAAATAAACGCAGAAGCCAGAGGTTTGGTAAAATAATTGTTTTAAAAATACATATTTTTAATTTAAACAAATTAATTAGTTAAAAAAATAAAAAAGTAAATAAATGCATTTATTTTACATTAAGTAAAAAATTAAAAATAAAATTAAAAATAAATAAAACAAAACAAACCATTCTGCAGTAAACTGATATCAAGATATATTGAATATATTGTTAAAAGGCTAAATAATAAAGATATTTTAGTCTTGCATCTTAGAGTCTTGCAGAGCATAATGATAACCCTAGCATCAATAAGATGATGCACTGTAATTAAACAAGGCTTGATTGATTATGAGTGTCACTGAACATGTTCTCAGAAGCTCATCAGTATAGCTGCTAATAGAGGCTTTCATTAACTTATCTGACTGGACTCACGGCTGCCTGTTGAGAACGGCGCAGGTATGGGACAAGTATAATAACGAAAAGGATGTGACTCAATATCACCAGCTGTCAGACGGAAGCATAAGTCCTATAAACCCGGCACGACCCAGTCATCTTAGTACAGGCCTGTTTTAGTCCTCTGCATGAGAACAGAGACTGGGGTTTGACACAAACAGGGCTAGCTGAGATTTCTGTTAGCATATGTCACGCCGCACAGTCATGACAGCTGATGATGAGGTAACCACCAGGGATGAGAATACACCCAGTGCTCACATAGAAGAGATTATCATGATGTGAAATTTTCATAGTCCACATGCTTTAGGTGCCTGAAGCTAGCTGCTCACTATCATTACTGTAAAGTCTCTGTAATAGAGATGGCATTTAATATTTAAAACAGCATGCAAGATGAATAAAAAGCAATCGCGTGAGATTCTCATTGCAGCTCCTGGTGAGCTGACTTACTGTCTACCTTCTGAAGCAACATACTAACCTTAAAAGAAGGCTGTAACTTTGTTAAATGGTCACACAAGACTATCGCGGAATGCAATTTCAACCAAGGGAGGACCCGCCCCCTCCACCACCCACCCCCCAGGTAAATGGGGACACAAGGTTTTGACTTTGCTTAGGATCCACAAAAAGGTAAACCTGACCCTGGTTGTGTAATAAAGGGTTAGTTCACCCAAAAATGAAAATGATGTCATTAATTACTCACTCTCATGTCGTTCCACACCTGTAAGACATTCGTTCATCTTCAGAACACAAATTAAGATATTTTTGATGAAATCCGAGAGGTATATGACTCCTCAATAGACAACAATATAACAACCACTGTCAAGGTCCAGAAAGGTACATTGTTTAAACAGTTGACGTGACAAAAACAAAACAAAAATAATGACTTTATTCAACAATTTTCCCTCTTCCCGGTCAGTCTGTTACACAGTTGGTGCAGTGAATGCATTGCAGAGCTTCCGTGTTTATGTCCTTACACCGACTCATTATTGGCCGGCTCCTGCGTCAGTATCACAAGCATGCGTTGTGGTGCTCACGTGAACACAGCCTTGGCCAATACTGAGCTGCAATTTTCATTTTTGGGTGAACTAACCCATAAGTCTATTAGGGCTGTCGGTAGATTACATTTTTTAATCGTGATTAATTAATTAATACTATATTTTACTATGTTTTTTCAACAGCAACAGCAAAGAGCTTGTTTACATTTTTGGTAAGTCAAGTTGCAATACCAAACAGGACCACATGAAGAAAAAAAAACCCTAAACCAACCGCCTTGACCTGGCTACATATACACTATGTTGCCAAAAGTTTTGGGACGCCTGCCTTTATGTGCACATGAACTTTAATGACATCCCATGACATCTCCCGTAGGGTTTAATATGGAGTTGGCCCACCCTTTGCAGCTATAAAAGCCTCAACTCTTCTGGGAAGGCTTTCCACAAGGTTTAGGAGTGTGTTTATGGGAATTTTTGACCATTCTTCTAGAAGCACATTTGTGAGATCAGGCAGTGATGTTGGCGAGAAGGCCTGGCTCACAGTCTCCGCTCTAATTCATCCCAAAGTTGTTCTAACGGCTTGTGCAGGCCAGTCAAGTTCCTCCACACAAAACTCGCTCATCCATGTCTTTATGGACCTTGCTTTGTGTACTGGTGTGCAGTCATGTTGGAACAGGAAGGGGCCATCCCCAAACTGTTCCCACAAAGTTGGGAGCATGAAATTGTCCAAAATGTCTTGGTATGCTGACTGTAGCTACTGACTCTGGAGAAAGTCAGTGACTTCTGCGCACTGTGCGCCTCAGCATGCGCTGATTTTACGTGGCCTACCACTTCGTGGCTGAGTTGCTGTTGTTCCCAATTGCTTCCACTTTGTTATGATACCACTAACAGTTCACAGTGGAATATTTAGTAGTGAGGAAATTTCACGAATGGACTTATTGCACAGGTGGCAACCTATCACGGTACCACACTTGAATTCACTGAGCTCCTGAGAGCGATCCAGTCTTTCACAAATGTTTGTAGAAACAGTCTGCATACCTAGGTGCTTGATTTTATACAATGTGGGCACGGAAGTGATTGGAACACCAGTGGAACATTCAGTGATTTGGAGGGATGTCCCAATACTTTTGGCAATATAGTGTACCTACTACAGTATACGGATCCATTCAGAATTACTAAACACAGCAACATACACATGAAAAAAAAAAACCTGAATGTGTGGTAATTTTTTTTTAAAGAATTAACTTTTAAAGAAAGTGATACTTTTATTCAGCAAGGATGCATTAAACTGATCATATCTTGAATTTTCTGTATTTATAATATATTTTGAAAAATGTTGGTAACCAAATAGTTTTGGTTCCTATTTAATTCCATTGCATTTTTTGTCCACAATGGAAGTCAATGGGAACCGAAACTGTTTGGTTACCAACATTCTTCAAAATATCTTCCTTCGTGTTCCACGTAAGAAAGTAAATCATACAGCTTTGGAATGACATGAGGGTGAGAAAATGATGACAAAATTTTCATTTTTGGGTGAACTATCCCTTTAAATTAAATAAAAAAATTGATTTGGAACTTTAAAGACATTTTCAATTAAATTCCAAATGGCACACAATCCTGAAACAGGAGCAGGTCTTTTGACTAGACTGCATGCGAAGCCCTTCGGGTTACACAGTCTGCTCATGGTCAGGCAGATCCCAGGGCCGTGCGATATCAGTGCTGCTCTGGTGTGCTGGACATAGCTCATTTACTGATGCATCCATGCATACGAGAGCCCCCCCATCTCCCCTTCATATCTGTGTCTGTGTTGAGAGAGAGAGAGAGAGAGAGAGAGAGCAGGGGTTTGGCCAACTGGCTGCCAACACTCTCTCCTTCTCTCTCACTATGAAGGAGAAATCTGCCCAGGAACAGTTCCCAAAGGCCCAGAGGTGGACTCTCGAAAATGAATATGAGCCAGACGTTCAGCTAAACCTCACAAAGGACTTCTGTGGAGAATGTCAGTTTGACGTATGCTTTTTCAGTACATTTGTGTTGCGTACGGCAAAAGGGTTTTGTTTCAGGTGAGTCCTATTTTCTGCACATGACACAAGCGGGGACAAGAGAGCCTCCTCCTCCTCTGTCTACAGACGCTGGTGGATAGCAACACAACAGACCTCACGAGTACTCTGGGCAGGAGGTGAGGGAGAGAGCATTAATCACAGATGAGAAGTGTTATCCCACCATCGGTGCACTCTTCCCCTCTTTTCCTCTCTCTCTTTCCCGCAATGCACTCACTGCAAGCAGCAGCAGATACAAGTGCGTACTCTGTTTCTTCCCAAGCACCTGAGGAAATTAACACACTCTCCTCTAAAGGACCTCCAAAGTTGGTGTCTGCAGAAGGGTTATTCAGAAATAAGTTTGAAGTCCACTGTGGCATCTTCAAATGAGGAGATTTTTCACATGAGGGTTGTCGTATAATCCTGATCTTTTCAAATGGCTAGGGATTTAATCATGGGCCAAAAGAAGAATCTTCTGCAATACAATGCAGTAAAGTGGCATGCGACAAAAAATTTCTTTTATATACATAGCTGTATATTAAAACTGACAAGAAACAGCATTTGCAGCCTATTTTACCTTAAAGGGTTAGTTCACCCAAAATTAAAAATTCTGTCATTAATTACTCACCCTCATGTCGTTCCACACCTGTAAGACCTTCGTTCATCTTCAGAACACAAATTAAAATATTTTTGATGAAATCTGATGGCTCAGTGAGGCCTGCATTGACAGCCAGATAATTAACTCTTTCAAATGCCCAGAAAGCTACTAAAGACATATTTAAAACAGTTCATGTGACTACAGTGGTTCAACCTTAATGTTATGAAGCAACGAGAATACTTTTTGTGTGCCAAAAAAACAAAATAACGACTTTATTCAACAATATCTAGTGATGGGCGATTTCAAAACAGCTTTGCGAATCTTTTGTTTTTGTAAATCAGTGGTTCAGAGGGTGTATCAAACTGCCAAAGTCAAGTGATTTCAGTAAATGAGGCTTCGAAGTGTTTCAAAACGTTTTGAAATTTCAATAGTTCACGTGACTTTGGCAGTTTGATACACGCTCCGAACCACTGATTAGAAAAAACAAAAGATTTGTAAAGTTTCGAAGCTTCATGAAGCAGTGTTTTGAAATTGCCCATCACTAGATATTGTTGAATAAAGTCGTTTTTTTTTTTTTTGGCGCACAAAAAATATTCTCGTCGCTTCATAATATTAAGGTTGAACCACTGTGGTCATGTCAACGGTTTTAACAATGTCTTTAGTACCTTTCTGGACCTCAAAAGGTACAATGTCGTTGCTGCCTATGTGTGGATAAGATACCCTCGGATTTCATCAAAAATATCTTAATTTGTGTCCCGAAGACCTTCAGCCCGAAGGTCTTACGGGTTTGGGATGACATGAGGGTGAGTACTTAATGACAGAAATTTCATTAACAAAAAAGGAACAGCATTTATTTGAAATAGAAATCTTTTATAACATTATAAATGCCTCCAATGTCTGACCCCAAACTTTTGAACAATAGTGTAAATGAAATTTGCTCTTTAATATGCAGAAAGGAATATGTATCTGGACTTCTGCATCTCTTGATCATTTATAGAAAATGAACACAGATATTATTTAAATAAAATTCTGCATAACACCTGCTTTCTGTGGGCGGAGAAAAGCATGTTAATTGCACCAGGCAAATAGCGCTGAGATTTGTAAATAAAGTGAATTCTATAATAAGCTTCATTTGCATAGAAAGGAGGCGTGTCTGCACTGAATAGAATGACAAACGACTTAATGACTTAATTTAAATACATATGCTAGTGCATAAACCACCTGGTCAAGTCGAACTGCAGGTGGTTAGTGAATATTACGCATTTTTTTGCACCGAAATACACCGAGTGCAAGAGGAAGACGAGGAGAGCAAGAGAACCTGGTATTATCACGAAGTGATCGTTGTACGATTTTGATATTAGTTCACACCACGGGCCTTTCATTATCATACAACTCTACTTAATTACTTTCAGACTGACGCTCCCTTACTGTGTAATGACGCATGCAGCCTTACTAATGTCTGAGATGCTTGTAAATGAATGGTCGAAGGCTCCACATCCATTTCGGCTGGGAGAGAAACCTAATTAACTGAAGGTGCCGCACTGTTGCTCTGACGCGGGAAAACAATGGGACTGAAGGCGCGTCTCGGAGCCTGCTGCAGGTGCCGTTCGGAAAAAAAAAAAGCACAAAGTGGCTGGCTAGCAGGGAAATGACAGCACTCCCTCCCAGATGCCTCCTCTGTAATCCACATAATTATCTCTGTGTGTGTGAAGATCGAGCTGTCATTACTGTAGTTCACATCAACGCCCTTTCAACAAGCCACATCCATCTCCATATTACTGAATCGAATTAACCTCCAGGTTATTTTCATTAATAAATATGAGATAAGAAATTATTACTTGGACACTTTGTGTTCTGTCAAATGACTGTGTTTTAGTGAAAGAGAAGACAAGCAAAATTTGCTGATCAATTGTGTTCTTGTCAGCTAGATAAAACGAGAAGTGCGGAGAGGGAGCGAGAGAGCGGTTGTCTCCATAGTTAACCGATCAAAGAGGCACTTATTCGTTTTAGGAGAAAATAATGAGTCAATTTTTCAACACCCCGATTCCTATGTAGGGAACAAAGACGATCATTATGTATCTGAAGGGATGATTGAAAATGTTGTCTATGCATCCAGACACAACTGGGGAGGGTCTGAAACATAAAGAAACATGTTGTGAGGTGGCAAAACAGCACAGGCTTATATTTCTAGCTCCAATTATGAATTTCTTCTCTGAGATGTTGTTGCAAACAAAGACACTTCCAGAGAAAACACATTACGAACGAGCATCTGAGTTCACTTGGTTGCATAAACAATCGGCAAGACAAAGACTGTTGCTACACTGCAAATAAAGCTCTGGAAGAACTTGCGTCTGAGCCCTGACAGTCTTTTGTGCTTTTGATTCTTGTTCAATTAAATAGATTTAGCAAACATTACTGTATGCAAAGTATAATCTACAGACACATACAGTCATTATCGCTAAAAATTTTATCTGCCTAAAATACATATATACAACCGTTCAAACGTTTGTGGGTTTTTTTTTTTTAACGAAATTCAGATAGGATGCATTAAATTGACCAAATGTAAAAGTAGTCATTTATAATTTTTCAAATAAATGCAGTTTTTTGAAGAATCCTGAAAAAATGTATAATGGTTTCCACAAAATAATAAGGAGCACAACTGTTTTCCACATTGATAATAATAATAATAATAAATGTTTCTTGAGCAGCAAATCAGCATAAAATGATTTATGACAGATCATGTGACACTGAAGACCGGAGTAATGATGCTGAAAATTCAGCTTTGCATCACTGGAATATATGACATTTTAAAATATTTTAAAATAGAAAACAGTTATAAAACATAAACATAAGCAATTTTGAAAGGAGACAAATAATACAGCCAAAATTGTACTTGTAAGGATATATGTAACACAAAGCAATAGTTTTGTTCATAGGTTCACCATGCGGTCATATTATAATTATTAAATTATCTTGCGTCCTTCATGTTTTATGTTTTGTCTGGTACAGAGGATGTCTCTTACTTGGATATTTAACTGCAGCAAGCCCACTGATCTGCCACTTAACATCATATTGAGCAAAACCCAACACAACGGTACAATATTAGCCTAATATCAGTTCACACATAGTCCCCCACCCGTCCCCCACCGTGATTTCATCCCATGTGTGAACAAACATGTCTATGTCAAATAATTTTAAACAACCTGAAAACTAGAAAAAAGAAACTTCAATAAACTTAGACCTTCAAGAAACTTGGAGCAATAAACATAGCTTTTCTCAGCTAGGTGGGTTCAAGGAATGACCCAAACTGTGACTCTCTGCTGGGACACCGTGAACAAAATGCTAGCAATAAACTTCAGGCCTTGATATTGTTTTACACTCCTTTGGAACAGTCTGAGCAGCCAGCGGTGGGACTTAACTCAGCACTTCTGCTGACACAGACATATGTTTTGTCCCTTTCAATGCTTCAGAGAGAGCTTAATTCAATCATTGTCTTATTGATCCTGGCCTACTGTAACAGTTTCTGTGTTTAGAAGACTAAGCATTATTGAACATGCAATGACTTCAACAGTTTCCTACATAATATCTGACAGCCCCTAACAATATTTCTTATTCCGCATATGGAAGTGTGTGACCTGTAGGACAGAAAAATCACTAATGAGATCTCTTTAATATCTCCTATACAGCAATAAAATTAAATGAAGGGCAAATGGTGACTTTCTTGAGCTTTTATTATGAAATCAAAAAATTTCTCATTAAATTCTTCCAAGACTATAAGATTTGAGCTTTGACATTCACATTCATTCTATAACTCCATACTCTACATGTCAACAACTGTCTAATTTCTATAAATTTTTATTCCTATTTCATTGTAATAAAATTAACAGCAAACAATTTTTGATTTCTCTGAACGTTCACAGATTGGACATCCTAGCGTTCTCTGTTGTTCAGCCAGGAATGTTAAAAGGAATGTTAACTTTAAAAATACTTAATGTTTAATGTGTTACTTGCTGTCTTTGTGATTATTTGTGAAATTTACTATGAGTGAAAATTATTTCTACACTATTTTTTTTTAGGTTTAGAAAACGTTGAATAAAGATAAATATTCAGACGAGCTATATAACAGTCTGAAAAGTACTTTCTCATATTTTGTACTTCATCATAAGGTACAGTTAAAAAAAAACTGCAAGCGAAATCCCTTACGTTTACAGTCAGGAGAAGCTCCCTCGGGAAGCAGGTGTGCTTCAATATTGTCATTTCCACAGCGCCACATTCAGATCTGTTTCATCAACACACATGCCTAATTACATGGCATGTGTGAAGTCATTATAAAACACCTCAGCAGCCTTGGGATTCTCTCATACTCAAGCAATCTAACAGGGCTTCAGCTCTGTAATTACAAGAAAACGGAAAGAAAAAAATGAAATAGTGATTTTTATATCACATAGCTTCCTGCAGTAGAATAGAGACCAGACCAATAAGGGAATAGTGGTTCCTACTATCCTCTCTGGAGAGGGGGCACCACAAAGCCACTAAAAGCTCCCACCAGGCGCTCTGTCTGCACAGACATGCAGCTGCCTTTCTCCTCAGCTATTCGCTATATAATATCTCAACAGGAACATAAGTCGTAACAGAGGAAGGTCTATAAATATCGGTGTGAATGGAGCCGATACCTGCCTGTGCTCTGTTACAGGTCTTTATGAGACACCAGCGGTCACCATTAAAGTTACTGACCCCCTGACATCACAGCTGATAAGGTACAGTATACCAGTCTCACAAAGAAATGCTCTCACATACAACACACACTACAACTTGAGATATTACGTGCAAAAAGTATGTAATCAATAACAAAACCTTGTTCACAAATGTAGTCTTTGATTAAAACATGCAGTGCATTTTAGTAGTTGCCAAATAACATGTTTATCAACATGTCAACTATATTTTCAACATCAAGATTTGAAGCATACATATTTCTGTTGGTAACTAACATGAAATACATTTGGGAATTCCTGTGGCGTGACATTCTTCATTTCATCAAAAACTGAACAGTGAAATTAGTTAAATGAAATGAGTTTGTTTCACTCAAATAATAATGAAAGTTCATTGTACTTATTAGAAAAAAGTTGAGTGAACTCAAAACTTGATTGTAGTAAGCTGAACTTAATATGACTGAGTTGCAGCAGATTTCTAAATCCCAGCATGTTTTATTTTACTTTATTTTTTATAAAACTGCATATTACTATAAATACAATTTTTATTTGTATAGCAACAATTTTTATTTGTAAAGCATCTTTAATACAATAAATGTAGATAATCCATTTATATAATAAAGATGACCTTTTATGAGCTCATTTTAATTGAGAGAGACTATTTGTATTATTTGTATAAAATTCATTTGTCACACCACAGGACCATTAAAAAAGAAGGAGGGAAGGCAAACATTTTTTTAAAATGATGAATTAATTAAGAGACTCATTAAATATGTATATTTTATGAGCTAGAAGGTGGTCAAAAGGTGAAAAACCTGAAAACTGTGGGGGAAAATGGTGACCAATTACAGGATATACATTTTCCCTTGTATGGGATGATAAGGGGCCATCCAACATTTTTGATCTAAAATATAATAATTTAGGTGCTGACAATGATCACCATTTTCAGATTTTCACAATTTGTGAACACAATTAAGCTCATTAAAGTAGTAATATTTAATGCGTCTCTCAATTAAAATAAAAACTGTACATAATGTGGACTGTATTTATAACAATTACAAAAATCCAGCCAAAGTATAGCATGTCATCCTGCACGATACTGCAGCTGCTACTTCATGTAAACTACCCATTTAACATCTGTAAATGATACCTTTCTAAGTGAAACACTACTTTTATGAAAAGTAGGCTCTGATATTACTGGTTCACGTATTTCACATTCCTTGCCCCTGCGGCCTTGGTTACATCAGAAAAAAAAAAATATTTTTGCTAGAAATCAAAAGGATATTACAGTTAGATTATGAAAACAAACAAAACAACGTGCACTGATGAATCATGCAGTACACAGGGTCAATTTTGATTTCATGTTTGAAATTAGATTTCGTTGTACGAGAATGAAAGCCGAGGGAGAGTATTGTACAGGCTTGTAATCAGAGAATTGCTGTATCCACATTGGAGGGGGTTCACTTCACTATTGCATTAGAGACGCTGATTGTGGAGGGGGGGTAGAAGCAGGTGTCGCAGGTAATGGAAGAGATAAAGAATAAAGACTCGAAGGAAGGCAGCATGCTGAGCTCCTATTAACAACCCGTATTCAAGCAATATCAGCACTGGAGCTCGGCCAAACAGCTCGATGCCTCTCATATTCTGAAGCGTTTCCTGAACTGTTATTTACAGACTTGGTGTAATCAACTGGTTTTCTTTTAAACAGACAAACACAAATGTACTGCATTGATGACTGCCGAATTTTCCACTCTCTAAAACAGAGCTTCACATCCTTGGAAACAGTCAATTATATAGTTTAGCTGTCATTTGTACACTCAAATTTAAAGGATTAGTTCACTTTCAAACGAAAATTACCCCAAACTTTACTCACCCTCAAGCCATCCTAGGTGTATATGACTTTCGTCTTTCTGATGAACACAACTGTTTTACAAATTCTTCATACGTTGAATATAAGGAATTGGATTTTTTTTTTACACAAACACATCGCTTCACTTCAGAAGGCCTTTATTAACCCCCCGGAGCTGTGTGGAGTACATGTTTATGATGGATGGATGTGGATGGATGCAGTTCTTCAGCTCATACTCCTGGCCCCCTGTTCACTGCCATTATAAAGCTCGGATGCGTCAGGATATTTATTAAAATATCTCCGTTTGTGTTCATCAGAAAGAAGACAGTCATATACACCTAGAATGCGTTGAGGGTGAGTAAAGCTTGGGGTAATTTTCATTTGAAAGCGAACTAATCCTTTAATCACAGAATTCCACGACTGACCAATCAGAAGAGACATATAATAAAGGACCGTAAATATACACTGCCGTTCAAAAATTTGGGATCGGTAAGATTTTTAATGTTTGAAGTCTCTTCTGCTCACCAAGGCTGCATTTATTTGATAAAAAATACAAAAACAGTAATATTGTGAAATATTGTATTTTTTTATGCTGATTAATATGCTGATTTGCTGCTCAAGAAACATTTCTGATTATTATCAATGTTGAAAACAGTTGTGTACCACTTTTTTCAGGATCATTTGATGAATAGAAAGCTCAAAAATACAGCATTTATTTGAAATAGAATATTTTGTTACATTATAAATGTCCTTACTGTCACTTTTGATCGTTTTAATGCATCCTTGCTGAATAAAAGTATTACTTTAATTTCTTTCAAAGAAAAAAAAAAAATCTTACTGACCCCAAACTTTTTTATGGATGTATATAGTTACAAAAGCTTCCTATTTCAGATAAATGTTTTCAACATTGATAATAATAATAAATGTTTCTTGAACAGCAAATCATCATATTAGAATGATTTCTGAAGGATCATGTGACACTGAAGACTGGAGTAATGATGCTGAAAATTCAGCTTTGCCATCACAGGAATAAGTTGCATTTTAAAATATATTCAAATAGAAAACAGTTATTTTAAATTGTAATAATAGTTCACAACATTACTGTTTTTGTTTTGTTTTGTTTTGTTTTGTTTTTTGTATTTGCGATCAAATAAATGCAGCCGTGGTGAGCAGAAGATACTTCTTTTAAAAACATAAAAAATCTTACCAATCCCAAACTTTTGGACAGCAGTGTATATTTAATACCAGTCCAGAAGTCTTGATCACAAGCACAGCAAAAGGAAAGAAAAGCCCTGTAAAGGATTAGACTGTACTCACAGCCAGGATAATCTGCAAGGAACTGTGGGCCACCTCCACATACTGGTACTCCAGCAGGCAGCCGGCGATGCTGATGTAGCGATGGTCCTCTGGGGCCCAGGAGGGAGGAGGGGTCACGGGGGTCACCCTGCACCCTGGGCCGTTCTCCATCCACCAGGAGCGATGCATGGAGATGTTAAAGGTCATAATCAGGTCTGTGTCCTGCGGGAAAGAAAAATGAGTCAGAAGAGATGCTATACTTACTTTTAAGTGAAATTTCAGTGCTCTATATGCTTCTGTTTCACCATACATAAGTGAAATGGCACCAAAAATATGAGTATATTCAGAACAAAAGCCAAAGATCACTTGCTTTTATGGTAAAGTTAGTCCATTTCCTGGCAATCAAATAATTTCAATTATGTATTCAAGCTTTTAAGATATAATACTCTGAACGCTGACTTATTTAACAATGTAGGTCAAATAACAAGCACTCTGGAATATTTTAATCAAGCTAAATCCAGTCCACTCTTGTTTAAATGCGGCTAAATTTCTCCCCAGTAAGACACCTCGAATTTTAACCTCTAGAAATGTACGATTTCATACATCAGTTTATATTAAAAACAATCATATATTCTGGCTTGCGATCATTGTAATACTTACACCCATGATTTAAAAAGTCTCACACTGTAAACAGGATCTCTAGCAGCCATTGAAGGGCTTGTGTTTTGTTCCATCATTAATCAGTTTGAAGCTTTTAACATTTTGAGGCACAATTATTTAAGTGGCTCTTACAGTATGTGGTTAATTTTGAGACGTCAAAGGGACTCACAGAGCAATAACCAGCCAACACATACTTATAAATGTGGCATGAGATTAATTCCACAATCAAGTGGTGGAAGAAATCACATTTCTCAAATCCCAAATTCACTTTTGTGTGCCATTTTTCAGCCTTAATGATCTGCACGCTGGCGACTGAAGTGTTTGCAATATCCTGGGTCATTTGAGTGAATGCCAGTTACACAAGTGGAGGATTATTCACCAGGGCTTTGAGTGTGCAATGAGAACATATTCAAACAAATCCATCAGTCTTAAGAAACACACGCCAAGCCTAGACACAAAGCAGAAAGAAAGAAACAGAGCTCTAACTCTCACACCTACAGATGCACGACTGCATAAATGTGATGCACACGTTGAGTGTTCCACGAAATCCCTCTAAAGAGCAGAGATTGTGCATTTTAAAGCCAGATTTAAGGTCCTACAAGTGTTGAAGTTTGGCACTGAGAGTGCTATTCATGTTGGAACCTGAAGCTCCCCATGAGACATTTTTTTCATGAGGAAAAACAACAACAACAACAGCATATAGGAGTATTGTTGTCTTAAGAAGTACTTAAAGGAATTCCATTTTGATGACTCATGTCGCACTAAACAGACTTTTGTCTAATCAGTGCTCCAAGCATATGAGATGAATCCTTTGCAAATGACCCTTTTTGTATAATATAGAAAGGCAGCTCTACTGCATATATGCATTACCAATCAAAAGTTTGGGGTCAAAAATCCACATCCAGCACATTTTTTTCCTTTTTTATTTTTAAATGTCCCATCCAATCTTAAATACTGAAATCTGAAAAAAAAAAAAAAAAAAATAAGCTGATTATATTGGATTTTAAAAACAAAAAGAAATCACTACCAAATATCCATGCTAACAAAAAGCGTCTCTTTAGCATTTGTCGAAAACTTGGCTCCAGTGTTTTCTGAGGCAGAGTGAATCATCTGAGGGGCCCAAGTCACAGTCCCCATTATGTTTTCTTAAAGGGCGCTGGAGGATCAATCACTCGCCCGCCTCCGTAAATGGCTTCACTGTTTGCCCAGCCAGTGTGGGTGATGTGATAAAGCACTTTTAATCCATTTCAAAACGTACACTAACGGCAGTCGTTTTGTTGAAGACTTGCCCAACCTCACACTGCAGTGTCTATCTCAGCGTGAGAATGACATTGGCCGTCTGAAAGGCTCCTGAATTACTCTCCCTGAATAAGCCCTGTTCCTCCTTAGAGGGATACTTAGCACTTCTCGTTCTGTGAAATACAAACCGAGACCTCGATGCACCCTTGCTTCTTATTAAAACATATACAAAGAACCTGAATGGTTGGATTGATTTGTTTCCACCAAATCAATACCCCTTGTATAGCACTGCAGGGCAAAGCCTTGTTTGTCCAAAGAAACACATGTATCACGCTCCAATGATGAACATAAATAGCCAACATGATAAAAAAAGTGAATCATAGCTTTGACGAAATGCAGTGTCATCCAAGCACACAAAGTACACAAACACCTTTGGCCTCAGACTTTTTGAATTTTTGAAGGAACAAATTGCTATACAACATTTTTGCTATACAATGTTGTCTTCAATAAATAACAATATTAAAGGTAGGGTTTAGGGCATTTATACGTGTAAATGCAGTTAAATGTAGGGTAGGCAATATTTTTCATGAACACTTTTTGTTATACTGGTTGAAATGCTTTTCACATCCTTATAGCAATCAATAATACTCTGCACACCCTGTTGGCGCAGACATCACACGAGTGCCACAAACAAATAGCAGCTGCCTTATACAGTTCCCCCTGAACCAAAACAATGTGCATATGCTATGTTCACGCCATAACTACCGTAATTAATTGGCAACCCGTGATGTTCTACTCTGAGCTGTTTATGTCCTCAAACTCAGATTTACGCATTTCTATGCCAACACTATCAATGCCGAAATGAATCTGCAGCAGTCAGGTGGTACAAGTCAGCTCTCTTTAAGTTTGTAAATTTACGTTTATTATTATTGTATTGTTTTGTGCTTTGAGATGTGAGGTAATTTAGTGGTGTCTCTAGTGACGCTTTGCAGACTCTGCTCTGGCTGTGCGCGTTCATGTGTTTTGGAGGAGGCGTGGCTTTGGAAAGCACTTTGAAGGGAGGATGGGATTTTATGCTCTCAAAGCTAGCTTGCTATTGCTAGCATCTCCGAAATTGCCTATGTAACCGGTCCTACTCTACCCGCTCCGAGCAGGATTTGAACCGGGGTCTCCAGCGTGGGAGGCGGGCCTGCTAACGCTAAAGACCGCAGCCAGTGAGGTTTACACGCTCAGGCCTACGTTACACCTACCCTACCTTTAAATAGTATAAATGGATTTATATGGCTGCCTTAATATTCTAAAAAGTGGTCCCTTGCAAAGGTTTCATTTATCCTTATCATTAAAAAGTTTGAAATGCTTAGTCAGATACCAGATATGTCAGACCTGCATCTTCTTCCTCTTTTTTTCTATTGAAAGAGAAGGACACAGGCTAAATAAAGTGTACATGTTGCCTCACTCTTCTGCTCTGTTGCTTCCTGTCTCTCTAACAGGTGTAATGAACATCAGCCGAGTGGATAAACGCAATCCATCAGCAGTGAAATAGCAGGGCAGACTGCTCAACACATCAGCATTTCAATCTGCAAAGCGGCAGGGGTCCCGCAGACAAACACTCCTCCATTACTCTCCTTCAGTCCCTGCCAGAGTCACCGCGACGCGAAACATGGACGGCCTGAAAGAAGGGCTGACAGTGAGGGGTTATCAGGACAGTGTCTGGAGATGGATGAGACCACATATCAACAGGAATTATGGGCTGACGTGCCAGCATGCTTTACAATGAGTGATGGTGGATGGTGGTAAAGGAAGTAGTTGGTGCCCTGCTAGGCCAATCAAAACAAAGAACATACTGTATTTAGGATCCTGTAGCTTGATACTGTTGTGATGTAATGTCTAAAAACAGTAAAACATCTCCATTAATCACCACAGTGTTCATTAATTGATCAAAAATACATTAAATATGGCAATATTCTAATATATTAGAAAGGTTGACATGGAGAACGCTAAATCTTGAACCTTTTAAAAAACGCTGAACAGAGGAGAGTCTGCTGGCAAAAAGAGTATGTGACAAAGCTCGTAATAAAACAAGAATCAACATTGGCTTGGCTTTTTGGAGATGGTAAGAATTGAAGGATTTGAAATTTCAGCATCATTACTCCAGTCTTCAGTGTCACATAATCCTTCAGAAATTTGCTGATTTGGAGCTCAAGAAACAGAAATCTTTTGTAACATCTTTTGTCACTTTTGATACATTTTCTGAATAAATTTTCTGAATTTTCATCTTTTCTGAATAAAAGTACTGTATTATATTTATTCTGTATTTCTTTAAAAAAACTTAAAACCTTTGAAGAAACTTTTGCAATGATTTATGATAATGAAATATGTTTCATTATCATTGGCCTTCCTTTAGCTTCTTGTCACTCAAATGGTAAAGCATGGCGCAAGCAACGCCAAGGTTGTGGGTTCGATTCTCAGGGAAAGCAAGCACTGATAAAATGAACCTTGAATGCAATATATGTCACTTTGGATAAAAGCATAAATAAAAATGAAAATGTAAATGTAAAATAAAATTTTTTTTAAAAAAGACAGTCAGGAAGAATTTTCATTGGTTTCACTGACAAATTTAGCACTGAATCACTGTATATGCAGATCAAACAAAGGTGGCATATTTCAGCAGCAAGCTCTATAGTCTGGGTCCATCGACCTCATGCAATTTCAATATATAAAGATTCATGAACATATTCAGATCAAAGGAACAAATCATGATTTATATTTGGTGACCTACGACTATGCTTGAGCATATTTGTATAGTCTTGCTGTGAAATGCAATTCAAGACAGGCATATTGAGCATGGCTGACTACAGATAAAACCCTGGTGTTCCACTAGAAACATGAGATTAGATTTATTCAATGAACAAAGGAACATACCCACAAAGAGAGAAATTATGACTGACTGAATGTCTCCTACGGTTTCTAATAAAAACATTTCTGCTGGAACAACATCCTACCATTACTAAAACAAAGAGTGCTTTAGGAAATAAATCAAAAGACATAATAATTGCTGATAATTAATGGTGTTTGTTAAGGCAAGTACTATTGCTTTTTAAACAAAGCCAAAGTTTGCTATGTATACACCGATCAGGCATAACATTATGACCACCTTCCTTTCGGTGGTGGACAGGGGTCAGTATGAGCACCCTGACTGCTCTGCGGCTATGCAGTCCCATCCACAACAAACTGTGATGCACTGTGTATTCAGACCAGGAACACCCCACAAGAGCTGCAGTTTTGGAGATGCTCTGACCCAGTCGTCTAGTCATCAGGATTTGGCCCATGTAAAACTCACTCAAATCCTTACGCTTGCCCATTTTTCCTGCTTCTAACACATCAACTTTGAGGACAAAATGTTCACTTGCTAATATATCCCACCCACTAACAGGTGCCGTGATGAAGAGATAACCAGTGTTATTCACTTCACCTGTCAGTGGTCATAATGTTATGCCTGATTGGTGTACATTCCATTCAATTTGCTATATGAGTTTTAATAAAAACATAATATGAGGGTGACATAACTTTTACATATGGGTGATTTAATCCTTTAAAGTTAGCATTGTTAAATGCATGTTGTTGACTGACAGTACATTCACAAAAAGGGCCAAGAATAATATGCTCTTCTAAACACCACAGTAAAGGGCCTTGTTTTGAAGTCACACTAGTTTTCTTACACATGCAATTTATTTATGCTTACAAAACCCAGTGGTCGTGTTGGGATAATTCTCTATCATCAGGGATTGTTTGTTTTCAGAAAGCAATCAGAGGGCGTTTGGAGGGGATCAAGATGGGAAGACTCGGCCCCAGGATGACTGTCAATCATCTATCCATCAGTAAATGGGTTTCTACAGGCAAGAGCTACAGCAATATTTCCCTCAGGCTAACACCGTGATATCTAGACTGGGGCAGAACAAAATGGAAGATTAAGACTACTAGGGATAGGCTTTATTTATTTATTTAGACAGGCTAAGCCTATTAGAAGTGGCTAAAGTTTCAGAAAGTGGGAATTTGAGATGGTTTGCTTGAATTTTTTTTTTTTTCCAATTTATTTTTTAGAAGCATTGTTTACACAAAGATGACAATAAGCACTACAGACTCCCATAATGCCACATGGCTTCGAGACATCTCAAAAGCAGCTAGCATGCTATGAAGTGATGTCACCACATGAGAAGTGTTTTTAAAGTCATATTCATGTATAAATCATAAGCAGTGTCTCAGAACAAGCCGTTTCCAGATCCCTGGCAGTGTGATGTCACATTAGCCACAGGCCCCGCCCACGAATGTTGACAGACACTGCCGTTTTAACAAAGAACCGCCCTGAGCGATTTCAATGCGAGTTGTACAGTCTGCCATTGCTGCACTGATGAGAATGTCTCCCAAGCGTTTTAGGTGTTCTGTAGCTGGATGGATTAATCCACATAGCTCTCTCCATTTACTCCCTAAATCTGAGCCGCTGAAGATGAGGTGGATTAATTTTGTTTTCGAAGAAAATGCTCCCTCATCTCTACCGAAATTTGTTAATGTCTGCGCGAATCATTTCACACGGACTGCTTTGTGAATGACTGTCAATACAAAGGGACAATACAAATAAAAATGTGTTACTCAGTAATAAAGGTGAGAGCACTTTATTACAGTTCATCGGAGTTGATTTATGGATGTAAAGTTTACCAGTTTATTAAGCACCACCCAAAAAGGCATAAGGTCTTTATATATTTGTTTACTGTTAGTTGTAATGAGTGTTTCTGTGTTCTTCGCTATGTATGTTGATGATAATGCAAGGGAGAGAGTTTCTTGAAAAGCTCTTGAAGCTCCGCCCTCTTAGGCTGAGTGCAGCAGCTCATTTACATTTAAAGGGCACACACTGAAACTGCGCATTTTTGCTCACCCCCAAAAAGTGGCAATTTTAACATGCTATAAAAAATTATCTGTGGGGTATTTTGAGCTAAAACTTTACATACACACTCAAGGGACATCAGAGGCATAATAGGTCCCCTTTAATGTCACACAAATGTGAATTTTTAGCCCTCAGAAAGGTTCTTAAACTTCTCCATTGCTCCAGCTATGTTTTATTACTAAGGGAAAAGAAGCAAAACATTTCTAATGAACCTGCTGCCTCCTTTTACCCAGTGGTAATCAACTAGCATGGAGCTTCACAGTCTCAGTGCATCAAATGCTCAATCTCTGGAAAATGTCCACATCTTGAACATACAATACTCAAACTATAAGACTATAACTATAAATATTATGAAATAAGTGACAAGACGCAGTGATTTTAGAGTGCTTTTAGGAATCATTTAGGAATAAAAAAACGTACCTTTAAAGGTAAAATCACTGTAAGTCACAACAAAAGAAAAGAATGGCACAATGCTACACATGCTCCTATAATATTTAGCATAGTAATAATAATAATTATTATTATAGTTATTATTATTATTATTACATTTATATATTGATAAATTATTTATATTTCTTACATTTATTCTATTATTATTATTATTATTAATAAATTAATTAATACATTCATTTTACTAAAATAATAATATATTGATAAAGTAAATAAATTAAATAATTTAGTAAATGAATAATAAAAAATAGTATATATCTCTTTGGTATGAATCATATTTGAAACCCATGCATATGGCATTTACAGGTTACAGGTTTCTGTTTTAGTGTCTGTTGTAGAAAAGATCAGAAGACATATTGAGCACGACATTTGCTTGGCATACAGATCTCACTCACTCTGCTGAGTCCCGGAGTCTCTGTTATTGTGACAGCAATTACAGGACCACAGGACCGTCAGAGGGGTCCGGATCATCACACACGCTCTAATTGGCTGTCTTCACAAGAAGGTTTACTCTCGGCAGACTGACACACTGGGAGGTCAACAATAAATATGACATAAAAAAAATGAAATAGAAGCGTTTAGGTCCATGGACAACAACCTAATATTTGCATTAATGAAGGCTGGAATTCTCACAGGTTAGCATGGAAGTATGGCTCAAAAGCCTGACTCCAGGTATTATAGACCTTGCTGGTTGCATTGCATTATGGGATTGCCTTATCTGCAAATTATACAAGGCCCTGTTCACACCTATTAAGATTTTGGTCGAATGGATCACAAGTGGATGACGCTAAATACAGGTGTAAATAGGGTCTAAAACGTTTTGAGCTTGTCCACATTCGACCACTTCCAGAGATAGTCGAAAACGCATTAGACCGGATTGCTTTCGTATTGTAAACGCTCATGTGGTCGAATATGTTCGAACAGCGCAAAAGACCACCTACTCTCCGACTACTGACCTAATACGTAAGGGTCAATGACATGATGGGTCATTTTTTTTGTCGAAAGGTCTTAATAACAAAACACCAAGATATGACATACAAAGTATGTAAGACTGTCCAAAGGCCAATACAGCCAATTTATGTGTGATTAAAATATCTTAAAATGTAATAAATGTATATATTTTTTATTCTGGCATGATTTTATAACATCATATATCAACATAGTGCAACATGGTATTAAAATTATGTGTAGAAGTCATTGCTTTGTAATGAGAAAGAATGTCCGGAAAAATTTATTTCATTGATGTCATTCGGAGTAACCAATATAAAGAGACCATTTTGGTTCAAGTCATGTTATCAATATCATGTGACAGGATGGGACATCATTCAGACACCTGCAAAGGACCACATGGTCGTGAAGCAAAGTAACTAACTCTCTTTCTTAACTATTTGAAAAATTCATGTTTTCACTTGCTCATAAGCATGTCCCGAAACATCAGGTCATTCAGTACAACCGCTATAAAACATGGAAAATGTTGTAATATTTTAAAAACTTGTACTAAATATAAAATGATTCACTGTCCTTTTGCTAGCTAGCTATCAGATATCAGACTTTTTTGGTGACAAATTTTGTCCATTTTGTAAAAAATGACAAAAGCAGTGTTAATTGATTATAAAAAACACAATCTTATTGTTAACACTTAATAAAACTTCAAAATTAATTATATCTACATTGTTTATTTATTTTTTGCACTTTTAAAAACCTTATTCGTTAATGACCCGTAAACATTATGAGCACTAGCCAGACGGGATTTTAACTTTGTCGGCTTTGTTGGGTTGAATACAAAAACCTACCAAGCACAATGTTCTCTCACCATTCCTGATTTCTAACATGCAATCACTGTGTTCGGCGTGGTTTTGTGGCTGTCAGAGCAGAAACGAAAGGTCATGCTCTCTGTATGTTTTTTCGTCATCCCCATGTGAGTTCATATGTAAATTGTGAAAGCTTATTTTGTCCAATAGATTGAAAGATCTGAAAAAACCCATATGTTTACCCACCCATAGACCCTCCCCTCGAAGAAATGAGGAAGTGGTTGAAAGTGGACAAAAGAGACAGATTAAAATACCAAATGTAAACGGGTATCCCTTGTCTACTTGACCAAAATGCATCTTAATACCTGGTGTAAACAGGGCCTAAGTGATGCCATAGAATCTGGCTAAAATCTTATAAGTTTTTGCCAACTCTTTGGAAAAGTCTTCACATTGCAAGCACACTGACACCTTAAAACACTGCCTGTGTGGGAAGGTTCTGGAACAGAGTCAATAGCGAATAAGTAACTGTTAGACAGGAAACCTGATTTGTACCTGCATCCCGTGAGCACAACAGCTTTTGTGTGTAATGAGCATGTGCACAACCCACTGTGCCACAGCAAAAGCAAAAGGTGCATCATTTTAATCAAGCATAATCATCATCGTTGAATACATGTTTCAGTTTCAGTTGTTTATTTTTGCAGTCAATTATTTTCCTATTTGAATTTTTTTTTAGCAAAGCACAGCTACTTTTTTCCTCCCAATATGGGAATACATGTCAAAAGGGGATTTTTAAATATTTCTAGAGTTTCAGAAAAATCTCATCAATGTCTCAAACTGTGCTCAGTCCAAAAGTCTGCAGATCTGAATTCAAATATTTCTCATCAAATTCTTCCAAGACTAAATTATCTGGAATATGCTATCTCATTTGTGTGTGTGTGTTTTATTTATTTTCCCTAAGGAATTTTAGGATTAACACATGAGACAAAGTGATTTATATATTAATTAATTAAACGAATAATAATGAATTCACTTAATTATTCATTTGACAAATAACTGGTTTATTTAACAAACAAATTAATCATAACAGAAAATAAATTAAAAAAATTAAATAAAAACATTTGGTATTCATTCTATACACTTACTGTATGTCAACAATAAGCATTTATTTTTATTTCTCCCAAATTCTAACCTTCTGAGACAAATTGATAGTTAAATGAAACACAACAGAGAACAAATAATTAAAAATAAAATAAAAAAATTATTAAATTCAGAATTTATTGTATACACTTACTGTGTGTCAACAATCAGCACATTTTTAGGAGAAACATATGAGACTAAGTTGATAGTTAACACATAACAGAGACAAATTCTCCTAAACTATTTGCTTTTTCATACAATTTTCCTATAGGTCCTCTGAGAAAACACCCCTGAAGTACCTGTACTGTTGCTAGGCGAAAAACACATACCTCAGTGTCAGATGTCTCTGCTGATGTCATGATCAGCACTGAGAAACACCTTGTGGAGGAGATTCAGGGCACTGGCTTAGGTTCTAATATAGCTCCGCATGTAAACATGGGCCCATCACAGTCATCCATTGTGTTCATTTTCCAGCTGTTGCACAACAAACATTTTATGCCAGCGGAAGAGTTTTGTCTGTCCACAAGAGCATGAAATTAGGCTGTTTAGCAGAACTGAATTCATTTGGAGCTTCTAAAATAATAGTGCAGGCTGCCGTGACGCTCCAAAAGGAGCTGTTGCTAATCAACAGACTTCTTTTCTCACCCTTTGGAGAGAGATGATGTTTGGAGTGAAAGCAGATGCATCTGTCACAGACCGAGATGTGACATTTCAAAATGTGCGTTAGCAGATGGAGGATTGTTTATATTTATGAATACTGCAGCACGATGACTACACATTTAGCACTGGAGGGAAGCATGCCCGCGCCACGCGTAGAAATGTCAGGAAAAGAGCGAGGCGCCTTCGCTAGAACCGAATCTGAATCCTGGCAGAGCAGCTGAAAGTCAAAAGGTGCAGCTTGGTTATAGCTGTTAAAATGAACAAAATGAAAAGATTTAGATGTGGTAGAAGGGGACTGTCTTGAAAAATGTGAGCTTCACATGACATTTCGAACGTGCCTTGTACAACAACAAACAGCTTTCGGTTTTTGTGTAAAAACAGAGGTATTTGTGATTGGCTTTGATATACACTACCAGTCAAAAGTTTGGACACGGTAAGATTTTTAATGTTTTTAAAAGAAGTTTCATCTGCTCACCACGGCTGCATTTATTTAATTAAAAATACAGTAAAAACAGTAATATTGTGAAATATTATTACAATTTAAAATAACTGTTTTCTGTTTGAATATATTTTATAAAATAATTTATTCCTGTGATCAAAGCTGAATTTTGAGCATCATTACTCCAGTCTTCAGTGTCACATGATCCTTCAGAAATCATTCTAATATGCTGATTTGCTGCTCAAGAAACATTTATGATTATTATCAATGTCGAAAACAGTTGTGTACTTTTTTTTTTCAGGATTCCTTGATGAATAGAACGTTCAAAATAACAGCATTTATCTGAAATACAAAGCTTTTGTAACATTATACACTACCATTTAAAAGTCTGGGGTCAGTAAGAATTTTTATTTTTATTTTTTTGAAAAGAAATGAAAGAAATTAATACTTTTATTCAGCAAGGATGCATTAAATCGATCAAAAGTGACAGTAAAGACATTCATACATTTATGCACTTGGCAGACACATTTATCCAAAGCGACTTACATTGCATTATACTATACATTTGTATCTGAGTATGTGCAATCCCTGGGATCGAACCCACAACCTTGGCATTGCTAGTGCCATGCTCTAACCACTGAGCTACAGGAAAGCATTTATAATGTTCCAAAAGATTATATTTCAAATAAATACTGTTCTTTTGAACTTTCTATTCATCAAAGAATCCTGAAAAAAAAAATATTGTACACAAATATTTTGTACAGTTGTACACAATAAATGTTTCTTGAGCAGCAGATCAGCATATTTGAATGATTTCTGAAGGATCATGTGACACTGAAGACTGGAGTAATGATGCTGAAAATTCAGCTTTGATCACAGGAATAAATTACTTTATAAAATATATTCAAACAGAAAACGGTTATTTTAAATTGTAATAATATTTCACAATATTACTGTTTTTACTGTATTTTTAATTAAATAAATGCAGCCTTGGTGAGCAGACGAAACTTCTTTTAAAAACATTAAAAATCTTACAGATTCCACATATATTCCACATGTACATATATGTTAAAAAACAGGTAACACTTTACAATAAGGTCATATATGAGATGTTTGTTATTTTTTTTTTATTTTTTTAAAAAAGAAGTCTCTTATACTCACTAAAGCTGCATTTATTTGATCAAAATACTGTAAAAACAGTGAATTGCGAAATATTATTGCAATTTAAAATAACAATTTTCTATTTTACTATATTTTAAAATGTAATTTATTCCTGTGATGGCAAAGCTGAATTTTCAGCAGTCATTACCCCAGTCTTAAGTCACATTTGACCAATTTAATGGATAATTGTAGATTAAAAGTATTACTTTCTTAATACTTGCTGCAGTCATTCTTAAAGATCAAATCAGAGCCAGGTGATACTAACAAAAAAGTTCCATGGTATTCTTTGAAATACCTTGGAATAATGTATAAATACTGTGGTATGTGAATATAATTATTCAGTACCATGGCCTACTGTATATATCCAAGTATCAAGGTATTACCCTCTGAAACCTGGTCCCGGCCCAGCACTTTGAGTGAGAGGGACAGAATAGAGACAGAAGAAGAAAGAAAAACAGAAAACGAGAGGGGGGTGGAGGAAGCTTCCCAACCAGTCACTGCTCATCAGTTCCTCGGGCGCTTTATTGATCGGCTGAGCAGGCTGGATATTAGAAAGGTAATTCACTTCTTAGATAGAAGGCGTAGGGGAGCAAGGGCTGCCCCATTTGTTACCCAGGCTGAGGAAATCATTGATACTGCCACACTGTCAGGGGGACCCCTGCGGAGGACAGTGGTTTGATAAGGCGGGACACTCAGACAGAGAGATCCGAGGACAACGGTCTTCTTCATCTCCTCCTACTCACATGCAAAATGGATCAAACTACACACTTTAGACAGTGTTTAACTAGGGAGAATTTCTACTGAAGATGGAAATCGTAATGAAATAAATGATAGTCCTTTGAGGAATATCTGGAAATGCAATTTTGCCCTCAGCAATCAGTTACCAAATTTTAACAGAGCAAAACAAAAATAAATCTAATTTTTAAAAACAATTCTTCCAAAAAGGTGTTAATACAGCTTTTAGAGGTGGCATAAATGTAATCTAATCATTTAATCTTGACTATATTAAATAAAATACTATGCAAACAAAAATGTAACCATTCATTCATAAATGTAATAATTTTTTTTAAATAAAATAATACTGATTACCACAAAATTCAGAATTTGTATCTTTAAAGAGTTCGGTCTGTTTAGGAACTACACTGGTTGTGCTGTATGATTTTGATTCACTAAAAAGAACTGGCTCATACTTTTTTTTTTTTTTTTTGCCATAGTAGATTTTTTGGTTTAAAACCTTCTAGTAAACAGTTCTTAAAAGAAACATTTTTGCTTTCTTACACCGTGTCCTAACCAGGCACGACGCCACAACATGCGATAAAAGGTATCTTTTCATGTTAATCTGAGTTTTTGTCCTAACTAGCCACGACAGCGACATGCGACGATTCTGTTTTAGAAAGGGTTTCTATTTTTCTGCGACGTCACAGCTGGAACAACAACACAAAGTATGGCAATGATAATCTCAGGTAATGTTTATGTGCTTTATTTAATGTTAAAAGTGTAATGTGAGTTTGAATATCATTTTATGTCTTTTATAGCTGTACTGAAAGCAACAATTGACAATTCACTTCAGAATATATATATTCACCTCAAAATAAATGAAAGGAAACAAGAATGTTCAAACTGTCAACTCATTGTGAACAGACAAGTGAATTCTATGACAAAGATTGTTTTAGTAACTCAGTATGTATTTTTAATAATGTTAAAATGGTGTAATATTCATGATTTTAATTATGTGCTTATCCATTTCATTGCGAGTGCGGGAGCTTGTTGAGAGATCCCGTCCACGCGCTTTTCTGATTGGCTGTGATTTTTGATTGAGTATCACATCTCATAGTCACGTCACGTCTGGTGTGGACAGACAAATTGTCTGCCGCTGGAATCTTATCGCATCGCATCTGGATAGGACACGGTGTAAGCGTGAAGAACATTTTATAATCTAAAGAATCTTTTTCCAGTGCAAAGAACCTTTAGTGCAATGGAAAGATTCCATGGATGTTAGAGTTAGTTCACCCTAAAATGAAAATTAAGTCATCATTTACTCACCCTGATGTTGTTCTAACGCCGTATGCCCTTCTAGCTTTCTTTTTTTTTGGATTACAAAAGGAGAAATGTTAAAAAATGTCAGCTCATGCTCATCCATTTAATGGCAGTGAATATCGACGTGACGGATGGGATCACTCTGTGATACTTTTGTCTCTTTTTTTCAAGCTTGATGCTGGTGGCTATTCACTGCCATTATATGTCATTTTTTAATATTTCTCCTTTTGTGGTCCGAAAAAGAAAAAAGGGCATATGGTATTAGAACAACACCATGGTGAGTGAATTATGACTTAATTTTCATTTTAGGGTGAACTATCCCTTTAAATATTCTAATGGAACCATCAATGCCAATAAAGAAACTTTTATTTTTAAGAGTATAAGAGCGATTCATTTGGGAATCGGACTACACTGGTGGTGCTCTATGTTTTTGATTCACTAAAATGAACCAACACACAAAAGGGATTCATTTGGGAATCGGACTACGTTACAGTATTTATTTTCTTCTGTATCAGAGCCGGTTCTGTAATGTTTACCTCATTGCAGACTGGAGACTCTGAACACCGCATTTATAACATCAGCCATCAGCCATCAATCACCAAACACGTCTTAAAATGCAGTTTCATCACAAACAACCTCAGGGGAAACATATTTGGTAAATATTAAAATCAACTGAATGAATTACATTTTCATTTCCTTACATCGTACAGATGAACACGATACAGACACGGTTTTCAATATCCTCAGCTGTGTGTGCAATACAATAATGTTTGTCCAGGAAAATTAACAATAGTTCAGGCATTCATTTCAAATATTGACAATATCAATGTTAGATAGCATGGATGTCTAAATCTGATACACTATAAGCATATTTAAGGATATTTCCAATTACAATGTGACAGGTGCCATTGCATAAGTGCCAATAAATATATTTGATTCTCAAATCAAATGAGTTTTTCCAAAAGTCTTATTCAAAAGAAAACTGGGAGAGAGAAAAACCGAAAAGGGTATTAATAATAAAATATCGCTGATTACATCAGAACTAGATATTTCAAAGCAAGAAAACATTACAGGGCGTCTTTTGTGCCATGATGTAATTTTCTCTCCTGTGACACAAATGAGAGTCAAAATGAGTTCAATTGAGAGGGAATCACATGTTATTTAGCGAACAATTCAGACGGGACAGAGGCACCTTGTATGACACAAGCTTTTATAGGTCATTATTGAGAGCAGACTATGGATGATCAAAACAAAGGAAAGGAGCGAAGATGAAAGCGAAAGAAATCAAAAGCCACTGAGCCTCACATGAAAAATAGGGCAAGTTACAGCAAAACTCTTATCTGCATGTCATTTACACAGCAAATAGGAAGAGAATAATGGGAAATGATAGCAAAGGAGGAAGTGGAGGGGAAGATGAGAATGGAAGGAATGTGAAAGCTTCCTTCCTCTGAAGTCTGCTTTCTGGAGGGCGGACGAAAAAGTGAAGGGGATGAGGGTTATAAATGAGACAAGGGCAAAAGAGAAAGAGCTGAAGATGTGGGTTGTTTCATGGATGATACATGGCACTTGGCGACTAATTGCTGTTGAGCTTTCTCTGTGCTTGCTTCTGATTGGTTGCCCGCCGACATCGAGCGTCCGTCATTAGGCAGGTTACACACAAGCCAAAAGCAAGAGACTTTCGGACACAGCCACCTGTGCTGAGAGCAAATTAAATTGCACACTCCTCTTAACTGGTGCAGCACTTTTCCCTAACAACCCATATGGATAGATGAGCTGGATGCACGTCGTTGAGGCGTCTGAGACATTATCATGCTTCACTAAAGACAAGCACCATATGCAGTTCTTGTGATTGCACTCAGGCTTTGCTGTGGACTCAAATAGCTGCAAAACAGCTGTTGGGAATTGAAGGGAAAAGCATTAAAGTCACATAGCCTGAGAGCTGAACCAATAACAGACAGCTTTCTGAAACAGAGCGAAGTGTGAATAAACATCAGTGTTTCTTTCTTTTGTTTTTGTTGCAGTTTCAAGGCTCAATCTAGTAATTAGGCCATTTAGGGGGGAAGAAATCAAATGGACCATTACAATGAGTGGAAGATCTACAGAGACAAACGGGGGAATCGTTCAGATGGGAGGCAGGGTAATCAAGCAGACAGTAGAAGAAAGGAAGGTACAGACGAAAGCGTTTTAGTGTTGAGGCAGGTTAAATACGTATCCAACTTGTGTGCATGTCAGACACCGTCAGTTTAACTACTTGAAAAAATAATGGACAGGGATGAAATCACTATCAAACAGGACCAGCTTCTGGGGATAGCCTGAAGACTTTGTCTGTAAAAAACATTATGTATCTCTCATTATGTACAGTACTGTTCAAAAGTTATGGGTCAGTGAAACATTTATAATGTTAAAAAAGATAAAAAAGTTTTAAACATTCATAATACTAAGAAATGTTTCTTGAGCACCAAACTGGCCATTATCATTAACAAACAAAAACTAAAATTTATTAAAACATTTTTGATAACTGAAATAAAGCTGACATAAAATATAAAGGATGAAAGGTGAAAAAGAAATGTTGCCTTGGCAAATAACTGAAATAAATTTAAATTGAAGCACTAAAGTTACTAACTAGAAATAAATAAAAACTAAAACTGCACAAAAAATAAAACTGAAGTAAAAATAAATTAAAGTTAGTAATATTTGCAGGTAAAAAACTGATAAAATGACAAAAGCGCATAAAAAAGTTAAAAATGAACTAAAATTAAAATGAAAACTGAAAACATAAAAATAAAAGCAAATTTCAAATATTAATAAAAACTATAATATATAAATAATACTACAATAACACTGGACTAATGACTGCTAAAAATTCAGCTTTGCCATCACAGGAATAAATTATATTTTTAAAGGGGTGATTGGTTATGATTTCACTTTTTTATCTTTAGTTAGTGTGTAATGTTGCTGTTTGAGCATTAACAAAGTTCAATGCAAAGGGAGATATTTTCTTTTAAAGAATTCTCTGTTTAAAGACTACAACAAACAGCTGGTAGGGACAACGAGCTTAAAATTTACATAAACCCTGCCCCCGAGAACATGCAACAAAGGGGGTGAGGTCATGTTGAGCTGCTTTAGAGAAGAGGAAGAGTTGTTGTATTAGAGTGTTGTTACCTGCCGTCGTTTTACGCCGGACTGCTTTACAAACGAGCATCAATTCAATGCTGGATTTGCACAAAAGATTAACATGATGGCACATGCTAGTCAATGAGTTAAATCAACTCCACAGCAACTACATAAATTTGTCCACTAACCATTCAGAAACGTCCAGAAAGTTGTAACTTCTTCCTGAGTCTCTCCATCAGTGTCCGACTCCGGTTTGAACAATGTAAGGCTGAACACCGTTACTGACAATCCTCATTTTGGCTGCGTGAGATTCTCCAGCTTTGTTGTTGTTGAGCAACTGAAGCATGAGCTGTTAAAGCTCCGCCCTCTTCTGGAAAGCAGCAGCTCATTTGCATTTAAAGGGACACACATAAAAACAGCGTGTTTTTGGTCACACCCAAATAGGGGCACATTTGACAAGCTATAATAAATGATCTGTGGGGTATTCTGAGCTGAAACTTCACAGACACATTCTGGGGACACCAGAGACTTATATTACATCTTGTAAAAGGGGCATCATTGGTCCCCTTTAAAGAAATTGAAATCAAAACAGTTATTTTAAATTGTAATAATATTTCACAATATTACTGTTTTTACTGTATTTTTGATTAAATAAATGCAGCCTTGGTGAGCAAAAGAGACATTAAAAACATTAAAAAAAAAAAAAAAAACCATTAAAAAAATCTTTCCAACCCCAAACTTTTAAACTGTAGTGTACTTGACAACAATTTACACAGTTTATAGAGAAGTTGTAGATTTCAAAACAAATTTAATTTGTAGCAGTCAAATGTAAGAACATGATATCAAAATTTGAGAAATATAGCACAAAAATTACAGATGTTAAAGCAAACAGTGCTACAACCATCACCAGTCTCCCCTAATCAGTTGCTGGATTCAAGTTGAGTGGAATTGAGAACCCAAAACAGCCTCCTAGTCACTTACACAGAGTGGTGCATCAAACCCAGCCTTTATATGATATGAATGGTCTAATTGAGGTCAGAATGTTGGGCAAATGAAAAGCATGTGATTTTGTTTTCCTTTTGCAATGCTCTTTAGAGAGCGCTGACGATTGTGGTCTATTGTGCTTTTGACTTTGACCATAATGGCCAGTGGTATTAATAGACATCTGGGGAAAATAAAAGCATGCACAAATGATTAATTATATTTTTTTAAAAATCTTGAAAGCATTGCCACAAGCTGATGCTTTTATCTACTACCACTTATTTTCCAAAGACCGACTCCCTGATGAAGTCCTATAGCGACTTGCTCAAGGGCACGGTCTCTGTAGAAGCAGGAAGTGACATTGGTAATCCCTCATCTTGTTCACTTCAAATCCTTTTCGAAACACCAACCTTTCAGCTGACAGCCCAGATCATTAACCACTAAGCTACCTGTGACACTAGGGTACAATTGGTGAAGAAAAGTCCATTTGAAGAACATTTAGAAATCGAGAAAAAACAGTTAGTCACTCAATCATCACATCATCCTGATGTGTCTAATCCATTCGAAGACGTTACAACAACTTGTTTTTGACCTTTCAAAGCTCGACATCCAAATATGAGATCGGTCCTTTTCATCAATATCTCAAATAGCACTCATTATGTGAAGCTGAATGATTGCTGGACACCAGGCAGATATCTGAACCCAAGGTGGTGACTAGAGGGCATAGGGTCAGAGGGGGCCGCCCTCCGGCTGGCATCTGTTTCGTAGCTATAAAGCCCCCTCACAACAAAGAGCTGAAAGATTGGGCAGGTGGGGTTTTCAGTTGGACATAAAACAGAAAATTACATCTTAAACACAAGGTTTAAGCTATAAAATCAAATCAATTGAAGAAAGAACTCCTTCATCCCCTAAGTCTCGAGTCTGTGCACGGCTCGTTCTGGAGCAGATGCTTAGATGTGGAAAGTGGGTCAAATGGATATAGCTTCTCTGGAGGGGCTCTGCTGCCTTTCTGAAGTTTTTCCCCTCCTCGTGGGTCTCAAAAGACCTGGCCGCTACGACCGACTCTTGTGCAAACCTCAGTCTCGAAAAGCTGCCAGGGTGCGGCTGGACATCATGGATAGAAATGTCAGCCACTTTTTACAACTAGTCCGTGACCTCTCTCACATGAATATCTCAATCACATTACCAGCTGAGACTGTTCAACATATTTCAGCATAAATTCCACTCAAATAGCCTTCAAACTTTGCTTTTCAGGTAATTTCAACCTAGCTAGTAGCTAGGGTTGGGCGATGTCTACCAAATTGGCGTTTGAGCGTTAAAGGGTTAGTTCACACAAAAATGAAATTTCTGTCATTAATTACTCACCCTCATGTCGATCCAAACCTGTAAGACCTTCGTTCATCTTCGGAACACAAATTAAGATATTTTTTGATGAAATCCATTTTTTTTTTTTTAATCCCCCATAGAAAGCAACGTAATTACCATCATTCAAGGTCCAGAAAAATAGTAAAGACATCGTTAAAATAGTAAAAAACAAAAACAAAAAAACAACACCTGTTTTCAACATTGACAATAATAAGAAATGTTTCCTGAGCAGCAAATCAGCATATTAGAATGATTTCTGAAGGATCATGTGACACTGAAGACTGGAGTAATGATGCTGAAAATTCAGCTTTGCATCACAGGAATAAAATACATTTTTAAATTTTTTTGGAAAATCTTTTGTAACATTATAAATGTCATTACTGTCACATTTGATCAATGTAATCCATCATTGCTCAATACAATTATTAATTTCTTTATAAATAAATAAATAAATAAATAAAATAAAATAACTGACCCCAAACTTTTGAATAGGATTTTCATATTGTAAGATTAATAGTCCGGGTCTGAATCAATGAAATCTATACATAAACAGCTTTTGCAAGGTAGTATAAAATAATAGTAAGGGAAAAATTGTAAAGAGATAGATAATAGAAAACAAGAATCAACCCCAGGGACATAAAAGTATCTACAGTGGAAGAAACACCCAGATCATTTATGCAAATCATTGTATTTCTGTTCTCTCACTTTTTGTTTGTTGTTTTTCTTTTCAAAATGGATCATTAGCAAAGCAAGTCTACAGTATTAATTCCCTACCTGCGGGCGACCATTAGCAGTATATGCAAATGACAAGGCAGAAAAGTGAAAACTAAAAAAGGCTCAATGGTACATGTGGGAAGTAGAATAGTTTTACATGTTATTCTGTAGAGTGTCAAGCTCCTTGAAGTGCTGGGCAAAGCCATCAGAAAAACTCTCCAGCTCATCAAAAACCAATAACACCATCTCATCATTAGCCTTCTGTAAGATACATGGCTCACACACTGTCTAGGGCTCAACTACGTTCCTCTAGATCTCCCAGGGAGACGGTCATATCACACCGACGGAGGGTATGAGAACTACTCTGAAATGCAGAGCCAGTGCCGGAGACTGAATTTATTCCAGCGGCAAAGGGCATATCTGAAGCTGCTTAAGGTCAAACTAATGCCCACCAGATGCAGAACAAAAGGATTTACAGGCACCTGTGCAATCGCAGGAATTACGAGTAGCCTAATACAGTACAGTGCACTGAGCAATTTAAATAAATAATCGCTAAGCACAATCGCATGGTGACACAATCCAGGGCAAAGTTCTGAAATATGTCTTACATATTTCTTCCAAGAGAATGCATAATGTTGTGTAAGGGCATTATCCTACTAGGCCTGCAAGGGTTATTCTAAACCTTAAAAAATACATGATATTCAACAAACAAACACGCACAGACACAGATATAAACATAAGTATACTCTTACCATCCTACCATAAAAATGGTAACTATTATGCAAATTTCAGACACTTGGGAGCAAAATGATAGTAACAATGAATCATAAGAGAACAGACTCAACAAGCCGTTAATATCTGATGTGTATGTGTGTGTGTTTTTATATATAGATATATATCAGATCATGTAAAGATGCAACACTAAAAAATAAATCACTCTATCTGTCTTTTGTAAATTGATTAAACAGTATTTTTCATAATCAGAAAGCTTTTGTTTTTAGATGTGAACAAAGGCATGGCAAAACAATGCAATGCACATGTTTGATATTCATGTTGAAGAGTCAATTATTCAGCTTTCATTTTTTATGTAACATATTGAACCTTAAAGCTGTTTTGTACTCCGCAAAGCCCTGTGAACACAAATCACAGCATGTTCATATCGTAATCTCACTGTAATCTCTAGATCTTCAGGGAAAAAACAGGTTTCCATTTTGTAAATAAGAATCTAACGCTGTCTCCAAAACAAAAATAATCTCAGTAAACATTAACTCAAGAAAAGAGCATAAAATAGTATAAATAAATAATTAAATAAATATTCATTGGTGGTGCTTGTTTTTGTTCAAACCCCTGACCCTAATTATTAACCTTCAGCATTTATCTTGCCCTGTTTGTGCTACACACATGAATGATACCTCAAATTATGTAGAATGTTGAGGAAAGCCAACTTATGAATTTTGCCTGGCAGACAACAAAACAGATGAAAAAACTTATAGACCTACACTGAAAGAGGAATACTAGTAAGCAATCTCCAACCACCTAGGGCATCCCTAGTAAACCCCTAGCAACCACCCAGAACATCAGGAACCACATAGCAACACCCTGGAAACAAGGTTTTTCACATGCAATCTCACATTTTCTTTACAAAAATTAAAACCTAGATTTGAAGATTCTACTTACTGAATCCTGCTGACCCTAATGCTGAACTTAAATGCAACTGAATGAATTACAGAATATAGTCATATGAATTATACCAATTACTTTTAGAAATGCTCTTTTTGTTTACACTGAATTAAATAGTCTTCTACAGCTTTCTTCTCGACCAGCATCCGTCCTCTCTGATAGATCTGGGTTTTTTTTTCATAATTGACCTCTGGCTGCATTTTAATTTGACTAATGTCACCAATTATTCTCCTGATGTAATGACTTTATTTGTGCCAGAAATAAATAACCTACCAAAAAATAAATAAAAAAATCCCAACTCAAGCCTGTTATCATAATTTGTTAAACTGTATTAATCAAAATGGTCTATAGTCAATTGAAGTAAAAGCTTTTCCGCTCCCATTCTGGACTGAGGCCCAATTTATGAGTGCCGTTTAGAAGAGTGAACGGATCAATAATGGCTGTGAACCGGCGCTTGGGTTCAACGTACAGTACATCTCCAGAGGTACAGGAGTAAACCACGAACTAAAAAAGATAGTGTTAATACAGTCTTCTAAATTACTGACGAAAATGTTTGTTAAAGTCTTTTTTGTCAATGATAACTAAGATTATAAGGAAAATAAGCATTGTCGCAATAATAAAGTGTTTTAATCAAGACACTATAAGACAACTATACTATATCAATAACAATATTAGCATCCACAGCAATGGACCATAATGTTCTGTTTATTACAAGTGTGCTGCAGTTATGTCATCAGCCTCCTAAATGCTGGAGCTCTTTAAAGTTGGATGGATTTTGATTGGCTGTTTTTGTTTGGATGTTTTTATTGTTCATCAGCTGGAAAAAATCATTCTGGAAGTAGTGTCGTCAAAAGTACAGTCGAAAGTGCTGTCGATTGGATTCTTAAACACCTCTGATTGGCGTTAGTGTTCATACGCTCAACAGATATGTCTGTGATTGGCTACAATGATCATGTCAGATAGACATTAATGACGCTCTTCACCAGGGGTGACCAATCATGCTCCTGGAGGGCCACTGTCCTGCAGAGTTTAGCTACAGCCCCAATTAAACACACCTGAACCATCTAATCAAGGTCTTACCAGGCATAATAAAACTTAGAGGCAGGTGTGTTGAGGCAAGTTGGAGGACAGTGGCCCTCCAGGACCGAGTTTGGACACCCCTGGCTTACACAGATACATAAGGGAGCGTTTGAAAGCTACTAGATACTGATAGATGCCTGCTTTCAAACACTTCCGTGTGCTTTCAATGCTCCCGTGCGTTGATCATTGTAGTCAATCACAGACATATCTGTTGAGTGTGTGAACACAATGGCCAATCAGAGGTGCAATCCGCTCAACAGCGCTTACCGACTTGGTACCGAAGTCTGTATTTTTGACAACACTATCTGAAAGTGATTCTCTTTGTTGTTAAAGGGTTAGTCCAGCCAAAAATTCCTCATTAATTACTCACCCTCATGTCGTTCCACACCCGTAAGACCTTTGTTCATCTTCAGTACACAAATTAACACAAATTAAGATATTTTTCATAAAATCCGATGGCTCAGTGAGGCCTGCATTGCCAGCAAGACAATTAACACTTTCAATGCTTAGAAAGCTACTAATGACGTATTTATAACAGTTCATGTGACTACATTGGTTCAACCTTATTATTATAAAGCGACGAGAATACTTTTTGTGCGCCAAAAAAACAACAAAATAATGACTTTTCAACAATATCTAGTGATGGGCGATTTCAAAACACTGCTTCATGAAGCTTCAAAGCTTTACGAATCTTTTGTTTCGAATCAGTGTTTCAGAATGCGTATCAAACTCAAAGTCACGTGATTTCAGTAAACGAGGCTTTGTTACGTAATAAGTGATTCGAATTTTTAATGGTTCACGTGACTTTGATACGCGCTCCGAACCACTGATTCGAAACAAAAGATTTGTAAAGCTTCGAAGCTTCATGAAGCAGTGTTTTGAAATCGCCCATCACTAGATATTGTTGAATAAAGTCGTTATTTTGTTTGTTTTTTTTTGGCGCACAAAAAGTATTCTCCTCGCTTTATAATATTAAGTTTAAACCACTGCACTTGTCAGTGTTCTGTGTATATTTTCCCTGTGTATGTCACCCCAGAGCCTCGTCGCAAGATGGCCGCCACCCCAGAGCCTTGTCGCAAGATGGCCACCACTCCAGAGCCTCGTCGCAAGATGGCCGCCGCCACGCCTGAGCCCTCGGTCAAGATGGCCGCCACCACACCTGAGCCCTCGGTCCAGATGGCCACCGCCACACCTGAACCCTCAGTCAAGATGGCTGCCGCCATGGCTCTGTATCTCTTCCTCACCTAAGATCCAGTCCCTGACCTCAGTCCAGTGATGGTTCCCATCCCTTACCTGAGTCCAGAGGCGACTCTCTCCTTCGTCCCGAGTCCAGGGATGGGTTCCGCCCCTGACCAGCGTCCAGAGATGGCTTCAGCCCCTGACCAGCGTCAAGTGGCGGCTCCAGTTCCCGTCCGGAGTCCAGAGAGGGCTCCAGTTGCTGTCCGGAGTCTAGAGAGGGCTCCAGTTGCCGTCCCGAGTCCAGAGAGGGCTCCAGTTGCCGCCCCGAGTCTAGAGAGGGCTCCAGTTCCTGTTCCGAGTCCAGAGAGGGCTCCAGTCCCCGAGTCAGCCCCAGACTCCGCTTCAGTCCCCGAGCCTGCTCCAGACCCCGCTTCAGCCCAGAGAATTTTTGGGGGGGGCGCCATATACCCGTGGCCAAAGGGTATATGCCTGACCCGCCATGGCCCCCGAACTGCCTGACCCGCCATGGCCCCCGAACTGCCCGATCCGCCATGGCGCCGCTCTGGAGGCTCCATATATCCTGAGCCACATCCTTACCAGCCTCCAGAGCGCCACCCCCCCCCGTTTGGACTTTTTTGAGGCGCGAGGTCGCGCCTTCCGGGAGGCGGGAGTAATGTCAGTGTTCTGTGTATGTGTAGCTTTCTGGGCATTGAAAGTGTTAATTGTCTTGCTGGCAATGCAGGCCTCACTGAGCCATCGGATTTGATCAAAAATATCTTAATTTGTGTTCCGAAGATGAACAAAGGTTTTGGGGGTGTGGAACGACATGAGGATGAGTAATTAATGAGAGAATTTTCATTTTCATAATTTAACATTACAGTTGTGGTGTGGACTTCCTTATTCTAATAGAATTAGGACAAATATTGAAACTTTATAGTTATAGGTACCATTAGTTATTCTTGGTGTGAATGGCCCTTAAATTAAAAAAAAAATTTTTTGCCTAAAGACAAAAACAACGACTAAGAAACTGTAACTGAAAACGAAATGGCTCCACACAGTGCAAGTGTTTGGGAAACCCTTTAAAAACAGTCATTTTATTTGTAATTCCATCTGTTGGTGCTAATGGCACTGAAAGTACACACTTCAGCTTTAAACTGGGATTAAGAAAATATTTTAACATAGGGAAAAATTGCACATATCATCTTTAAGCATGCAGAAACAGTCTATAAACCAAAGGCGATGATTTATATGGAGCATGCAAAAGTGTTTATTTCTAATGAGGCAGAGAGGATAGACTGTTAGGTGAAGATAAAAGATGGAACATACAGAGTGTGTTTGTCCAGGTGGGCTTTAGGTAGGAGAGTGGGATAGGGACACAGCTCATTAATTGGGAAATGGGACTCCTGGCGACGAGGCTAAGGACATCTGTTCCCCTGACAGGACGTTTGCGGCCAATTCTGTACCACATTGCTTAAGGAAATGTTGTGCTTCACATCAGGAAATGAAATAGATCAAGTCTCTTGGCATTCCTATGTTAAAATGAGCCAAAAACATCATAAATGTGCTATCCTATCTGTTGCGCGTTTCATTTGAAACTAATGCGTAAGAAATGTTTGAGCGGTATGGTATTGTGGCGATGATATATTGTTATAGCTTTTGCTATATTCTTTATATCACGGTATGTAAACATATCCACATAGCACAGTACTACGATCACTTTATATGATGAACAGATTGAATTTCATATATAAACGGTCATCAACTCACACATCAGTTATGGTAAACGGAAGCTCAAGCATGTTTGCTTGATGTGCAAGAACCAATGAGGTTCATTCTTGTGTGTTATGCAGCACGTTTGAGCTTCCGTGAGAACCAATGCGGTTTGTTCTCACGTGTCAAGACAGTATGGTTGAGCTTCTGTTTATGTTCGCTGATCAATGTTTAAATGTGAATAAAAGCCTAAATTCAATCTGTTCATCATATGAAGCGATCTTGTCTCTTCAGGAAACTTGGACTAATCAGCCAGATTTATATGGATTAGAGTTACAATCTCTTTATGAACTTTTTGAAGTGACAAAGTAGTAGTTGCATGGACTGTCAATGGAGTAACAGAAATCTCTCAGATTTCATAAATATCTTCAATATTCAATGTGTTTCGAAGATGAACAAAAGTCTTACAGGTTTGGAACGACATGAGGGTGAGTAATTGATTACAATTTTTAACCCTTTAAAGTTATTAACACCTTACAGTGATAAAGAAACATTCGTGAATGAGAAAATTAAGAGTGGGATGTGCATAATGTTTAAAGGAGTTATTAAGCACAAAAAGCTGTGAAAATAGAACTAAATGCGATTAATGCAATCAATCCTCAATGCAATCCGTTTCTTTTTTAGCTTTTTGAGCCTCAATGGTCAAATACACACACAGTTATGTCAAAATGCCGTTTGTAGCATCCATGTAAACACAGTCGATTATGTCTTAAGTGAACGTAAACAGTTGGTAGAAAATTGGGTGAGTCAGTATATTAGATCGGTGAATAAGCTCTTAAAGTGACAGTAGCCTAATGTTGTCTGTTATTAATGTTAATAAAACAACAAAAGACAAAGAGAAAATCGCTCACTGCTCTTGTATGAATAACTTTTGTATATTGAATAAGAATCAATTTATATTCAATTCATACATTCATACTATGCAGTGTTTTATTTTTACATTTGATTATACAATTTCTTATTACATTTTGAATAAACATACTGTACCTGAAAAAGAATTTGTGTTCTTTCTCATGTTATATTTATAATTTGCTCCTTTGTTCTTATTTAAAAAAAAACTAAAACTAAAAAAAAAAAACTCGTGAAATACTGTACATTGTTATCATGAAATAAGATTTTGGTCATGTTGCCCACCACTTAGCGTAAGGCATGCATTCATTTCCATGTGTTTTATTGTAGTTGATGAACCCCTTAAAGACGACAGCTGTTTGCATTGAAAGCAAACATCTTATGTTCATCAAGTTAGCATTAAAGTGACCTGGTAAAACAGGCAAATGGAATAGGCGAGACCGGCGGGTTTTGTACGACTGCCATTACGTCCCCTCCCCTAACCCCACTTACATCCAAATTGCTGCCGTGGGAGACCTTATGAGAATAATGGTGAAATGGCAACACAATCATGCTACTAACACTGCTGACCTACAAATAATTGGGAAATGAGTTAGCTGGGGGCCTGCAGGGGTGTGTATGTGTGTTAGCAAGAGAGTTTGTGGTATGGTTCATTTCCCTGATCTGAACTGCCTGAAGTATTGTGCATCCCTCCTCCAATCACCTTCCGAGGAGCAGGTGCAAGATGGGAAATGGAGAGCTACCCCCTAACCATATGCCACACACACACACACACACATATATCGCCCCCCTAAAACTGTCTCTCTGTGATAGGCCAAATGAATAAGCCCCAGAAGCCACAAATGAAGGGCTCTGGTGTGCCTGGCATAGAGATGGAGAACAAGAGGGCGTCTGGGCCATGCTGCACCCTGCAGAGCCGAGTTGGACCCCAAGGCGGTGAGGTCAGCGCGCTTCTATAGGGAGGCAGGGGAGTGTGCCGGGACCATTTGCGCCACAGACAAAGTGACAGGGGCCAAGCGTATCCAACAAGCCCAACCGGCCGGAAATGACACAAAGGCAAACAATTTGGTTTGCTGCCTGAGTAGCACTGGCGCGCGGCGAGCTGTGCACCCTGTTTTAATGGAATCACAGCCGCACACAAAGAGAGAGAGGAGGTAAACTTAGCACCTTTCCTTTCTCGGCCCCTGTCAGGCTTTGAGCTGCTAGATAAAATGATGCCACAAAAACAAATTAATGAGTTTAAAAGGCTAAAAAAATGAAAAATCTCACAGTAGTTTTGAGTTAGATTATACACACATCACATTCAAAATAAGAGTATGCTCACTTTAAATCTATGATTCATGAAGAGATTCACATTGGTTCGCTACAAAAGAAGATAGTAGTACAAATTCAAGGGGTATCTGGTCCATCACTTTTTTCATCCATGTTGAATATATGCTATATTAGATTAAAAAAAATACACAATGAGATATATGAAGAGGACAATCATACAGAATATATTGGGTATTATGGGTATTGCATTGTGCACACAAATTTACAGTGATCAAGCTGTGGGAATCAAACGCTTTCTCATAAAATGTCCTACTGTTTGTACTGTACTGTAAAGGTCCTGGGAGGTCTGATTCATTTTAGTAAATCAGTTCGTTTGGACAGCTCATGTAAATCTAGCAATTCAATAAAACGATTCACCCATTCATTTGGTTAATCCCCCCAAAATCTTTTTTGTAGCTAAATAATAAGTTAAATGCTACTATTCATGTTTTTGAATTGTATAATCTTGTATAATTAGTATTGAGTATTAAAATAGAATTTTTGTATTTTTTGTAAATTTATATTGATATGCATTGCTGTCACCCAAAGCAACAACAAATTATATGATCTGCTTAATGTATACACACACTACTGTTCATAAGTTTGGGGTCATTCGAATTAAAAAAAAAAGAAAAAGAAATTAATACTTTTATTCAGCAGGGATGCATTAAATTGATCAAAAGTGACAGTAAAGACATTAAGGGCCAGATTTACTAACAGCTTGCACCAGCGCAAACCGTCTTTTGGCGTTAAAAAACTACTGTCGGGATTTACCAAAGACACGCAGTGCAAAATGTGTGAGTTATTTTTGTGGCTGACTATATTGCATATGCATTTGTAGGATTTCCCTAGCTTCCAGATGCAAAATTAATGGGAGTAGAGTATTTAAATGAATCACGCAAAGCGATTTACTAATGTTTCCGCTAGTCAATTTACTGCTATTTCTGCCATTATTTAACGCCTGAAAAAGCATGTCTTAACGCATTGTGCAACATGGCTGCAATTGTTGCTGCTAGGAGGAGACACAGCAGAGAACAGAGAGCACATGGTAGAAGGGAGAAAATATTTTCCAATTTCTTTGGAATGCCAGAGGAGGCGTAACATATCGTTTGCCAAGCCATGTTGGCCTATATATATATATATATATATATATATATATATGTTTGTCAGATTACATGTAACAAGTTGTGCCTGTGTCGACCCACACTCAGCTCTGCTTATTTGCGACCCAATACTAATTTGAATTGCTCTTGGTAGATTGCGTTGGTCATTATGTATATGATTTGACTGTGTCTGTGTTCTTTAATTTGCGCGTCAGCAGTAGATCATGCGCAAAACTTGCCACTCCCATCGGCGCATTTGTGGAATTGCACTCTCACGCTAATTTGCCCCATTTAGTAAATCTGGCCCTTAGAATTTTACAGAAGATTGTTTTTATTTCAAACAAATGTTGATTTGAACTTTCTGTTCATAGAATTCTAAAAAATGTATCACAATTTCCATAAAAATATTAAGCAGCACAAATGTTTTCAACATTGATAATAATAAGAAATGTTTCTTCAGGCAAATCAGCATATTATAATGATTTCTGAAGGATCCTGTGACACTGATGAGTAATGGCTGCTGAAAATTCAGCATTTTCCATCACAGGAATAAATTACATTTTAAAATATATTATAACAGAATACAGTTCTTTTAAATTGTAATAATATTATTTCACGATATTACTGTTTTGACTATTTCTGATCAAATAAATGCAGTCTGGGTGAGCATTTTAGACTTTAAAAATTAACAAAATCTTACTGAAATCTTACAAGCCTTACAGTATTAAAAAATCTTGTGTGAGCAAATTTTAAAAAGGTTAAAAATGGCTTTAAGCATCTGTGTATATACAGTATTTGCTCAGAAAGACAAGAAAATATCCAGTCATTCAAACACACCAGTAACTCTTCACTTGAACCCTCAAATCAACACTTGTTTGCAATCATTCAGAACAGCATGTGCACATGTTAAATGGTTTTTGTGATTTTAGACAAGGATAAACTTCTCGCTAACAAATAATACAGTGCGTCTAGCCCGAGCCTGTGGGACCGAGAGCAGATTTAGCCAGAGATCCGCGAACCTGAACCTGGATCATCAATCGCATGGTGTAACGGCTTCTGCTGCTGCTTTTAATTTCCCCAGTGCCTCTGAGTCCTGACTCCGTACCGCTGGAAGGAGTTTCACTTTAAAGTGACAAAGGCATTTACTGAGGGAGAAATAATGTCAGTCGCTGCCGGACTCTGAGCCGACTCCTCCGATGGGAGAAAGGGTCATCTCTTTGCAGGAGGATGCAAACTTCTGATCTAAAGCCTTGAGTGTCAGGATCATTTGCATTTGATTACAATACCAAAATCCGTTCACATGATGGAGGTTTAACCATCAGAGTGTGTTATGGGAATTCATTAAGCTCGGATCAGAACAGCATGCACATGTACCTTGCTGAAAAGCCCAGTATGACTGGTCACCATCTTATGTTGTTTTGGATGCTGGTGCAGGCTTCTTAACTAGCTTAACCAGCCCAAATTGTTTCCAACTTAAAAGTTGGTAGCAAAAATTTTTATTTTATGAGATCAGTTATATCTCAAATTCTGAATTCCCATGCTGGTCTAGCCAAGTTGAAGTTAAGTTGAATGAGGGTTTTGTGGCCTAATGGTTAGAGAGTCAGACTTGTAACCCGAAGGTTGTGGGTTCGAGTCTCAGTTTCGGCAGGAAATGTAGGTGGGCGGAGTGAATGAACAATGCTCTCTTCCACTCTCATTACCCACAACCGAGGAGCCCTTGAGCAAGGCACCTAACCCCCAATCGCTCCATGAGCGCTGCAGCAAAAACAGCTGCCCACTGCTCTGGGTGTGTGTTTACAATGTGTGTGTGTGTTCAATAGTCACTGCTGTGTGTGCACTTGGATGGGTGAAATGCAGAGCAGAACAAATTCCGTGTATGGGACACCATACTTGGCCACATGTCATGTCACTTTTACTTTTAACATAAATCAAGCTGTTTTAACAGGGGTGTGTAGACTTTTTATATCCACTGTGTGTGGATATATATATATGTGGTATATACTGCCGCTGGCATGCTGGCTAAGAGTCAAATAGAGGTTATGATGAATGCTGTCAGCCTTTCTTTATGAAACATTACCTCATCACCAAGACTACACTGTAGAGATGTAGAAAGAATGAACAGCTCAGATTTCATTCAGTGTACTTTGCTAAATTTATATAACAATCCTTGAATAAGCGATATCCATCTCCTTACACGAACCAAATGAATGTCTGAATGTTACACCAATTATATGTTTTATTCTACAGATTGATATCCACTCGCCAGCTCGACAGCAAAATTTTGTGCTGTCAAAGTCAGTTTAAGGAAAAAAAGCTAATTTTAACACCGTTTCTCATGAAAATTTCAGGCTGCCAAGTCTCTCATTGATTTCCATGAAATCCATAACAGAGTGGTTGTGCCTAGAATACATCTAACTTTCACACCTAATGTGGCGAAATCAAAAAATCAACAGATTTCATATTCAGAACAAAGGCCAACCATCCATAACCCGACGACATAGTGAGCACGTAAGTCATCTGAGTCCACGCTATTGTTATGACAAAGGTAATCAATCACTCCTTTGTGCAATTGGCATTCTGGTGAGGACTAGTGGAAGTGTGCAAAGATAATGAATGAGAAGACTGGAGCACATGTCCCGGCCCCAGGAGAGGAACTGTCACTGAGGGGATGTGATGGGGGGTGGGCGTTTGAACGAGGAGGGATCACATGACTTGTCTTGTCTGCAGAGCTAAGATTAAAGGTGAGGAGAACAGCTTATTAATAACCTCAACTGGACAATGATTAAACAAAGAAAATGGTATTAGGACAGATTAATGACTGGACTAGTTGACACATATTATAAAACATGAATATTTGATAGATATGGATGGATAAGAATGTTAGTAAGAAAATCTTTAATTTGTAGAATTGTACGTTGATTAAAAAATCTTAATCAACTGAATTATATGATCTGCATATTAATTATTTTACAATTAAACGCATCAATATTTGCTAAGAAAAGCTTCCAAATGAAAATAATTCAAAGACAGATGAAAGAACAAATAAAAAGGCTGTACAAATTCTAGATGCATTCCAATTAACTGAACTTATCAATTAATCAATTATGATGGACACAAAACACAATAAATAATTAGCTAGCATGTCAGCGGCAGTATATACCATATATATATATTTTAAATAATTTAAACATAAAATACATTTTTTTATACAAAGCTGTAAGGTTCCAAGGCTGCATTTATATGATTAAAATGTAGGAAAACGTTAATATTATGAAATATATTTAAAATATAAAATAACACATTTCTATTTTAATATATTTTAAAATGTAATTTATTCCTGTGATGAAAGCTGAATTTTCAGCACCATTACTTCAGTCTTCAGTGTCACATGATCCTTCAGAAATCATCCTAATATACTGATTTGCTGCTAAAGAAACATTGCTAATTATTATCAATGTTGAAAACAGTTTAGCCATGATATTTTTTTTCAGGATTCTTTGATGAATAAAAAAGTTCAAAATAACAGCATATATTTGAATGTTTCTTTTTTTGTATCAATGTAAAACTTTTTACTGTTACTTTCGATGGATTAATGCATCATTGCTGCTAGACAAAAGTGATTCAAGATAGCTACTTTAACTGTAGTTTAAATGCTCTTTGTAGGAATGGCATTCATTCCAAAACACTACAGTATCCTTGATTAACCCCCTAATGGCCAACTTATATTCATCTATAATCAGCTCAATTGCTGAGCCACTGCTAGTGGAAAAAAAAACTGTTAATCACACCTCTAAGGACATATTAAGCAAGTAGAAAAACTGAGGCGCTAAAATGACGGCCCACTGATACAGCCTAAGGGAACATGGAGTCCCAATTTGACATTCAAATCAAATTTGACTGTATAACAATGATGATTGCAAAATAATGGCCTTGAACCCCCTGGAGAACAGTCCAGGTTTGCAAAACTGCCTCTCAGGCAAGTCGAAAATTGGCACAGACTGCGGCGTGTCTCTCAGTTACTTGATCAAGCATTACAGGCAACTCAATGTTATTTATTTTTTGGAGCACCGGCTTAATTTAGCTTCGAAAACTGTAATAAGATTTGGTTGAATGTGAGGTGTAGGTGGTCTATCAGAGAGTCTTGGATCATTTCCATACATTTACGCACAGCTTGCTCTAGAATTACGCTCTCTCTCTCTTTCACTCTCTCTCTCACCTCATGGCCAAGGCTGTGGTATTAAACTCCTTGGGGATTATTGTTATTTTCCACCCTCGATATGAATGCAGGAGATGCACAGATGAGGCACACGGCCCGCCACATGCACACACAATGAGGATATTATGCTAATGTGTGGCATGTCCGTTTCCCATGGTGCTCCTCTCATTTACACAAAATGCCATGCGAAAGAAGGGAAACTGCAGTGAAGAGTGGGACAAAGAGACTCTGTGCTGCTTGCTGAGACTTGGTTAACCCAAAAACAAACATAAATAGCTGCGTCATTCTAGTGAAAGAGAGGTTATAAGCTGAGATGTGTCTGCTCTGCAGTCATCGATTTACTTGCAGCTATATGTTGCTTAACTGAACATCTGATCTCTCCTCTTGAAGCTGCAGGCACCACGAGTAAGTTAGCTGGTGTTGTGTTAGATAACATGTAGCGGAAACCTGGATGAACCCTGTTGAAAAAAAAAAAACACCTTCGAGCAGTTTGGATCATCTTAAATTTCAAAATGGTCTTAACTGGTTTAAAATAGGCAATGTTAGTTTGTTACTGGCACTGCTCTATAGAGCAGCTTAACCAGTCAAAACCAGCATCCAAGTGGCCAAATCATACCAAATACTAGTCAAAAATGTGCAATTTAAATGGACATTTAAGATAGTCACCAGCTTAAATACAAAAGACAGTACAAACAGTAATATTATGAAATATTATTACAATTTAAACATTCAAAAAAATGTCTTTACTATCACTTTTTATCAAATTAATGTGTCCTTAAATAAAAGTATTAAATTTAAATGCAAAACTGTACTGACCACAAACGTTTGAAAGGTAGTCTATATCAAATTATTATTATTATTATTTTTAAAAAAATCATATATTATAGCATTATATGATTTATTGATTTAATATATATTTCAAAATATTTCTGAAAATAATTATCAAATCTGCCAAGGTCAGGCTAGTCAGTTTTGCTGATTTTAGAGGGCACTTGCTAGCTGGGCCACCAGCTAAGCCAGCTAAACCCCATTTTTGCCAGGTTGGGAGACTAAGTAAACCTTTTTAAACCAACAAGCCACTTTAGACAGATTTAAGATGTTTTTGTCAGCAGTTTAGCTAGTCTATAGGCTGCCTTTTCATAAGAGAAAGGGTACATAAACATCTGGGAGTGCTCTGGCTAATGACTAGTTTTGCTCATCAGTGTGATTTCTATCAAGGGCACTAGTGGACAGGAAGACATATGCACTGGGTTCACAGTAAATGTCAAGCAAGCTACAGCTGCTGGGTCCCAGATGGGTGATCTTTAACTGCTGCCATCTCTATGACCTCACCTGGTAAGGTGCCCTTTGGGGAGTCAGGGCGCCCAGTTTTTATTCCGCACCGAGCAATGACTGAATGTCCATTGTTCCAGGCCAGTGGCATCATCCAAAGGAAAAATGAGTGTAGATAGAAGGGGAAAAAATGGTAGTTGTACAAGTTTGCAGCCTTTGAACCATGTTTTTAAAAGGAGGAAAGGGTGAAAAGGAGAGCTAAAGGATAAAGAGAGAAAGAAACAGGGTTGAAGTTCAGTTGCATCATCTAAACTAAAAAAAACGAGAAAGAACATAAAAATATGCTGATTTTTTGCAGTCGCTCCTCTCAGAAAAGACGGAGAACATTGGAGACAGAAACACACCCATTATACTGAGCGCAAAGCATTATCAAAAGAGCTGGAAAACAAAACAAAAAGATCCAAAAAGAGTGTGAGACTAAGACAGCTCCAGCTGAGTTGCCATTCACTAGCAGTTCAGCTGAACAAAGAATCTGAAACATTTGTATGATGGGATACTAGCAGCGGAGGAGGTTTCATTTGAATTTTGGGGGGATGCTTGTGAGTTGCACCACAATACCAATCAAATGATTACAGTCTTAGACTAAATATTAACATCATGGCTGTTTTTCTAGGGCACATTGGATTAAGAATCTGTTATTAAAATAATACTTCACTACAAAATGAAAATTCTGTCATTATTTACCCTTACTATTCAAAACCCTTACTTACTGTCCAAAACCCCTATGCTGTTATTTTTTTCTGTGGAAGATTTCAAAAAACTTCATATAGACCTTTTCCTTAAGACCATATATATTCCAATATGACCATATATATACTTCATATCTATTTTCCAGGGCTCTAGAGTGTGAATACTGTGTGTGACGGTAATATTATTTAATTGTTTTTCCTGAAATCCACCCTTCTTGTGGGATCAGGAAATCAGGAAACTAGTGAAATCTTCCACTGACTGACCTGATCATGCCCGGGTCTACCCTCCCTCAGCTGAAACTAATATTAGCAAAACGCATATTAAAAAAACAGATTTGGCAAACGATCCAGTGAGTATTTGTGTTTGCATTCTGGAGAGCGTCAAAGGTTTCTATTTACACTGTGTTTTGCAGTGTTGAGCAATGTAGCCAATCACGGACATTTCTGTTGATTTGCAATGGCCAATTAGAGGTGTTTCAGTTAGTCAGAATCCACTCACTGCTCAAAACGCTGAAGTTTTTGTCCAGTGCTGAGTTCTGCAGGCTTGCTAATCCTCTCATTATAACAAAGTGTTGACGATGTAAATAAGAGATTAATTGTGCACTGTAGACAACTAAGTTGATTATAACAGAAGTTTGTGAACTGAGATGAGTGACAGCTTTGTAGTGATTATAAAGGGAGGGCTCTTGAATTTGAATAAAAATTCTTGTTTTTTTATTTATAAAATTTGATATAGTTAAAAACAATATCACACAAGCAAGACTGCTGTTAACTCCAAATATCAACTCGAGTGCAAATGTACTGTTGATTTTATACAGTAATTTAATATTACTTAAATTTTAGGCACAATATTGTCTGATTTTGCTCTATTTCAGTCACACCTGAGCTGCTGTGCATCTCCAAGCAAACAAACAGTGGCGTTTTGTTGATTAATGAATCTGCCTTTTTGAATGAATCGGGTGAGTCAATGATTCAATGACCCGTTCATAAAGACAGTCACCTGCTTCATTCCTGAATGAATAAGCTGTTGGAATGAATCGATTGAATGAATGATTCAGTGACAAAGACAGCGACATGCCGCCAGTTATTTGAATCATTTAATATTTCCATATTCAAAACTTGCCGTTGATCTGAAGAGAGTTGTCATGTGTAGAATAGATATAAACAGCTTCACAAACAATCTTTTCAAACGCACAGTATCATTATTTCTGTGTGACAAATATTCCAATTATAACAGAAGTATACAGAAGTTTATTATTCAGATAGAAACGCTGATGTTACCGAACAAAATATAATAAATTACCTTCTGAAAGTAACTGGACTTCAAATAAAGACTATATCGTTTGCATTGTTACGCCACTAGGTGGCAACAAATTACTGTTAAAAATGTGTCTATCACTGAATCATTCTTTCAGAAACAAGTCTTTATGAATCCAACTTACAAAAATATTGTTTCACCTGTCTGGATCTTACATATGTGTTCAAGAATCTTATCTAATTTGTGGTACCACTTTACAATAAGGTTCATTTATGAACTAACCATGAGCAATACATTTGTTAATGTATTTGTTAATCTTTATTAATGTTAGTTAATAAAAAAAACAGCCGTTCAGTTTGTTCATGTTCCTTAACAGTGCATTAACTAATGTTAACCAATACAACTCTTGATTTTAATAATGTATTAGTAAATGCTGAAATTAACATTAACAAAGACTAATACATGCTGTCGAAATGCAGTTCATTATTAGTTCATGTTAATGTAGGCCTAGTTAACTGATGTTAAGTAATGAACCTTATTGTAAAGTGTTAGCGAATATGAGATTAGCAGTCTGTTAAATTCATTTTACAAGAATAATAAACACAAAAAGGACTGTTTGAGTCAAGTATTGTGCATTTTTCCCTTACTACTATTTTTTATTAGTTGTTTAATTATTTTAATGGAACCGGAACCGGAACCGAAACCGGAATTGTTAGGCAGAACCGGAATCGGAACCGGAACCTGAAAATTTCTTACGATTCCCAACCCTACACACCATAGGGTGTAAATAAACCTGGCCAAACACTCTTCCATGACCTTCATCAATACAAGTCCCCAGAACAGCTGGAACACATAAATGCAGAACCCTTTCAGTTTAACACGCCTATTACAGCCAAATTATAAACATATGTTAAGAGTCTAGGGGGGTTTAGAGACACTTGTCACAATGGAGGAGAGCTCAATGTCATTAAGTCTTTATTCTTTCTTTAAATCTCTTGAGACACAAAACCGAGCCAGTTGAACAGGGGAGCACAATACCAAAGCATAACAAATACATGAAAAACTGGCCATGTTTACAAGTCCATATTCTGGTGAAACCATTATCCTGAAAGATCTATTCACATCTATTGGAATATTCATGAATACATATACATAAACTGACATGCACATTCTATACCTTATGATGTATTTTATTAATTTAATAAATATGACCACATTCTGATAAAAATCTGATCATTCTTGTGCATGTAAACAATCAGTGTGTGAGATCCAGACCAAGTGAGTGTATAAGCTTCAGGCTTACTGTGTCTGACTGAAGAAAAACAAGAGGGGGTCTTAGAAAATGACTCAGTACTGAGATGTACAGAAGATGACAAGTTTTTACTATAAAAAGCAAAAATACCAGGACACCAAAGGCAACAAAAAGACAGAGATCTGAGATTATTTGCCAGTTTGTATCAGTAACATGCAAAGATTTAGTCTGCAGTGTTCTTTGGAAACTTTTTTTTGCATACATCTCTATAACCCAAGATTACAAGTTAACTTTTCTGAATTGAATGTTTGATCTGTGCTTGTTAACATACTGGATCTCTGTTTCACAGCAGAGCTATTGATAAAACTGAAAGGTGCGTGAAAATGATCTTGATCAAACAAAGGTGGATTTCTGGTGGATTTCATAGCACTCATTACCAATAGATCCTTTCATTCATCAAATTATCTGATAATATAATATAATATAATGTATAAATGTAATAATAATCAAAAATAATTTAATCATTTCAATTCAATAAATAACACAAATTAAAATCCCCAAGTGAAAAAAAATTTCATATATTTCTTCAGGTAGCTAAATGACAATGTTATTTGTCATAATAAGTTTCTTTGATGTTCCTTTCAACACAGTTCTCGAAAAACCCAGACACAACACATGAGCGTAATCATGTTTAAAATATCCTGATCTGAAAAACTCCAGCTTTTCCCAGTCTGTTCAGCCTCCAGAGCTTGGAGGTGTTTGACAGAGCCTGTGCAACAGATTTATGGCAAACATATGAACAGCTGTTGGAGTTTAATTTATTTTTTGTCGCTTGGCTGGCTGCTTTCTTTCTTTGTCCAGTACGGGCCCAATCATTTTCTAGGACTGTAGCTAAGGGGTTTATTTTTTTTCCTCAAACGATGACGTTAGTAAGTGTTGTTCTTCCAGTCATATTTGATTTACATTTATTTCCGGTTAATTCTGAAAATATAACATCTACATTATGTATTTTCAATATTCTTTGAAATAAACTATTTAGGAAAGGCCCTTCAGTCAAACGCTTTTTTTTTTTTCTGGCACTATACAAATTGCTCTGTGAAAAATTCTACCGATTCACAGAAAATGTGAGGCACAGCAGGTAGGCTACTGATATCTTTAATGTTCCATGACAAGAAAATGAAGACATTCCTCAGTGGACACTGCAGAAACCAATAAACCACTTGAGTCTCTTAATACCACATCCAGGGGCGCTTTGGTCAAACCTTCTGCACCGAATGCAAGAAAATGTGGAAAAATTATTATTAGACCCATATTTCTTCTACCTATTAAGATTAATAAATAAATAAATACTGTTGAGATTTTAAGTTTAATTACAGTTATTGTTGCTGCCTGGAAAGAAAAAAGCAATTCTTCCAAGCAATTGCGAATTAAGCTTGACCTTTTGAACAAGCCCTGGTGTTTCACAGTCAATGAACTAATTGCTCTGCATGTGCAATGGGGCACAGAGAAAAAGAACAGTGGAGGAGCAAGAAAGAGAGAGATGGAGAGAGAAAGAGAGAGACTTACACAACCAAGCCTCCAAACGACAAACACACACATGCACACACTTATGCAGACATATAAATCAACTTCAATGAAGGCTGATTACCATTCATTTGTTTAGCACACACTTGATCAGCTAAGATCCCACAGGAAAGACAAATCACAAATGAGATGTTTTTAATTTCTCATTTGTTTCTCCTAGACAGCAATGAGATTAAATGGAGAAGTTTGCTTCTCAAATGTGTCTTGGGAAAAGAAAGCAGTAATCCCATTTGTCTCCTCAAGGGTATGTTTACACGACAACGATGTACTAAAAACGGAAAAGTTTTTCCTTTGTGTTTTTTAAGTGTTTTGCATACAGATGGCAATGCTGTCACAACAATCCCCGTTTACACTGATTTTTTTAAAAATGGTGTTGAACGCCCCCTAGAGTTTCACAACATCTGGCTTAGATTTGGCAAGATAAAAGTCAAAGATTTCATCACACATAAGCTCCGGGGGGGTTAATAAAGTCCTTCTGAAGCGAAGAGATGCGTTTGTGTTAAAAAAAAAAAAGTAAAAAAAAAAAAAAATCCATATTTAACAATTTATGAAGTAAAATATCTAGCATCCGCCAGACCGCCTTCACTATTCAACTTACGGAAAAAGCTTAACTGACACAATGCCAGTTTACACTTTCGTCGTAAGTTGAATACGGAAGGCGATCTGGCGGAAGCTAGATATTTTACTTCATAACTTGTTAAATATGGATTTTTTTTTTTTTTTACACAAACGCATCGCTTCGCTTCAGAAGGCCTTTATTAACCCCCCGGAGCTGTGTGAAGTACGTTTATGATGGATGGATGTGGATGGAAGCACTTTCTTCAGATCATACTTGTTGGTATCGCTCACTGCCATTATAAAGCTCAAATGCGTCAGGATATTTATTAATATATCTCCGACTGTGTTCTTCAGAAAGAAGAAAGTCATATACACCTATGATGGCTTGAGGGTGAGTAAAGCTTGGGGAAATTTTCATTTGAAAGTGAACTAATCCTTTAATAAATCAACTAATAAAATGACAAAAGCACCTAACAAAAGTACTAAAATTGAAATTAAATAAAACCTAATTTGAAATACTAATAAATACTATAAAGTATGTAAATAGTACTATATGGTCCAACTAAGATGACCATCTGTAATCCCAGCAGGAAGAAATTATATAAACGATATACAACTATATAAAACCCCCACCACTCTACAACTGCTGAAACGATTTGAATGTATATTACATCTCAAACGAATGCATTGATTTGACAAAAATTGAACTCTACAAAATACCACAATCTGACCAAATCAACAATCATTTCATACAGCCACCATAAAAGGCACACATTTAATATAGTTTCAAATAGATCGCCTTAATGACACTCGTTGATCTGTCCACAGAAAGGTCAACAACTCCTCTAAAAGCCTCATTCTGAATACTTCTATTAGAATGAAACAATTTAAGTAGCCCATTGCAATTTCAGTCACACGTCTCTTAAAAAGTTCAAATAGGTGGGTGTATTTAATTTGCTATTAACATTACACTGCGTTGGTTGAGTGACGGTCATTCGCAGTGGGTTACGGCACAAGAGAATGTTGATCAGTGACTCTTCTGTGAAACAAAGGATACCTAGTAAATCAGATATGAGAGTTTTTCAAAGACTATGAAAACCAGTAAGAGATTCATTTCCTTATTTCTAAAGCTTTAAAAAACATGAAAAGACATTCTTGTGTGATCACCTAAAACTCAACAAAGCACTGTTACTTTTGAGGCACTTGAGTGAAGGTTAAACTACATGCCTGCACTTCCTGCAAGATTAAACTTTGACAACGCAATACTAAAGTGATTTTTACTGCTTTTGCCCTCTACACCTCAATGGTCTGCAGTGGTGAACGCACATTTCATCATATTACAGCATGTGGAGGATCTCCTCTCTGTTCAAACGTTGCCTCCTCTGAGATTCTGATTTATGCAGCTTCCTGTTTTTACCACCCAGCTTCCTAGTCCCCATGAGAGGGGTGGGTGGTCTGGGGCTTTGATTGCATACTGAGCCTTTGGTGCCTGTTTTAGGCTCACGCTGCTGACACATCTCACTCTGAGTGGCTGCAACCATGTTGGGAAATGACAAGTGGTTGCCCGCACATCCACTGGTCAAGTCCTGACAAATCACTCCATCCTTTCCTCAACTGATGAAACATGGCTGGCAGACTTCTCAGCATGCATGACTTTCCAGACTGGTTTATGTTAGTTAGTGCTATAACTGTAAAAACACCACAAAATACTACAGTAAAAAACTGCTAATTGGTTAACTGTAAGATAACATACAAAAAAGAAAAAAAGAATCAGTTTTTATTATATATAATATTACTATAAAATACTTTTTAAAAATGGGGTTTGGAAGTAAAAAAATATAAGTCTATGAATCACCATAATTTACTGTTTAAAAAATATTTAAGAAGAAAATGCATGTACACTAATATTCAACATTTGGAGAAATTTGGAGATTTTTTTTTTAATTTAGGAAATGAATACTTTTATTCAGCAATGGTGTTATTAATAATAACATAAATAATACAATTAAATGTTTCTTGAGCACAAAATAAACATATTAGAATGATTTCTGAAGGATTATGTGACACTGACGACTGGAATAATGATAATGAAAATTCAGCTTTGCCATCACAGGAATAAATTACATTTTAAAATACATTAAAATAGAAATAAGTTATTTTAAATTGTAATAATATTTCACAATATTGCAGTTTACTGTATTTTTGATCAAATAAATGCAGCCTCTGTGAGCAGAAGAATCTTCTTTCAAAAAAACTTTACAAAATCTTACCAAACCCTAAAGTTCAAATGGTAGTGCAGTTTTACAGTAAATTTTCACTAAAGTAATTTTTGAAAAATATGAGCCATAAATAAACAATAATCAGATGTCATGAATCACACCCCTATTTTTAGCAAATTATTGCAAAAAAATGCAAACTAATATATTTAAAGTATTTTTTAGCAAATACTTAAAATAGCAACATTTTTGCTATTTTTTGCAAGTAAAAATCTGATATATGCTGGTTAAGCTAGTAAAGAAGCTTGTTGGGTGCACCAGCACAAATATATTTACTTAAAAAGCAATACTAAAATACTGATTAAAGAAAATGAATTGCAATGTTGGCCTGAATGTTAAAATTCCCCATGCTTCAAACAACAACAAGTACCGTATATGCATAATTATGAATATGATAATACGCATCAGTTTAATACTTATTTCAATGCTCATTTCATAGTTCAGGTATTCCCAAACAACTGCCAATAGTGCATTGAGTATTATCACTTATGACTCAACCCTGCTGAAATAAAACATCTGATTGTCTGTGTGGGTGAATAATGGGAGCGTATTCTCTGCTCTGAGGAGATCTGTGGGTTTTTCAGAGAATTTGTGCGTTTGTTTGTTTTGCGCTGAGTGACATTGAGGATGACACACTTACTTCACAAAGAGCGCAATGGGACCCAAACCGAGGCCCCCTGCCGAGACGTGATCGATGGCAGTAGCTTCCAAAACCACAGAAAAGAATCTTTAACGAAAAGACTTTCCCTCAAGATCACTGCCAAACGACGAATGGACATAATGACGAACTAAACTCGGAGTACTGAAGCAAACAATGAGAACAGTTTGGCTCTCAAAAGCACGTTGATTAGGATGAGCACAACACCGTGCGAACGGTGGCCCTGTGTGCGAGTGAGGCCGGATCTAAATGTACTCTCAACAAATGAACTGACAGTGTGGAAAATGGAGTTCTCCATCTCAGACACAGAGGTAAGACCCCCTGCACACATAGTGAACGTCTGAATGGCGCATTAGTGTCACTCCGATCTTAATGGCACATTGAAAGGGGAACTTTCGTTGTCATTTTTAATAACACAGGAAGCCCTTAGAGCTCCATGTTCATCAGAAATAAGATTGGGCTGTCACCCTGTTCTCTCCCTACACATTAACCTAGAACTGCTCCAAATCCCATGAAATCTAAATAAGAGCTTTGTGGCTTTTAGTCCATGTGTGTAAACTAAAAATTAAGTTTTATCAGATATGCTCAATTAGTCTTTCTATTCTGTGGAAATGAACAAAAAATACTAAATCCTGTACTAAACCATGAGTCCTTCAATATTTTCTCCTATTTTACAAGGAAATGATGAGAAAATCACTTATCAAGCCATTTCATGTGATATTTACTATAACTATGCTGATGGATTTTTTTTAGAAGGCCATATTTCAAAAGAAAAACATTGCTGTAATAGAGTTGGATGTGTTATTTAAGGTTGATCTTTTAAATTTGCACTCCTGTAGCAACGTGTGTGTCACAAGGATAAAATTAGAGCTCAAGAACAACAGGGTTCAAATTGCTTTATTAAGTTATTTAGCACATCGTTAGACTAAATTAAATACAATCAAATGAGTAAAACTCAAGACTTGTGATGTAATGTTACAAAAGATTTCTATATCAAATAAATTCTGTTCTATTGAACTTTCTAGTCATCAAAGAATTTCTTGGGTAGATCATGTGACACTGATGACTGGAGTAATGATGCTGAAAATTCAGCTTTACCATCACAGGAATAAAAAACATTTATATTAAAATAGAAAATTGTTTTTCTGTATTTTTGATTAAATAAATGCAGCCTTGGTGAGCAGAAGAGACTTCTTTCAAAAATATGTTTAAACATTAAAAATTAAGGCTGTCAAAAGATTAATCGCATCCAAAATTAATGTTTGTTTACATAATATATGTGTGTACTGTGTATATTTATTATGTATATATAAATACACACATACATGTAAATATTTAAGAAATATTACATGTATATATATATATATAAATATTTTATATATAAATATATTTTTGTTAAATATATACATGGATGTGTGTGTATTTATATATACATAATAAATATACACAGTGCACATATATTATGTAAACACAAACATTTATTTTGGGATGCGATTAATCGTTTGAGAACACTATTAAAAATATCTATATTTTTAAAATCAACCCCAAACTTTAACGCAAACCTTAACTACATACTTACTAACTGCATACTTACTCCACTACACAATACAAATAACAAACAACTAAACGACTAACATTAATGATTTATATTCGTGAAAAAAACATCTCTATTTTTACCCCTAACAACTTCCCCATTCTCAGCTTGTGGTTTCCACTTTAAAATCCAGTAACAAATAAAGTGAGTACTGTCAAACTCAAAGACCATGTCATTTTGCTATCTTATTAGGGAAAATATGTGCTGTGGTCACAGTACTGCATTCTGAGAGGCAAACAATTATCTCTATGAGCTTTACTGTCAGCCAAAGAGCCACATTAGAGCAGGCAGCCCCACACAGGTGTAGCACTGACTCACCTGCGCCCCAAATACCTTCCCAAGCATCTCCTCCCTCCATGGCCAAGTGGCAGTGATGTGTCCTGATGGGGAATGATAGCCTTATTGAGCCAGTGGATGGGCTCGAAGTCATTTGTTTTGAGAAGCCAGGGCTGACAGGCCCAGCTTTTCCCCACCAGCTCCCAGTGAAATTGACTATAAATCACCTTATCACTTTCACCCCCTGACAGTTTTTCAGACTTCCAACATTTTACTGAATATGAGGACTCGGAGTGTGTTGACAGGGCTGGGCATTTTAAGCTGCCTTCTTTGTAAGGGGGAAATAAACCCACGGCAACATAGTTCTATGGATTAAGTTGCTGTTATTTTGACAGTAATATCACCAGCTCCACAGCAACTGTGAAATACCAATGTAATATAAATTCATGCAACCAGGCAAACATGTTTGAAGTTTTAGGAATTTGCATTGGGAAGCTTTAGAGGATAACTGTGTTCAGTACGGACAGTCACACAAGTTGTTGGGTCTAATGCGAGTTCCATAAGACTTTTTAATGTTTTTGAAAGAAGTCCCTTCTGCTCACCAAGGCTGCATTTATCTGATCAAAAATACAGTAAAAAAAAAAAGCAATATTGTGAAATATTGTTACACTTTAAACAACTGTTTGCTATTTCAATTTTCTGTGATTACTGTGAATTTTCCGCACCATTACTCCAGTCTTCAGTGTAACATGATCCTTTAGAAATCATTCTTAAGCCGCGTTTCCACCGAATTAACTTTTTTCCCCCCAGACCTGTTGCTATCTGCACTTCCATCGCGGTCTAAAGTACTGTGAAATTAGTCCAATGACATAGGACTGCGCGTGACTTTCCAGTTCCCGCTGGATTTTGTCCTCCACATATAAGCGTAATAAAGCCTGAACCTCGTCGTCGGCCCATCGGCCGTATTTTTTAAACTCCATTGTTGATTTGAGGAGCAAACAACTCTTACTGCACGCACCGCAACAGACTTGGTGGTTGAAATAAAATGATGCATAAACTCAACCACTCAGCATGTTCAGCACCCAAGTCCCACCCCCCAAAGTTCCTGAACTCTGATAAAGTACTACCTCATGAGCAGGGACTTTCTGAGGGGAAATTTTTATCCGGAACTTCATTTAGACCCTGATTCCTGTGGTCAAAACACACCAAGTACCACCCCAAAGTCCCTATAGTTCCTGGGGAAAGTTCCTGCGGTGGAAACGCGACTTATGCTGATTTAAGAAACATTTCTCATTATCAATTTTGAAATTTTTGTGGAAAACATGATTTTTTCAGGATACTTTGATGAATAGAAAGTTTTAAAAAAAATTACATTTATTTAAAATAGAATTGCTTAAGAAGCAAAACTGTGTAAAATAATCATATCACAATAATATTTTGTATTTTCAGAAAATTTACCTTGAATTAAGTTTGAAATGGTCTTGCTTTAAGAACATGACTAATATTTTATCTTTTTCCCTAAAACATTGCAAAAATATCTAGCAGTCTTACTGTTTAGCAGATGCTTTCTTAAAATTGAGACGTTTGCATGTATAGACAATGTTAAATAGTCAATATGAATGCAGGTAGCTCATAATATACAACAGCGCTTACTAAACTAGATCCTAAGCAGCAAGGCAAGCACACAATCTATCCTCAGGGATGGGGTAGTGGTGATGGGAGGGTCTTTCAGATTGCAAAGCGAGGTGCAATAGGCAACTCTCGTCTCTCGCCAGACTGTCTGTGTTTGCTTATAAACTAGTGGACTGGATGGAGGCTGCTGTGCTATTTACTTTGGCCACCTCCTCAAAATTTCAGCTGTCACTTTTGCTCAACACCACTATCCTCAAGTAATGGCTTCCAAATCCCATTCCAAACATGCACATGTGGACTTGGAGATAGGGGGGTGGGGTTGTGACAGACAATAACCTCCTGAATATTCACATTAAGATTTATAAAAATATGTGGATAAACAGGAAATGCTTGCACACATAAACTGGTCCCACTACCTCAAATGTCAGTCATTCTTTGTATTTTTCCCCATTGCTATTAATCTAACCCACAAAACCACACTTCTGTTAAAAAAATTTGGGGTCAGTAATATGTTTTTGAAATTAGTCTCTTATGCCCACCAGGGCTGCATTTATTTGTTCAAAAATACCATTAACAAAAATATTATTACAATTTAAAATAACTATTTTCTATTTTAATATATTTAAAAAAAAAATGTAAATTATTCCAATGATGGCAATGCTGAATTTTCAGCATCATTACTCCAGTCTTCAGTGTCACATGATCCTTCAGAAATCATTCTAATATGTTGATTTGCTGCTCAAGAAACATTTCTTATTATTATCAATGTTGAAAACAGTGGTAACACTTTAGTATAGGGAACATGTATTCACTATTAACAACGAATTTTCCCTCAATAAACTCCTAATTTACAGCTTATTAATAGTTAGTAAGGTAGTTGTTAAGTTCAGGTATTGGGTAGGATTAAGAATGTAGAGTAAGGTCATGCAGAATAAGGCATTAATATGTGCTTATTAATTACTAATAAACAGCTAATATTCTATTAATGCTAATAATGCATGCTAATAAGCAACTAGTTAAAAGACCCTAAAATAATGTGTTACCAAAACAGTTGTTCTGCTTAATATTTTTGTGGAATATTTTTTTCAGGATTCTTTGATGAGAAAGTTTAAAAGAACAGCACAGGCCCAGACTGGCCATCTGAAGCATCGGGAGAATTCTTGGTGGCCTGGTGACTGATTTGGCCCGCTACCCTGCTTTTAATTATTTTTATTTTATATTATTGCCTGCCAAATTTACCAAAGTGATCATTTCTGAAATAAGCATTCAATAAGAAGTCGATAATAAATCATGAATCTGTTAGTCTTGAGTAGCAACACTTCTATTCAGGTCACATCCACTCCGCAATTCCGCCAAGCGGTTTTGAACAGAGTAATCAATGCGAGGGACTCGAGAATGAAGAAAGTGGTCAGGTGGAGCAGAGAAGGAAAGGTCTCCATGAAAAACCAGCGAAATGTAGCAAAATTATTGACCTGTTTAGGGTTTCAAGTGCAGGTCAGTTTCATCTGTAAATAGGCTACTGTAGTTTTGTCTTCGTTAACGTAGCTAAGTATTAAACGGCTAGCAAAATACTGAATGTTAAAGGAAATCATTATTATTAATTGTGAAGTTACATTAGTAATTTAGCAGACAAATGTTCACATTGATTTATAGTATAGGTAGGGATGGAGCAAAGGTAAACAACAACACAAAAAAGTCATAATGCAATAACATGTTCAGACTTAGGATTTTTTTTTTTTTAAGATATCGTCATGATGTAGTTATTGTTGTACTAAAGCGAGGTTTCCACCGAAATTACCCAGAACAATTTGTCCCAGGAACTTTTTTACCCCCAGACCTGTAGCTGTCAGTAATAAATACTGTAATAAAATGCTGCATGGAGTCAACCAATCTAAATGCTACTTGAGCTCAACCAATTAGCATGTTCAACGAAAGTTCCTGAACTTTGATAAAGTACTACCTCACAAGCAGGGACTTTCTGAGGGGGAAATTTTTACCCGGAACTTCATTTAGACCCTGGTTCCCGCTGTTGAAACACACCGAGTACCACTTCAAAGTCCCCAGTTTGACATTTACACAATTTAGAAAATTTGTTTTACTATATTTGTATGAAATATAGTTTTGTTAAATCTTGGGTATTTAAGTCATTCTAAGATTTTTTTTTTTTTTATTAGATTCTGTGCAATTAAATTACAATGAGGTGGTTGTTTTGTAACAAGGTTCATAACAGCAGACCTGCTGGTGAAGAAGTGACAGGTACAAGAAAAAATAGCAAAAAAGTTTGCACACATACAAGGGAGAGAAGAAAAAGGGAAGGGAAATGAGAGAACCTTTAACCTTGCAGGGTGGGATGGGGTTCTCCTCGGTTGAAATCGCGTTCCGGGGAGCGGAAAGGGTGTGCGGTGTGGGTGGTCAGAGTACCGGAAATGTGTGAGAAATGCCGGTATGCAAGAAAAAGTGAGGTACGCAAGAAAAAATGAGGGTACACTACAGATTAAAATATACTTCAAGCACTGTTCACAAAGCTTTTCATAAGGCCTTCTGGGACTGATGTCTACATAAACATGCAATGCTGCCTTCCAATTTAAAGGCAGCACAATTAATTTAGCTCTCTTTTGGAACAGTTTCCGCACCGAAAGCGCTCTTAAAATGTTGTCGCCGTTGGCAGCTCACTAGGTTTTGCCACAGATCTAACATGCCTATTCCTGCACTTTTACTTCCTTCTGATATAAGTAACAGAGCGAGTCTTGAGTTATATTGAATACTGTGTGACCTAAAAAAAATGAGAGACTGGGAATTGTCTCTTGTATTTATCTTCATTTGTTTCTGTGTGATCTAAATCTAATTGCCTGTGCTGGTCTCAACGGATTCTCTGCTGCTTAAACACATTACACCCACATTAATAAATCATGAGCTGCACTGTCACAAGGAAATAAATTATGCTAAATAATATCCTATAACTTTTCAAACTAATTAAAGTCGCGTTGATGACTTAGGGAGCAGATTCTGCAAGGCGGATTCGTGAACTCCATTTGTTTGCCTCAAGTTCTCTCTATTCTGAAGAAGACTGTGAAGACATCAAGGACACCGAAGTGACTTTCTTCTCCAGCTGACAACGACTGACAAGATCCCTTGTGGGATGTGAAGCTGTGCGAATTCTCCAGTTAAAAAACGAAGAGGGCGTCGAACGGCAATGAAGACTCACGGAGAGCCTCTCGAGAGGGTTGTGGAGGCTCTCGATTTTTCCCACAAAGCTGTAGTTGTGACAGGCTGCCAGCCCCTCTGACGATGAGCTTCAGAAAGACACATCAGGACTGCCAATCCAGTGGACCAACAGCACTGATGCTGCAGCACATCAACTGGGCTTCACTTTATAGGTGACATTTTGCGGCTTGTTCTGTAAATACGAGCACTGAAAAGGATCTGATCACTAAATAATCTAAAAGGGATAGTCCACCCCAAAATGAAAATTCTGTTATTATTTACTCACCCTCAAAAGAAGACCACAAAAGATTACATTTTGAAGAATTTTTATATGTTCATAAAACGAAAATCAAGGTAGTCCAATGTTGTTTGGACCAGTGTTGTTTTTGTTAACTTAGAAATCGTTTTTGTTAAATTAAATAAATCTGAAATAGAGTATAATGCAAATATAAGATGAAAAACTTGAGAAAAATGAAAAATAAAAAACAATAAAAATGACGAAAGCACTAAACAAACTTAAACTAAAGTTAAAATGAAAACTGAAAATATAAAAATAATTCTAAATATTAATAAATACTTAATATAATAAATAAATAAATAAATAAAATAATTCTAAAATTATACTAAATATACTAAATCCTAAAAGATTTGGAACAACATGAGGGTCATGATGACAGAATTTTCATTTTTTGGGTAAACTAACCCTTTGAATAAAGCAAGTTAAAGGGATAGTTCACCCAAATATGAAAATTTTATCATCATTTACTCACCCTCAAGTTGTTATTTTCTTCTGCTGAAAACAAAATAAGATATTTTGAAGAATATGGGTAACAGTTGATTGGCCCCATTGACTTCCATAGTATTTTTTTCTCCATACTATGTGGGACCCATCAACTGCTTGGTTAGCTATATTCTTCCAAATATCTTCTTTTGTGTTTAGCAGAAGAAAGAAATTCATACAGGTTTGAAACAACTTGATGGTGAGGAAATGATGACAGAATTTTCATTTTTGGGTGAACTATCCCTTTAAATATTCATGGAACAAAAAGGTGAGGGAAATTTCAGCATTCGCTTAGCAACATCTCTATTGGAATCTATTGTGATTGGTGTCTCACGTGAGGAGCAATATATGTGAGTTCCTGCGGCACATTTCAAATCATTCAATTTCCGTAGAGGTTCGGTCTGTTTTCTATTCTATTCTCAGAACACACTGGCCTTGTGATGTGGTCACTGGATTTAATGAACAATCTCTCTCTCATTAACCATTTCAGCCATATCCGACTCTTGGTGATTCTATGGCCATCTCTCGCCATACGCAAGAGACTGTCCATGAATTTTCTTATCAATGTTTTTCTAGGGTAGGTTGTCAGGTCTTTCCCCAGCCCTCCCCATTACATGGCTTGGGACTCACACACATTCACACATACGGACAATTTGGCGTTAATGAGCAATATTCCATGAACTATTCCACTAGACTACATTTCTTTTGATAAATCCTCACTCACATCTCTATACCGGCCTATTTTTTTTTTTTCCTTTTCCTCACTTCTAATCCCTATTAACATCTCTAACTGTGGGATTTTTTAAAACTAAGACTCAAATGGAATGCGAGGTGCAGCTAAAGAATATCCAGATACCATGCAGATGCAAGAAATATGTTAATGCAAGGTGATGGTCTCATGCCAACCTCATCAAAAAGAACAAAAGTGAAACTGAGTCGTACAACAAGGAATCCAACCTAAAATAATCCTCTTTGCTATCCTGATCTTGTAAGCCATGGCTTCACTAATATAAAAACCTTGATGTGTGACACATCAGAACGTGATGGCATGAGAGGCTATAACAGAGAAATGATAGCTGAATTCGGCGATCCATCTGACATCCCTGACACCGTAGCTTGCAAAGCAGATCTAAAGTGAAATGTTCATTCTGTCATCTGAGATGCTTGATAAGATTGCACGTTAATGACATATCAACCAAAAGACCAGACTGACTGCCAGCCATTTCTAGGTGATTTAAAGATTAAAGGATCAATCTCCATTACAGATCTGTGCCCGAGGAAAGGAGTGCAGGCATTTGCGTTTTTATCATCAGCAATACACTACATCATTTCTTTCCACCTTATCCCTCAATACACTTGCCCTGGAATGCTTCAAAAATCTTACGACCAATGATGTAATACAAATACGCAAAAGCATGGTATAGCACACATATCCTCTGCAAGTAATCGTTGATAATCTTTGACCTGCAATTATGGACCGTTGTTACATGATTAGTGGCCTGAAGTGCCCATTTAAACGCTTGCACTGCCATCGAACTGAAGCAGCTGAGTATTAAACAGAAATCAAAATAAAGGGGTCTCTTCTGCTAATGTAGAATCATAAGAGCTTTCAGGATAAAAATGTGAAGTACTCTATGGATATCGTAATCAAGTTTCATGGCTGGTTTGCCATTTAATTGGGTACAGTATTTGAAATTTTAATTACGTATTTGCTCGCTATTTCTAAAACACATGAGCAGACGATGGATTATTTAATAAATTATTAGCTGAAATGAAGGAGACAAAGATGGGAAAATAGAGGGGAGAGAAAAAAAAGATCTTCGCCAATTTACAACTATATGCAAGAACTAGATGTTTACAGTTTTGAAAGAAAAAGTGAGTGGTGTTTGTCTGTGCAAAACTCACCGCTAAGAGGCTGTAGATGGGCACCAAGACATTACAGATGCTAAGGCATTTTGGGTGGCTATTGCATTACTATGCAGTTGCTAAGGTGTTGTGAGTAGTTGTCAATGTACTGATATGCGGTTGCTGGGGTGTTGTGAGTGGTTGCTAAGTTACAACACTATCTTACACTCAAAAACAGCAAGATAGAGTGCAACAGGATGGAAAAGAATGAATTTCTTAAAGTTGGCACACCATCTTAAAAACAGAACAGTCATGGCAGCCAAGACAGCCAAAGACATCTATCTGAATGTGTATAAGAGGGTTTTACAATGGAAAACGCACAGCATATGTCGGCATGCTAATTGATGAACCACCTTTTTAAGAAATAATTCAACCAAAAATGAGAATTATCCCATAATTTACTCACCCTCAAGCCATTCTAGGTGTATATGACTTTCTTCTTTTAGGCAAACACAATCAAGTTATATTAAATAATATCCTGGCTCTTCCCAGCTTTGTAATGACATTGAATAGAGTCTGAGTTTTTGAAGCTCCAAAAAGTGCATCCATCCATCATAAAAGTAATCCACAAGACTCCAGAGGGTTAATAAATGCCTTCTGAAGCGAAGTGATGGGTTTTTGTAAAAAAAAATTTATCCATATTTAAAACTTAATAAACTATAATAACTGGCTTCCGTCAACAGCCGTAAGAGCATTCACGAGAAAGACGAGTTCTGGTGGAAGGGTGACCTCTGACCTCTTATATCGAAATCCTAGGACATTTTTCGTTAAAACTTTTCGTTTTAGATTTCTAATTCTTGACCGCCATTTTGTTTTGCTCTATTCTCTGTGCTTCCGCGTTTATCACTTCTCATATGGGCTTATACTACGTCATACATCCTAAGTCATACATCGGGTCAGAGGTCAACCTTCCGCTGGAACTCAACTCTCTTGTGAACGAGTGTACAGCCGTTTCCGGAAGCCAGTGATTCTATTTTATAAAGTTTTGAATATGGATATTTCTCTTACAAAAACCCATTGCTTTGCTTCAGAAGGCATTTATTAACCCACTGGAGTCATATTACTTTTATGATGGATGGATGCATTTTTTTTTGAAGCTTCAAAAAACAAACACTATTCAATGCCATTTCAAAGCTGGAAAGAGCCAGGATATTATTTAATATAATTTCGATTGCGTTTGGCTGAAAGAAGAAAGTCATACACCTAGGATGGCTTGAGGGTGAGTAAATTATGGGATAATTCTTATTTTAACTCTTTAACTCTTTTCCCGCCATGATTGACATTTTTTTCTGGCAATCCATGTTTTCACTGTTATATAGGGGGTGCTGTTATGCATCTTCTGAAAGAGTACAGAATCTCAAAATCTAAAATCAAGCGAAGCAGCAGCAGAAACAACCGACAGAAGATTGCTTATGCACATGTAAGCTAATGCCATCAACATCAAACATTCAACAGCATTTAAATGAAAATTGCCTAATGTTACCGAATGAAATGTCAAACCCACAAAGAGATATAGGACTGTGCAAGCTTTGGGGGTGTTGATGGACTCGATCTACTCGATCTATGATTTGATCATTGTTCTGAATCCGACCCAGACGTAGTCTTTGACAAAAATGCGATTTTCTCAGCTTTTTGTTCAGTGTTGCTTACCCACATTCAAGTGTTGTAAAAAAAGAATGCATGAAGATAGAATAATTTTCCTGTTCTTTCTTTTGATATATTGTATGTTTAGCTTAAACATTCATACAACAAAATATTCTGGGGGCCATGAAAGTTTTGTGAAATGATCAAAAATTCTGGTGACTTAAAAAACAAACAAAAAAAACAACGCTGGTGGGCAAAGAGTTAAAATATCAAAACAACAAAAAAAAAATTACATAAGAACAATAGGAAAAAAAAGAAAGAAAGAATATAAAAAAATCTAGATGAACTAGTTAATCTCACTATTCATTTAGTCACCTGTTGAATGCCTAGGCAAACTGGCCACAAAACTCTCAGTCCAAGCCCTGTATCCAGCTCTAAAAAGGATTTTATATCCAGCTGTGACTCTGAAAAACTTGTAAGAGAATCAATACATGCCTTTTCCTGACCTACTACTAATGTAGGTTGATGATCTACAACATATTCTTTAAAAAGCCACTTTTAAAATTCATCAATAACACTAAATAAAATGTTTACGGAGCTTATACATAAACAGAAAACACTGATACCCAAGCTGAAGGATTATACATTGCAAAAAAAGTACGAAATCTGATGTTACCTTTGAAAGGTCACCCACTTCCAAATAGAAACAGATGATGAAGACATTCCAGGCGACCCACAGCACCAACCAGACCGCATACTGTTAAAGAGAAAGGAAGAGGGTGTTTGAAAGACCCATTTCAACCTCAGAGCCCCAATAACAACCTAACCAAATAAACATTTGCATATGCATGATTAATTGGCCTGCAAAAGCGTAAGTGGGATATTTTCTCTGTAATTAATTCTCCGATGTGTGTTCCTTAAAACATTCTGCCTCCACAAATCTGGAATCTGCCAAAGAAGTGGTACGGGCAGGCGATGCATTTCACAGTGGAAGCAAGAACCCTGTGTGGGAGTTTGTGAGGGTGGCTCGTTCCCCCGGTTCATGAGCTAACGCTTATCGAAATAGCGGGATGTGATTATGAAACAATGTAAGATTCCCCAGCAAAATTGCAGCCGGCATAGGGGGGTGTCTCTGAAAATGAAGTAAATTTTGGTTAAATAAACACAGGTCTCATCCCGTTTCGCATCATTAGGGAATGCAGCAAACCGCCATTATGTTAAACGAATTTGTTCAAAAGACGAGGGTAGAGCGGGGCGCTGAATTTGCTCATGAGCATTAGCAGCTCGTAGCATGTTTTTACTGATTAAAATGTGAGAGGTATGCCACGTGAGAACTCAGAGGTCTGTTAGGCAGGCAGTGATCTTTAGATAAAATAACACTTATCTGATCCAATTCAAAGTGAGACAGGTGAGTGCAAATGAAATACTGAGTGAAGGGAAATGCAAAATCAATTTGAATTACCTGATGGGACTTGAGCGGAAAAACACGGCCTTTAGCGCTTGAAAATGAGCAGTTAGCGACATGCATTTTGAGTAGCTCCCCAAAAGTGGCTCTAATAGATAGATCAATATGGACTTAGCTTTGATAAAAATGAGCATGTGCAAAGACACTACAACCTCCCTTTGCAAATGTACTAGCTCTCTTCTGGGATTGTGCATCATTCAGAATTGAACTGAGAATGCCTGCTAAATTTTTAATGCAATGCCTGAATTTAAACTGAGCTATATTTTACAGAATTTGAATGTAAGAAAGCAGAATTAAAATTTAAAGAAATTTATCTCACTCATTTTTAATTAGAAAAGCAAAGTTAGTCCGACTTTGTATGTTGGCTTGATAAAGTCTCTGTTTTGAAAAAAAAAAGTTTTAAAAGCTTTCAAGTGTGCAGGTGTTTATGCAGGCAGAACTATCGAGCAACTCTAGATAGACAGTAGGGCTAGTTTAAAAAAATTTATTTCTCAATTTTAATTGATTGTCATTTATCGATTTTTAAATCACAAGAATCGATCGTTCAGTCTGTGCTGTTTTCAGTTGAACAAACAAAGCTTTATGGCGCACCTCCCATCCAATAAATCTCAATAAGCTTGCGTTTTGTTACTTCTGATTTGAAAGAAATTCTCAGCTTTCAAATTCTGTAAATTTCACCATTTTGGCTCTCTTCAATATGCATTACAGAAAGCTGTAGCACCTCTGTTCACTTGAACAGATCATCTCTTCTGCTTTACTCCAAGTTACAGCACAAGTTACAATAAACATGAACGAACATCAGAAGGTGTTGAAAGATTCAGTACGACTTACAGAAATGAACCACGGAAAGACGTCAATAAAACAGCTTGAAAACAATGTCACGTAACGTTACAAATACCTCAAAAAAGCCATTCAATGTCCATAAACGCGATAGCTAGCAAGAAAAATTAACTCTAGACAGGAGCATTTTACTAAATGTATGCACTACAGTCAAACCAAAAATTATTCAGACATTTTTGATGTATTTTTACTAGTGGGTGCAGGACGCTATAGTTCATTTATGTAAGTGAGGATAGCAAAATAAAGTAAACTGTGATATATTATACCCAAAAATCCTTCATACAGTGGACTACCAGTAAAATTGATAAAAATTTGGAAACAAAAATGATTCAGACACTTTGACCTGACCATCTTTTGCTTAAGTGTTATCTGACATAATTAAGATTAATTTTTTCTGACACAGTTTAAGATCTTGAGATCTTGTCAAATTTTATTACCATTTATTTAAACTATAGTGAATAAACTGTATTAATGAATGAAATGTTCAAGGTGTCTGAATAAATTTTGGTTTGATTGTATATTGCATATTCATTGTATTTTTACTTAACCTGTTCTTTGATGTTTGAATAAATCTATGTTTTTATGTTAGCCACCATTTAAATGTTTATATTTAAAAAACAAATAACATTATTATAGCAAATTCCTTACGTGCAATTGAAATGTAAGTAGTCGATACAAATGTTAATTTTAACCTTTAGATAGATAGATAGATAGATCAACAGACAGAGATTCCCTGTTTTGCATTTCTTTGAATGGCAATTCAATAAATTACTTTTCTGTCATTCAAATTCAACTTCCTATGGGGAGTGACACCAATTCTGTTTAAATCCCAACTCATCAAGATCCTACTCTCTACACTCAGAAATGTAGCTAGCTAAGCTATCAATCTAACGCTCTACTGATAAATTAGCAAAACTAAACTGAAAGCTATTATTTAGAGAAGATAGCTAGTTAGCCACAAGCTACATGGCTTTACTACTTTAAGCTACTTCATATTTTTAATAAATATGGAACAATACAAATAGTCACATTTTTATTATACACAAATTTTATCTAATACATATTTGTTCATTTGCTAATTGGTTGGTTTCTACACAACCAACAAATGGACACACACCTTGATAATATATTGTCAGGGAAAATGTAATTAAGAGTTTGTCTATGCTACCTAGCAATAAATTAAAAGAGCTTTGATAATGAAAAGCTAAATTATTTAAAAACTAACAATACTGAGAAAAATAGTTACCAACAGCTTAGCTAGTTGTTGCAACACTACTGCTCAATACATCTTGAGTGCAAATAATCCTGTGCAGCATTTTTTAAGTGTTACACATTATTTGTTGGTATATGTAGTCGATATGATTTCCAACAAGTTGGGCATCATTGCAGCTACTTATTAAGGCTGACCTTGACAAGAGGGATGACCCACTTCGGTGGTGTCAGATACACTGTATCTGGTCTTTATTTACAGATTTGCAGTTATATACTAGGGGTGTAATGGTACATGTCACAGTATGGACGTCACAGTTCGGTGCATACAGTCAGACGACGAATACAGTCAGTCACAGACAATCCACACTCCAATCCAGAAGGGGGTGTGCGCAGTAATGCAACACTGTGTGCTAACCGCCACAACAGGAAAAAGAGCAGAAGAAAAGTAACAGACGATCTATGCATAAATACTGTATGTTCACGTGTAATCTCTCAACCAGTGTTTCAACAGTGGAAAGAAATCAATAAGACAACTTGAGAATAATATCTCACGTAGCATTACATTTACCTCAGGCAAGTCATTTAGTGTCTACAGCATGTTAGTTCACTAGAGAAATGAACTTTATAGGGGAGCATTTCACGAAATATACGCACTATTAGTTTATATATTCATTATATTTACATTTTAACTGTGTAAATGATTATATTTCAAAAATGAAAAGTAACTGAAAAATAATTTTATAATTAGATTTAGAAGTTAATGCAAAACCTGACAAAACCTGTGCAATTTACGTTTTTTTTTTTTTTTATTACATCAAAAAATAAATAGTAACTGAATTTAATAGTTTGGACTCTCTTGTTAATTGTAACCTTTAATATTAATAGTAATGTGCAAGAAAGGGCTCCCTGTATATAGTTTACAGCTTTAGCTGAGACTGTTTTTTTTATCCTAAAGAAAATGTTAGCCTAATTATAAATGAATGTATTTGAAGAGAGAGTCACAGTTTGTTCAATAAATCACTGTTTAATAAAAAAGTAGAAAAACAAAACAAAAAAACAAGGAATTTTATGTTTAGTTTTCTTCCCCCTGCTGTTCCGAAACCATACCAAACCGTGACTTCAATACCAAGGTACGTACTGAACCATCATATTTGTGTACCGTTACACCTCTATTATATATGCAAAAAATCGTGAGCGCCTTAGGCTAGGGGCAAAGATCAACGCATTATGCTTGTTTTCCAACTACAATGTGGTTGATGCATCTCCTGCCTTCCATGCTCTTCTGTATAAGAAGGAGCCTCCTCCACATGTTAGAGCAGGAGGGGGTCTAGACAGAGCGATTGACTTCAATTAAGTCTCATAATCCTGCTTGATATCTCTAACACACATTCAGAGTTGATCCTGAGGGAGAAGGTTATGAACGTGTTCTTGACGAGGGCTGTTTAAGCCTAACCTTTCCCCACAAACAGAGCGCAGCAGACCGTTAACTCTCAGAGATGGGAGGAATTTTGCCATCTTGAAATCTGACATGTTGTCAGGACATTAGATACAGAAGATGTGGGCATGTAGTGGAACCTCATTTGGCCCTTTGCCAGCCACTGAAACGTGCCAAGTTGAATTAGAATAAAAATTTATCTGGCCTGACAGCATCCCCAAAACGGATATAAGCAAGAGTAATGTTCGAATGTGAGCAATTTATCTCTGTAGGAGGCTCTCTCTCCATCTCTCTGGCTGGCCACTGCTCCTAGACTAAAAAAGTAAACATTGTTTTTCCAAAGGGAGACACATACCACTAAAAAGCCAATCTGTTTCATCTCAACTGGGTGACATGGTCCGAGTCATATTTGAGCCAATGACCCGGTCCATCAGTACATTGATATCTCTCTGTTACGCTGGCCAGGGTGTTAAATGTCCGTTGTACCCGACTGTAGAGAAAAGCTGTCACAACATGTGGGCTGATCTCATCCAGGTGAATGTGGTGAACAACAACTGTTTCTTCCATAATACCATATTGATGAACAATAATAATAAACTATACAAGGGCGGATGAGAACCCAGAACCTCTGGCACGCTTAACAAAAATCCTACCACCAGTCCATTGGGACACACTAATCTTTAATACGAATCTATGTATTTATTTATTAATGTAAATACTCTCAAGACGGTAACAATAAGGTTCTTTAGCTAAACATTAGTTAATGTATTAACTAACATAAACTAACCATGAGCAATACATTTGTTACTGTATTTACTAATTCTTGTTAACGTTAGTTAATGGAAATACAGTTGTTCATTGTTTGTTCATATTAGTTCACATTGCATTAACTAATGTTAACAAGATTTTAAGAATGCATTAGTAAATGTTGAAATTAAACAATAACAAAGATTAATAAATGCTGTATAAGTGCAGTTCATTATAAGTTCATGTTAACTAATCTAGTTAACTAATGTTGAACCTTATTGTAAAGTGTTACCCTCAAGACTAACAATATATTGTGTTATAATAGTTGTTAAGAATGAAAATATCACATTAAACATGAGTTCTGTGTCAATACATTTCAATGTACTACTGAAATTGATTTCTGGACATCATAAAGTTATTTTGTGCATTTATTATTGCACATATTCTAATATTTTAGCAGAGATGCGACAATGTGACAAATGTTTGTCTTTTTTTAATTTACACACCAAATTAAGGAGAAAATGCACCATTGTAACAAATTAGTCCATTTTGGACACATATAGATCATGATTAAAACTGTCTTAAGGATGTTTTCATACCTCGGAGCATTAGATTCAGAAATTTTTCTCCCTTAGTTGGTTAGGGAATACAGAAAAGTCTGTGCATACTCAATTTGAAACTGCTACACAACAACAATCACATCCAATCAGAACATATTTGATGTTTAAGAGCATATGTGGAGCTAAATTTTGGACCAATGAGATTCCACTGTGGGTGAGGCTAGCCAATAAAACAAGACTGAAACCAAACAACTGTCAAAAAGTCTTGCTGCTCATCATGGTTGCAATATGTTAGGACAAAAACTTATCATGGAACAGATTTGCTGCTCATTGTTGTGTTGCATTGTGCCTGGCTAGGACTCAAAGTGAGACAGTTTTATGACACCAATGGTATTAATACAACAAAATGACAGCATAACCTGCAGGGGTGAAAGAGAATATGTCACAAACCGAATATGACAATATGTGGAAACTCACCCCGGTCACATATCGCGGTCTGAACTGTACTGTTCCAAAGAGCCCTAGAATCACTGTGATGATGTGGATGAAGTTCGTGAGGATCGGAGCCCACTGGTATCCGAGGAAATCAAATATCTGTCGCTCCAAGATGCTGATCTAGAAATGAAACACAGAGGGAAAAGATACTGATTTACTACGCAAAAACGAAGACAATATTGACATATGAACATTTATTTGTATAAAGGCAGCTTCAGGGGTCGGTTTATGGCGGCACTCTGATGTCAGCTGGAAAGCAGGGTGAAATGACGGACCGCAGGGCCACATGTGAAAGCACACAATCTACAGGCAGCCAGAGGAATACCCTTGTCACACAGGCGATTAATTAGGACCGAGATGTGCCGCTCTCCGGAGTCAAACCCCCACCCTTCCACAAAAACCAGAGTTGACTTGGAAATTAAAGCTGGCAAGTCCAGCCTCGCAGCTCTGGGTGCTCCAATCTCAGCCACTGATTGGACATGACACTGATGTCAATACCACAAGCTATGGCACTTCCAAAAGCAGTCTAGGACAGGGCCACGGTTTTATCCCCAAAGGACCTACAAGCAGCCGGCCTCATAAAGCTAATGCTAATAGCACACGTGCCTCCATCTGCATTCACCGACAGGCACAAGAAGCCACATTTAACAACCTCAAAAGCTCAAGGTCTTTTCTGGAAAGGAAACCAAACAAAATCACGCCATTGAATCGTCTGCTTTGCCGCATGATGTTACAGAGGATAGTAAAGAGCAAAGCGAAGGTTGAAAATGCAACATGAATGTCATTGTGACCTCAATAGATTCACTTAACAAACATCTACTAAAGTGAACATCAATAGAGGCTTCAGAGGGTTCAATAGCAGCATGAATATCAAATGACTTAGAGTTGCACAGAGATGCTATATGAGTGTTTCCACTGAATGATGTTTTTACAGCGAGGAGACCCTGTTCAACCCTGCAGTCCATCCAGCTTATCAAATTAATCAAATATATAAATTTTTGTGAAAAAAAAAAGAGATTTAATTCATTATTAGAATCAAAGATTAAAATCAGTGATTAAATAAAAAAAAATTTAAATTAAAAAATTTAAAAAAAAAAAATAATGGAATAATAATAATAATAAACATTATAAAAATCTTCATAAACCAGTGGTTCTCAACCAGAAAATTGGGACCCACTGGGGCAACTTCCAAGCAGGGCACAAGATGACTTAAAATTAATTATTTTAATCTACCTTCTCAATCTAACTTATTGGTATATTTATTTTAATAATTAACTAATAATTATTTTAATCATACAATAAAAAGCTAAAAAAAAAAACAACAACAAAATTTTTTTTTCCTCTCAATAACTTGGTTTTATTAAAAAATAATTAATACAGAATTAAAATTCTGAATATTCTGGAATAACAAAATCATGGTTAAATGGTTAGTTCACCCAAAAATAAAATAATGAAATAATGTCATTTATTACTCACCCTCATGCCGTTCCACACCTGTAAGACCTTTGTTAATCTTCGGAACGCAAATTAAGATGTTTTTGTTGAAATCCAATGGCTCGTTGCTTTATAATATTAATATTGAACCACTGTACTCACATGAACTGATTTAAATATGTTTTTAGTACATTAATGGATCTTGAGAGAGGAAATGTCATTGCTGGCTATGCAGGCCTCACGGAGCCATCAGATTTCAACAAAAATATTTTAATTTGTGTTCCGAAGATGAACGAAGGTCTTATGGGTGTGGAACGGCATGAGGGTGAGTAATAAATAACATTATTTTCATTTTTGGGTGAACTAACCCTTTAATGTAATATAACAACACCTATTTTCTGTTAATAAAAAAGTTTAAAAAACAAGCAATATTGTCTTAATTACAGCAAAAATACTAGAGAAAATGTATTAGATAAAACATTGAGAACCACTGCCTTAAACTACACGTTGTCATATGAGCAGTAATAATACTATTTTAAGTTTCACAAACCTTTCACAAAACAGTTCTTGCTTTGACAGATCTGAATAAAAACAAAGTCCGGCGTTTCAGTAAACAAATCAGAAGTTAGTGATTCATTCAGTGAAGGACTGAAGGACTGATTCAAACTGTTTTTGTTTTTATCTCATCTCATTCAAATAAGACTGCAAGCTCACAACTTGGTTAAAATATCGTTTGCAATGGTGCTATAGATTGCATGACAGTGAAGGAAACACTGCTCTTTGTAATTGAGCAGCAGTTCATGCTATACTGTTCATATCTATCAACAGTAGACAAAGCTCAGGAGTCTATTAATCTGTGCATCTTGTCCAGTTCTTCCCAGTGAGGAACAGTTTGTGACCCCCACTCCGCCCCCTGATCTCCCCGAGGGACGTGTCTTCTGTTGTC